>CM070524.1:0-725000 GCA_036346145.1 Olyra latifolia | reverse complement strand
AACCCTAAACCCTAAACCCCAAACCCCAAACCCTAAACCCTAAACCCTAAACCCCAAACCCCAAACCCTAAACCCCAAACCCTAAACCCTAAACCCCAAACCCCAAACCCTAAACCCCCCTAAACCCCAAACCCCAAACCCTAAACCCCAAACCCTAAACCCTAAAACCCCAAACCCCAAACCCCAAACCCCAAACCCCAAACCCCAAACCCTAAACAAACCCCAAACCCTAAACCCCAAACCCCAAACCCTAAACCCCAAACCCCAAACCCTAAACCCCAAACCCCAAACCCTAAACCCCAAACCCCAAACCCAAACCCTCAAACCCTAAACCCCAAACCCTAAACCTCAAACCCTAAACCCTAAACCCCAAACCCCAAACCCTAAACCCTAAACCCCAAACCCTAAACCCCAAACCCTAAACCCCAAACCCTAAACCCTAAACCCCAAACCCTAAACCCTAAACCCTAAACCCCAAACCCCAAACCCTAAACCCCAAACCCTAAACCCAAACCCTAAACCCCAAACCCTAAACCCCAAACCCCAAACCCCAAACCCCAAACCCTAAACCCCAAACCCCAAACCCCAAACCCCAAACCCTAAACCCTAAACCCCAAACCCTAAACCCTAAACCCCAAACCCCAAACCCCAAACCCCAAACCCCAAACCCTAAACCCCAAACCCCAAACCCCAAACCCCAAACCCCAAACCCCAAACCCTAAACCCCAAACCCCAAACCCCAAACCCCAAACCCTAAACCCCAAACCCTAAAACCCCAAACCCCAAACCCTAAACCCCAAACCCCAAACCCCAAACCCCAAACCCCAAACCCTAAACCCCAAACCCCAAACCCCAAACCCCAAACCCCAAACCCTAAACCCTAAACCCCAAACCCCAAACCCCAAACCCCAAACCCCAAACCCCAAACCCCAAACCCTAAACCCCAAACCCCAAACCCCAAACCCCAAACCCCAAACCCCAAACCCCAAACCCTAAACCCCAAACCCTAAACAAACCCCAAACCCCAAACCCCAAACCCCAAACCCTAAACCCCAAACCCCAAACCCTAAACCCCAAACCCCAAACCCCAAACCCCAAACCCCAAACCCCAAACCCCAAACCCTAAACCCCAAACCCTAAACCCAAACCCCAAACCCTAAACCCCAAACCCCAAACCCCAAACCCTAAACCCCAAACCCCAAACCCCAAACCCCAAACCCCAAACCCCAAACCCCAAACCCTAAACCCTAAACCCTAAACCCCAAACCCTAAACCCCAAACCCCAAACCCCAAACCCCAAACCCCAAACCCCAAACCCCAAACCCCAAACCCCAAACCCCAAACCCCAAACCCTAAACCCCAAACCCCAAACCCCAAACCCCAAACCCCAAACCCCAAACCCCAAACCCCAAACCCCAAACCCCAAACCCCAAACCCCAAACCCCAAACCCCAAACCCCAAACCCCAAACCCCAAACCCTAAACCCCAAACCCCAAACCCCAAACCCCAAACCCCAAACCCCAAACCCCAAACCCCAAACCCCAAACCCTAAACCCCAAACCCTAAACCCCAAACCCCAAACCCCAAACCCCAAACCCCAAACCCCAAACCCTAAACCCCAAACCCCAAACCCTAAACCCCAAACCCCAAACCCCAAACCCCAAACCCTAAACCCCAAACCCCAAACCCCAAACCCCAAACCCCAAACCCTAAACCCCAAACCCCAAACCCCAAACCCTAAACCCCAAACCCTAAACCCCAAACCCCAAACCCCAAACCCCAAACCCCAAACCCCAAACCCCAAACCCTAAACCCTAAACCCCAAACCCTAAACCCTAAACCCCAAACCCTAAACCCCAAACCCCAAACCCCAAACCCCAAACCCTAAACCCTAAACCCTAAACCCCAAACCCCAAACCCTAAACCCAAACCCCAAACCCCAAACCCTAAACCCCAAACCCCAAACCCTAAAACCCCAAACCCCAAACCCTAAACCCCAAACCCCAAACCCCAAACCCTAAACCCTAAACCCCAAACCCCAAACCCCAAACCCCAAACCCTAAAAACCCCAAACCCCAAACCCTAAACCCCAAACCCCAAACCCCAAACCCTAAACCCCAAACCCCAAACCCTAAACCCCAAACCCCAAACCCTAAACCCCAAACCCCAAACCCTAAACCCTAAACCCTAAACCCTAAACCCCAAACCCCAAACCCTAAACCCCAAACCCCAAACCCTAAACCCCAAACCCCAAACCCTAAACCCTAAACCCTAAACCCCAAACCCCAAACCCCAAACCCCCCAAACCCCAAACCCTAAACCCCAAACCCCAAACCCCAAACCCTAAACCCCAAACCCTAAACCCCAAACCCCAAACCCTAAACCCCAAACCCTAAACCCTAAACCCTAAACCCCAAACCCTAAACCCCAAACCCCAAACCCTAAACCCCAAACCCCAAACCCCAAACCCCAAACCCCAAACCCTAAACCCCAAACCCTAAACCCTAAACCCTAAACCCCAAACCCTAAACCCCAAACCCCAAACCCCAAACCCCAAACCCCAAACCCTAAACCCTAAACCCCAAACCCCAAACCCCAAACCCCAAACCCCAAACCCTAAACCCCAAACCCTAAACCCCAAACCCTAAACCCCAAACCCCAAACCCCAAACCCCAAACCCAAACCCCAAACCCCAAACCCCAAACCCTAAACCCTAAACCCCAAACCCCAAACCCCAAACCCCAAACCCCAAACCCCAAACCCCAAACCCTAAACCCTAAACCCCAAACCCCAAACCCCAAAAACCCCAAACCCTAAACCCCAAACCCCAAACCCCAAACCCTAAACCCTAAACCCTAAACCCTAAACCCCAAACCCCAAACCCTAAAACCCTAAACCCCAAACCCTAAACCCCAAACCCTAAACCCCAAACCCCAAACCCTAAACCCCAAACCCTAAACCCCAAACCCCAAACCCCAAACCCTAAACCCCAAACCCTAAAACCCCAAACCCCAAACCCTAAACCCCAAACCCCAAACCCCAAACCCCAAACCCTAAACCCCAAACCCCAAACCCCAAACCCCAAACCCCAAACCCCAAACCCCAAACCCCAAACCCCAAACCCCAAACCCCAAACCCTAAACCCCAAACCCTAAACCCCAAACCCCAAACCCCAAACCCTAAACCCTAAACCCCAAACCCCAAACCCCAAACCCCAAACCCTAAACCCCAAACCCCAAACCCTCAAACCCCAAACCCCAAACCCTAAAACCCTAAACCCTAAACCCCAAACCCTAAACCCTAAACCCTAAACCCTAAACCCCAAACCCTAAACCCCAAACCCTAAACCCCAAACCCCAAACCCCAAACCCTAAACCCCAAACCCCAAACCCCAAACCCCAAACCCCAAACCCCAAACCCTAAACCCCAAACCCCAAACCCCAAACCCTAAACCCCAAACCCCAAACCCCAAACCCCAAACCCCAAACCCCAAACCCTAAACCCCAAACCCCAAACCCCAAACCCCAAACCCCAAACCCCAAACCCCAAACCCCAAACCCAAACCCCAAACCCTAAACCCCCCAACCCCAAACCCCAAACCCCAAACCCCAAACCCCAAACCCCAAACCCCAAACCCCAAACCCCCCCAAACCCTAAACCCCAAACCCTAAACCCCAAACCCTAAACCCCAAACCCTAAACCCCAAACCCCAAACCCCAAACCCAAACCCCAAACCCCAAACCCCAAACCCCAAACCCCAAACCCCAAACCCCAAACCCCCCAAACCCCAAACCCCAAACCCCAAACCCTAAACCCTAAACCCCAAACCCCAAACCCCAAACCCCAAACCCTAAACCCCAAACCCCAAACCCCAAACCCCAAACCCCAAACCCTAAACCCCAAACCCCAAACCCCAAACCCCAAACCCCAAACCCCAAACCCTAAACCCCAAACCCCAAACCCCAAACCCTAAACCCCAAACCCCAAACCCCAAACCCCAAACCCCAAACCCCAAACCCCAAACCCCAAACCCCAAACCCTAAACCCCAAACCCCAAACCCTAAACCCCAAACCCCAAACCCCAAACCCTAAACCCTAAACCCCCCCAAACCCCAAACCCCAAACCCCAAACCCTAAACCCTAAACCCCAAACCCCAAACCCTAAACCCCAAACCCCAAACCCTAAACCCTAAACCCTAAACCCTAAACCCCAAACCCTACCCCAAACCCCAAACCCCAAACCCCAAACCCTCAAACCCCAAACCCCAAACCCTAAACCCCAAACCCTAAACCCCAAACCCCAAACCCTAAACCCCAAACCCCAAACCCCAAACCCCAAACCCCAAACCCCAAACCCCAAACCCCAAACCCCAAACCCCAAACCCCAAACCCCAAACCCTAAACCCTAAACCCCAAACCCCAAACCCCAAACCCCAAACCCCAAACCCCAAACCCCAAACCCTAAACCCTCAAACCCCAAACCCCAAACCCCAAACCCCAAACCCCAAACCCCAAACCCCAAACCCCAAACCCTAAACCCTAAAACCCCAAACCCCAAAAACCCCAAACCCTAAACCCCAAACCCCAAACCCCAAACCCCAAACCCCAAACCCCAAACCCCAAACCCCAAACCCCAAACCCCAAACCCCAAACCCTAAACCCTAAACCCCAAACCCCAAACCCCAAACCCCAAACCCCAAACCCCAAACCCCAAACCCTAAACCCCAAACCCCAAACCCCAAACCCCAAACCCCAAACCCCAAACCCCAAACCCCAAACCCCAAACCCCCAACCCCAAACCCCAAACCCCAAACCCCAAACCCTAAACCCCAAACCCCAAACCCCAAACCCCAAACCCTAAACCCTAAACCCCTAAACCCCAAACCCCAAACCCCAAACCCCAAACCCTAAACCCTAAACCCCAAACCCTAAACCCAAACCCTAAACCCCAAACCCTAAACCCCAAACCCCAAACCCCAAACCCCAAACCCCAAACCCCAAACCCCAAACCCCAAACCCCAAACCCCAAACCCCAAACCCCAAACCCTAAACCCTAAACCCCAAACCCCAAACCCCAAACCCTAAACCCCAAACCCCAAACCCCAAACCCCAAACCCTAAACCCCAAACCCCAAACCCCAAACCCCAAACCCTAAACCCTAAACCCTAAACCCCAAACCCCAAACCCCAAACCCCAAACCCCAAACCCCAAACCCCAAACCCCAAACCCCAAACCCCAAACCCCAAACCCCAAACCCCAAACCCCAAACCCCAAACCCAAACCCAAACCCCAAACCCCAAACCCCAAACCCCAAACCCCAAACCCCAAACCCCAAACCCCAAACCCTAAACCCTAAACCCCAAACCCCAAACCCCAAACCCCAAACCCCAAACCCCAAACCCCAAACCCCAAACCCCAAACCCCAAACCCCAAACCCCAAACCCCAAACCCCAAACCCCAAACCCCAAACCCCAAACCCCAAACCCCAAACCCCAAACCCCAAACCCCAAACCCCAAACCCCAAACCCCAAACCCCAAACCCTAAACCCCAAACCCCAAACCCCAAACCCTAAACCCCAAACCCCAAACCCTAAACCCCAAACCCCAAACCCTAAACCCCAAACCCTAAACCCCAAACCCCAAACCCCAAACCCCAAACCCCAAACCCCAAACCCCAAACCCCAAACCCCAAACCCCAAACCCCAAACCCCAAACCCCAAACCCCAAACCCCAAACCCCAAACCCCAAACCCCAAACCCCAAACCCCAAACCCCAAACCCCAAACCCCAAACCCCAAACCCCAAACCCCAAACCCCAAACCCCAAACCCCAAACCCCAAACCCCAAACCCCAAACCCCAAACCCCAAACCCCAAACCCCAAACCCCAAACCCCAAACCCCAAACCCCAAACCCCAAACCCCAAACCCCAAACCCCAAACCCCAAACCCCAAACCCTAAACCCTCAAACCCCAAACCCCAAACCCCAAACCCCAAACCCCAAACCCCAAACCCCAAACCCCAAACCCCAAACCCCAAACCCCAAACCCCAAACCCCAAAACCCCAAACCCCAAACCCCAAACCCCAAACCCCAAACCCCAAACCCCAAACCCCAAACCCCAAACCCCAAACCCCAAACCCCAAACCCCAAACCCCAAACCCCAAACCCCAAACCCCAAACCCCAAACCCCAAACCCCAAACCCCAAACCCCAAACCCCAAACCCCAAACCCCAAACCCCAAACCCCAAACCCTAAACCCCAAACCCTAAACCCTAAACCCCAAACCCTAAACCCTAAACCCTAAACCCTAAACCCTAAACCCTAAACCCTAAACCCTATTTGAAAAATTAAGCCTCCATGAAACAAAAAATTAAAAATTTGAAAAATCCTATATACGCTTGGCCAGGCCGACGTAGGCATATTTACGCCACCAGCCGACGAAATAAACCCCCGCAGAAAAAAAATTTGAAAATCGATTTACGCTCACCGGTCGACGAAATAATATTATTTACGCCACCAGCCGACGAATAAGCCCTCTCGTAACAAAAAATAAAATTTGAAATATCGATTTACATCGGCGGCCGACGAATAGGGCTATTTACGCCGACTGCCGACGAAATAAACTTAACACGCTACCACAAAATTCAAAATCGTGGCGATATTTACGCCGCCAAGTGACGAATATACCTATTTACGCCGGCTTGGTGACGAATACACCTATTTACGCCGGCTTGGCGACGAATATAGATCGCCCCATGGGAACCTACCGGTTTTGTTCATTGTTTTTCCAAAATGATGAACATGCCCCTCCTACTACAGGTAATGACAAGGGAGAACCCAATCGGTTTCCATTCATCACTGCCCAATGCGATGAACATGTTCCCTTCTACTATTATGAAATGATCTCACCATTTGTTTATGGATGATTAGTGTTCAACAATGATTGAAGATGGCTGGAAGTGAGGAGTGATTCAAGATGACAAACATACTTGAATGGTGTGTTACTGTTCATGATGATGAACAACGCATCCACCCCTTCTAAAGTTAAAGATTATCTCCATCTTCATTAATTAGAGAATCATTGGTTCTTGTTTGATTCGAAGTGATCAATCTCAACATTTATTGCACTAGTTCCATGATAATTCAGATTGGTTCCTCGCAATGAAACATCAAATTAATGTGCAACGATTAGAACCATGATTATTAAAAGCATCGAGTGATCTTCTTGATAATCAAATCAAGAACAATATACCGATCTCAAGAAGAATGCTTAGCATTTATCATCATAATTAGGATAGCGAAATAAAACCTACCCTTGAACAGTGTTGACAACGTGTTGAAGGACAAATTAGGGAGTAGGCAAAACAGTACAGAGACAAAGTGTACAAATCTTTATTATGATTTTTCAATTCTTCAACCATTACAATGAAGGGACAGACACACTTCTTATGTAGAGAATGGAAAGACACAAAGAAAAGACACCTTTGAAGGCATCCCTTGGTATTAGCCCACATGTTAATTGTTTTAATTTATACCACATACAACAAGAACAGATGCAAATAAAGCAACGAAATTGTATACCGGCGTGGCAGGCACGAGATTATTTCCAAATTGAGATCTAGTTTTCAGACTGGTGATCCCTTCGGATTGGCAGGCCAATGCGCCTCTGCAATTCCTTCTTGGTCACCATTCACATGTATCTGTTAGATGCAGTTAGATAATACTCTTGATGCAAAGGATCTCCAACCTTCACAACACTGAGCACATTTTTTAGATGAAGCAGCAACAGTGTCATCGCGAAACGGTACTTTCAAATAGCTATTATGTGGCTTTTGTTGAGGAGCGAGACCAGTGGAGCCAAGCACGCAATCAAACATCCATGTCACTCAAACAGGCAGGAAACAATCTTCCACAGGAAAGGGAATAAACTAGGAGCGAAGAACAGGGTCGATTTAAAGCACCTAACAATGGTTAGGATGAAGTTTTATGTGAAGGTTACCGTGAACAGAGGAATCAACCGCCCTTGCCAACCAACCAATACCTCGAAAACCTACCAGAACCACCAAACAAAATAGCAATGCCATTGTATATCATCCTTTGCTCACGCCCAGAATTCGGTCTAGAATGGCTCCAAACATCTTGGCAACTCTTAATTACCGCGTAACAGAACAGGACATCCTCCATATCATTAAACATAAAAAGAACCTGCCTGTAAGCTAGTTATCACCCAGAATCTACAACATCTTTGAAAAGCATCAAACCAGCCATCAGAACAAGCATGTACCAACCAGAGCAAATAAGCAATATCATGTATTATCATCAAAGAAAGCAGCATCAGGATAATCCACTTGAGGCTCCATATTTCTGATAACGACTAGCAAAATCATGTCTTACCATCAAAGAGGCTTACATCGAGATTAATCGCCAGAGGCTCTTTTATAGGCATGAGCTCGGACACTAGTTTCTACAAGAACGTGTTTTGCACCACCAAAATTATGAGCTATGAACTATCGCTTCCAATGACGATCACATTTGGTTCAAGATGAGTGCACTCCTCCCGACATTTCCAAATGAGGGCGAACCTACACCATGCGAGCAAATATCATTCAAACAGTCTATCCAAAGAATGAAACAATTGTGCATACATTGGTAGACCAAGCTACTTCTACTGTAATTGTATCGGCATCGAATAATTTAGCTCAAGAACGCCTGGATTAGCGGAACTCTAAACATGAAAGCCTCACTAATACCCTGGGATGATTTTAAACCACTCCAACTAGAAATGGTTTGCATTGTGTATAAAACCATAATGACAAAAATAGAACACATTAGAACATGAACCATATTCAAGGCAGTCATTGTGATCTTACAAACAAAAGATCTACCGATGGCAGCATGTAAATCTGACCCCCAACAAAAAGCAAAAACATCAATCTGCGCCATAGCCCATAATTCAAAGCTTCAAAGCAACCGCACATTAGACCAAACAATATCAATCACGCCATAACTAGTATATTATAAACCTGTCTAGATGCAACATGCCTAACTTGCACTAACCGTCTAGTGTCTAGAATGGGCAATCTGTGCGCGAAAAAGAAAGTAAGAAACCTCACTGATCACACCAACAATGGCAACGAGCACTTGCCCGGGTACTCAATGCTGATGCCTTAGATCTCGGCCACGCTTCCTAGCAGGTGGCCTACTCGAGGCCTAGGGGGTTCCCCACAGCAGGCTGGTGCGGGTCAGGAACAACACCAAATGCTTCAGCATCGCCTGGGACAACATCAGTGATCTGGTGGGGTTCTAGAACAGCAACTTCTGCTTCAGGATCGCAACGGACGAGATTGGCTAGCAAAATCCCCTAGGGCGGTAGGTCATGTGGCGCCTTAGGGAGACCATACAGCAGCTCATCTAGGTCTCTGTTGAGTTGGCAGACTGCATCACGGAAGGTGTCGGTCAGAGGTCGACCTGAGGGCGACCTCACCTTCAACCCTCTCGATGACATTGAGATTAGGCGGTCGACCTCGCTTTGCATTTAGCCTTGTCGGCGATGCTCAGTAGGGACTCGGAGATGTGCATAATCATGGTCCTAATCTGGCCGGCATTCTCTACACGATCTAGGTTGCCGATCATGTAGCAGATGGGCCTCCTCTCGGCCCTAAGCACTGGGCCATTCGGCGGCATCACCAAGATAGAGTCACACAAACGTAACTTCGGTGAGTCACGGGCCATGTGGCCATGGCCATCAGGATCTCGAGCTGGTCACGCCCCGTGATGGGGATGTACCCGCCCTCCACTTTCCCATTCTCTAACTCCTCCACCCGGACGATGAATGAGGACTGTGGAACATCGGGGTAGTCGAGAGGCATGTCCAGGAGATTGTCGATGGCGTGGATATGGCCTCTCACCACCGGGATGAGCTGCCTGTAGACTTCCATGGGGTGGGCGGGGGCGGTGTCGGGGCCGGCGTGGCGGCTGGCTAGCTCCTCTGGGAAAGCAGCTAGCGTGTTACCGACGCCGGCGGCGAGCGCGTTGATCCCGCCGCGGAGGGCCTCGGGCTGGAGATCGTAGAGCAGGGGCGGCGCGGCTCTGATGTCCGCCACCAATTGCCAGATGGAGATGCGGCGCCGGAGTCCCTCAAGAACATCCTTTGGATTCTTGGAGAGCTGGGAGAGCCGGGAGCAGAGAAGGCTAGCCTGCACAAGAGGAGAAACGTTGGTGATTCAGATCTCCTATCCTGACTTGAACCTACCAAGGTACTTGAGAAATGCTTGGGCGTCGTCGAGGAAGAGGCGCAACATGGCGACGTGGAAGACGTCGGTGTAGTAACCCATGTCGTTCACCACGGACATCAAGTCCTTTGTACCGAGGAGACGTACAACTAGATGCACATCGAGGGATAAGATGTCGGCGTGGTAGGGCGGCAGGACAATCTCCATGTCGACCTCATCCCCTGAAATCTCGTCGTCGTCGATCCCACTGACTAGGCGACGCTTCATTGGATCAACCAGCTAGGGAAAACTTAGAAACAACCTTCGCTTTGCGACCCATAGCAGAGTGGATCTTTGTAGAAGAAGCTGACAAACTACCTCCGCAAGGTGATGCAAGCATTAAAAACAACCACCGAAGCGAGAGCGTCTAGAGCGAGAAAACAACCTGATGAGAGCAATGGCTCGAGGAAAAATAGGGACTATAACTTGCCCACACTCTATAGCTGTCTTGGGGATAAAGGGTAATTTAGCGGGGAAGCCCAACCGTCGTGGCTCGCAGTACGCGTCTCCTCGAGAAGTGCAATAACATCACCATGATAGTTTTAACCCCCATGCCATACCAAAGGGAATAGGTGGCGTAGCCTAGTGTGTTAACACGGCCAAGAAACATGGCATTGCAAGTCCTTAACCGTGAGGGGTTCCTGTTGTAGGCTTGTACCACGTATATCCTCCGGCCTGGAGTATATAGCGTCAGAGTCTTGCACTTTGAAACATCCGTGCGGAGATCACTCTATTACCATGTGTTTGCAGGTGGACAATCTTGGATGGTTTTGGGTTTGGTCCTTGAGCTATGGACTAGTGGAATATAACCGGAGGTGAATTCCCTCAACGGAGGCTAGTGGAGTAAAGATGAAGAAAGTCCCCGTGGAGCGAAGGCCGAAGATGGTTTTGGAAAAAGGTCGTGGCATCATGGCTTAGCTATAAGAACTCCCTGGACCCTCGATTCTATCCTTGTCCACACTATAAAAGCAAGGACAACCTAGTAATCCCACATGTAATTTTGTTCTTTTGTACCTTGAGACCCTATAAAGGGGGTCTACAGTGCTCAATAAATTCGTGACATTCCATTATCCCTATACGATTCGTGTTGTCACTAATTTTTACTATCCGATTCTCTCAATGACAGCAACTTATGCCATAGAGCCCACTACCAGGAGCTCCAACAAGCGCTAAAAGATAATCATCATTTCACAATATTATACTAATTGTGTAATCCTTTCGGCTGCGGACGAGATACTCTCACTATGGACATATACTCCATACCCTAAGGTACAGGCGACACTATAGTTGCAGCTCTGCCATAGGACCCATTGTTGTGTGCTCAAATAGCACTAAAAAGGTAGACACCAAAAGCAATATAATTAAATGCCAAAAAAACAAAACCCCAAATATGTAACTACTTACATATTCATTTATACATTGTGATTATCAATATTTACAGGGATAAAATCGCAATATATGCAGTATACATATATTTTCTGCATTTTACATGTCACCGTGCCGAGAGTCTCCACTTTGGGTGACAGCACTCCATGGAAATCATCAACTGCTGAATGAGTGCAGTTAGCCCCGCCGCATCTTTAAGTGAACGGCGTGGCAATGCCTCTTTGGGCATGAGATTTATGGGGATGGACAGAACCATCGGCCATCATGCATGACGATTGATGTGATAGTTACCAGTAAATTATATCCACATAATGGCTTTGCTTACAACCATTACCGTCAACATGGGCATATGCTTTATGCATTTACACCATGAATGTCGTGTCCAAGAAGGATGAGCATTAGTCTTTGATGGTGGATACCATGCCTTGATCATGACTAACAAGTCTTTGTTGATCAAAATTGACAAAAAAACGGTTAGACCATGCCTTTATTTAGACAAAGGAGTCTCTCTTTGACCATCTTTTACCATGGGCGAGTGGCAAGGCTCGCTGCCCATGCCATCACCATGGAACACTGGATAGATGCTACCACCGCCAAGGGTAGCATATGGGATCTGTCACCATAGGCAATGAATTAGGGGAACCTTACCGGTTTCGTTCATTGTTTTTCCAAAACGATGAACATGCCCCCCTACTATAGGCAATGACAAGGGAGAACCCAATCGGTTTTCATTCATCATTGCCTAATGCGATAAACGTGTTCCCTTCTACTATTATGAAATGATCGCACCATTTGTTTATGGATTATTAGTGTTCAACAATGATTGAAGATGGCCGGTAGTGATGAGTGATTTCAAGATGACAAACATACTTGAATGGTGTGTTACTATTCATGATGATGAACAACGCGTCCACCCCTTCTAAAGTTGAAGATTATCTCCATCTTGATTAATTAGAGAATCACTGGTTCTTGTTTGATTCGAAGTGATCAATCTCAACATTTATTGCACTAGTTCCATGATAATTTAGATTGGTTCCTCACAATGAAACATCAAAATTAATGTGCAACAATTAGAACCATGATTATTAAAAGCACATCGAGTGATCTTCTTGATAATCAAGTCACGAGCGACATACCGATTTTGTGAAGAATGATTAGCATTTATCGTCATAATTAGGATAGCGAAATAAAACCTACCCGTGAACAGTGTTGACAACGTGTTGAAGGATAAATTAGGGAGTAAGCAAAATAGTAGAAAGGCAAAGTGTAAAACTCTTTATTATGATTTTTCAATTCTTCAACCATTACAATGAAGGGACAGACACCCTTCTTATGTAGAGAATGGAAAGACACAAAGAAAAGACACCTTTTGAAGGCATCCCTTGGTATTAGCCCACATGTTAATTGTTTTAATTTATACCACATACAACAAGAACAGATGCAAATAAAGCAACGAAATTGTATACCGACGTGGCGGGCACGAGATTATTTCCAAATTGAGATCCAATTTTTAGACTGGTGATCCCTTCGGATTGGCAGGCCGATGCGTCTCTGCAATTCCTTCTTGGTCACCATTCACATGTATCTGTTAGATGCAGTTAGATAATACTCTTGATGCAATGGATCTCCAACCTTCACAATACTGAGCACATTTTTTAGATGAAGCAGCAACAGTGTCATCACAAAATGGTACATTCAAATAGCTATTACATGGCTTTTGTTGAGGAGCAAGACTAGTGGAGCGATGCACGCAATCAAACATCCATGTCACTCAGACAGGCAGGAAACAATCTTCCATAGGAAAGGAAAATAAACAAGGAGCGAAGAACAGGGTCGATTTAAAGCACCTAGAAATGGTTAGGATAAAGTTTGATGTGAAGGTTACCGTGAACAAAGGAATCAATCGACCCTTGGCGACCAACCAATACCTCGAAAACCTACCAGAACCACCAAACAAAATAGCAATGCGATCGTATATCATCCTTTGCTCACGCCCAGAATTCGGTCTAGAATGGCTCCAAACATCTTGGCCACTCTTAATTACCGCGTAACAGAACAGGGCATCCTCCATATCATTAAACAAAAAAACCTCTCTGCAAGCTAGTTATCAACCAGAATCTACAACATCTCCGAAAAGCATCAAACCGGCCATCAGAACAACCATGTATCAACCAGAGCAAATAAGCAATATCATGTATTATCATCAAAGAAAGCAGCATCAGGATAATCCACTTGAGGCTCCATATTTCATATAACGACTAGCAAAATCATGTCCTACCATCAAAGAGGGTGGCATCGAGATCAATCAGTAAGAGGCTCCGTTTTACAGGCATGAGTTCAGACACTAGTTTCTACAAGAACGTGTTTTGCACCACCAATATTATGAGCTATGAACTACTGCTTCCAACAGACGATCACATTTGGTTCAAGATGAGTGCACTCCCTCCTAACATTTCCAGCGAGGGCAGAACCTTCACCATGCGAGCACATATCATTCAAACAGTCTATCCAGCAATGAAACAACTGTGCATACATTGATAGACCAAGCTACTTCTACGGGTAATTGTATCGGCATTGAATAATTTAGCTCAAGAACGCCTGGATTAGCGGAACTCTAAACATGAAAGCCTCACTAATACCCTGGGATGATTTTAAACCACTCCAACTAGAAATGGTTTGCATTGTGTATAAAACCATAATGAGAAAAATAGAACACATTAGAACATGAACCATATTCAAGGCAGTCATTGTGATCTTACAAAAAGAACGGATCTACCGATGGCAGCAGGTAAATCTGACCCCTAACGAAAAGCAAAAACATCAATCTGCGCCATAGCCCATAATTCAAAGCTTCAAAACAGCTGCACATTAGACCAAACAATGTCAGTCATGCCATAACTAGTATATTACAACCCTGCCTAGATGCAACATGCCTAGCTTGCACTAACTGTCTAGTGTCTAGAATCGGCAATCTGTGCGTGAAAAAGAAAGTAGGAAACCTCACCGATCACACCAACAATGGCGACGAGCACTTGCCCGGGTACTCAATGCTGATGCCTTAGATCTTGGCCACGCTTCCTAGCAGGTGGCCCACTCGAGGCTTAGGGGGTTCTCCACAAAGCAGTGGTCTTGGTCAGAACAACACCGATCGCTTCAAAGATCGCTGGGACAACATCGGTGATTTGGTGGGGTTTCAACAAAGAACTTCGCTCAGATCGCAACGGACGAGATTGGCCGGCAGAATCCCCTAGGACGGCAGGTCATGAGGCGCCTCAGGGAGACTAGACAGCAGCTCATCTAGGTCTCTGTTGAGTTCGCAGACCGCGTCACGGAAGGTCCTAGTCTGCGGGTCAGCCAGAGGGGTGACCTCACCTTTGAACCGTCTGATGACATTGAGATTAGGCCAGTCGACCTCACCTGCATTTAGCCTATCGGCGATGCTCTGTAGGGACTCGGAGATGTGCATAATCATGGTCCTGATCTCGCTGGCATTCTCTGTTAGTGATATGCCCTAGAGGCGATCATATGAGATGATTGTATCATACGTCTATGTTCATGTACTTATTAGTTCCATGAATAAATGTCACTCCTTTGTTCATTGAGTATGACTTAATTGTGAAACACATTGGTTATGAGATATTATTCTAAACGATCCCTGGTCACATATCATTATGTGGAACAATAGTGATCTGACCAAAGACATGTATTGATTGATGGTAATGTTTCACATACCATAGATATGGAGATATCAAATCAATAATGTGGGCACATGATAAAGAACATGGGATTGAATAGACCGCCCGAGACACTTCTTTGAGATTGTTATCTTAGAAGTGCCATCGAGTATAGTCTCGAGTGGTATACCTATATGATCCTTTGATCTCGAGATTCTTATTGATTCTCAAAGATGCGTAATTGTATACTTTGGGGCTATCAAATGCTTCACCGTAATAGGGAAGTTATAAAGGTAGCTTACGGGTATGCCATGAAACATGACGTGAGATGTAAGAGATCAAGATGGAATTTGCCCCTCCTTGATAACGGGAGAGATATCTCTAGGCCCCTCGGTGTGGATGGATAAGAAAAGTGCATGGCCATACCAAAGTGATTAAAGAGTTAATCACGAATTATATCCATTACATTGACGAGTGAATTTGTCGAGCTATCACAAGGGTGGCACGCCTCTCGCCTTGAGCTTGACTGATATCGTGTGGCAAAAGGATCCTATGTGAGTGTATCAAGGTTCAGCTGATTCGATCATTGTGTACATTCGGGGGTCAATATGTGATGCTAGGTACCGCTATTGACTTGTGGTCTGGGGAAGGGTTCTCCGGGACCGCGGCCGACTTGTACATGAGCCTAATAGGTCACATACTTAACGGTTGGATCATATCGATGGATTGGATCCATTAGTGGGTTTATACAATTTGGATCTTCGACGCCTTAATGGATTTCTATTGTAGAAGATCCATTAGCGTGAGACCTAGTGGGCTTCCATATCCATTAGAGCGAGACCTAATGGGCTTCTATCGAGAAGGCCCGTTAGTGCGCTCTATACAAAGGAGACATGGGGCGTGCGGTGTGTTAGTCTCCCCACCACGAGCCCTAGCCGCCACGCCCCATCGCCTTAAGAACCCTAGCCGCTGCGTGGGTGCTAGCACACCAACACATGTGTTCCCACCCCGGACGTGTGGATACCATGGAGGCGCTGCCGCTCTCGCGTCGGCGCCGACGATTCGATCGGCTACATAACTCAGACGACTACGCCGACGTTGTTTGGACGGCGATCCGCGACGAGGAGAAGTTGTACCACGTCGTGTTCGACCACGATAGTGCTTCGCAAAGACGCGGGAGGCTTTACCCACTCTACTTCGCTACTAACGTGCTCCAAGGGTAATGCTCCATGATCTCCGACTCGCATGTTGCCCGGTGTTCGCGGAAGAAAAATTTTGTTTTCGCCAGCGTAGCACCGCTGCTTCTCCTACATTCTCTCGTGATCTAGGTTGTCGATCATGTAGCAAGAGGAAACCTCTCGCCCTAAGCTCCTAGGCCAAAAAGATCATCAAGATAGAGTCAGGTCACACGTAACTTCGGTGAGTGGGGGCCATGTGGCCATGGCCATCAGGATCTCGAGCTGGTCACGCCCCTTGATAGGGATGTACCCGTCCTCCACCTTTTCCTTCTCTAACTCCTATACCCGGACGACGAATGAGGACGGTGGAACGTCGGGGCAGTCGAGGGGCATGTCTAGGAGATTGTCGATGGCGTGGATGTGGCCTCTCACCAGTGGGACGAGCTACGTGTAGACTTCCATGGGGTGGGCGGAGGCGGGGACGGTGTCCGGGCCAGCGTGGCGGCCGGCTGGCTCCTCTAGGAAAGCAGCGAGCGTGTTACCGACGCCCGCGACGAGCACATCGATCCTACCGCGGAGGGCCTCGAGCTGGAGATCGTAGAGCAGGGGGGCGCTGCTCTGATGTCCGCCACCAACTGCTAGATGAAGGTGCGGCGTCGAAGTCCTTGAGAAGATCCTTGTGATTCTTGTAGAGTCTTGAGAGCTAGAAGCAGAGAAGGCTAGCCTGCACGAGAGCAGGAACGTTGCTGTCGACGATTTGTGTCGGCAATGTATTTTATGGGGCAATGCGAAAGATCACAACTACGATGGTAGCACAGGGAGCCGAATTTATATAGGTTCGGTCCCTCGGGGCGAGGTAATACCCTACTCCTGTGCTCGTGGATTGTATTATGGTGGATCTCAAGGATGTTGAGATGCGTATGAGGGTGATGATGATTGGATGATTGTGGTGTCGAACTAGGGACCCCTGACCCCTTTATATAGTGCAAGGGCCGGGTTACAGATATATTCCCTAATCTGTGTATGGAAGATACAGATATAATCGAGTCGGTTACGCCTATATCTATGTATTCGAGTAGGAAATGAGTTCGTCCTCTTGTAGAGCACGCCAGGCCGCGCCAGCCTCTAAGCCCACCTTCTGGAAGGTCCGATTCACTCGGCCCAAACAAGTGGTGCGTCCAATAGTACTTCTCCGGATACCCGGGGCCCATGTTATCCACAGTAGCCCCCGAGTGCTTAGTGACAGGGTTGTCTTGATTCGAGGTTCAGCTTGAAGTCCTTCAGATGTTACCCGAGTGACGTCACTCTTCGTCTGGCTGATGAAGTCCTGCTTGCCCAGTGACCTGCAGATCAAACAACACAGTTGCAAAGGACTCGAGAAAATCTCAAGTCTTTAAAAGGTGTCTGGTACCCAGCCCGACTAGTCGGTATGCTGTCTATTGGCCCCACGGATAGGCATACCAAAAAGATGGATGTTGCCGAGTGATCAGTGCCACCCAACGTTATCCTCCCTATTGCAAATTATGACATTTGAATCTAACGGGCAGAGCTCAACATTCGGTCCAGCAGGGGACATGTCACAACTCACGTAGGGTATTCAGGTGCCCTGACCCGACTAGTGCAAAGTCAAGCTAGTGATTCCCAGGGGAAACGCCCGCCTCCAGGTTGAGGTCCTCCTAGTGGTGTTTGTCTTGGCGACAAATGATCCAAGGATGTGCCACTGAGACCCAACTAAAGAGGTAACTCTTTGACGCCTAATCTGATTAAGAAACCAGACCAACCATTGACCTCAGGAGGTACGCCAAGAGCTGATTTAAAATTTGCCCAAGTGGTGTTTGTCTTGACGACAAACAATCCGAAGATGTGCCACTCAGGCAATTAAAGAGAACTTTCGATGTTCAGTTCGACTAAAAGCCAAACCGACTACTGTCCCAGGGGGCACATCAAAAGCTAAGTTGTAATTTGGGGAGCGTCCAATCCTCAAACTGAAGACTGGCAAAGAGCCCAACAGGGGGCACGCTATCTTCCCGACTAAGTTGACCCGAGTTGCACCTGTACCTGAGTAAAATCGTGTACAGCCTGTGGCCTTCATGAAGCATGCTCTCGGGAACCTAAGTCCGGGCCCAAATCCTGAAATGATGGTTCTAGGGCTTCATTTTTTCCCGCCTTGCGTGGAAACGAAACGTCGATCGTCTTCCTTTAAATGAAGCACGCCGGGGAATTCGAACCGGTACGCTCGTACTGTATGCCCAAACCGTTTGTCTCCCCGAAACACTCTCGCTAGGGTTTCTGTGCTTCTGCCGCCGCCGAGCGACCCTAGCGCCGCCACCGCCGTCGAACTCCAAAACCACCTTCACCGCTCCTCCTCCATTACATTCGGATGGCCGGAGATTGGGTAACCTCCAACACCACCGAGGAGCGGCTACAGGGCTTGGTTGACATCGGCGTCCTCCCAGCGCAGGAACTCATTGACTGGCGTGCCACCGCGAGTGAGTCCTTCCCCACTCCTCACCAAGAGGAGATTGTCGTTTTTGAGTCCTTCTTCTCCCGTGGGTTCGGACTCCCCGCTTCCTCCTTCTTCCGTGGTCTGCTTAACCACTATGGGATTGATCTCTTTCATCTGAACCCCAACTCCATCCTTCAACTTTCAATCTTTGTCCATCTTTGCGAAGCTTTTCTGGGGATCGCTCCCCATTTCGCCCTTTTCCGCCACCTCTTCTTTCAAAAGGCCTACCCCACCGACAACGCCCCTAAGGGTGTTGTCGGGACGGATTTCAACTCCGGAGCGGCCTCAAGATGGAGTATTTCGCTCTGCCGTTCCAGACCTCCCTGAAGGGATGGAATCAGGAGTGGTTTTACTGCTCCAATCCCCCTAGTCTTCCTTGTTTTGATGGGAGGAACCCCCGAGCTTCCCTCTCTTGGAATTCTCCTCCTTCTTCCTCCGAAATGGATCAGGTCACCGAGTTACTCGGCCTGATCCGACGTCTCAAAGAGGAGGGGCTGACCGGCGTTGCAATAGCTGTCTCCTTCACAAAGCGCCGTGTCCAGCCACTCAAGGAGAGGGTCCGGCTCGGGTTCGAGTACACCGGGCCATCCGACCCGACTCGAGAAACGGAGTCCCGATCTCCAACTCGGACGCCATCGACCGACTCTCCGAGTTCTTTGCTCCAAGGACTATCTTTTCTAATCAGGGGAGTCCCAGGAGCTTCTCCCTCAACAACCCGCCACCAGAGGTAAGGATTGGGTATTCTTCCAGCTTGTTTTATGCACCGAGCAGCTCTATTTTGAAGCTGACCGATGGTAGCTGCGCTCCCACGCAGGATCGTCGGGTTTTTGTGTCCCCTGCCCCGACACCCGAGGCCCCTGCCCACAAGGGGGAGAAGCGCCCAGGTGAGGAGCCTGAAGAGGCTCCGTCTTCGAAGAAAGGCAAGGATCCAGCCTCCGCGGAACAGGGCGTCCCGCCACCAGCGGGGTGCGGCCAGCGAAGCTCGGGGCCGAAGGTTGGCGAGGCTCCCAAGGAGGGAGCGAGTCAGCCATTGCCGGCCCGCGAGCGTAGCCGGGCGACTCGTCCCCCGAGGGCGGGGAGTGGTACGTCTCCGAAGAGGGGACAAACTCCCACCCCTCAGGGCGAGGCAAGTGTCCCGCCCGACGCCTCCTCAAGCGGGACTTCCGCTCAAAGGGGCCCGGTATCAAGATCAAGACCTCCAACCGGTAAGCACAGCCCCGCCACCATTTGGTAGTCTTCCTCAGATCCTCGTCAACTGAAGCGCTGCTCTATTCCAGGAAACCATCGATGGAGGTCCCGTCGGATCGCCCGACCAAGCTAGCATCGAAATCCGCTGAGCCCAGTAGGGCAACACCTCCTCCCACAGCCGACGCGGCCACCCCGCCGGGAGAGCCGGCAGAAGCCGCATCGGGGACCAAGGTCAGGGGAGGAGCCGCCGCCGCAGCCCCGTGCCCGAAGCCGACCGTCAAAGGCGACGAGGAGGCCGAGCCGGTGGTAGAAGAGATCCCCTGCCAGCCCCCACCTCCCCCAGAGGAGGCCGAGCCCAAGCTCTCGGCAGGCTGGAGGGACAAGGCCGGGGACTGGGCCCTTATCAACGACGAAGCCGAGGATGAGGTCAGGAAAGCCTTCTTCGAGCACGCCGCCGAATGCGGCAGAATGGTCAGGGTAAGCTTTCCCGTTCATCCGAGTAGATTTTCCCAGCCCGAAGGTAGGATGATGAATGTTCTTCCTCTTTGCAGGAACTCGGTGGTTACTCCGAGAGGAAGACCAAGTTTCTCAACTACTTCCTCCCCCAAATAGAGCGGATTAAATCCGTGGAGGGAGAAGTGGTTGAGGCCCGAATCGAGACGGCCAAGCAGCGTCGAGAGCTGCAGGACCGGATCAAGGTGCTGCAAGACGAGAAGTTCGACCTTGCAGGCTCTCTTCGGTGTAAGTATCCCAACCGGCAGGATTTTTAGCTTGCGCTGCGACATCATGCTCGCGACTATGTGCGCATGACGCCGCAATTGCCGCCTTAGAGCAGAATCGGCGAAGTCCCAGTGACCGTAGGTCGGCCTCGAAAAGCGGAGGCGAAAGTCGTCGCCGAGTTGGAGGGTAAGTCCCCAAACCCGACCGGCTCCGAACCTCCGATGTTCACACAGCTGTATAACTGTGTGTTCTCTGTTTTTTTCAGAGTATAAGAAGAAGACGCTAGCGCAGTATGACGTTCTACAGAAGAACGTCGAAACTACGCAAGCGCGATATAATGAACTCCTGGCAGCCGTGGAGCCCACTCGACAACGGCTCTACGCTGGCGACGCCGAGCCAAGCTCCCGGGCCGAGCTGATCCAAAGGTGGACCGAAGCCCCCGAGCAGCTGAAGGTTCGGCTCAAGGAGGTCAGCCTAATGAGCGCTAGCCAGGCGCCGGGCATCATCAAGTCGCACTACCCTCGAGTTGAGCTTGACGCTGTCAAGGATGGCTTCGTCTGCTCCGAGGATGAAGCGTTGGCCCTGATCGAGGAGATGAAGCCGACTGCCGAGTCCCTTGTAGATAATTTAGAGCTAGATTAGGAATTCATTGTAAATTATCTATGTAAATTATTGTCTTTTTAATATGTACCGATCGCCCTTTCTTTTATCCAAGTTATGCTTTTTGCCCGAGCAAGTTAAGTTCCTTTTACTTAGTACTCTGCCCAGCGCATCAAGTTTCTTAGCGTTAGGAGCCGGTACGGAACACTATCTCCGAAAACGCAGTCGGGAAGTATGAGTATTGCCAGGAGACAGGAGTTTCGTTACTCGGAACGGTTAACACTTAGGCTCAACATAAACTTGAAAAAGAGAGAATGGCGATTAGGTGCATGTACTACCCCTAATTAGGTGTAGCCCCCGACTTACTGGCTAGCCGGAATCCGACTAGGGAGCAAGTCAATTTAATCTCGAAAGAGGGGGTGCGTGATTGCGCACCTAATTAGGTGCAGCCCCGACTTACTATTTAATTGAAACACAAATAAGTAGCAAGTCAGAAGCTGAATTGCATGTAAAGACAATGTGAACGAAAACCTATCTTTACTTAATTGTAGATATGTGTTACAATAGTCGTCGGGTATAGAATCGACGCAATTACTTGATGTTCCACGAGTTGTCCAAGAGAGTGCCGCTCTCGGGCTTCAGTCGGCGAGTCCCCGGGCATACCGCTGAGTCGCGTGGGGACGTCCTGATCTGCTTGGAGAAGAACGACGAGTGCCTCCTCCTATTTTGGGTCGAGCGGAATACACTTGACATCTTCGTCAGGCTTGATGTCTGACTTAGATGGCTTCTTGTTCGGTAGATCGCCTTTGTCGCGAAGAGTGGTGGCCGCCCGCCGGATCCCGTCCAACTCGGCAGCTGCTTCGATTGACTAGGCGAAGTCGCAGTTTTCCCTATCGAGGAGATGGGAAAACTTGACATCTCCACGGATCGTGATTATGCCTCGTGGACCTGGCATCTTCATAGTCAGATAGGCATAGTGTGGGACGGCCATGAATTTGGCCAGGCCCGGCCTTCCCAAGATTGCATGATACGCAGTCTCCAAATCGGCCACCTCAAAGCTGAGGTTCTCGGTCCGGTAGTTATCACGAGTGCCAAAAGTGACCGGGAGAGTGATCTTCCCAATCGGCACAGATGATGTTCCCGGGATTATGCTATGAAACGGTGCGTCTGTCTTCTAGAGCGCCGTCTTTGGGATCTGCATATCGCCTAGAGTCTTGATGAAAAGGATATTCAATCCACTCCCGCCGTCAACCAAGACTTTGCGCAGTCGGACGCCCCGTACCACAGGATCAAGAATGAGTGGATATCTTCCTAGGCAAGGGACGTGGTCTGGGTGATCTGAGCGATCGAATATGATCGAAACTTCAGACCACCGAAGATACTCGGGGGTCACCGGAATAGCTGCATTGATTTCCCGATCGGCAAGCTTTTGCTTATGCTTGGACTCATATGCATCCGATCCCCCGAATATATAGTTGAGCTCTCGCACGGTTTCTTGGTAAGCGTCGCCCTGGGGAGGGTCACGCTTGTCATCTTGTTTGGCGTCCTTCGGAGCGTCGTTGTTATGCTCCTCAGCGAACTTCTTCAAGATGTTGCAGTTTTTGGCCACATGCTTTTCATTTGGATGGAAAGGACACAGCGCCTCCATGACCTTGTTGTAGTCAGTGGGCCGGGGCGGTTTCTACCGACCGTGGTCCACGACTGCTACCAGCTCTTCACCCTTGTGCTTTTTATCCTTCTTGGAGGAGGACTCAGGTTTGTCCTTCTTGCCTTCGTGCTTGCTTGGGTGGTCCTCTTGACGCTCAGCAAGAGCATCCGAGGCGATAGCATATCGATCCGCCAGGGTGAACATCTCCTTGACGGTAGTCAGGGGCTTCCGAGACATCTTCTTGATCAGATCGGGGTCGCGGACTCCCTTCTGAAAGGCTGCGACGACGACCGCCTTTGAGATCTCCCGGATTTTGTTTTTCTTCTTGGTGAAACGCCGAATGAAATTCCTTAACGACTCATCTTTTTTCTGATGAATCTGATAAAGGTCCTACTGGGTTCCAGGCATCTCGTAAGTACCCTAAAAATTGGTGACAAATTGCTCGCAAAGCTCTTCCCAGGAACCGACTGAGTTCTCTGGAAGGCCTGCGAGCCAATTCTGAGCCGGAGGGGTTAACATGACGGGCAAATAGTTTGCCATCACATCGTATCCTCCGCCCGCGCCCTTGATTGCCAAAGAGTAGATCTGCAACCAAGCCTCGAGGTCCCGCTCTCCATCAAATTTCACAATCCTTGGTTGAACCTTCGCCGCGGTTTACTTGATTTGAGTCGGGGTGTGAATGTCTTGATCCCGTCAATCAATCCTTCCCCGGGGGGAGGAGATTGGTGAGGCAGATTCCGACGCGGTGGGGTACGGCGCCGATCCTCGTCTCGCTCCCTCCGCCGGGCTTTAATGTCAAGGCGAAGGTCGAGACTTGTACTTCGGCGGGCGTCTTGCCCGCGATTTCGCGTGTGCCGACTGCGCCGAGTACTACTCGTGGTAGTCTGGCTTTTGGCCGAGTTGGCCTGCTGATCCCGAGTGCCTTGGACAGTCGCTGCCGTCACCATGGCTTTGACTTGTTCCATGATCGGCGTTGCGGGGTTGCCCTCTCCGAGCAAAGGACCAACATTGTCCAGAAGGGTCTTACATGCGAGGATGTTCTGCTATGGCGTACGGAAGACCGAGTGATCTCCCATGCGGATTTGAAGCGCCTCCTCTGACTTCGTCGGCGCGATCGTAGAATCGTCGCAAGTCTTCTCCACCTCCGTGGTTTTGTTCGGCTCCTGCATCCCCGATGGGGCGCCAAGCCGATCCGAAGGCTTGCCCATCCAGCACGTAAACACCGCGGAAGTCGGGAAACCCATTGACTCTCTCTTCGGCCGGATCTCTGGTCAGAAGGGAATCCGACTGAGATTCAGCAGAACAAATCTGCTGAAATCTTGTAGCCGAGTTGACCAAACCGAATGGTGCGCCCACTCAGGAAGTTGTCCTGGTTAGAGTTGTCCCTGAGTCCTAACTCAGAAAACTCGTCCCAGTGTGTGCATACCGTTTTCCGATCCTTAGCCCAGATTAGAAAAGCTGGCATGTTATCCGATGGAAAACAGCGGCCGAATTTCCTAACCCAAACGGGGCAGATCACGATTGAGGGATTGCGATTCCCGACTGGATCTGAGAGCGATCCAGGCCAGGAATACAATTGCCACTTGATTCCTCATCAGCATAAGGAGCTGGTAAGAAAGAAGTGGTAGATCCCGACTGAAACCGAAGGGGAGTCCAACGGTAGGCCAGTCGGAATCATCATCATCAGATTGGATCTCTTCCGGATCGGAATCCAGGGGAGAGATCCCGAAGTGGTGAGGCTCGGTCAGAGTCGCGTACCACCTCCCTCGGTAATGCATGGACCGAACGAAGTTCGGCTCACACAACCGAAGTTCCCCGAAGTCACCGGTGATGAAGCCGAGATCTCTGAAGATGAAGCCTTGGCCGGGGGCGTAGGTGAAGACGAATCCGCTAATTGAAGCCATCGGAGTCGATGTAGTTGATCGTGACGCTAGCCCCTACCTGGCGCGCCAACTATCGACGATTTGTGTTGGCAATGTATTTTATGGGCAATGCGAAAGATCACAACTATGATGGTAGCACAGGGAGCCGAATTTATACAGGTTCGGGCTCTCGAGGCAAGGTAATACCCTACTCCTGTACTCGTTGATTGTATTATGGTGGATCTCAAGGATGTTGAGATGCGTATGAGGGTGATGATGATTGGATGATTGTGGTGTTGAACTAGGGACCCCTGACCCCCTTTATATAGTGCAAGGGGCCGGGTTACAGATATATTTCCTAATCTGTGTATGGAAGATACAGATATAACCGAGTCGGTTACGCTTATATCTATGTATTCGAGTAGGAAACTAGTCCGTCTTCTTGTAGAGCACGCCAGGCCGCGCCAGCCTCTAAGCCCGCCTTCTGGAAGGTCCAATTCACTCGGCCCAAACAGGTGGTGCGTCCAATAGTACTTCTCCGGATACCCGGGGCCCATGTTATCCACAGTTGCTAATCCGGATCTCTTGTCCTGACTTGAACCTATCAAGGTACTTGAGAAATGCTAAGGCGTCGTCGAGGCAGAGGCGCAACACGGCGACGTGGAAGACGTCGACGTAGTAACCCATGTCGTTCACCACGGACATCAAGTATACTCCAGGTCGAAGGATATACGTGGTACAAGCCTACAACAGGAACCCCTCACGGTTAAGGACTTGCAATGCCATGTTCCTTGGTCGTGTTAACACTCTAGGCTATGCCACCTATTCCCTTCGGCATGGCATGGGGTTAAAACTATCATGGTGACGTTATTGCACTTCTCAAGGAGACGCGTACTGCGAGCCATGACGGTTGGGCTTCCCCCCTAAATTACCCTTTACCCCAAGACAAGTATAGAGGGTGGGAAAGTTATAGTCCCTATTTTTCCGTGAGCCATTGCTCTCGTCAGGTTGTTTTCTCGCTCTAGACGCTCTCGCTTCGGATGTTTTTTTAATGCTCGCATCACCTTGCGGAGGTATTTTGTCAGCTTCTTCTGCAGAGATCCACTATGCTATGGGTCGCAAAGTGAAGGTTGTTTCTAAGTTTCCCCAGCCTGTTGATCCAATGAGGCATTGTCTAGTCAGTGGGATCGATGATGACGAGATTTCAGGGAATGAGGAGGTCGACGTGGAGATTGTCCTGCCGCCCTACCACGCCGGCATCTCATCCGTCGATGGGCATCTAGTCGTACGTCTCCTCAGTACGAAGGACTTGATGTCCATGGTGAATGACATGGGTTACTACGCCGACATCTTCCACGTCGTCGTGTTGCGCCTCTGCCTCAACGACGCCCTAGCATTTCTCAAGTACCTTGGTAGGTTCATGTTAGGACAGGAGATTTGGATCAGCAACGTTCCTGCTCTCGTGCAGGCCATCCTTCTTTGCTCCTGGCTCTCCCAGCTCTCCAAGAATCTCAAGGATCTTCTCGAGGGACTCCGGCGCCGTACATTCATCTGGCAGTTGGTGGTGGACATCAGAGCCATGCCGCTCCTGCTCTATGATCTCGAGCCCGAGGCCCTCCATGGTGGGATCGACGCGCTCACCGCGGGAGTCGATAACACGCTGGCTGCTTCCTAGAGGAGCCAGCTAGCCGCCACGCCGGCCGTGACACCGCCCCACCCCTGCCTACCCCATGGAAGTCTACACGCAGCTCGTCCTGCCGGTGAGAGGCGACATTCACACCATCGACAATCTCCTGGACATGCCCCTCGACTACCCCGACGTTCCACCATCCTCATTCGACGTTCGGGTGGAGGAGTTAGAGAAGGGAAAGGTGGAGGGCGGGTGCATCCCCATCAGGGGCGTGACCATCTTGAGGTCCTGATGGCCATGGCCGCATGGCCCCCACTCACTGAATTCTGTGTGACGCAGCTCTATCTTGGTGATGCCACCGCAATGGCCTAGGAGCTTAGGGCCAGAGAGGAGGCCCATTGCTACATGATCAGCAACCTAGATCACGTAGAGAATGCCAGCAAGATCAGGACCATGATTATGCACATCTCCGAGTCCCTACAGAGCATCACCGACAAGCTAAATGCCGGTGAGGTCGACTGGCCTAACCTCAATGTCATCAGAGGGTTCAAAGGTGAGGTCGCCCCTCTAGCTGACCTGCAGACTGGCACCTTCCATGACACAGTCTGGCAACTCAACAGAGACCTGGATGTGGTGTTATATGGTCTCCCTGAGGAGCCGCATGACCTACCACCCTAGGGGAATCTGCCTGCCAATCTCGTCCATTGCGTTCCTAAAGCAGAAGTTGCTGTTCCAGAACCCTACCAGATCACTGATGTTGTCCCAGGCGATGTTGAAGCAGTTGGTGCTGTTCCTGACCTGCACCAGCCTACTGTGGATAACCCCCTGGGCCTCGTCGCCCATCTCATCCCTCGAGTGGGCCACCTACAGGGAAGAGTTGCCGAGATCTGGGGCATCAGCATTGAGTACCCGGGCAAGTGCTCGTCGCCATTGTTGGTGTGATCGGTGAGGTTTCCTACTTTCCTTTTCGCGCACAGATTGCCCATTCTAGACACTAGACGGTTAGTGCAAGTTAGGCATGTTGCATCTGCATAGGGTTGTAATATACTAGTTATGTCGTGACTGACATTGTTTGGTCTAATGTGCGGCTGCTTTGAAGCTTTGAATTATGGGCTATGGCGTAGATTGATGTTTTTTTCCTTTTCGTTGGGGGTCCGATTTACCTGCTACCGTCGGTAGATCTTTTGTTTGTAATATCACAATGACTGGCTTGAATATTGTTCATGTTCTAATGTGTTCTATTTTTGTCATTATGGTTTTATACACAATGCAATCCATTTCTAGTTGGAGTACTTTAAAATCATCCTAGGGTATTTGATGGGGGACGGGTGCCCGATCTTTCGACAGGTAGATGATAAGTCGATTGGTGGAGACTCGACGTTGATGATTTGACTTCTGATTAGAACTAACCTAAGCCTGCAATCGCTACACCACCGCTCCGTTGGTTATCAACCGTGCCAAGACGCGATTGACCTCACCACGAGGGTTAATTCTTGCAAGCGAATCGAGAACACGAGCAAGAACGCAGAAGAGCAATATGAAATTGCGAAATTGAATTAAGCGCACGAAGTCGGGGTTCTACAAACCGATAAACGGCGAAACTGCAATGGCAGATTAATCTAAGCAAAACCCAAGTCTAAACTATGACGGCTACATGGTTTATATAGCGAGAAGGGCAACGGCTAGGGTTTGGGGCGCAGTCCCTAAGGGATACATGGCCATGGGCCCGAAACAGCGGTGATGCAGCACCGAACGGCAGCCGGCAGATTCTGGACGTCCTCTTGTTTTTGTGTTTCCCATTGAACTGGACTCGCGAACGACGAATTGGGCTTGATCACGAGTTGGGTCTTGAGCAACATGAGTTGATAGAATTCTTGAGGACGTCGAGGAGTTGCTGAGGTGGCTTTATTAAGTAGTTCTTCATGTATGTGAGGCGGCCAAGGTGGTGGTTGAACGGGTGACGGCGACAGCGAAATATCAACACGACGTATGTGCTGCCAGCTTATACGTCCTGGCCAACGTGGCGGATGATGACATCTTGATGACCAACATATTGATGTAGTGTTGGTTATATCCATGATGCGCATGGTCACATCATTCTCCCTTTCTTGATGTGGAGTCGTCCTCAACTCCATTATGTTCGTCTGCAAAATGTTAGTGCTAATAGGGAGCGGAGCAGTATGCATATAGTTGATAATCCAATCATTAGACACTAAACCATTAAACTTGATATACTCTCTTTCTTGAAATTTTTTATGATCCTTAAAAATTGAACTAGAGGAATTTGAGATAACATGATTAGTGATGTTGCAATCCTCTAATTGAGTATGATGTTGCATAGCAAATAAAGTTTTCATATTTGAACCAATGTAAACTCGATGTACCATGTATTTTCTATTATCATTGTATCTACCAATTACATAAAAAATATTTTGTGAAAACCATGGAAGTTCATAATGTTCTAAAAATCTTTTCTTCAAACTATTCAGATCACACAAAACATCAAACTCAATGTAACCCAAAGTATTTAAAGAAGATAACAATTTTTGCTCATCATGTTCATTAGCATGCTGAATAACATGTCTATTTTCAGCACATGTGTTTGGTTCTGAAGCAAAAGAAACATATTCATTCACTAGTTGTGGCATAGATATAAGTAAAGCATTTTCGCACAACTCTTCTTTATCACAAGAGACATCGAGCAAATCATTTTGTAACAAAGACACATGAGCAATTGGTTCCACAATTTGTTGTTCGAACACAACATGGTTTGTGGAAAGTTTGAGCACATCAATATTATTTTTACCTTGAATGAGTAACATACCTTGTTTATTTGCTTTGTTTTCCTCCTCATCTAATGCAGGTACATCTTCAGTTATAGGCGTTAGAATCATGGGTGCAACAACAAGTATCTCCTCATTCTCCTTATTTTTATTCTCATTGTCCTGCATATTAGAAATTTTACTCACCTCGTTTGCACATAATGGGAGTGGTGTTGGCGCTTGTTTTGGTGTAGAAGCACTAACACGTTTGCTTTTTGTTCTTTCTTGACATCCCTGCAATTCTTTTTCCGCCAACACAGCTAGACAAAACAATCTATTGATAGTATTATATGGTTTCTAATAAACAATATCTTGGATCTCTTGTCTCAACCCTCTGAAAAATCGTTCCATCTCATCCTCTTCACCTTCCACTATGTCACAACGCAATAAGCATAATTGAAGCTCTTTGAAGTATTCCTCTACTGATAAATTGCCTTGTTCTAGATATTGCATTTTGTTAAACATGGCACGTTTAAAAGCAGGAGAAACAAATCTAGCACGCATTTGAATCTTCAACATATTCCAAGTATCAAGTTCTAAGCCCAAACTAACTAGCTCGTTCCACCAAATAATAGCAAAATCTTTAAACTTACTAGTAGCTTGTCCGACCCTATGAATTTGAGGAACTAGATGAGAGTTAAATTTGTATTCAACAATTATTTCCCAATCAATGTACGCTTGACCATCACATGTACCATCAAAGGAAGGTAAGGTAAATTTAGGATTGATATTATTACCTCGTTTACCATGACGATAATGATTTTCTGCACCAGTCCAAGATCCTGCCATTGTTAGTAGAGAACAAAAGATAACACAAGAGTATTATCCCTATCAACTACTTGGTTTTGGAAGATGGAATCACACTCTCTCAAACATCTTACCACGTGCTTACAAGTGTTCTTACCAAAGCAGCTGGTGGTACAACCGGTGGCTGGTTCGTGATAACAAGCAGATATGAGTGAAGCGATTACAAGTTTGATCCTAAACTGATCAGAAGTATGGGTGGAGCTTGGATAAGCAATATATAGTAGCAAAGTAATAAACAATATCGAATCAGATTAGCAAAACTGAATAAATATCTAAAGTACTTAACAAAGTTGCTGGCCTAAACTCGTTCCTAAAACTAGTTCAAGCAAGCGAGAGATATACCAAAGTACAAAGGACATGAGGTGCAAGCACTTCTGATTTTTTTACTTCTTTTTTTTTCTTTTGTGCGGCTCCTTTGTATGTACTTGCCTTTTCTTTCTTCTTTTTTTTCAATTATCAAGAGTGCCGCATATGATAAAACACAAGAGATATACAAAGCACTAGAATTTCACTTGCTACAAAATAGATCTATTATGCAGAAACTTACAACGCTGTTTTCGGATTTTTAATGACCTCAAATGCAAAAACTCATAACAGAAAAGTTGTAGATCTTTTCGTGCTGATTACTTTGCATATATCGAACACTTATTTTGGATAAGGGAAGCTTGAGATAATTGCCCCGAAATACAGACTGCTCAGAAAATTTTAGGATTGGACAGATTCGCTTCCAACGCGATTTAGGGTAGAAAGATGGCGTTTCTGGAACTCAGTGCAATGGATAGAGTTGTAGATAAATTTTCTAGCTTTCCAGAAAGTATAAGAACACCTAAATCCGAGTTCGTATGAGTGAGATAATAGCAAAATACCGAACTGGACAGATTGGCACCCGATTTGGACGCGGCGGCGACGACGACGTGAAGGAGTTGGACTAGACGGTAAGATGCAAGACTCAAACTAAACCAAGAATGTACTCTAAACCAGCAACAATATGTTGACGATTGATACAAATTCAACAACGCAAAACTGAAAACGAAAATTGCGAAGGCACAAAGTGGTTTGGACAAAGGTATACAATGAACACTATATTTTTAGGGCAATTTTCTGGACTCTAGGTGATGGATGAACGATGAATAAAGGAGATACAAAGATACCTGCCGGGCAACCTAAGCTCTGATACCACTTGATGGGGGACGGGTGCCCGATCTTCCGACAGGTAGATGATAAGTCGATTGGTGGAGACTCGACGTTGACGATCCGACTTCTGATCAGAACCGACCTAAGCCTGTAATCGCTACACCACCGCTCCGTTGGTTATCAACCGTGCCAAGACGCGATTGACCTCACCACGAGGATTAATTCTTGCAAGCGAATCGAGAACACGAGCAAGAACACAGAAGAGCAATCTGAAATTGCGAAATTGAATTAAGCGTACGAAGTTGGGGTTCTACAAACCGATAAACGGCGAAACTGCAATGGCAGATTAATCTAAGCAAAACCCAAATCTAAACTATGACGGCTACATGGTTTATATAGCAAGAAGGGCAATGGCTAGGGTTTGGGGCGCAGTCCCTAAGGGATACATGGCCATGAGCCCGAAACAGCGGTGACGCAGCATCGAACGGCAGCCGGCAGATTCTGGACGTCCTCTTGTTTTTGTGTTTCTGTTGACTGGAGTGGAATTTGGGCTTGAAACTGGATCCATTGGAAAGATCTCGTCGTTCTCTTATCCGTGGATACCAAGAACATCGAAAACGGACTTCGTATGACCCAATTACATCCGTTTGAAGTTGGAATGCTCCAGAAGGCCGAACTGGACTCGCGAACGACGAATTGGGCTTGATCACGAGTTGGACCTTGAGCAACGTGAGTTGATAGAATTCTTGAGGACGTCGAGGAGTTGCTGAGGTGGCTTTATTAAGTAGTTCTTCATGTATGGGAGGCGGCCAAGGTGGTGGTTGAACGGGTGACGGCGATAGCGAAATATCAGCACGACGTACGTGCTGCCAGCTTATACGTCCTGGCCAACGTGGCGGACGATGACATCTTGATGACCAACATATTGATGTAGTGTTGGTTATATCCATGATGCGCATGGTCACATCAGATCTCTGCGAAGGTCACGACGAGAGTGGTTATCCCTTAGGGAGCGGCTCTCCCGGGAAATACTCCAAGAGGCGGCGGCATAGGGGAGGTCATCTGTCAATTGCTCCAGTCTTTCGGCCACGGCAACGCCTAGTTCGGCGGCCTGGTCGAAGTCCGGCCGGAGGTCCCGCACCACACGCGCCAAGGCCTGAAGGCGCTGGCGGCTCCTGCCGATCGGATTGGGCGAGCGGGATGGCAGCGGAGACCCCGGGCGTGGTGAATGGGGAGTCGGTCGGGTGCTCGGGCCTGGGTCATCGCAACGGGTCGCCAGAGCTCGGTCGATCGAGTTGGTTAGCCAGTCCCGTAAGGCTTCCAGGCGGCGGCGCGACTCGTCCTCCCACGCTACGGGAGCGGGCACGTCGTTGGTGTCCGCCATGTTGACTTCCCGCGGGAGTATCGGGCATGAAGGTGTCATGACCGTGTCCCCGCGGGAGACAGTCTCGTGGTCGGACTCATACGGGACGTCGGGGATGTCGACCCCTTCGTATGAATCGGCGCCTTCACACATCGCGGGCGTCTCCCATTCCGGTATCTCTCGGAACCGAAGGGGCTCGGAAACATACTCCGAGCCCGTTTCGCCCGCGGGGCGGCAGACATCCATGGGGGAAGAGGATTCCGCCATGGTGTGTCCTTTCGGATCGATGATCCGGGCGACCTCGGTATCGGACCAATACTCGTCCAGATCGTCGAGGTCGTCGAAGCGGATATCTTGGTTGTCCTGAGAGTTCGCCATTCTCAAGGACCCTTGCTGCAGAAGCTAATCGACGATCCCCACGGACGGCGCCAGCTGTCGGCGGTTGAGAGTACGGGCTCCCGAGTGCTGAGCTTACTTGTTGAGTGTAAGGATCAACCGACCTCTTCTCTACAGCTTCGAGGGTGTTTGGGAAAGCGAACTCGGTCAAGCGACCGTAGACGGGGGAGTAGAGGATTTTAGCCTGGTTCGGGCCCCTCAGAGAGAGATAACAGCCCTACGTCCAGTGATATGTATTTAGAGAGACACAGGGAAAGATTACAAAGAGAGTCCCGGGCCTTGCCGGCAAAGGGAGACTCGGGCTTCTCAGGAGGGAGACGGGAGCTTCGACTTGCTCTTGCCTTAGCCGAAACTCTCGTATCCGTCTATTTTCTAGCAGCTAGCTTCTATATGCACAGCAGTGTGGCCTATTTATACATGAGCATAAACAATATACTAATGAGCATGGAGTCCAATATCCAGCGGTCCGAAGGCCGTCCTTGGGCGCGCCGTACTGGAACAGTCATTGCCATCATTCGTGATTACGGAAGGGCGGAATGGAGACAGTGCAACAAGACCCGGGCAGGTAGCCGTGGTCTCCGATGTCTTGACAAGACGTTACGGTCGTGATGGTGTCAGAGCATTTATTACAGCGGATAGAAAGGCATGTAATCGCTGTCGGGGAAGGGATGACCCGAGCTCCTACCCGGGCAAGATAGGACCATGCCCGGGTCCGAGCAAGGCTAGCTTGCTCAGCGGGAGGTCGGTACCACGCGTGCTATGAGAAAACATTGGGGTATCCCGGACATCCCTCTAAACCCTGTCAGAGCCCGAGCATGTTGTGGTTATGGTCGGATAGAGACCAAGGACGGTTAGAGCCCATGGATTGATGATGATGGATTTTATAATGATGAATTATGATGGATGCTACAAACATTACTTTTTGAAATGTTTTCCTTAAATGCAATTTACAACCTACTTATATATATGTCTTGCAAAAATGCAAATTATGCTAAAAGTACTGCTAGCCCTTCCTTAGAGTACATAAAATTCATGATTGAGAATATACATTACCTCTTAGTGCCGAAGTACCATCTCAGACTCAACCGATGTCTTTGCAAATTTCAGGTGAAGACGACCCGTGCTTGAGTACTACTACCAAGCCGAAACGCACGGTGACGCTAATGGGCATCGCGAATTTAACTTCCAAATGGTTGCCCATGGGGTTAATGGGGCATACCACGCTGGTCTTTTGTTTATTTATGATGTTCTTCCACTGCTATTTTGGTGAACAAACTTGTATTTTCGCTGTAGTAAAACTCTGATTATGTTAAAACTTATTTTTCGGGCAGCAGATCATGTTGCCCGGTTGGATGAAAATTATGTCCAACGTTGTATGTGTTGTGCTATCGATCATTGTGAGGATATGTGCGTGATGGTAGCTGATCCTAGGAACCATCACCAGGCACATATCCAGACACTCGGTTTACATTCGTTTCAACGAAGGTCGCCCGTGTGTACCGTTGCATGCTTGGGTTGGGAGCTAACATGCTCGGCTTGCTCTTAGACAGCTAGTATGTTATTTACCAACTACATGAACAGCAAGTGGGCTATGACTTCATTGAGCCGAATGTAAATTTAGAAGGGGGCGCCACATCAATGTAATATATCATGTGCTTATATCTGAAAAACTAATTTTGTATAGATATTGAGTGATTTTGATTTTAATATTTGATATACTATCTGGTGTGGTTTAGCGTGTGTTTGATCATCAAATCTGCTTGAGACTGTCTTTTTTTTGTTAAGGGGAGGGTCTCTGTGCCATATGGTCTTTGTTTGCATTAGGGTGAAGTGGCAAGCTGATCATTATGTCCTTTTGTAGCTTTCAGCAAGTCAAGTTAGTCGTTAAGGATAAACTAATCACAGACCATTTAATAAAATGGACAACTTGCGTTGATGAGCGTGTCATCTTGGTGGCTACGATGCTACGAGCAAAGCGTATTATTGGTTAGTTATATTTTATTGCTATTTGCTAATGGACTATATATACCGTTCAATATGTGATGTTCTCTCTCTCTTTTTAGACCATAGTCTGCATACTACGGTGTTTAGTAGGATTTACTTCAATCCAGATATTGCAGCCGCTCGTGAACTGAGGTCGAGGTAAATAAAATTCTGATTCCATTTATTTCGTATACTTAATTTTGTTGTTGTATTTAACTACTTTGTAATGTATTTGTAGCATCAACAATGAGCTTAACTGATTGTTTGGACCAACAATAGAGAATGGGAAGAAGAATGACCCATAACCTAACAAATTATCGTCCAAGATATGTTTTTACTGTGGCAGCACTATGGAAAAGAGTTAGGGTTATTTTGTGTAGATCGATGTAAGATGTTTCTAACATAGAGCTTTGGACCTATGTATGCTATGACCATTTTTATGTGAAACGTTTTATTCACTTGAATTGAATCGTACTTCATTGCCCCTTTTGCTACTGTAATCTTTGACAAATTGTAATGGATGACCGTTCATTATTCTTAATCTAACGAGAGAAGTTAAAAACAAATTGTAATGGATGACTGTCTCCGTCAGTGCACTACAAAGTTGAGTTTGCGTATCTATTCTTGATTGCATGCATGTGGTTGTGTTGCTGCATGTGCCTTAATCTTGCATATATATGACTCGTCTTGTCTGTATTTTGGCCTTTAGTCATTTCCTTGTGAATGCTTATGGGAAGAGTAATGCTTATCAATTTCAGTGTGATGTATGCATATAATTGATTAATGTCCAATATAAGATTCACTTACATATAAGATTTGATGTGCATGTCTATGCACGTACTCTGGTGTGGCCAAACATGTACCGGACATGTACAAATTACATTGTATGCTCGATTTCACTAATTGCCACATAAGTATGTATTCCGCTTGTCAAACTTATTCAGTGTTTTGTTTCTCCGTTGCAAGCTACGGACATCCAACTAGTAGCCTTAGAAGCTTGGATGTATAAAAGGAGGAACCCTTCATCAGGTCTTTTTTTCCAGCTGAATCCAGCTATATATTTTAATATGGAAAGCACCAAAAAAAATTGTGAAAAACTAGTTTTGAGAATTCTAATGAGGACCACCGAAGGTCTAAAAATAACTACAAATGACAAATCCACCTTTTTAATGTTAACAAGGCCTCCATCGGAATTCGCTAGATCGGCCTTCCAGAATCCAGAGGGAAAATTCGATGATTGACACTCAATTTGTGTGGTTCGGCTAAACTGACATTAATTTCGTTTGCCCTTCATGAAATGACACCGGGCACACGAATTTCTTCCGCCGGTAACAATTTTCGATAGAAAATGCCTAAAATACCTCCGGGCCCACTTCTCATCTCTTCTCTCCTCCCATTCACTCTCTTCCCTATTCTCTCTCCTCTCCTCCCGTTCCCCGCCGCCTCCTCCTCCTCCAACGTCGCCGCCTCCTCTTCCTCCTCCGCCGCCGCCGCCGCCGCCGCCGCCTCCTTCTCCTCCTCCGTTGTCGCCTCCTCCTCCCCCGACGTCCGCGCCGCCGCCTCCTCCTCCTCCTCCGACGTCCGCGCCGCCGCCTCCTCTTCCTCCTCCTCCGCCGCCGCCGCCTCCTTCTCCTCCTCCCCCGACGTCCGCGCCGCCGCCTCCTCCTCCCCAGACGTCCGCGCCGCCGCCTCCTCCTCCTCCGACGTCCGCGCCGCCGCCGCCTCCTCCTCCTCCTCCGACGTTCGCGCCGCCGCCGCCTCCTCCTCCTCCGACGTCCGCGCCGCCGCCTCCTCCTCCTCCTCCGACGTCCGTGCCGCCGCCTCCTCCTCTTGGGTATTTTACCCGTGAGTGTCTCCCCTCACTCTCCTCTCTTCTTCTCCATCTCCGGCGAGTGGAGGCGGCGGCGGCGCGGACGAATTGAGTGTCAATCATCGAATTTCCCCGAATCCCAGATGCCGCCGCAGGGACCCTCCGGCGGCGGTGGCGCGGCGTGGCGCCACTTGCTGCTGCTCCTGACGGCCCTCCCGCTCGCGCTCGCTGCCCTGGCATTCGCGCTCCAGTGGCGAGGCGGCGTTGTCGACGACCCCACCACGCGCTGGCCCCCTCACGCCTTCCCTGGCATGGCTGAACCGACGCCACCGTCCCTCCCCTCCTCCGCCTGTGCTGACGTCCTTGCCGGCTTCCCTGCCCCCTCCTTCCCCTACTTCCGCGGCTGGTCCTTCCGCTTCGACTCCGACGCAGCCCTCCGCCCGAAGGTATGTGGTATCACGCACCCATTCCTTGCGATGCCCTGTCGTGTGATGTGCATTGCCTTGTGGATTCCCTCAGGTGTGCGTGCAGACGAGCACCTCCGCCGGGCTGGAACAGATCCTGCCCTGGCTCTTCTACCACAAGGTCGTCGGCGTGGCGCAGTTCCTACTCTTCGTGGAGGGGAGGGCGGCCAAGCCCCATGTGGCGGGTGTCCTCGAGTCTATTCCTGTGCGTGATGATTCGTGAAATATTTCTTTTCTAAAAGTCTGTTTCGCTGCCCCATGGCCAATTTGATTGATTTTTGTTTTGCATTGTTCCGAGGCTTATTTTGAGTGCGTTTTTCTTCTTGATGCTGCAGGGGGTGAAGCTGGTGTATAGGACCAAGGAACTAGAGGAGCAGCAGGCCCGTAGGTCAGCTTCGTCTTCCCACTCCATTGCCTTTGATAAAAAAGATTGTTTCTGTGCCATTTCTTTTCCGCTATCATCCAGATAAAGATTTCATTTCATTTATTTTTCATTGCACAAAATTAGAGGTGAGAACGGAAGACACTTGTTTCTTTCTGAAGCAAGATAAAATTGAATTAAGTGCCATAATGAAGGATGAAAGGAGAATTTACAGATCATGGATGGCATAAGACATTTCATGAACAAATCAACATTAACAGACGCAAAATTTTGAAACCAGGTAGGACAATGGCTTTGTAATTTATCACTGTTGTGGTGGCTTGCAGAATGCTTACCTTGAACATCATGTCTAGCTTCTGTAATTTGTCTTAACATTTCATTTATTATATTTCTTGGGGAAAAACGTCGATGTAGGTTTGTGTTTACTGCAAGAAAGCTTCATGCTAGAATTGTAAGCTTCTATTAGGAGATGGTGCTTCACTGCTAGCAGATATCTTACAGTGCTGAGCAGTCAAGGAGGTGTCTAGTTCGGCATTTTCCTCGACAAATTCTGTTACTAATTTTTATGTCTGTTCTGAATTATTTCATTGCCTGACCTGCAGTCGAATCTGGAACGAAACCTGGCTTGCAGGATTTTTCTACAAACCTTGCAACTATGAACTATTTGTAAAGCAATCACTCAACATGGAGATGGCAATTGTAATGGCCCGGGTATGTCTATTTCACTTATCACAACTAATATATGGATCATTGAACTTCCTTTATAGTTTTTGGATAGTCAATTAGCTTCTACAAAATTCCTAGGTGTCTAGTTCATACACTAAGAATAATTTTCTTCATGGAAGGATTCTGGCATGGATTGGATCATACATCTAGACACTGATGAATTGCTATATCCTGGCGGGGCTGCTGAGTATTCTGTTAGACGTTTGTTAGCTGATGTCCCTGATGATGTTGACATGGTTATCTTTCCTAACTATGTAAGTAAAAGAAGGTCAAGACACTGATATTCATATGTCTGCCAAAGTTCTACATACTAATTAACTTAAATGTCTCCAGGAAAGCAGTGTTGAACGCGATAATATAAAAGATCCATTTAGTGAGGTAAACCTTTCCTTCTATAATATCATAATTTGTTTCCTCAGGCTCCATTTCATATATCCTTGGTTGATGGAAGGCTGGAAGCAAACTCTGATAGGAGTTCCATTTATTTGGTTACGTTTCTACTCATCCTCCAAACCACATTTTAACAATGGCTCATGCAACTGCAAATGATGCATCAATCTTTATAGTTTTTGAAGTTCTGCACCCCTTTTGAATTAGGCATTTTGTTTTCCATATCATATGTTATTGAACAATCACAAGTGCAGCACTGCAATATCTTTCTTCCTGGGCACTTTACTGTTGCATTTTGTATGTTGGGATTTTATATAATCACAACAAACTTTTGATGCATGCAAGTTAACCCAAAAAAGATAACAAAATGGAGGAGTTTTAGACCTCTGATATGGACAAGTCAATGTGCACAAGCAATCCCAAACAACAGATTAAGAGATTTTGATGATTTTTGCATTTGTGTTATTCACTAACTCTGTGTTAAATAATTCTGCATATAGCTATCTTGCAAACTCTAATATCTTACCATCTTTAGTAAAAAACATCTCATATATAGCTGGCAACTAGTTGTGGTGGTTATGTGCATTCTTTTCCGATTACCATGGTAAATGAGCATTCTCACTGACTAATTTATGTGTATATTCGAAACACCTAATCTCATCATGAACAATCCTATGTACATTGCAAAATTTTACCAGGTGTCTATGTTCAAGAAGAATTATGATCATCTCCCCAAAGATACTTACTTTGGCATGTATAAGGAAGCAACACGTGGAAATCCTAACTATTTTCTCACTTATGGTAATGGCAAATCTGCTGCGCGAATTCAAGATCATCTCCGTCCAAATGGTGCACATAGATGGCATAACTATGCAAAGAGTCCAAAGTAAGGAGCCTTGTCCATAACATAAAGTTTTAAAACGCTATATGCAACTCTAGAAGAGTTAATTCTTACAATATTTTTGGCACATAATTAACAGTGAGATTAAGCTGGAGGAGGCTGCAGTTCTGCATTATACATACACCAAATTTTCGGACATAACTTCTAGACGTGATCGCTGTGGATGCAAACCTACAAAAGAAGATGTTAAAAGATGTTTCATGCTGGATTTTGACAGAGCAGTAAGTACCACTACGTAATTCCTTGCAAATAATTATGAAGTTCCATGTTTGCAACGTTTACTGGAGGGGTGGAGGGGCTTCAGGTATGGGCACTTTTTGCCAGGATTGAAAAGTAAATTCATGTAAAGATAATATACTTATTAAATCATGACCTGTACAACATCTATTTTTAAGTCTTGACCAGTATGAGATTTTTAAAAACATTGTGACCAATTGTAAATCAAAATGTTATTAGTAATAATAATGCGATTATGTGATTGATTTTATCTTTTTGTGGTATGCGAGCAAAATGTTCAAGCATGTTTTTTGCTTTGTCACTTAATAATCAGTACTGTCAAAAGAAATCAATATGCTTTTGTTAATGACAGCTATTATTTTTAATTGCAATGTTTTGCCAATAACATGTCTTGAAAGAAATACTGGAAAGAACTTCAGATATAGGCACTTTTGGTAGGATCCCTGTTTGGCTGCTGTTGTGATCTTGGCTACGGAGGCGATAATCGTGATTAGCTGGGGGTGGAGGTGGACGGACTTGCCGGCGCTTGGGCACCAACAGGTTGGCTAGATCGATCGCACGCGACAGCAGCGAGGTGCTGCGTGCGTGAGAGGTGGAAGATGGTGCAGCAATAGAGAGAAATCTTCATTGCTTGCCTTTTCTTGCCTCACCCTCACGACTTACAATATATAGATGCTGATAACAACTCTAACCAACTTGCTAACAATCTGGCTAATCTCCTTATTTATTTTCATGGGCTAATCCTGGAGGTAAATCCTCTCAGCCAACTGAGCTCCACGGGCTAATTCCTGGAGACAATCCCAACCGAAAACGTGACACGCGCTGTAGCGCATCATGTACCATTGCTATTGCCTGTTGTATCTTGTGCATCTGAGGTTACTACACTTGGAGCCACTGGTTGCTCTATCTTCCGGTGCCGACAACGCACATAACGGATGTTGTGCATAACATCTCTCCCCTCCTCTGGAAACAGCTTGTCTACAAGCTGAAAGTGTGGATAGCGTTCCTTGAACAGTGGCACCTCTATCCAAGCTGTCTCCGTCGCGGGGCAACCCTCCCAAGTGACCAAGACCTGCCAAGTCCCAAGCGCTAAGCTGCTGCGAAGCACCTGCGCAAGGGTAGGGAGGACCCTGTCGTGCACCAGAACCGGTAACAGGGGTGGCGAAGTCGGAGGAGTGTCGCAGAAGCATTTGAGCAAGCCTACATCAAACACATTGTGAATGTGGGCGCCCTCCGAATGACATAGGCGATAAGCCACCTCCCTAATGCGCTGCTCGACCAGTCGTAGTAGCGTTGACACAGCTTGCCGGCTGGAGTTGATGGCACTGAAGCAGGATCGCGATGAATGAGATGAAGCCAGACCCACTCACCTTCCTGGAAAATAACCTCACGATGATGATGATTGTAGTGAAGCTTAGCCACCTCCTGTGCCTGGAGAAGGCACTCATGAGCGGCCACAAGGAGCTCATCCTAGTTCAGCATCTCGACAGCCGAAATGCGAGCATCGTCCTTCATATAAGGTCGGAGAGAGGCCGGATCATGACCATAGACCACCTTGAATGGCATTTCTCGAAGGGCTGACTGGTATGATGAATTATAGTAGAACTCCACCCATGGCAGTCAACGAATCCACTGTTTAGGTTGATCACCAGCGAAAAAGCGAAGATACATGGCAATCACCTTGTTAGCAGCTTCTGACTGGCAGTGCGATCGGGGGTGATAGAATGTGCTCATGTTGAGGTGTAACTCCAAGAAGCATGAAAAGTTCTTGCCAAAAGGAGTTGGCGAAAACCACATCCCTACCACTGAAGATGGAGGATGCCAGGCCATGTAACTTGACAATATTGTCAGAAAACACGAGCAACTGAGGCAGGTGTGTATGGGTGCGCCAGAGGGATGAAGTGAGCATACTTGGAAAAAGATCAATAACCGTCAAGATGATAGTCTTACCACCAGGACGTGGCAACCCCTCGATGAAGTCTACAGCAATATCTTTCCAAGCCTGAGTGGGCATGAGCAATGTCTGTAGCAATCTCCCCGGGTGAAGATGTTCTGTTTTGTTGCGCTGGCACGTTAGGCATTGCCGTATGTAGTCTTGAACAATATGGCGTGCCCCGAGAATATGAAAATCCGAACGAACCCAATGAAGTGTCTTTTAGACACTTTCATGGCCGGTGCCATGTGCAGCCTCTAGAATTGATGCGATGAGTCCATAGGAACCTGGCACATAGATCTTGTTGCCATAGAGTACAAGGTCACTGCGCACCGCCCAAGGTTGTGGCCATTGGCCGACCAGGATCGCAGTATGCAGCGTAGACCACTTCGTGTCGGCCTCCATATGCTGGCACAACTCGGCCAAGAAGGGCAGTGTTTGCCTAAAGATCGCTAGGCACGCCACGCCATCAGCGACAAGTATCAAGAGGTCGCCATCATGTCGAGACATTGCATTTGCCATTGTATTGAGCCGTCCCTGTTGAAATTCGACGGTGAAGTCATAGACAACCAGCTTACTGGCCCATTGGTGTTGAGGAATCGTGGATAGGCACTGTTCAAGCAATTACTTAAGGCCGAAGTGGTCGATGTGGACGATGAAGGGATGACCCCACAGGTAAGGACGTCAGTGGCGCACCACTTCAACGAGACAGATGAGCTCGCGTTTATATGTTGCAAGCTTGGTGTGATGTGCCACAATGGGTCGACTATAGAACGCCAAGGGTCCAGACCCTTGATGGAGGACCGCGCCAAACCTAGACCCTGAGGCGCATTCAACGATGAATTCCCGCACAAAGTCAGGAAGTTGTAGTACCAGCGCCGTGGAGAGGGTGCGCTTAAGGGCGTTGAAAGCTGTTAGTGCATCATCGAACCAAGCAAAGGACTCCTTAGGAAGCAGCCTGGTAAGGGGTGTGGCCAGCGTTCCATAGTCCTTGATGAAACGCCGGTAATAGCCGGCGAGTCCAAGGAACGCCTTCATGGTGTGAACGGAGGAAGGCACCGGCCACTGAGTATGGCCTCCACCTTCTAGCGATCCATCTCTACGCCGGCGATCGTCACCACATGGCCAAGGTATGCTACGGATGAGGAGCCGAATGAGCACTTGGATCGCATTAGGGCAAGTTCATGACGGTGGAGCTCCCGGAAAACCAAACACAGATGGCACAAATGCTCGGCCCATGATGAGCTATAGATTACAATATCATAAAAAAAATACAAGGACAAAGCGAGGTAAGAAGGGCCCTAGAATATCATTCATGAGTGCCTGAAAAGTGGTCAGGGCGTTGGTGAAGCCGAATGGCATGACCAAGAATTCAAAGTGGCCATGGTGCGTCCAGAATGCAGTCTTCTCAATATCATCCGGGTGCATGCGCACCTGATGATACCCCAAACGCAGATCAAGTCTGGTGAAGAATCAGGCCCCCCAAAGTTCGTCCAGGTGCTCTTCCAGATGGTGCATGTTTGGAGGGCTTGATAGTCAACGGAGAAGCGCCAGGTGTAATCCTTCTTGCGAACCAGGAGCATAGGCAAGAAGGCCGATGCGCTGGGACAAATTATACCCTGCAGCACCATGTCATGGCACTTTCGTCCTTCTGCGGTTGTTGGTACCTATATGGCCGCACTGCCACCGCGGCTGCCCCTTGTGCGATGGTGGGAGGCCTTGGAGCTCCCTGAAGAGCGAAGAGAACTCAAGTAGCGCCTCCAGGAGCACATCTGGAGCCTTGGACATTATACGCAGTGAGGTAGAGCGAGGGCTGCCCCTTGAAGTGTAACCTGGGTAGCATGGTGCCAATAAGACATGGTCAGCTTATCCAAATCCTATGTGATAGGGCCCAATGTTGTCAACCATTGAACGCCTAGCACAAGCTCTAATCTAGGCAATGGCACGGCGTAGCAGTACAAGTTGAAGCTGGTGTTGGCGATCTGAAGGTGTTCATCATGGCAGAAGCCAGCACTCATGATGTGGTCACCATTGGCAACTGCCATGCGCAAGTCACGGCGGAGAGGTTGCAACGGCAGCCCTAACTTGCACCAAGCCCTTCGTCAAGAAAATTGTGTGAAACCTGAGTTCACTGTTGCACGAAGGTGCTGCCCACAAATGACCACGACGAGTTGCATGGTCTGGCCGGTGTGGATGCCAGTCAAAGCATGCAACAAGATGGTGGGCTCGAGCGGCTGCTCCTCGTCGGCGACTGGCTCGGCGGTGTGGTCCTCAATAGCCTCTAGGTGAAAAAGTTTCTTGCACTCGTGGCCTATGATCCACTTCTCATCACAGTTGTAGCAGAGGTTGAGGCAGCGTCCTTCATTTGAGCGTGGTTTAGCTTCTTGATGAATTATGGCGCGGCGGTACATTGGCAGCTTGGTTCGACGTGGCATTCCTAGTGTCGTTGGAGGTGATGGAAGCCCGGTGTTGGTGCTGGTCGACTGCCCTCCAAGGGTGTACGGTGTTGTGCCATCCTTAGGACCTAGCGTCGAGCAACCCATCTGCTTGTGGACATGCGCCGCCATCTCAAGGAGGTTCTGATGCTGCTCTTCGAAGAGGCTCACAAGGCCTATGGCATCAACGAGCAAGGTCGACGCTGTGAGCTCCAACCCAGTAGCGAACATTTCCACGTGCTAGTCGAGAGGCAGATCAACATGGGGCAGCAAGGAGTGGAATTTCTTCTTATAATCAGTGGCCAAAGAGGTTTGTTGCAGTGCTTTGATCTCCTAAAGCTTGTTGCAACGGGATGGCAGTCCAAAACGGTGCATCAACTCCTTAAAGCGGCCCCATGAGGTCACATGGCCTTATTCCTCCGTCATGGAGAACCACTCCTGAGCGTCATCCACTAAATGATATGCGGCGATGGTGACACGATCCTCGTTGGGTATATGTTGGGCGCGGAAGAATTAGTCACAGCGATTTAATCACGCCAGGGGGTCTCTGTCGTCATAGGTTGCGAAAACCATCTGCACAAGTTTTGGGGGCATTGATTCCACCCCCTCGTCCTGCATGTGCGGGTGGCCCACCCTTGCAGTAACGGCTGCTTCCCCCTTATGTTGCACTGCTAACGCGCCATCAGGGTCTTTGAGGATCGCCATCCACTTGTCATGTCGCTCGACGCGCGTGTTCACCGTAGTGATCTGCACCGCGTGAGCATCGAGCGATTTGCGTACATCTGCAAGGTGGCCGTCAATAACGCCGAATCTGTCATTTATGAACTTGCCTTAGGCGTTGGTGGCAGCAAGCACATCGTCAATGAATTTGCTATTGTTGCCGAGGTCGGAACCCTCAGAGCCGGTCATGCAAGTTGTTGTGATCTCGGCTACGGAGGCGATAATCGTGATTGACTGGGGGTGGAGGTGGCAGACTAGCCGGCGCTTGGGCGCCAGCCAGTCGGCTAGATGATCCCACGCAACAGCAGCGAGGTGCTGTGTGCGCGAGGAGAGGTGGAAAATGGTGCAGCAACAGAGGTAGGAATCTTTATTGCTTGCCTTTTCTTGTCTGACGGCTTACAATATATATACGCTAATAATAACTCTAACCAACTTGTTAACAACCTGGCTAATCTCCTTGTTTATTTCCACGGGCTAATCCCGGAGGTAAATCCTCTCAACCGACTAAGCTCCATGGGCTAATCCCGGAGACAATCCCAACCGAAAATGTGAGGCGCACTGTAGTGCATCATGCGCCATTGCTGTTGCCTGCAGCATCTTGTGCGTCTGAGGCCAATGCACCTGGAGACGCTGGTTGCTCTGTATTCCAGCGCCGACGATGCACATAACAGATGCCGTGCATAACAGCTGCCTTGAATTGAATTCCAAATCTAATTCTAGTTGGATTTCAATTTGATTCAGGACCATTCAAATTTCAATTTTTCTGTTTTGCTATCCTTTGAATTAGAAGTTTTCTTCTTTCCCCGAAAAATCAATATCAGGATTCAGATTAGTTTCCCATCTTTGATTCTATTAGGATAAGCGATTAAACTAGACTTACAATTATTTCTTTTAAAACAATCCATATAGAAGCAGGAAATATATATTTACAACTGCATGCATATCTACCTATCCTAATCATGCTGATACATTCTAATAACTAAATTCCTGGCTAATGATGTGCACAACTAACTCCGTGCATGCGACTAGATAAGGGATGCAAACTAATGCATGTTCGACGCTCATCTACTAACTACATGATGACATAGTCAAGATTAGTGTTAACAGAGGCGAGGCGTGCCAATACCCTTTAAGTTTTTACCCTTTTATGTTTAAAGCGTGTGGCGAGGCAACGCTGTAGATATATAAGTAAAGCTAACAATAGGCTACAAAATAAAGGTCCACACTAATTAAGCATAGCAAAACATTACAATGGATCATCCCACACCCAGCTGGCCAGCCCACAGCCCATCCAGCCCATCTCTCCCTCCCTCAGTCACACACACCTCTGCCCTAACTCTACCGAAAATCACAGGTTCACAACCCAGCGCTGCCTCAGTCCACCTCCAGCAGAGCAGCAAGCAGAACAACAGAGAAACGGCGGAGGGGAAGAAGAGGGGGAAGCAGGGGTTGCTGAGTAGAGGAATCAGTGCGGAGGAGGAGAAGATGGTGGAGGCTTCCGGCTGCAGCGGCAGAGCTTGGCGAGCAGCGGCGACGGGCTAGGGTTAGCTCCTGATATCTCGATCTACTTTGCTCCTGCGTCCCCTCCTCTTTTGCTCCCATAACCCCTTCTAGTACCCCTTCCAAACAACAATTGTGGTGGTCGCCATGCAATTCCGGATGCCACCCGATGCCAAAACGTCTCTGCAGCAACACCAAGCCGCTGAAGCGGATGCCATATGCAGAATTGCTATGGCGAGGCCATGGCGAATGACACAATCACACCATAACGCTTTTCTGACGCCATGACAACCATGTCTAGTTCTATGTTAAATTTAAGTTGAAATAAGTCCAGATGGATCAATAATGATAATAATCTGGGTTTTCTTCTATACCAACTAGTTGGATGCCCGTGCGTTGCAACGAAATTCCAAAATCAAAATGAATGAATCGGAGAACAACACGGCCCCGTTCTTTTTTGCAAACCGCCGGCGGTCGGCGGCCGGTGGTTTGCTACAGTAAAAATTTTTTAGATTATTTTTTTGAATTATTTAAAAAAATTTTCAAAAACTTTTAAATTTGCTACAGTAAAACCGCCAACCGCCAGAAACCGCCAAAAGAAACAGAGCCCACATGTAACATTTATAAGGCAAACAATCTAACCTAGATACAGTATAGACTGCAACATGTGAGGCATGAGCAGCAAACATTTTGTCAATTTTAGACAAGCAGGACTTCAATAATTTAGTAAATACTCACAAAAGAAAAAAAAATACCAAACAAACAAAATTAAGGTAGCATCAATTGTAAAATAAGAAAATGGCGAAGCGAGGACTACAAATTGTTAACCACGACCAAACAAACAAAATTAAGGTAGCATGTCTTCTCATATTCAGTTTATTTTAACAGACAACCCAAAAGAGCCATCATAGTTCATAGTACAAAAGCAAATCAATCTCCTTTTTCTTATAGCATAGAGTTTCAGTCTTCCAGACATAACTCACAGGCAAAAATCAAATACAAATTGAAACAAACAAGAAATTGGATCAACCTGAGAGCCTGACTATTACACGAGAACTTGGTGATCCTCCCCTGAAACACGGGAACTTGCTGAACTGAACTTGGTGATCCTCCCCTGACTGTATATGTTGTTATCCAATTGCTCATAACAATATATACATCTCAATAAGAAAAGTTTAACTTGGCTACCTATACATTCGACATGCATTTACATAACAGAAGAAATTTGCCTTGTTTCAAAGGTAGTCTACTTGCTAGCATTCTCACCACATTTTAGTATAATTCAAGCACATTCTTTGCACTGGACAGAAGCAAAAAAAACCCTTGTTTTTTCTAAGAGGCAGGAGCAGCTTCTGCTTCAAAATTTTCAACCGTCTATACACAGAGTGATACGGCCCATGGACCAAGCCATGTGAACAGTACCCACGGTACTGTAGCGCGTGAGCAGTACCTGCGTACTGTAGCGCGGGATTAGGTTAGGTAGCTGGATTAGATAAGATTAGTTACGATTTCTTAGAGTTCAAGTTAATCCTTCCTATAAAAGGGAACGCCATGTATCTTTCTTATTCATCTAAGCAATGAATTAGTTCGAGATCGATCTCATAGCGGTGGCTCGATTAACGACCTAGGCGCTTAGCTTCGATAACAACTCGATTCGCCCACGCCAAGGTCAGATCTATTCTCGTTGCGTGCTCGGATCGTGCACGTAACAATTTGGTATCGAGTGGACGGTCCCTCGGGATGGTGTTCCGCCTCGGTACTATGACGACGACTAGCGTTCTTCGATCACGACGCCGAGAAGAAGCGCTAATCGGCCTCTACCATCGACGGATCGACGAGGCGGCGTCGCCTTCGATCCACCCTCCGCGAAGGTTTCCATTGGTGACCTCGTGGATCTAAAACAAGGTGAAGGCGCGTCGGTGACTACGCGCGAAGTTCCAATGGTCGCTTTCAACCGAGCGCCGGATGAGAGAGAAGACGAGATCGATGCCTTCATCGCGGGTCTACCCGCGACATCGGCGAAGATGTTCGTCGTGCTTTCGGCCACGTGACCTCGCGATGCAATATACTTGGCACGCGAGGCGAGAAGACGGCGAGGATGCCCGATCGCGAAGACGGCGATCAATTCGACGCCAACCGGCGTTTAGTCGTGGGGCTGCGGAGCAGACCGAGGCTAATGCGGCACAGCAGAATCAATTTGGCGGTGAAGATCGACCACCTCGCCAAGAAGGTTGCGGACCTCGTCCAGATGTTAGGTAAGAAGACGGCGGCGCCCGCCGATTCGACGCAGGAGATGTCCGACACCAGCATGGCGCAAGCCACCGACGTCAACAACGACACCAAGCAGGGCGGGGAGAACAACGACGGCGGCGGTAACACTGACGTCATCGGCGACATCAAGCAGCAGGAAGGTGATACAGCTGACAACGCCTTGACGATCTTTTCTAAAGCTATGGTCCCCAAGGTGGTGAAGGTCCAGCGCGAGCAACCTCATCAAGGCCACTTTCTTCGTCGCTTCCACGCCGAAGCGTCTTCAACGACCACGACGTCGCCATCATCACCATCCAAAAGAACGCGTGCATGCTAAGCTAGCACGACTATGTCGTGCGCATGGTGACGCGCTCCGGCTTCAACATCGACGTGAAGTTCTCAGGCGTCAACGCTTCAACCTTGAGGACAAGGTTGATTCGCAAGGAGGGAGTAATGATACGGCCCATGGGCCAAGCCGTGTGAATAGTACCCACGGTACTGTAGCACGTGAACAGTTCCCGCGTACTGTAGCACGGGATTAGGTTAGGTAGTTGGATTAGATAGGATTAGTTATGATTTCTTAGAGTTCAAGTTAATCCTTCCTATAAAAGGGAACGCCATGTATCTTTCTTATTCATCCAAGCAATGAATTAGTTCGAGATCAGATCTCATAGGCGGTGGCTCTGATTAACAGTCTAGGCGCTAGCTTCAATAACAGCTCGATTCGCCTACGTCAAGGGCCGTATCTATCCTCGTTGCGTGCTCAGATCGTGCACGTAACACATAGTGCATTAGGTTGACATGGGGACATTCTATTCCTACATGTTAATAAGCAATACCACTCCATGCCTCCAGGCTCCAAGCTTCTAAGAATTCGTATGCAATTTAATCCATGTAAGTTTCAAGATATGATTAGTTACAAAAACATACTTATACATGTGCAAACAGGGCAACATAAAACAAAGATAGCTATGGTCTTTTGGCACCTGCAAAGCTGCAAACAGTGTAATATCTTATTGGAAAGCTATCACTGTACATGCAACTATGCATACAATCTGCACTCCGCGTTCAACTTTTCTGATCATTAAGCAATATCACTATTTAAAACTTCCATAATGTACAATTCCAAAAAAAGCATGAAGAGCAAGCAGTGGACTGGAGAACTAAACAAACATGTCTCAGACTCTCATCCATCCAGAAATTTCAGCGTGTAGAAGTAAGGTTACTTAATTACTTGTGATGGTATGTGGAATAATATGCTATCTAACTGTTGTCAAAAGCTTTCTGCAGTGCATGAGAAATACAGTATGATAAGAGAATATTAGGAAATAATCAGAAGCCATAACATCAAATATCAATTGAGTACTTTTCACGGAGAAACCAAGTATGAACTCATTGTGTGTTGGTTGATGTTGTATACAATTCTAGCATCAATAGTTGAACTCAGCTTGTGCTTGAATAAGAAGAAAGATCAGGCACAGTTTGCATAACTGATGCAGACTATTTCTGTGATTTAAGGATGTGGTCTCTACATCATATTATTCCCTAGCGGAGAATTCATCCATTAGCATTGCTTATTATTCTCTAGCCTACATCATATTATTCCCTAGCGGAGAATTCATCCATTAGCATTGCATATTATTCCCTAGCAGAGAATTCATCCATTACCATTGCATGTCTGATGACTTGGGCATGCAATTCTTCTGTTTTCTAACATGGATGTCATGTCATGGCAGATATTCGAATGACCCTTTCTTACCAGACCATCAATAATTACTTTTGACACAATTTCATAAGGATTATAATCTTTCCATCCAGAGCTCCAAAATATTTTCTGAGATATACTCCAATTTAAGAAGACACAAAACACTAATAAGAGAATAGGTAAAGGGGATGCACATTGTTTTAATCGGATATGACTTAGGCATTACCTGAGACACCTGGGCAGTGGCCATGACAAAGTGGCGATGCTCTCCAGCGAGCACAAACAACAACCGGGCTTGGCAAGGGGGATGCCAATACCCTAGAGTCATGGCTTGGCAATATAGCTAGGAGGGAGGGCCGAGAGGCACAAGTGGTGATGGTGGACCGGCGGCTCAAGTAGAGGACACGAGAGTAAGATGGAGTAGGCGTCAAATGGCGTGGCGGCTGCGAGCGGTGATAGAGGAGATGTGGAGGTGCATGTTCCTTGGCTGCTTCGTGCTCGGCTCCAACGGCAACGGCGACACATTCGACCTCGCCGCTGTCACAAAGAACATGATGCCCTCAACACCACCACCACCGCATCCATGGGCTAGGATTATAGGTGGAACTCGGTCTTGAGAGAAGAGATTGTAGCCACAAGGACAGGACAGGGGTATCATCTCAAAGGCCATGCCAAGCAGCAATAGAGGTGGGGTCATAGGAGGGATGGGGTGTTTGATGGTCTTAACTAGAACGCTGCATTAGCGGAATGGCGACAGACAACCCATCGGTGCTCATTCGTGACCGTCTCAACCCTCACCTCTGTCTCCCTTGCAGTGTCCCCGGCGTGGCAGATTTCCGCAGAGGGCGCCTTCGTTGCCACCACCATGCCCACGATGTCGTCGGTGAGGAGGGAGAGGATGGCAGCAATGAGGAGAGGGAAGAGGGAGGCAGCGCCAGTGAGGAGTTGAAGGAGAGAGAGAGAGGAAGTCGTGTGGAGGATGGTTCCGGGGCTAGAGTGAGCGGTGGAGTTGAGGGGAGGCGAGAGATGGGAGGGAAGGAGGTGGTGGGCACAAATTGGGAAGGCGGTGCCAGCAAGGAGGGAGTTGAAGAAGAGGCGGAGAGGGAGGCAAGGGAGGAAGAGTTGTCTAGGTAACGAGGATGGATGGGCCATCAATGGGGAGATATGAGGCGAGGGAAGGCGGCACCGGCGAGGAGGGAGTTGAAGCAGAAGTGGAGAGAGAGGCAAGAAGTAGCGTGGAGGATGGCGGCAGGATAGCAGTGCGTTGGGGGCGCGGATTGGTTAGGAGAGCATCACGCGGATTTGCAGGAAGGGAATTGGGGGCGTGCAAGAGAGGGAAGCCTCCAGATCTGATTTCAAAAAATTTTGAAAACAACGTACCACTCATCATAAGGCTCTTTTTATTAGTAGAGATTAATACAAAGGACAAACTAAGTTATTTGGGATGTGCCCCGTTTGATTCATATCAAATGATATGGTAGTAAGCATTCTACTGCTGACACCAACTTGAAATCCAAATTAATCCAGTGAATATTACTCTTATTATTTGGATTGTTTTTGTTAGGAAGGTAACTCAGCTCTATAAGCCCAGTGTTAATCTGTTAGTAGGTTTTTATGATTTTTACTGTTGAACGGTCTACATATGAAATTATGAATACAGGATGTAGATTTCACACAACCAAAAGCAAGAGGTATATGGGCTATTATTACATGACCCTCCCTAGGTTGCTCCACTCCAAGCTCATAGCTCTTTGTTTTGACAATGGCTATGATCAAAGCTAAGTCAAGTCCTCAAATCCACTGACCTCTCTGGTATCATTGAAAATATGGCAAAATACTTGGTACCTTCATCGTTGCTTTGTGCTAGTTGTCTAGCAAAGCATAACATGAAAAAATATCAAAACAGTCTTTTTAATTTGAAATCAAGTAGCTATAATATTTAGTATTCCTGGTGTAGCTTATCCAACGTCCTGGATGAAACTAGCTTTGATAGTTACCAGTGATTTTTTTGCTTGTATCCTTTGCACTGGTGTCTTTGCCTTCCGGGATTCTTTGCTTTTGCATGACAACTTTCTCTTGCATAATTGAATTTGCTACTGCCTCTGCTGCTATCTAAACTCAACATTTATTATGCAGGCATTTATAATTGCTTCAACTGCTAGTGAAGAGGAAATGCTTCGCTGGTAATTTTCATGGTCTCCTCATTTACTTGTTCTGGTTTTTTGTGATATTCTTTGTGCAATTAGCCGGCCACCAATCTAAGAAAAGTAGTAGTTTCTAGCTCATACCGTAAGTTGCAAATATGCTGCTTTGGATATTGACATGATATCTAAGGTTTCACTTTGACCCCCTAATTTCAATTATATATATTTGTGTTACAAATTGCAAAACTTATATGTTATGAAAGTATATGAAGCTAGTATTATCAATTTCATATGGCCAATCTGAGTAGCTTTTTATGTATTAATGATTAATGGACAAACCTAAAAATGCTTAATTGGCATGAACTCTACTATGAGTTATATTCTCAATCAAGGGGAGCATTAGCAACAATAACATGTATCATGATATCCTAGTTGCAGCCTATAGCATGGTAATACATGCAGACCTCAATGAAGTCCCATCTTGCCACGTAGGTTGTTTTTTGAGAAAATTACACTGTTCCCCCCTAAACTTGCCTGAAATCTTACTTGGCCCCCCAGACTTGCATTTTAATTTTTTGGCCCCTCAAACTTGTAAGCGTTTGCACGGTTGCCCCAAAACCGTTAGAGCTACCGTCAAGTGCCTAGGTGGCCACCCACGTGGTCGTTAGATGTTGATTTGTCCGTTGAATATTGACGTGGCTACCCACGTATGCCTCCACGTTATGTCCACGTCATCATCTTCATAATATCTCCCTATCTCTACATGGTCGGCGGCTCCCTCTCTCCCTTTCTTCTCCCTCCTCTCCCTCTCACTCTCTCTCTCTCACTCTCACTCTCCATGGGAGGAGCTCAGGCCGCCGCCGTCACCATGGAGAAGGAGCTCGGGCCCCCATCCGCCCACTCCGGCATCCCCAGCAACGGCGCGGCAGAACCTTGCTCCCTCATGTTCTATTTCCTTCGCAAGTCCTGCGGCCTCTCGAAGCACACCGCGGCCGCGGTGGCCGCACACATCCGCCTGCGCTCCACCAAGAACACGCACAACGTCCTCGCCATCTTCTACGGCATCGGCCTCGCGGGCGCCGACCTCGCTCGCGTCGTCGCCAACGCCACCCCTGTGCTCACTACCACGCCGACCGCACCCTCCGGCCCAAGCTTGACTTCTATCGTCGACACGTCGGCCTCACGGACGTCGAGATCCGCCCAAGCCCGAGCCCCTCCATGGTGGCGGCTGTGGCGGCCTGAGCTCCTCCTCCTATGGAGAGTGAGAGTGAGAGGGATGAGAGGGAGAAGAAGGGGAGAGAGGGAGCCGCGGGCCATGTAAAGAGAGGGAGAGATATTCAGGGTAGAAGGAGAGAGATTATGAAGAAGATTATGACGTGGAGGCATATATGGGTAGGCACGTAAGTATTTAACGGACAAATCAGCATCTAATGGCCATGTGGGCGGCCACCTAGGCACTTGACGGTAGCCCTAACAGTTTTGGGGCAACCGTGCAAACGGATACAAGTTTGAGGGTCGAAAATGTAAAATGCAAGTCTGGGGGGCCAAGTGAGATTTCACGCAAGTTCAGCGGGGAATAGTGTGATTCTCTCTTTTTTTTTGTTTTGAGATGTAGTATTCTTTCTAATGGTTTAGACACCCAATACAAGGTATTCTTATTACTTGATTTCCCTTATGTTAGGTATAATGAGCGTGTTGTGTGGAACAATAAGCATCTCAATCTTAAGCTTCTCAGGAAAGGAGTGCTAACTCGCATATATGCACCAATGGTAGGTAACAATCCTGGTATTCGTATTATCAAATTTTGTTCCGTTTAATGTTCATATACTTATCTATCCTCTTCTACTAGGCAATTGTTCAAGGTTTGCGTGAGTATGGTGTCTTCACTTCTGTCATTGCAGCTGGCCAATCACTTGTCAATGATAAAGTCTCACTGAGTACAAACAACATCCAAAAGAAAAATTATACCAAACATGAGAATCTATCTACAAAATTTATCAGAGCTAATTCCCAGGCATCTGCTAGGAAAATATTGCACGCCATTGAGCCTAATTACTGGGATGGTGATGCATATGCTGTTCCACCATTGTCACCACCAAGTTGGGATGATTTTCACAAGTTTACCAAGTGAATCTGGTACAAGCATTCTTCGCAGGATATATAAGTTCCCTCAGGTATTGACAGCAGCATTATTGTTATGCAACGTGCAGCAGCTAACTTTTAGTAGGCTTCATTTTTTTTTATAAATATAGTGTATTTTTAGCCATGCAAACTGAATTTCTGTACTTCAATTTTCTTGTCACTAACATGGAGTTGATTTGGGATGCGTCTGTTTACATATATGTCAAATTGTATACAGGGGCATTGCGGCATATTAACATATGTGTACAGTTATTAAGAGTATATTGTACTGTAGCCTCCTAAACTTGTACCTTTGTTTCACTTAACACACAACTTGCATTTTACTCTATTGATTCCGTAAATTTGGCTCCGTTCGCACCATAGCTCAAATGACGAGGATGGCTTGAACCTCATTCCACAGTACTGGCGTCTTGCTCCTTTTGCTTGTGTTGCCTATGTTTATGCACGTACATATATAGATAGGTTATGCCACTACAAATTGGCAATTTTTTAGAAAAAACATTAAAAAATTAAAATTCTAGCCGGAGAGATTCCTCACAAATGTCATTACGAGTGTGGATATACGGCATGTATCTGGCAGAGGTGGCCAATGAACCGGACCGGCCTGGCCCGGTTTGGGCCCGCTTGGTCCGGTTCACTGGGCTGGCCTGGGCTAACCTATTTTAGCCTATAAATGATGTATAAAAAATAAAAAAAATTTATATTTAATAAATATGAGGTATAAAATTAAGAAATAAATTATATATCATAAGAAAATAAACATATATATATTTAATTAAATGTGGGCTATAGTATCATGCCGGGCCACCACTATACAAACTGAATCAGGTCGGCCCGATGGGCTGAGGCCTCGGCCCTGATTTGGTTTGGTTGAATGAACCGGGCTGGCCCTGTTTGGCCCTCTCTGGATCCTCAAATTTTTTTTATATTCTTTATTTTCTTGATATAAATAAATGATTTTTTGTTTATTAAAAATAGATAAATAGCCTCCCATCGCCACTCCATTAGGTGAGTACTATAACCCGCCCTCTGAACGAGCGAGATTTTTAAAATCCGCCAACGGATGGGCGGGATTTGGGTTCAACGGCCCTCGCGCGGGGGGAGCTAAAACTAGCCCGACGGAAGGGCGAGATTTGAGGGCAAGGAAAAATTCGCTCGCCCGTTGGGTGGGATTTGAACCCGTCTGTTTGTTGGGCGCGATTTGACATAAACTGTCATCACATGTTCTTCTTCGTTGAGTTGAAACGTCTGTAATAACCAATTTTGTAGTCCACTAAATGACCTTTCAGTAAGCCTTGATATCCCTAATGTACATGATTGGAACATTAATAGATCTACTCCGTAAAGACCGGGCACAATCTCTTCTTCCCCATAATGAATCTGGAAATTTACCTTCTATCATTTACCCTGCCCAACAAAATTAGAACACAAATTATTATACGTCAATCTCCTTTTCTACGGCCAATCTTTTACAATATTACTACGGCCAAAATGTCGGGCAACATCTTGGTTAATATCTCTACAAATAATGTACTCTATAAAATCTAATAAATTAATACCTCGTTTTCTAATCAGTACAAATATACCTAACAACTATTATACACATCTGGAAAAACAAACTTCATACCACATCTGTCGTCTACAAATATGTCGTCACGACAATCTACATGCCATTACGTGCGCTAACCACATAATCGTATCATTTATTTACTATACTATTTTCAATCTAATCCCTAAATATTATCCTACTATTTCTAGCCTAAACATGGTCAACACATAACACTGCATGCACTAAATTCATATGGCTATTCTACCAAGTTTTGTCAAAATAATTTTAATACTAGAGAGTGAAATTACCTATAAAATTGAAGAGTCGCTTGTCGTCCCTCTCCTCTCTCCACTCGTTTTCTCCCTCTCCTCTCCCTACTCTTGCTCAGATCTGAAACAGGAACGGTGGCATGGCCGATGGGCCACGCGGCTTAAAAATGTCAAATCCCGTCCAACGAACGGGCGGGTTTTCCCCGCGTTTCAAATCCCGCCCAACGAGCAGGTGGATTTTTCCTTGGCCTCAAATCGCGCCCTTTCGTCAGGCGAATTTTAGCTCCCCTTACGCGGGGGCCATTGGACCCAAATCCCGCCCATCCATAGGGGGATTTTAAAATCTCACTCGTTCGGAGGGCGGGTTATAGTACTCGTCCAATGGAGTGGCGACAGGAGGCTATCTATTTATTTTTAATAAACAGAAAATCATTTATTTATATTGGGAAAATAAAGATTATACAAAAAATAAAATTCCTGGATTCTCCGTATATTTTCTTTGCCGTCCTATACTTCTTATATTTGTGTTGTTCCTTGCTGGTAAAAAAACAGACTATTTTGCTTTTGCGCTTGAAGGACTCGGTTCATGGACCGGTCGCATTTGGGTTCTCTAGTAATATTTTTTTCAGCGTTTGTGTTTGCGATTGCTTATAAGCTGGAAACATTCATGCCAAAAAATCTAACCGTGTAAAACAACCTAGTGAATCATGCATGAAAAAAAAGAAAAATTACATCTATGCCATTATAAAGTCTAGGTTTCGCTGTAGTCAAGACTTTTAACTTGGATGAAACCTTATGACACGAGATGTGCCTTGTTGTGCATTACCGTTCTATTTTCATCTTGCTTGTTGCGAAAGAGCTATTTGGTTCCTATCACGTTGTACATTGTGGGTCGTTTTTACCAAGTCTCAAACTTGATTTCTTTTGAAGTTGTTGAGCTCCTCATGCATGGCGTTTATCCAATTTGTATCCTTGAGAGCCTCTTCTATATTTTTGGGTTCTACAAGAGAGACAAACAAGTAATGTTACAAAATTTTGCTTGTTTAGAATGAGACTGAATGCATTTACCCATATCGCTAATGACTTGTGTGAGTGAATGATTCTTGGCGATAGTGTGGTGACTCTCGATGAAATTTTCAAGTTCTTGAAGGATATCCTCATCATCCTTCTCTTGTTTACTCGTAGAGACTTGAGGATCTACTGAGGAGGATGAAGGACTGATTACTTGTGGTAACTCTTCAGAAGTTTCTATTAGCTTGACTTCTCTAATTTGCATATTCTTTATAGCTTTTCTCAAACCATCATCACCTACATCACTTAGATTATTGTGCTCTTCTTGAAAGCCATTAGATTCATCGAATTTTACATTATATAATTCTTCAACAAGACTTGTGGCATTGTTGAAGACACGATAAGCTTTTGAGTTTGAGGAGTAACCTAGGAGAAAAACCAATATCACACCGGCTTTGAAACTTACCAAGTTGGGTTCTCTTGTAGATGAATCATTTGCATCCGAAGACCCAGAAATAGGAAATATTTGATCTTTGTCGCACCAAGAGCTCATATGATGTCTTCTTTCGAAATTGATGGAGGTAGAGCTGATTGATACATGGCAAGCCGTGTTAATGCCCTCCGCCCAAAAAGCATTAGGCGTGCCATATTCATCAAGCATAGTCCTTACCATTTCGATGAGTGTACGGTTCTTCCTCTCAACCATTCTATTTTGTTATGGGGTATAGATGGCGGAGAGCCTATGCTTTATATCTAACTCATCACAATACATCTCAATGTAAGAGTTAACAAATTCGGTTCTATTGTCACTTCTAATTTTCTTAATAAAAGATTCAAACTTATTTTGAGTCCTTTTTGCAAATGTCTTGAAAGTCGTCCCGCTTCAATTTTATCAACCAAAAAAATCCAAGTGAAATGGGAGAAGTCATTAACAACGACAAGACAATGAGTTATCACCGATACTCGTATATGAGGTTAGGCCTAAAAGATCCATATAGAGTAATTTAAGTGACCTAGTTGTGGACATGATGTTTTTGATAGGATGTGAATTTACGATTTGTTTGCCGGCTTGGCATGCGCTACATAGCCTATCTTTTTTGAACTTTACATCTTTCACACCCACAACTAGTTCATTTTTAAAAATCTATTTTAAGGTTGACATGTCCACATGTCCAAGACGGCGATGCCAAAACCATCCTAGAGGGACTTTGGCAATGAGGCACGTCGAGATACATGAGGTGTCTGATGAAAAATCAACAAGAACAAGTTTTGATAACGAAAACCCTTAAAAACAAGATTTTTTCTTTTGTCCAAAACGGAAATACCGTTACTCGAGAAAATACATTCAAAACCTAGATCACAGATTTGAGCAACGGAAAGCAAATTAAAACTTAAAGATTTAACAAAAAGAGCATTATCAATGGAATGATCATTTGATATGGCTATTTTACCTCTTTCCATTACCTTAGACTTGCTATTATTTTCGAAGGTGATCTTGTTACTAGCTTCACCTTCCTTTTCCAAAGAGGTGAACATACGAGCATTGCCGATCATGTGTTGAGTACATCCACTATCCATTATCCAATGCCGGCCACCGCATTCACCTATACAAAAAAGATCAAATTTTGATTTTAGGTGCCCAAATTGCTTTGGGTCCTTGAGTGATAGTAACAAGTGACTTTGGCACCCATATGGTTTTAATCCATTTATTATTTGCAATTGGAGAGCCAACATATCTAGTAATCATTTTTGCAATTGGAGAGCCAACATATCTAGTAATCATTTTTCCATTTTTCTTCTTTAAAACATACTTATTATCAATCAACTTGTCCCTAGAAGATATAGCATGAGAGGATTTAGCTAATAGGCAAGTAATTGGCTTGTGATCATGTGATTGACAAATATAGCACGCGGTGCCTTCCTTAATGAATACTCGAGGCTTATCCCTTTCTCTCTTGGACATCTTTCCATTAGCGTAATACTCTAATCTATGCTTGCTCAAGGTGTATCTTTGCTTCTCGAGTACTCGCAAGAGAGGCACTTCCTTTTATGCATTTAGCTAATCCCATGTTCAAAAAAGCTATCTTATCTTTAAGCATCAAATTTTCTTTAATAAGTTCGCTAGAGTTTTTAACATATGCACATAAGATTTTGCAAGCACTAGTGAGACTATTATGAGTAATTTTATTTGAACTAGAGATAAAGTTAGTATCACCATGATCATGACAAGGATTAGCAATATAAGCATCAAGAGATAAACTATGGGCACTATTAATTGAATCAATTAAATCACAAGTAGTACCCACACTAATCTTTTCACTTACAATATCATGATCAAGATTACGTTGAACACTAGCATCAACCTTAGAACAAGTTTTATGTTTAGCTAGGAGATCATCATGTTCTAAGGCAAGCTCATCATAGGAGTTTGACAATTCTTCAAATTTATCCACCAAAGTAGCATATAATTTTTTAAATTTCTTCATTTTAGACTTTTCTTTAGCCAGAGCAAGATTATTTCCTCAATTAGATCAGCTAGCTCCTCATGGGTGGGTTTGGAATCGATTATGTCGGGGAAAGTACACAGCCCATGGGAACACGGCCTATTTACCTACCTTTGACCTAACGAAAGGCCCGCGCGAGCTTCGTAAGCTCGCACCCAAGCTTCCTTCCTCTGGCGCCCGAGCCTCTTAGCTCTCGAGCTTCGAAAGCTTGGGGTAGGGCTCAGGCTCCAACGCAGACTGTACCGCGTCGGGCGAGGGACGCCACGGGCCCCGTATATCACCACAAGTTAAATGCGACCACAGTACCGATACGCGCCTGCCACAGCCGCTGGCGGGTTGGTGGCCGGTCATGTCAACGGTCAACTTGCCCTTTTGCCCCTAAGGAGAAAGACACGTATTGCTGCTTAGCGATCAGAACGCTGAGCCCAACAAGTTGGGAAAGCACGCCTAATATTCGGTAGACTCTGAAGATCAGCCACATCACAACCCGGCAAAACGGAAAAACGCAACCAGTGACCAAAAGGTAATACGGTGCTCCACACCGAACCGAAGTCAGACTACAGTGGCTGGAGACCGCCTATAAAAGGAGGGCACATGCCACAAACAAGAAGAGAGAGGCAGATACGCGGGGCAATAGCACCCAGCCACCATAGAACAGGAGCACTTGCACCTACATAGGATCTCTAGTTCTAGGTGATAGTTCTTCACGTTAAGTCACTTTAGGAACACACGTAGTGCCTTAAACACTTATTGTACTCGAGCCCGAGCTTCTCAAAGCTTGGTCTCACCCCTCTGTACTCGTTTAAGCTCAATACTAAACGAGGACTGGATGTAGGGCTATTATCTGGCAGTGGAGGCCCGAAACCAGGATAAAAACACCCGCGTTAGCATCTGACGTCACCGACGAATGAACTCCTCGTCAACACACATCCTTTCTCTCGGCACACCCACACAGGCTTTGGTCGAGAGGGCAGGGCCACTCTCGGGTTTCGCACCCTTTTCCCTTCTCGCATATCGGCCTGCGGAGGTTCGCCTCCTAGACATCGACGGATTACCTTACCATTTGCTTCACCATGAGGCAAAATGACATGCTAGGTGAAGGAGACAATGACTCCGTGATGGCGAGACCAGCCAAGTTTTGCATTTGTGGTCATCTGTAACATCCTCATTTTCAAAAACCAAAATCATATGCATTGCATAGCATGAAAATTTTGAAAATATAAAAATATTTAAAAATGAGTATGTTACTTGTTTAATAAAACTTTAAAACTAATATAGTTGTTTACAAATAATTTTGGGTGGTAATTAAGGCATAAGTATTTAAATTGGAAAAGAGAAAATAAAATTTTATTTGTAAATTGATTTTCAAAAGAGAAAATCAAGAATGAAAATAATTTTAAAAAACCCCTTCCTCTCCTCTTTGGTCCCACTTGTCATTCTCACCCTCTACCTCTCTTTCTCTCTCCCTCTTTTCCTGTTCACACAGGAACTCTTCCTTTCTCTCTCATCTCCCCATTAAGCCTTGAATTCCCACTAATCTTCCTAAATGGAGTCAGTTACCACTCCGTTTATTACTAATTCGCCACTAATCTTCCCTTCACCTCCTGTCTCCTCTCTAATCTCCCAAATGAGCCCTCTCATTCCTCCTTTGGTTTTTCTTCGATTCGCCACAAGTAAGTCTCCTCTTTCAAAACTGCTCCGGGACATCCTACATAATCTTCTCACGGTTCTACTTTGCCCAGAACTCGCAGATCGAGGTTCAGTAGCTCTGCAATCTAACGCCGGCTCGGCCACTTAATTCTTGGCCACCTCTACTCTTCCTCGCCTCGGCTCGGTTCGACGCGAATTTGACAAAACCGTTCGAGGACATCCTTGCTATCTTCGTTGCAAATCCAACCCATCAAAGAGCTCTGGGAATCGCCGCCGAGCGCGACGAATTCGATTGTCGAAGGTCTCGCCGGAATCTGCCGATGACCTGTTCATCGAATCGGCGAATTCCTCGCCGCCGCCGTAATCCTCTGTCCTTTTCGTCCCCTAGCATACCTAGATGACCTAAGACCCTCGGTGACCATTGTGGCGGAGCACCGCCGAAGCCCAGCCGCCGTGCCTTCTTCTTCCTGCCGGCATTGTCGTCTGCTCTCTCGCGCTCTCTGGACGAGCCCCACTGTCTGCCGCAGCCTCCTCGTCACGCCGCCACCCCAGTCGCCTGTCTCCTGATCGCCGCCCCATCCTCGTCAGGCCATTGCCCGTGCCGCTCTATCTACCTCGTCTCCGGCCACTGTCGTTCTGCCGACTTCGGTGCGCCCGTGCCCGATCGACCCACCGCCGCCTCCTCTCGTCGGTGAACCTCCCGACCTCCTCGCCCACCTCCTCATTGTTGTCGGTGGCCGAGAGCACCATGAGCCGTGCTCGCCACCCTCCACGCCAGGGGCCGCCGCCGATCGCCTGGGCCTCGGCGACCATGCCAAATCACCCCGCGCCTCCTCTCCTCTCCCTACCTCATGGAGCCGCCCCATCAGGGCCGCCGCCGCCTCCACCCGAGCCGCCACCCACCTCCCTGTTTCCCCTTCTTGTCACTGGGCCTAGCTCATGCCCAAGCCGAGCCGCCTCCAATTTTTTTTCCCTTTCCAAATTTGAGCCATAACTTCCAAAAATCATAACTCCCCGTAGAAAACTCCAAAAATCCCCAATTTTGTTAGACTCACAAATTGCAGCCTATTTAACTTTGCCATTTGATTTCTTCATCATTTGTTATAAATTATTTTGAAATATTTAAATGTTAATAAACATCGTTTAAATTGTTTAGGGTGATTTACTTGTCCAAAAATTGTCAAACAAATTTTAAAATAACTTTAAAATGATAAACTTGCATCTGTAATTTTTATAGGATTGTTGGTGTAATTATACTCACTGTTTTAAATTTTTCACTAGAAATTCAATTGATCTTAAGTGTATAACCCTTTTATTAAAACTCGAAAATATGTACGATAGCTTATTTAGTTTTAAACTACCTTTTCCTGCTCTGTACACTATACTTGACCATTGCATACATGTGCACCCATATTTTCATGCATGGTGTTTATTGTTTCCTTTATCGTTATTTCCGCGATTAAGATTGTGCGACTCCGGATTCGTGAACGACAACACGTGGAAGACTTAGGGTTTGCTGCGGACCAGGCAAGTGCTGAACATTGCTTCCTATGTGTATAAAATGTTTTTCCTAGACTTTATAACTTGCATGCTATGTTAAAAATCTAAAATGCTAATTGATTAGTTGTTAGCTAAGAATCCCCAATTAAAGATACCGTTATAAAGTCATTCCTTGCTGCCCTAGGTTATTATAATATTGTTAAAATAATGCCAACATCCCTGAATTAGGTTTTGATCATATTAGCTATGCTCAGTTGCAATCATATTAAAATTGGATACATGATGATAATATCAAATGCTTGTTTAACGTGGATTTTAAAGGACAGTTGGTACTGTCATGTTTGCAAATGGGTGTAGTCGGGATAGTGGGTGCTATCGGGTAAAAATGTTTTTATAAAACCTAATCGGGGTGGATGGTTGCAAGGTTGGTGCAGCAAGCACGAGACTTGGGCCCAGTGTGGGAACCACCCTGGTCCCTAAGGACCGATTCCTTGAGGTAGACGAGCTAAATACAACAGTGCGACCATGTGTGCCTGTATGGGCGGGCCCTGGTTGAGTATCCTTTGGACTCTTGGTTTTGGCATTCCAGTCGGTGGAGTAGACAATTGGTGTTGTTCTATCGGCGCAAGAGGGGCATTGCAGTGGAAACCTTAGCGGGAATGTCTTAACTAGGAGGATGTTGGAGAAAGGCCTTGTGGTGATCATTTTTCCTTGGGAGCACCCTAGGAAGAACCACCTCGCATGGGTAAAGCGTGCAACCTCTGCAGAGTGTAAAACTATCATGATAGCCGTGCCCACGGTCAAGGGCGGACGACGGGGAGCTGCCTCATGGTATTTCTTATTTATTTGTTTTTAAAATGGTGTTTTAAAGGAAAACCACGATCGCCGTCGTGTGTTTTGTTTTCTCTCCTCACAGTGGGTGCTGTGAGCGATGAGGGTGTTGCACGGTGGGTGCCATGAGTAGCCAGGTTGGGAAAAACCGGTTAAGGCCAGAATTTCAAAGAAAACAATTCAAATATTTGTTTTTCCCTCAACACTTTTCAAACCGTTTTATAAAATCTTAGGCAAACTTGTAAAACTGGCTTTATGCAAAAGAACCCTATCCTCCCCCTTGTAAACCTTAGATGCATCTAGTCAGCCTTGCTTGTTGAGTATAATGTATACTCACCTCGCCTTTTATCTTGGTCGCTCATTCCAACGAAAGTGTCGGATCAAGACTACCCTATCCCGAGGAGGAGATGTACCAAGATGAAGATTTCACTGCTGGGGTTCAAGACGAAGATTTCTCGGACGCCTAGGACGCTACTACAGCTCGCCTGTGGGATTGATTGTTGTATTTTGCCTCTTCCATTTGGAGTTATGGAAGACTGTTAACTTCCGCTGTGTAAGGCCTGCGTGCCTGAATTTTGTACTCTGATTTAGCGTCTTGTAACGCACTCTGATGTAATATTTGTTCGAATTGTAATGGCAATGATCCAAAGATCTGGAATCTGTGCGTACTAGCTACTTGATCCAGGGACTAGTACAAGTAAAGCACAGAAGGGACTCGACTCCGTTTTGCGGGTCCCGACATCATCCTCTTCGGAGGAAGAATTATCACTTGAGTCTTCATCATCCGAGACCCACTCACCAATGTAGGCCTCCGCTCTTCCTTGCTTATTGATCTTCTTGAAGTGAATTTTCTTGAAGGGCTTCTTCTTCTTGCCTTTAGAGTCTTCTTGCTCATCATCCCCTTTTCTTTGAGCTTTTGTTTTCTCTTGTCACAGTTTGCGGCAATGTGCCTTCTCTTGTTGCACTTGAAACAAGTGAGATCTATACGAGGGTTCTTAGAGTTGGAGCTAGAATGGAACTTGCCCTTAGAGCCCATCTTCTTGAGTAGACGTCAAGTCTTCCTCATCAACAAGGCAAGCTCCTTGGTGTCTCCATCTCCTTCATCATTGCTATCACAATTATCATCCTCATCATCGGATAACTCGACCTTCTCTTTGGTCTTGAGAGCAATATTTTTCTTCTTGAATGACCCTTCTTTAACATTGCCGAGGAAGAGCTCATGGGCAGTAAGCTTCCCTAGAAGATATGTAGAAGTGAGCTTCCGAAGCTCATCACTACTCGTGAGATAGATCACCAAATTTTGGTTCTCCAATGAAAGCACCCGTACCATCTTCCGACAAATGTCGAGGTCGGTGACGGTCGACCCGAGTCCTTTAAGCTCATTGATAATTGGGTTCAACCTAGAGTACATCGCGTTAGCATTCTCGTTAGGAAACATTTTGAAAGAACCAAAATTTTCTTTCAGCATATACGTTCTTTCCTCCCTCACATTTGAAGTACCCTCATGAATTTCTTCTAGGGATGTCCAAATTTTGTGAGCAAAGGTGAGGTTGCTCACATGATCTAATACATCAATGCTCAAGCATGAGAAAATTGTATTCCTAACTTAGGCATTGAGTTGCCGATGCTTGATTTCAAGCTTGGTGAGAGCCATCTTATTTGCCGAAGCCAGATAACCGGTTTGCACGGCAATTCAAACATCATAGTTTATGGCCTCAAGATATGTTTACATCCGAATCTTTCAATAGCTATAATTTGAGCCATCAAAGAGCGGTGCTTTCCCGACACTAATTTTCTCATGAGCCATTCTCTAGCGATTAAGCTAATAAATGAGAAACATTGCTCTGATACAACGTGAAATAGGATCACTGGCCTAGAGGGGGTGAATAGGCAATTTTAATTTTCTTACAATTAAAGTTGAATTAGGCTCACAATATTTATCGACTAGCTAGAAAGAGCAAGAGCTAGAATCACAAGCAACAAATCAAAATAACTAAATGTGAAAAAGTAAATACGAGAAATAAAAGGAGACTTAAGGATTTTTTTTCCCAAGGTTTGAGGTCTCCCTCTACTCCTCGTTAGAGCACTCTTTCCAAGAGTATAGCTCCCCTCACACTCTATCAAGAGTTGGGTTGTCGACTTGGGGTAGTTTTTTGCCCCTCCGGCAAGGTGGACTCCGAAAACCTTGTACAACCTCGATGTCTTTCACAAACTCGTCGAAAGATCACTCATGTTGCCTCCAAGAGATGCTAGGAGCCTTTGCTCCAAGAGTAACAAGCCCCAAGCCCCAAGTGTCTTGATCACGCCGGATCAAGAGCTTCTCAAGATGCACAATCTACCAGGCTAGAGAAACACCGATGTGGATGAACTCTCAAGAAATCTAAGTGCTCTCTTCTTCCTATTAAATGTGATAGGCTATCTCTTTGAATGCTCAAAAACTAGGTAAAGAAGCCCACGTAGTCTCTTAAATAGCCTAGGACCTAAAAACTAGCCGTTGGAATTTGAAATCCCGCGGAAACTAGCCGTTATAGGTCAACCGGACTCAGTCCGGTGGCCATGAAAACTCTAAAGTCCGGTGGCGAGCGAACACCGTCCACTCCCCCGATCCTCACATGCATTTGCTTCGTGAATCCAACGGACTCGGTCCGGTGGCCATAGAACCCCGAGGGTCCGGTGGCGAGCGGACACTATCCGCTGTCCTGGCCCCTCACGCGCGCTCGCTTCTGGAACGCACCAGACTCAGTCCGGTAGCCATTGAGCCACAGGGGTCCGATAGCCAGCGGACTCGGTCCGTTACGCCCCGGTCCCCATTGTGCACAGTTCTGTGTTCCACGGGACTAATCCGGTGGACTACAAAAAAGGTGCACAACCCACACTCCTTCAGGACGCCCTCCACGGGACTTAATCTGGTGACTACCAGACTTAGTCCGGTAGACAACAGAGGCACCGCACACATGATCACAAGGGCACAAACACACTCGTCGCCGTGCAGTACTCCTACTAAACCTACTCTAAGACTTAGAAAAAGGTAAGAAGGCTAATGTGCATCATGAGAGCTCAAAATTCGGTATAATCACCTACACCTTGGACCCCTCTTGATAGTACGGTCCAAAAAAGAAAAAACAAACTCTAGAGCTACTCTAATAACCCTTCTTGACTCTCGGGTTACACCTTCACCTCTACGGACTCGCTTCTTTTTTATGCCGTCACCATCACGCTAGAGTTCCAAGAGAGTTATGAATATCCTTCGCGAATCTTGATGGCCTTTACTTTGTCATCAATGCCAAAATCAACACTTACCGAAAATAAAGGCTGAGATGTTTACAAGATGATTTTTCAGTTATGTATTTTTACATATTATCCGAGTAATATCCGTTCTGAACTATATTCAATAATATCGATCTTCTATGATCCATATTTGTATCCGATACTATTTGTGTCTATATCCGACAATATTCGTGTTCGTGTCTGTGTCTGGCACTATTTGTATCTATATCCATATCCAACAAAATATGGATCTGTATCCATATCCGGCAATATCCAACCATATCCGATCTGTTTACACCCCTATCGCTACTCCCTTTCTCTCCCTCCTGACCTACCCCTCCACCTTCTTAATTGCCGCTATCCCTTCTTCATCTTCATCCTCTTGATAGGTGGCCATCCAGCTCTCTCTCACACGTCCCTCCCCCTCGCCATCAAAAACTGCAAGCCTCGCTCGACACAAGATGTTGGATTCTCCTCTCAACCAGCAACCATCCAACTCTCTCCCTCCATCTCTATCTCCTCTCACATCCCTCTCCCTCGCTGGTGAAAGCTGCAAGCTCCACTTGACGCCAAGGACATCGTGTCCACCATGCTGCACTGGGAGCACACCTCCTTCCCCAATGTGTCCTCGCCTTAGCCTCACCGCACGCCAAGGATGCTATGGCCGCCATGCTGTGCCACGAGCACAAATTCTTTTTACCCCAACACACCCTTGCGTCGCCGCCCACCCCCCTACCCAATGTTAGCCTCCTACTGCCTCCCAAGCTTCGGCAGCCGTCGAGAACAAATCGTGCTCACTGGAGCCATCGGTGCCCATGGAGCTCGGCAGATATGTTGTAGCCAAGAGGGGGAGGGAGGGAGAGAGCTAGGGTTTGGCCGGTAGTGGGAGCTCACCGGACGCTGGAGGCGGAAGAGGAAGCAGGGAAGGATAAAGATGAGGATGACATATTTGACGGGGAAGCATGGAAACGAGAGGATGGCATATCTGATAAAAATCTGATCAAGCCAGAGAAATAATTAACCCACATACTTTATATCTATCTGCTTCTGCAACATATGGTATCTGCAATCTGTCGGTAAGAACAAACTAAAAAACTGGGGTCTGTCAAGTGCAGAGACAATTTTGATTAACAAAGGAAAAGTACTGTCTAAAAAAGAAAGTATGTGTAGTTTTATCAGCGCTAGCACATCATACGTTGAACGACCAACAAGCAACGCACAATTTGCACTCTACTTTGAGTAGCACATGTAAAAGACGCTAGACATGCAAGCGCACGCAGTACGTGAAGTGAACCCGCGACTGGTCGATCTTACGAGAATGTCCAGCATCAACTCGAATTCCAACGCCATCCCCATATACTGCCAGTGCCACTGGTACTGGTCTGGGTTTGAAATATGGTGAGCAGTGCAGAGGGCATATGTATGCATCCTCCGGGGGAGCAGGATGCATTTGCATAATTCATAATCAAACACCACCAAACGCCACCCCCACCCCTACCACGAGTACCCTTCTTTTGCCTCCATCCATGGCTGGACAACACAGCAGATGCCATATTATCTTCAACGTAGGCCATTGTCCACCAAGCTAGCCTTTCTATGCCGCAGTCTGTCCAGCCTTTCAGAGCTAGGACTCACGAGTGCTTCCTCTCCCATTTACTTTCTCGTCTACCATCTCGCTCTCTCCGTTCTACAACTTGCCTTGATGACTTGCTGCCTCGTGTACCTTGCCGAGTGTCAAAAGTTGAGCCCAATTCAGGATCTCCAATGCTGCTAGTTTCACCAGAATCTCTACTTCCCTCGGCATTGTCCTCGTAACCTGTGCTACGCTCATCACTAGTCCGCTCGCGAGATTGCAATATCGTAGGAAGGTTGCCTGAAAATGGTCTTGATCCAACAAGCACAACCGTTGGCGTGGAGGAAATGCTTGGCCCTGCGGAGCCACCAGGTGTTGTCAACACTTGAGCAGTGCCACCCTCATGACCTCGGCTGCTTGACCTTAAGCTTCCTTCCTGCTGTGCTCTACCATTATCCCTCTCACGGTATCTCTCCCTAGACCGGCTGCAAAATTGTCAGCTACAAAAAATTATCACAATGTTGCAAATGGCAAGGATAAAACCATAACAATCACTACAATGTTTCAACCCTAAAGGGGGATGCAAGAGATTAAAACACAGGCAAAGCAATGTATGATCAAACATAGCATAAAATAAGATTTTACATCAAGAGAATATGGGGATAGCCACTACACCTGTTAGGATTAGCTGAGAACTCCCGCCTTGATGACCGCCCCAACTCAACTTGCTCCAACTCACGTTGAAGCTCTCTCTACAAAAACCAATCAGCACATGATGCAGCAAGAGAAAAGAGAGACCATGCAAATTGGTTTGGAGCCCCAATTGGTTTAGTATTATTGCAAATAATCTCATGCCACAAAAGATGAGCTAAACATCAAATCACTTGATGGACTACCGCTCGCTGTGATTTATAACAGTCACCATCGAACTGAGGTGAATCCAGAACATCGAAAGACATACTTATACGTCATGTGCAACCCATTAGGATCCATGTGATGGAGTAAGGGAGAAGCAGGTTTGGGCTGTCATATTCATGTACAAAGTTACCAGGTTACGTCAGTTGGTATCTTATCTCTTAGTTAGGCAAGATATAAGTTAGACTGATCTTATCAATATTTGCTAGGAGATCGTCACCCCAACAGTTACCCTGCGTACATGATGACCTAGTCATATACTTAAGTAAAAATGGCCAATGTTCTACCATCAAAATAGCGCATTAGGCCAAATTTTGCAAGAAATAAACATATGGTGCAAATAACAAAGTGGCAAATGTTCTACCATCAAAGTAGCACATTAGGCCAAATTTTGCAGGAAATAAACATAAAGTGCAAAAAAACAAAGTGATTTCCAACTTTTGAGTGCCACAACAATTGCAGATGCCCTGGCAAGCATGCTTAGTGCTAAGGTTTTTTTGCCTTGATACATGATAAATTGATTGCAAACATTTGTTCAAAAAAATGTTGATTTCAATTTAAAGAGTGAAACTGCCCCTGTACCTGAGTTTGTTTTTCCCTTTCCATATCAAGGTTGAATTGTAGTTCCCTAGACCTTACACGCTCAAGATCTAGTTGGCGCTGTCTTTCAATTTCACGCTCCATCTCAAGAGCTCTTTCCCTGAAAAAGATAGTATAACAAAGAAATGATGATAAAGAGAATCTCTGTTGTTTCTGGCATGTCAAACAGAAAGGCAACAGCTCCAAACCTATCAAGCTCTTGCATAAGCTCCATTTCCCTAGAGCTTGTTTCCTCCAAGTACTTTTCACGAGTATGTCGGATAAGCAACTTCTTTTGTCTGCGTGATATAATTTCCTCTCTGAGCCTGGACCTTTCCCTATCAAGTTAAAACACCTTGCATGAATATATGAAATGCTACCAGTAGGTTTGAAATGCTTCTGATGAATGATAGATAACGAAGTTAGCTCTCTTTGGAACTAACAATAGGACAGTTTCACGTTCAAACTTATTGAGCAAATCAGAAACAAGATCCAGACGAGAAATATGCTTTAGATCTCAACTACTCCTTAGTACACCTTTCAGGCCTCCAGTAAAAAACTTGCCACTTTACTTTTCAGTGCAGTGGTCACCAAGATGCATCGTTGACCTTTAGCATTTGTTACAATACATTTGTAAAGCCAGATAAAAGTGACACTGCAAAAGTACTTTTTTTAGAGTAAAGGCAGGAGCTCTGCCGATTCTTTCAGGAGTATAGAAAGATTAGAGACAGGGGGAGGGGAGAGGTAAACCGAGGCCAATGCTGGTCCAGGGCCTAGAGGGCGGGAACTACAGAGGAGGAAGGATCATGTTACGTGCACGATCTAAGCACGCAACGAGGATAGATACGGCCCTTGACGTGGGCGAATCGAGCTGTTATCGAAGCTAGCGCCTAGGCTGTTAATCGGAGCCACCGCCTATGAGATCTGATCTCGAACTAATTCACTGCTTGGATGATTAATAGAGGATACATAAGGTCCCTTTTATTGGGTTGATCGACTTGCACACTAAGAAAAGACTTAGATCTGATCTAATCAAATCCCCTAAAGATAGATAACAAATTGGAAAATCTAATCAAATCCCCTAAAGATAGATAACAAATTGGAAAGATAACAATCAAAAGATAATGACTCAGATAATGGCGAGTACTGTTCACGAGATGGGCCAGTCCATAACAGATCACTACAACAAAAACAGCAAAGAGCACACAGCTAGGAGCATGGCGCTAGATTTTGCAAAAGAATGTCCTCTTTGATCCTAAGGCCTAGCTGAAACACCGGCATTGACTTGTTTCTGAAGATCCTTCTATTTCTCTCTTTCCGGACATTCCATGCGGTGTAGATAACCGTCCTGTTGATGACTCTATTCTTTATAGGGCAAATTTAAATATTTAAAAAGATATTATTGTCAAAGATGAAAAACTTCACCTGTGGCAGCTGCCTACTTCCTATAGTGATAACAATTTTGTGACCAAAGAAAGTATTTAAAAAACAAAATTTGGAAATTTACTGAGCAAGCTAGACTGTTACTAATCTATTCCAGTTTGCTATGTCTTTTTTCGTTTTTATAGTGGAAGTGTTGTGATTATTTGGTGCCCTACAAGCATTATCAAGGTTTCATTAAAATTAGTATGGAACATATCAGCTCAAGCCGGTAGGAACAATAAATGACCAGTTACCGACCATATATTTATTCCTTGACCAGAGGAAGCAACTGCCTAGTGTTTGAGGAATGAAGAAAATACATTTCATAGGATCAGGTGTATACGTCAACTTACAGGGACTGTATATCTTTCCGGATTCGCTGGAGCCGTTTATTAACTTCATCACCATTCTTATAATCTGTAAATGGAATTACATTGCAACACATCAATGGTAACATTGTGTAATAACAACAATCCTTAGTATCCATTGGTCTTACATGATGACATATCTGCAACCACTGTATCATTGGGATGTCCAACAAAATTCTTGCCTGCAATCTCTTTTTCAACAAGCTCCAGTTCAATCTCAGCTTCTTCAAGTTCCTTAGTGTTGTAATTAACCAAACGTCAGAATAAGATGTTGAAAACAAGGTGCCCAAAAGGAAACCCTCGTTGCATTTCTAACCTGATATTCCTGATCAAACCTCATTGAGAAGAACTCAAAGTATGATTCAACGGAACTCAAAGAGGACAAAACCTATTAAAAAGAGATTCACGAATTCAGATTGACCAACACTGAGTGGAGCATGAAATTAATATTTAACACCCTACGGTTGCAACTTCTTCTCTGGTATAGAGATAATATTCATTCAAACAAGTATACAAGCATTCCAGTGCTGCCTCTTGCTTGTAAGCATTTTGGTTCGCTGAAAGATGAACATAAACTCCGAAACAATTGTAATTGTTGTTAAAAAGCATAGTCCGAGCATAGTTATTATGAAGATTTTGTCAGTCAAAAAATTCTAACTAATCTAACTAATTTGCTCCAAGTATGACTAGAAGTTTGCTGATCGAAGAGGTACTAACAAATTATGTTCTTAAGTACAAAATGTGCAAGCAAACTCAACAATGCAAACTTAGTATTGAGTTTAGAACTGAAATGGTGATGTCTGAAGGCAGATAATTAATCAAGAAAGCAGAAACAGAAGCAAGTAAGCAACAAAATAGATGCAAAAAATGCATCTGAAAAATGAATCATACAGAAAATTATGACCTGAAGAATTGATTCACGGATGCCCTTATTAAAATCATTGGTCACGGGTTTTGTAGATCCTGAGAGAAGTTCCTTTACAACCTGAAGGAAGAGACAGTAGTCAATATATACTCAGGATTCAAACTTTCAAACAATGCACAAATTTTATTGAAGTTTCTTCCATCGTGGCTCTAGGATAGCAAAATAGCAAAAACTTCCATTCCAGAGTATAGAGGCATTTGATGAGTTGATAAGCTACTGAGGTAACTGTTGTGTCCTTCTTTGTGTGTATGTGTGTGTGTGTGAGAGAGAGAGAGAGAGAACTACTGGTTTAGCATCAGAGCCACTTCTTAGCCGACATAGAGCTCGACAGAGATTTTTCTCCATATCACCAAAGCCTCCTAGTAAGACATCAGAAAATACATTGTGTGAATAATTAGTAGTTAAGGTTGAACGTTACAGGACATATGTACAACAGAAGTGAAATATGCACAGGACATGGATGATTGGCAAGTATATTTTACCAGTCATAGATGTTTGCATGTTTTCCAACTTTCTCCAAACACATTCAGGTATTAAAGCAATATCTTCAGGAGAAGAATAAAGACATGCCTTTGAAAGCAACAGCAAGGACATACGTGTCAAATACCCTTCTTCAATTACAAAGGAAAGTTGTCCTACGCTATTCAGGATGCTGTTACTGGATGCAAGAAAGGATCTCAGATGATTTCTATCAACAAAAGGAACATATTCAGTAAGCAAAGCCATCGCATGCTTCCTTAATAACATAGAAGAATCATAGAGCGCCAATGCTGCTACTCTGTCCCATGTGTGAGTAACCAAAAGGGATATAACCGTTGAACCAGATGCAAGCAAATTTTGATTATTCGTATGATATTTCGAATCAACTTCAGTAGCAGTAGCACTCGTCAAGCTAATAATCCTCCCAAGTTGCTGCAATGCAACAGAGCGCTGTTCTGGTTCAGCATGACTCAACATTGAACACAAAAGATCAATTAATGGGATCTCACTATTTCTGAGGTCTTCAATTCCACCAGAAACCAATAATGATAACCACTTCTCTGTCTGCAGCCTCCAAGATATTCTAGGTGCATGAGAGCTAACTGCCTTGATTGCAGAACATGTGGCATTAAGAACATTACCCCAAGCAAGAATGTTAGGTAGTTTAATCATATAATCGAGCATAGCTGATGCCACCTGCCAGCACTGATTTTCCTGATTTACTAAAATGGTTTCTGTAAGGCCTTCAAGAGCACTCTCCCAGTGTTTTTGTGCAAGTTCACTGGAAATTTTGACGGCAACCTCTTTTTCAGAGTGACCAGAAGTTGTGTTTTCTTGAGCAATAGACTTTAGGCATTTTGCATACAGCAAACATTTTGCAAGTGCTAGAGAAAGCATGGAGGCCAATTGATGGTGCCATTTCCAACTATCCTCAATAGATGGAATAAGGTGTGAAACAAACTTCTCCAGGGCATAACAAAATTCTTTGATACAATCAAAAGGTTGAGAATCACCTCCCTTAGAACTTTCACCATTCTTGACACATTCTGTAGACTTCACTGATACCTGCTCTACAACATCTTGCACATTATTCTCAAGATGCATGATGGCATCCGCACTTGAGGAGTTAGCGGGCTTGGTAGACTGGTCTCTCATAGAAAGGATGGTGATACCAAGTGATTCAATATTCAGAACTAGTATAATTTCACAACTATTGATAAGTGTCTGGAAGCCTTGAAGATAATTAAACAACAATGACGGTGGATCAGAACCAATACAATCTACCCATACTGGCAATGACCCTAATATTTCAATCCTCCTTTTAAAAGACAGATCAGGAAATAGTGACCCCAAAATGAAGATCAGCAAGGGTGCCTGAATATTATCACCAGTTGTATCCTCTGATTGTTTACCACACCGGATAATTTCGAACAATTCTTCGAAACAGAGTAACTCAAAATCACTGCACTCAGTTATATGACCTGATACTTTTTCATCATCAGTTCTCTTCCTTAAGTAGTAGGAGACCAGTGGCTTCATTAGACACAGCACAGATTCAAGGAAGGGCACATCAGTATAAGAAGCTCTACAAAGTGACACAAGAATGTGCACTACTCTTGGCATTTCAGGAACAACAGCCTCCAAGTGCTCAGCAACAATTGACTCAAGTAGGTAGAAAACAACAGCCTTTGCATTAGCTGCAATATTTCCTCTCAAACAAGTAACACCATTTGCGACTACAAGATGCTCCTTAATGCTTTCAAGATAAGGCCACAAGCACATATCAGAAAACCAACAAAGAACATCTTGTAATGCACTTTTTGGGAGGCATTTTAACTGTAATCCAACAGCTTCCAAAATGCTGTCACAAAATGCATGAAACTGTTTGCTCATGCTTGGAAAGAAGAAATGCAGTTCAGGAAGTAAACTATTATATAGTCTGCTCATGTTTGGTTGGTCTGACATCGCAGCTCCCTTCTTAAGAAGCAAGTAATTATTGCAATCAGCTTGTTCAATTTTAGCAGACTTGACCTTCTGAGTTGCAACACCATCCATCAAAGAAAGTTCATCCATGAAAATTGACAGCAACGATGTAAGCTGTGAGAAATCAGAGGCAAGAAACAGCCTCTCATTTAAATATTCCTTGGCATAACGAGACACTGCCATCCATCCAAGTAATCGAGAGAGTGGACTATAAAACCCGGAGAATTCTGATATCTTAAGCATCCAAGCTGATGGAGGAACTAAGCTTCTAAAACGAAAACCATCTCTTTTAATGCTGACAAGTTCTCTAGTATTATCACTGCCAGATGAAGCCAGCACCAGCTTCTGGAGAAGTGCCCAACGTCTTCGCAGACCATGTAATTTTACCCTATCAACTTTCCTATCCCCTGCATTAACAGAATGGTAAATACTTGCAAGCTGTTCATCAAGATTTTCAGCAGACTTCAATATGATATCAATCACATTCTCTGGCGGACAAAATAGTTCAGTTGCTGAATGCAACAAGAACAACAAGCTCTGGAGAAGAATTTCAGTAGAAGAGTGCCCTTTCCTTCGGAATTGTTTCATGATAAAGTGGCAAAGCATAGCCTGGTTCTTTCTGACCAAAGTTACGGCATCAACAAAGTGTGTAGCATCTGGTGAAATTTCTATAGACTGCTTGCCATCATCAGCATCATCTGGATAAGCTTCCCCATCAGTTATCTTTTCCTGGTATTCACAATCAAACCTTGCAGCTTGCAGTAATAAATTTAGGACAGCTTTATCTCGTTTGTTCTCCAAGTTATAGATTGTTACTAGATCCAAATCTTTCACACGTGAATCTTTTGACTCAAAGGAAATATTTCCTTGTATCAACTCTGAATGGATACATTCAATTTGATCCAGAGGCTCTGAATTAGGCTGGATATCCAAGAGAAAAAATGGATTAACATAGCATTCTGCAGCTAACAGCAAAGCATCAATTCCGGCATTATGCCCCTCGAGTGTGGGTTCTTGTTGCATGCATAGATTCAGTGCTAGGCGCTGAAATTCTAGAGCCCTTAATTCACAGTCATGGTGGTTCACCAGCTGTAGATAATCAGCCTGTGCATCGTAGTAATCATCAGCAACAATATTATCAAACTGAAAGAGGCCAGCTGATAATTTATCATTGCTTTTTCTGCCAACAGGGATGTGCTGGTTAAAATCTGTACTTATCTTATCATGGTCTTTTCCTTTCAAAGTATTTGTCAACTCAGATTGCTTCAATTCTTCAGGAGCAAAAAAAGAAGTGCACTGTTCAAAACTTTCTGCCCTAACAATTGTTTCAGATGAATCCCTCCCATCAACATCTTCAGGATTGCAGGAATGTGATGCTGGGTAATTCGAAACAGCCAAAGATCCTTGATCAATCTCAGGCATTGAACTTTTGCAGAGATCAACATTAGGAGGGAGTGGCATATGTGGATCCAAAATAGAAAGAAGTATACTGCAAGTTAAAGTTAGATTTAGCATTTTTTTACCAGCATAAAAGAAAGATTTTATGTTAAAAAAAGATGCTTTGTGCAATATGCTGTGACTGGCATGTACAACTAAACCATTTCAAAGAGTTGGCTCCCAATGCTTATGTGTCCTAACAACTCAGGTCATGACCTCATAAACCATTCAAAAGTTTAATGGACAATTTGGCCCTTTTCAAAGTTAGGGGACCAGTAAGTTTTGTGTGAAAGTGAGGGCTGAAAGTTTGAATTAGCCCGAAAGATACTGTTGTTATAAAAGGTACAGAAGTTTGACTGCATGCTTACATGGTGACATGAAATTGTGGCCAGATTGAGTAAATAATTAAAGAATTATAAGATTTTTTATCTCATCAACAATAAGAGGTTATTACTCGATATAGTGAACATTTTATGTTAAATCTGTAAATGCATATTGCTTGACTTACCTTGGGGCAACAGCACCTCGATGCCATTCAAGTTCCAAAGAAGGGAGAACAGCAGGACACTTTGATGCTGTACGAATAATATTTATGGCAATATCACAAGCCCTTGCCTGTTTCTCCAAATACACAGCAGAGATACCACCAAATGACATTGTGTCTTTCATGACACTTATAGAAGGATCAATAAAAGGATCAAGCATCTCCAGAATGAAAAGTAACTTATGCTTTACTTCCTGAAAATAGGCAGGTTACAAGATGCAAGTTAGGGAAGCAAAAGAACAATCACAGTAAAAAAATACTTTCAGGAAAGGAAACATAGGTTTAGGTTTACTTTATATTCTGTGAGGACATCATCCATATGCCCAGATATGGCCAATGCAACATACTTCAGTGCTGCACGAGCACGAGCAAGAGACTGACCACCTCTCTGACCAGTGACCAACATTATAAAAAAATCAAGTCATTTGTTTGCCACAGAAATATGGAGAAATTGTAATACAAAGTCCTATGGTAGTTTATCAAAACCAATCATCAAGATGACTTAGGGTGGTGTATATTAAATCAGTATAGTCATGATTGAGTACCGATACATTATGATCAACTCTGTTTGAATAACTGATTATTTCATCTCAAATACGGGAAAGCAAGGTACACTACCTTCACACAATAGTACATCCCTTCAAGAGTAGTAACTGGAGAAGATATAAACTTAAACTGAAGCATTACTATTTACTTTGTTTATTTGTTAGGTATTGTACAATATCGTAAGTCCAATAAAAGTATGGTAAGATACCAAATATGTCAGATAACATGCATCAAAGGATAACATGAGAATTTTCCCAGCATTGCTCTTGTCGAGTAAGTTTCCAGTATGTAAGTACCTGGATGATAACACCCAGGAGATCCTCCACAAGTTCGACTGCAAGATCTACCTGTTTTAAGAGTATATAAAATCATAAAAAAGGATTGGGTAATAGAAAACCATAAGTGTGGACAAAATCATAAAAAGGAAACCTTTGCTGTGATCATGGGTACCCATGGTGACAACGGCCCCCTGCACAGGTCGAGCAAAACACAGGCTGCTTTTGCCTAATAATGAAAATAAGAGAAGAGTCAAATGGTTTTCTGAAGAATGAGATACTTTTACAGGAAAGAGATGTATAACGAACATGTGATGGCAGGTAGGATGAAAGATAACCAGCACAGGCTCTGAGAAGAGGATGAAAAACTGATGATGCTACAGACATTGTAACAATCTGCAGCCAAACATAACTTGAGGAATGGTAAGTGATGTCCATAATGCATGCAGAACGTAACAAATCATATCAATCAAGGTACCTGGGAAAGAGCATTAATAACATTGGGGTGAACCCATTGGCTAAAACCATCATCAATCTGTTCATTAGGACCAGGATTGGGCGGAGGGCGAAGTGCTACAAAACATACAAGACCAGGATTCAGTGGGTGCAATTGGTTATCACAGTCATCTTTAAGCTTCAGGCCCTCAGAAACTGAGAGTTCACAGGATGAATCCCAGAAAATCCACAAATAAACCTACATTTCATGGGACTCAAAACCATAGCCATTGGCCACAAGACATGGGTGTCCAACTGGTTGGGCTAGCCACCAGTCACTCAGGCATGCCATCCCACTCTTCAGTTTATCTTCTTATCTTATCTACTTATCTCCAAATCGAAAAGTCAAAAGCTTTGACTTTTATAGTCTGTTCTTTTTTTTGTTTCGAAGGTGTCCCCTAAAGCTCTCAGAAATAGTCAAACGAAGTGCACTGGACTTTCTAAGCTACCTTGAGAAGCCCTCAAAGTTCAGCTTATAGGCAAATAAGAAGATAAGTGAATAAGATAAGCTAAAGAGAACAACCCCTTAGTGTGGGATAACTTGTGATTAGGCATGTGAGAAGGTGTGTGTTATTTGGTAGTCAACATTCTTATCCATTCACCACTCTGCCCATTTTCATTGAAGAGTAGTAAAATAAGCTAAGGAAGCATAAGTATATATTCAGTCCAATCAATACCTGGAAGAAGTGCTTGAACTAGTGGCAAGACAGACCACATGTCTGAAGTTATTTCAGCAAGCTTGCAGCATAGCAAAGGCTACAATTACAATCAAGAAAATCAAGTATTCAAGTTAATGTTATAGAATAGGAATAAGTATGGATGGCACATACCTACAAATTGAAAGATATAAGGATGAGATAGCATAAGATAACCTGTGATGCAGCTGCATATAGAACATGAAGAATGCCTTCTTCAACAGCAGCAATATCCAAAATATTCAGAAAAGAGCCATCAAAGTGATTTTCCGATAAGCTAAATTCTTCTCCAAACAAACTAGAGTAGTCTGTAGAAAGTATTAGGCTGGAAGCATCACTTTGAGTAGTTTCATCAAAGACTTGACTCGAACGCATGCCACCATTACATATTGACTCATCTAACAATGGCTCAGGCTCCAAAAGTTTTCGCAGGATTTTTGATGCCTAGGTTCCAGAGAAGCAAATGTTGGGAAAATCCTCTAAGAGGGAAAAGTATATGATCAAAGAAGAAGAAGAAAGGTGTTAAAGGATCATACTCGGTGGCAAACAATTCCAAGGGTTTTTTCTCTGTGTGCTTTCCTTAATAGTAGTAAAGCTGTTTCAGATCGAAATGCCAGCAATAATGAAGCAGGCTGAACAGAAGATGGACTGCGTGATCTCCTAGGCTGTGCCTGGAAGAAAATAAAGAGTTTAGGATGCTAAAATCAAGAGAAATTAAGAGAAGTATTTCCACATTCCCCAAGAGAATAATGCATACATCCTAATTTCTAAATATGTAGCCATGTTCTCCTCAATTTATTGTTATTTGCTTATGGCATCTCTGTATTGGAAAGTCAAACGCTTTGGTGTTTTAGCCCATTTTTTATCTCGAAACCCCTTGTCAAAGCTCTTAAAAGCAAGTCAAACGAAGCGGATCGAACTCTCCAAACCGCTTCAGAAAGCTCTTGAAGTTCAGCTTATTAGCAAATAAGCAAATCCGTAAATAAAAATGTCCTTTAGTAATCATTTGTTGCTGATCAACCAGCACAACTTCTTTTATTGGTTTAGGTCACGATTATCTTAAAGGAGCTCTGAGATGCTTTCCGTAGAAATGGTAGAATAAAGGATGGGCCGATGGATACTTCCATAGTTTGAATAACAGAATGGAACGCTTAATAAGTTGTCATTTCCTAATTCTGATGTGGTAGAATGTGTAAAGTGATAAGCATTACATAATGGTAATCTTACATTGAAAAGGGCCAGCAACTCAGCATACAAGAAATTTGGTGCTTGGTACTATAGTTAAGTGGAAGAGCACAGGCAGTACCGCAGTAGGACGCCAGGTTCATAATCCTGGTGCTAACTGGAAACTCACCAATCATCCCAGGCAGGACCAATTTTTCCAAGGTCGGACATTTATAATATAATTCCAATTTTAGAACTTTTAAATCATCAGGAAACCAGATACCGTTGGAAACCATTAGATTCCTATTTCTAACATAAAATAACATCATTTGGAATACCAGACTAAGTTGGTCATTTACCGGTTCTGGTCAGAAACTAGAGCTGACCCACCAGCAAGAACTACTTATGTTCCGAATTTGTTATACTTGAACAAGATTATCAGGCAAAAAACAAAAGTAGGACACTCCAACCATTTGGCATTAATAAACCACAAATATCGAAGATACAGAGCTTTTTGCAAGAGACCGATGGAAGTGATCGGATGGCAGTATTTGGTGTTCAATTACCTACAGGCACGCCCAAAGAAAAGTTGTACCATACTACCATGTGATGGTATAAGGTTACTGGAAGATACTAGGTAACATTGACATAACTTAATACAGTCCAGTGTAACTTCAACAGCCATTCTGTGATTGCCCACCTAACAAAGAGAGGTTTAAGCTTTGTGATTTGAACTTCAGCAGCTGCCAGAATGCAATCATAAAAGATAAAACACATCTACCTCAACAAAAACATAGGAAAAAAGGATCCTGTAAATATCTTAGTTCCTACTGGTCAAGGTAAGCTTCAACGCAGGGTGGATATGCTTATGCGATCTTTTGAGAACTCGGAAAAGAGCCAGGTGTGTATGCTATGTAATCTAGCTTTCAGCATGTATCATAGTTCCCACTTTTTCACACAACTATAGCACAGTGTAACATCTAGAAAAGTAGGACAGAATTGCGTAGAAAGAAAAATACATGCCTCAAAGTTTGAGGAAATTGTCGGATTTGATGGCAGACTACTTCTCAGGATATCTGAATCGAAAGAGGAAATCAATGTTTTTGTAGCATCCCTGCAAATTTAAAAGACATTACAGATGGCATTGCTGCCACACACTTGGGTGCAAGCACGTGTTCAGAGCAGTACACACATAATGTATCGAAACTATAAATGATGACAGGCAACCTAACAAAAAAAAGATGTATCACAGATCCAATTGATATACTGTTGCATGTTGAACTCGCACCTTTCATTTATAAGGTGAAGAATAGCATAAAATGGGCCAGCAAGCAGAGCCAAAAACCGTACACTGCTCTCTGGTGTGTCTGCGATGCTAGCAAGGTCCGCCTGCACTATGAACAGCAAACATGCAGCAGCCAGCCACCCGAATATGCATTAGCTAGGGAGGGGGAGACATGCATGTTAATAGGAGTAAGATTAACTTCACCTCGATGTGGGGGAGAAACGGCGGCAGCCTGCTTGCAATGTCTTTAAGTAACTACATTTAGTTTGTATTAGAAAGAAATGGTACCAAGACCAACTCAAAAGAGAGAGAAATGAAGGTACCTGGAGGTGCATATTGTGAGAAGCTTGTTTGTGTGGAGTGATTTGTGGTAATAAGTAGTTAACAAGAGGCTGGAACTCAGGCTCCAGTCCAGGTACAGGGAGTCCAATGAGCTGAAGCAAGAGTAGAGCACACGGATGTATGAGTATGAGCAGTACAGTGCTGTGGTGGTTGTATTGGGGAAAGAGAAGGCAAGAGGGATGGCATGGTGCCAAACCTGGATGAAGAAGATGGCAATGGGGCTGCCACGCAAACAAGAGATGCGGACGTAACGGCAAGGGGTGTAGCTGGCGGGGTACATCATGTCGCGCTTGGGTGCCTCGCAGCGCGGGCGAAGCTTGACGAAGGCGTCGGGCTTGTAGCGCAGCCCGGCGGTGAGCTCCCATTCGAGGACGGACTTGTTGTAGATGCGGATGTGGGAGAGGAGGCACGGCTCCTGCAGCAAACGAGGCGAGGCCTCCGATTCAGTTCAGTTCTAACAAGGAGGAGGAGGAGGAGGAGGAGGAGGAGGAGGGAGACGCAGAAGCAGGAGGAGGAGACGGCACGTACGTTGAGCTCCAGCAGGATCCACTCCTTGGTATTGGTGGCGGTGGACCAGTGAGAGCGGAGGTCGGGCTCCAGCACGTTTGCCGCCTTCTGCGTCGCCGACTCGCGAGAAGACGCCTTCACCCGGAAACCCAGCGCGACGGCGCCATCGCTCCACTCCGCGGCCCCATGCCCACCCTCCCCCCGACCATCCCTCTCCTGCGACTGCGGCGCCACCGCCGCCTCCATATCCGCTCCTTCCTTCTCCGGTTGGATTGGGGGGGCTCGCGCTCGCAGGACTGGCCAGGCTCCACGACGGAATGCCGGAGCCAGAGGTTGAAGACGACGGAATGGGCCGCCGCGGACTCATGGGCCTTATCGGCCCACAATGCTGAGCCTCCCAGGAAGCACAAGCAGTCAGTAGTCTGGAGAAGCGATGAAATTGCAGCAACATCGTATCATCCTAATGGGCCATGCTTCAGACTTCTTCCATCTCTACTTCGAATTTATTTTATTTTTAAATTATTTTTATTTATTTTTTAAAAAATATACGTTGAACCAGCAATTTTTCAAAAATAGACGTCTATCGCCCATAGATGGGGCAATCGCCCGGGCAGCGGGCGCCACTGGGCCACGACGACCATTCCCACTACCACTAACTAGTAACTAGTAACCTAACTACTATATGATAGTTACAACTTTTATAAAACATTTTAAAAATTATGCAATATCGAAACGCAACAAAACTTAAAAAAATAGAACCGTAGGTTCACAGGAAGGGTCCATAAAAAATTTTGTTATTTTTGAAAATTTGAAATTTAAAAATCGTGAAGACAAAAATTTCAAAGAAAATCATATTTGTGTGACCCTTTTCATGAACAAATTCAAAATTTTTAAAAATAACAAAAATTTTTGTGAACCTACGGCGATTCTATTTTTTTAAGTTTTATTGCGTTTCGATATTGCATAATTTTTAAAAAATTTTGTAAAGTTGTAACTTTTATGTAGTAGTTAGGTTACTGGGTACTAGTTAGTGGTAGGAACTAAGCCCCATCTGAGGCGGCAAGTGGCCCGAGAACGGTGCCCATATGTGGCTTGACGGACGGTGCACGGAGCGACGGACGTCTATTTTGAAAAAATTGCTGGTTCAACGTACATTTTTAAAAAATGAATAAAAAATAATTTAAAAATAAAATAAATTCCTCTACTTCTTGGCCTTCCTCTACCCCTTTTGTGTCTTCTTCTGTAGCATTCATGGTTTCTAGATGATTGATCATCTTATAGTGTTGTTTATGGCCAAAGTACCATTTCTCTTGACACCTAAAACATTTTTCTTCAATGGGATTGCTCTTCTTGTTCTCAAGCAATACCTTTTTAGCTGTTTCAGTCTTTATAGTAGTCTTGTTTGGGGTTGTGAACTTAGTGTTTTGAAATTTTCCTTTAGCCATTGCATTGGTGTAATTGAGGTTATTTCTCTTGAAAGGATTAGATTGTTCCAATCTCCTTGCCATCGAATAAGCACTCACTAAGTCATTAGGCCTTTGCAATTGTATCAGATTTTTGGTATATTCTTGCAAACCAGCTATGAAGCTCTTTAGACAATAGCTGTCAGGAAGTCCAGGATTGTCTCTCTTCACTAAACCCATGGTCTCTTAGATGTATCAATATAATTAGATATTGAACCCATCTGCTTACCAACATGAAAAGTAGGGGTGAAAACGGGTCGGGTAATACCAGACTCGTATCCGTACCCGGGTTATGTGTAACATCCCCATTTTCAAAAATTTAAAAATTTGCATTATCATTGCATAAGCATGAGCATTGCAAAAGAAAATCATCAAAACAAACATTATTTTTGAAAATGTGTATGTTACCATAATTAATTTTCTTAAAAACGTATTTAAGGGTTTAGCTTCTAAAAATACTTAAATTTAAAAATTTGCTTAAATACTTAACACCTATTATGCTAATTTGTAAAACTTGTAATTTCAAATTAGGCTTTTGAACCAACAATTTAAACTTAAAGCAAATGAAAATTCAAATCAAAAATTTGATAGTTAATTAGATCAAGTATTAATTTTCCTACTTACCCTATTTTCTTTCTTCTTCCCCTCTCTATGACAAGTGGGCTCCACTTGTCAGATTTTTCCCAAATAGCACCTTCCCTTTTTGCCCTTTCCCAAAAGGGACATTTCCCTTTTAGCCCCCTTTTTGCTTACCTCCCACGCAGCCTAAACCCACCCCCTCTCTCGGTTTCTCCTCCCTCACCATCCTCTCTCGATTCCTCCTCCGTCCCACCCTCCCTGGCCGATCGCCGCCACCACCCTCCTCTACCCGGGCCCCTTGCCCCATTTTCACCGTCATGCCGCCACGACGGAGAACGCCAGTCTTGCCATCACCGAGCTGAAGCCACCCAAGCGCCGCCGCCCATCACGGGCGAGCCCTCTCCTCCTGTTTCCTCTCTCCCTTAGCCCTCTAGGAGTTTTTCCATGCCACACCACCCTCCCCATCGGAGCCGGGCCGACGGCGACCTCTCCATGGGTCTCGGCCTTGTCATGCATGCCTCGGCCACCTTCTCCTCGCCTGAGCCGCCTTTAGCTCCTCACCTCCTCAAGCTCATCGCACCACCCTCCTCGATTAATTGCCGGGTCATTGCGTCGTCTTGTGCGCCATGCCGCCGTCCCGAAGCCGCCCTGACCTGCCTCGTCGCCGTCCCTTCCTCCTCGTGACCCTCCCCAAGACCACCGCGACCTCTTCTCCTTTCCCGCCAACCCCCACATCACGGCCGAGCCATCGGAATCGATCGACAGCCGAGCCGCCGCCTTGCCTCTTGCTTGGTCGGCTGACGTGGAGCCCACCCGTCGACCACCTCCTCTCACATGGTGGTCCCGCTGGTCGGACCACCAGCATGCGAAAGCCGCCTCGTCTTGTATTCCCAAGACGCGTCAGCGTGGGCAGCGTCAGCAGCGCCATGCATGTGGCGTCGGCCAGCCGCCATGCGTATGGGCCGCCGCCCACAAGACTGCCGGCCGAGCCAAGATCACGATCACGCCGAGTCCCGATCCCTGGTGGCCGAGCCGAGCCACCAGTACCGTCAAATTTCCTTCCTTTTCCAATTGAATTTTTAATTAGAAAAACTTGTAAATTTCATATCTTTAAAAATACAAATCCAAAATTAGTGAAACAAATTTCTAAAACTCATAAAAATGTGAAGTTTAATTTAAAAATATCATTTATATCATTTCATGATTATTAATATGATTTCTATAATAGTGTTTTTAGAAATGTAAAATCATGCATTTAAATGCTTTATTAATTATTCATATCTAGTTAAAAAGAAAATTGAATTTTTGGAATATGTTAATCAGATAGATACAAGTATTGAATTATTTATCTAATATTTAAATTAATTTCTAAATTCCTAAATCTATAGAAACTAATTTATCTAAACATCTTTAATAAAGAATGCCATTTTTAAATTTAAATCAATTTCTAAAAATCTTAAAATAAATAAAAACATGGTTTTATTATCCTCATGCATTCCATTTATTTTTGCATGCATAATTTTATTTTATTTTATTCGTTGTTTTTGAATGTGTGTTATTTGCCATCATTAGATCCGACCGGACCCGTGCCCGGAGCTGAAGCTCACGAAGGGCAGGAGTTCGACCACAGTCAAGACAAGTCACTGTTGACATCTCCCCTAATTTCCTTTGACCATATCAACACCTAGTTTTACAAATGCTTTGTTAGAAGTTTATTAAACATGCATGGCTATGTTGACTAATCACTATCATATTGGTAGGGAAATTAGTTAATAACCTAACACACTTTAATTATGCTATTAATCCTGACCCTTGTTAACCTTAGGATAATTAATCAATAGTTACTTGTCACCCCTTAGTTAGTCTAATTAATCTTGCTTAGTCATGCTACTAGTCACAGTAGATGATCACCACATGATGAATAAATTATCCCGATTTAATATCTGTTTTAATTCAAAGTATCTCCCTATTTGTAAAGTGCTTGTTTTATTAGCAGTAGCAGGGTGCTACTGTGGGTTAAATGTTAGTGCCGGGTGGCGGGTATGTCACATGGGGATTTTCTGTAAATGTTTATAAAACTTGATTGGGGTGGACGGATTGATTGGCTGGTGCAGTAAGCACGAGAATCGGGTCCAGTGTGGGAACCACCCCAGTCTTTAAGGACCGATACCTTGTGGTTGTCAAAACTAAGTACAACAGTGCGACCATGAGTGCTTGTATGGGCAAGCCCTAGCTAAGTACCTTTCAAACTCTTGGTTTGGACATCCCGTGTGGTGGAGTAGGCGCGACGCATTCGCCAACCTACCAGGCTCAAGAGGGGGCTTCAGCCAACTGGAGATACCAGCGCTGCGGTGAAAACCTTAGAGGATGCCACCAAGAGCTAGATCATAAAAGGCTTTGTCGTGATGACCTCCGACGGGAGGAGTCATGTCTCATGGGTAAAGCGTCACGACCTCTGCAGAGCGTAAAACTTTCTAGAAAGTCGTGCCCACGGTCAAGGCGGACGACGGTGGCGCGCCACAATGGTAGTTTTCTTCCTCTCTTTCTCGGTGGTTTTAAAGAAGAAAACCGGTCTGCCGTGTTTTGTTTGGGAACCTCACGTGGTTTAGCCGTGAGGAGATGACTTCGGTGGTCTAGGCGACGTGTGGTATTATGCATACGGTGGTTAGCCGTCGAGAGTTGTTGGTCCTTCTTGGATTAGCCGTAAGGAAAATGTTTTTGGTAAAACCCACGATTTGTATCGTGAGACGACCTTTGGGGCATGATATTTGGTAGGATGATTTAAATGTTTTATCAATCAATTTGATTACTTCACTTCTTTCCCTAAAATTGCTTTAAAAACATTAGGCAAACTATTTCAAAACTTTCTTTCCATGAATCGAGCCCTACTTATCCCTTGTCTAGCCCATGCATATGCATATGTCAATTGACTTGCAGTATTTTTACCAATACTCACCTCGCTTTCTTGCGGGTCACAGATTCCGATCTTGCAGTTGAGTACCAGCGTGACCCTGAAAACGGAGACCCCGAAGCCTACGCCTTCACCGACGAAGTCCAGGACAGGGAGTATGCCGACGCCTAGGATTGTGTTCCTCCAGCTCTGCCTGTGGGGAGTGTTTCGGTTTTCCACTTTTGGAGTTTCAGTTGTAATATAAAACTTCCGCTTTTGTAAGGCCTTCGAGCCGAACATATGTAATAACGCCACGAGGCGCACTCTGATGTAAATTAATAGACTTGGTTATGATCCAAAATCTGTTGTCTCTGTGTGCTAGCTACTGATCCAGGGACTAGCACAGGTAAAGCACAGGTGGGACCTCACCTCCGCCAGGGGGGGTCCCGACATTATGTATTACTCGATTTTTCAGCCGGGTATTACTACCCGTCGGGTTCAGGTACGGATTCGAGTACTACCCGATTATTTTTTGGTCGGATACGAGTCGGATACGGGTGGAGCAATACTTGGCGGATACGGGTCAGGTACCGGGTACCCGTATAATTTCCCTCCACTGAGTACCCGGATAGAGATTACAGCCCAATGCTGAGCCGGGCCACCACTCGCCACTGACCCAGCTCGCCACTGGCCAGCCCACCACCATCCACCCAGCTCGCCACCAGCCCACCACTCGCCACTGGCCTAGCTCGTCAGTGACCAGCCCACCACCATCCACCATCCAAAAATCCCAACTGTAAAATGTATCCAGTTTGGTTGAGGGGTTGAGCAAGCTTCTAGCCACTGCGCCACCAGTTTGGTGTTGTTCACATTGCCATACTCAATTATTTTTGTATATGTATCCAATAGGTATTACACCACGCTGCATAGCCCCACGTTTATATGTCCCATAATTACAAGAGACATAGAGAGGCCAAAAATAAAAATAAAAATGGACTATGTGATTGTTTTCATCACAAGTTTCAATCCTAGGTAATTTATGTACAACCCGATTAAGTACCGTTATCCATATTGTACCCATCCGCACACTATCCGATACCCGTTTTCTACCCGTTCGTAGATATTCGTTACCCGTACCCGTATCCTACCCGATCTTTAGTACCTGTACCCGTACCCGTATCCGGATAAAAAAAATTAGGGTAGGATACGGGATGACCTACTATCCGACCGTATCCGACCCATTTTCACCCCTAATAAAAAGCTGCTAGTACATCAAACTCAGACCTTTCATGGAATCTAGTTCACAGCAAGATACAAAATTGAGGCCATGCAATTATGCTGGTATTGATCCGTGTGCTATTTAACCACTCATCAACCCTCCCTATAAAATGCAATGTTGCAATCTCCACTTTTTGGTGAATTGGTACTTGTGCAATTTCAAAATGCTTCCATGCCTTCTTTAGCACTGAGTCAACACTACTCCCATCAAACTTAGGGAAATTCAATTTAGGCCCCCTAGCAAATGACCTCTTATAACTTTTGTTTGATTTAGTCTTGCATTAAAACCTTGGAATCATCTATTTTCATGCACTGAGTATTCCTTCCAGTGGATTGGTAAAGTTGCCTTGATTAGTCCAATTGGGGGCCTGCTATTGATTCAAATTAAGGGTCTATTCTTTTCAGCTTATCTGTCTCATTTCTTATTTGCTTATTTGACTTATTCGAGAATGGTAGCGGTGGCAGCAATGCGTTTGACATTTGGTGCGATGACGGAGGTGACGATTGTGATCAGACGGTGTGACCTGAGAGGGTCGGGGGTGTTGACTGGGGCTGCCTAGGGCGACAGGTTCGGACTGATGGTGGCCGATTCCGATAACGGGGCTTTTGCACTGTGTTGGTAGTGTGTTCAACTCTAGGTCTAAGTTGGGAGCGTAGCGCCGTGTTGTGTTTGATGCTTTGCATCTTTTTCCTTTTTTTCTTATATTTACTTTTTCTTTAATGGAATGGCAGAGCTCATGCCCTATTGTTCAAAAAACTATCCAATGTGATGATACACGGTATGCATAATTCTTTGATCATCATTTGCTACCTGACCCCCTCTTCCTCCCATCAAATTTGTTTCGTTTGGTTGTTCAGATCAGGATCAGATGGCTGCATCACAGATGCATGGGGCATGGGGCACTTTGATCATACATTCTGTTAGTATTTAGTACTACCACTCAGTGCTCCATAATACATTGCAACACCAGACTGACAGCAACATACAACCAACTTGCACCTTTTGGGAAGGAATAATGGGCCTGTTTCTTTTGGCGGTTTCTGCCGGTTGGTGGTTTTACTATAGCAAATTTATAAGTCTTTGAAAAAAAACTTTAAATAATTCAAAAAAATACTACAGAAAAAAAAAAAATTACTGTAGCAAACCGCCGGCCACCGACCGCCGGCGGTTTGCAAAAAGGAACGGAGCCAATATGTCACGATCATTGTTTTGCTCCATAAATGTTTAAATAATTATATAACCATTCCGCTCAATACAATCGCAATATCAAGCTATGACTAGTAGAAATGAACACATGGTATGGACTACGGAGTAAGTTACAGATGCCTCTTGGTATTAAATAATTCACCAAACTTTACCTCCACTAAATGTTCGCAAAAAGAATTAATCGTGTGATTAATGTAGAAGAGTACTAGCTACTAGATCCTATTCGGAGTATTATTCATTTTGATGGTTATGAACCTTCTTGCATTATACAGTAGCGTTCATCTTTCATGTCTATGTCTAAGAGGATGATCATATTTGAGCTTGTTTTCTTTCGATGCCCTTTGCTGAGCAGATTTACATATATATCCAGGGTATTACTATATATATATATATATATATATATATATATATATTCCTTCTTGCCTGGATTATTTTCTCAGTGTTGACTGTGCTTTCCTGACCAAAACTTTTTCTGGCAAATTAGGAGCTTCTCCTTCTCTGCCTTGTACTCGGTGTCATGCTTCTCACAGCTCCATCTCATTCCTTTGGCAATTGCTGCTACAGCATCCAGGAAGTAGGTATGCTCCCGGATTATCACATAACCAGCCGGACGAAGGATACGGTCCATCTCTAGAAGCACAAACTTCATCTCACATCTGCAAATGGTGTTAGCAAGTAAGTAGTAGTACACTTGTAATCATCAATCAGAGTATTGTGTGTTTTTTTTAAAAAAAATTTTAACTAAAAGATATTGATGAAATTGATGAGAGCTTTGGCTTGAGAAAGTTCAGAGTTGAATAGTCCCGGCTAGATCAGAAGAGACTGCAGAAAGTGTGAAGGGAGTAATAGTGATTTTGCAATGGCTTACCTATGGGACTCTGCGGTAAACAAACCATCAAGATGCAATAGATCATATGTCCTTGGATATGTAGAGAACGCCTCACACCTATCAGGGAAATAAGAAGGCTGTAAGTGCATTGTTATGCAAACAAAATTTCCAATCAGAAGAAGTATAAATTAATAAACTGATGAACACATTAGTGCTGACCAGTCGTGATTGGTGCCAATTAGGCCCCTGTCGTAGACGACGCCGAGAGAGTTGGGGCCATAGGAAGAGACAACGTTCATGACCCAGACAGGGTCTTTGATGAGGTTGGCTGCAAATCCTGCGTACACTGTGTTCATGTCCATGACGTTCCTCATCTTGTCGCTCCCCAGTGCAGGCAGCAAGGCCTTGTAGTGCTTGACCCTCAGCTTCCACTTGGCGTCGTCGTGCTTGAAGGCGGCGGCGCTGCTCCCGGGCACGGCGGAGATGCGCTCCGGCGCGACGGTGAGCCTCTGGGGCCACTTGGGGGTGGCGTTGAGCCCCAGCTTCTTGTACCTTGGGCTGGGTGCGGTGAGGCAGGAGCGCATGGGGACGTACCAGGCGGCGTCCGGGTCGACGCTGTCGTCGCACTTGGGCGGGGAGGAGACGGGGGTGAGCTTGTCGTAGCAGGCGGCGTCGAGGGACTTCTGCCAGACGGCAATGTCGCCCTTCTTGGCGTAGAGCTTGAAGCACATGGCAGAGAGCAGCCTCTTGAGGGCGTCGAGGTCGGCCTTCTGCGCCTCGGCGGTGGTGTTCCAGCCGTGCCAGCGGTTCTCGTAGTTGACGGGCGGGCCGGAGAGCACCCAGAAGCCGCCGGGGCGGAGGATGCGGTGGACCTCCAGGAGGTAGAGGCCGCCGAACTCGGTCCAGGGGATGAGGCAGCGCGAGCAGTGCGCCATGTCGAAGGCGCCGGAGGGGAAGGGCAGGCGCTGCGTGGAGATGATGCCGAGGATGGCCGGGATGCCGCGCTCCAGCGCGAACTGCACCTGCGCCTCGTGGTTGTCCCGGGGCGCCAGCGACACGGTGAGGATGCCGCGGGCAAGCAGGTCGCCGCCCCAGCTGGCCACCCCGCAGCCGGTGTCGATGGCGGTGCGCACGGTGCCGTCCTTCATGGCGGGGACGAGGTCGGCCATGAGGTCGGCGTAGGCGGTGACGCCGTTGGGGAACATGGTGCCTCCCCCGGGGAAGCTGAACCGGTCGCCCTCCTTCCTGAGCCAGTGCTGGTTGGACTTCTGGCTGTTGATCCAGTCGTAGGGCACGTTCCTGTACCAGCACTGCTCCTTGCTCTTGGGCCACCGGATGGGCGCCTTGTACCCCGGCGGCGGCGGCACCAGGCACTCCTTCCGCTCCGGCGCCGGGGGGCAGTGCCGCTCCATGAAGCTCAGCCGGTAGTTGCCGTACTTCCTCCACCGCTGCACATGCACGTCGGCGAGATCGATGGTCAGTAGGTAGTACTGGACGACGGACGGGCGTAGCAGGCATGCATTGCAGGGTAGTAAAGCAGTGACGCACTAGTACGAGCTAGAGCCTAGAGGTCGACCTTGGGATTGGTGCATGGGGTGTAGTCCTGGTAGTCGGCGGGGCACTCGGGGAAGACGACGGCCTTGGCACGGAGCGGTTGAGCAGAGGCAGCTTGAGCTTGAGCTTGATGGGCAGTACTAGTAGTGGTGGTCTGGATGGTGGTGGTGGCGACGTCGAACAAGCTGCGGCCGGTGCTGTAGATCCCGCCGAGGTAGAAGGAGAAGGCGCAGAGCACGATGAACATGAGCAGCACCGACACAGCCCTCGACCCCCCGCCGCCGGCGCCCGCCCTGTCGGGCTTGGCCTCCTTGCTGTACTTCATGGCGGGGGATGGCTGCAGCTGCAGAGCAGAGACGACGACGACGGAGGAGGATCAGGTATGGTATCAGGAAATCAAACGCCGGAACATGCGGCCGATTCCGTGCTGGTAGTTAAGATATTCTATCCTAATACGACTGACGGATTCATAAAATTAAGAAAAGAAAAGGAATTGATCCGTGGAGGCGGAGGCGGAGGCGGAGGGAGTACCGTGCCGGTGGGTAGAGGCAGCAGAGCAGAGCATCCACCGACGCCGACGCCGACGCCTATATAGGCGATGCGGCTGCAGATGTCGGCGAGAGAATTACTCCAACAGCAGCTTGCTACGTAGTACGACGTACGAGTACGTGCAAGAAAGAGAATCAATCAGCCCGTACGTATTATCTATCTTATAAATATCAACAAACAACCACTCCGTCTCCGTGTCCAGCTTAAAAGGGACTCTTTTTATCTCCTCTTCTCCTATCTCTAACAGCTCTTGGATCTCCTCTCCTCTCCTCTCCTCGCCTTTTAAGCCTCGTCCTCGAGTAGGAATATGATCAACGCACAAGTTTGAAAGGCATCATCATGTGTTAAATTCGTGTATGGTATGGTTAGGCGCACGCCCACCCCACTCCATCCACCATTTCAGGCTTGCTACGCCTTACCTCCAGTCAAGTTCCAGCCATGCCATCTCATATAGTACTATTTCATACTGCTTGCCTTGCATGTTTCATTCAGCACTAAAGCCCGTAGCACTAGTACCAGCACTAATCTCTAGTGCTACTACTTCTTGTTGAGCAACCACGCTACCGGGTGTAGTCCGAGGTTGCTGATTCGCACGCAAGACGTAGATGGAGAACAGTGGCGTATCCAGAAACTTGAGAAGGAGGGGGCTAAAATTGAGACCTCCACACTAGTATATATAATATCTTAATATATATATATAGTATATAATTTTTTTATTCGTGTAAGTTTCTATCACTTGCCGAATACTTTGCTCTTGAATTTTGGATTGTCGGCGGCCGCTTGGAACAGAGACACGTAGTTACGGAATGACGATCAGGGGAGATGCTGAGACCCGATCGAGAGAGAGACCAAGACAGCTAGACCGTCATGTGCAGGTACAACATATAAGTGTGATCATGTTTAAACTAAATAGTAATCAAGCTATGCAAGGAGACTAGTAGTGACTTCTTAGTGCTGACCATTTATCTGTGTATGTGGGGTAGGGGGTGGGGGATAGGGGACCCACAGCCCCCAAAGCCCCCCTGTGGATACGCCACTAACGGAGAACAAGATCGACAGATGCACAAGTAGATGAAACACAGATGTAGGGAGAGAACAGATTCTTTATTGCTTTTCAGGTGTGTATACAATGGATGGATCTCTCTCCTATTTATAGTACTGGTTCATAGGGTTTGGCAGGTCCACGGATAGACCTATCAGAATACGGCTTGGAGAGCCTGTAACTGAATAGGTTTCCTAATACTCCCCCTTGGATCTTGCCGCGTAATGCATATGCCTCATCAAAACTCCATAAAAACCCAGTGGAAAAAATTCTTGGAGAAAGAGTACATAGCATACGCCATTGCATGCATGCGGATATGCCTCGTTAAAAACCTTATGTGAGAAACTTCTTTAAAAACTCACTTAAGGGAAAAAGAGTACAAATCCACCCAACATTGCTTCATTACTTCAATGTAATAGTTGGGTACTTGAACTTCTGGTTCAAGATTTAATTCAAAATATGTGAAGTTTCTCCCCCTAAATTCTGCACTTCTCTTAAGTCTCATCATTCCTATGCCTTTAATGCATCTTTCAAAGGTAGATGCAGGTAGGGACTTAGTGAATAAATCTGCGAGGTTTTCGCACGACTTAGTGTGCTGAATATTGATTTCATTCATCTTATGCATCTCATGTGCATAAAAATACTTGGGGTTTATATGCTTAGTGAGGTTGCTCTTCACATATCCAGTCTGTACTTGTGCAACACATGCTGCATTATCTTCATAAATAATGGTGAGGGTTTGTTCTATTTGCAATCCACATGACTGAAGAATGTGGAATGTCATTTTTCGAAACCGTGCATATTCACGTGCTGCCTCATACAATGCAATGATTTCTGAATGGTTAGTCGATGTTGACACAAGTGTGCTGCTGGCGACTTCCATGATATCATGCGGTTCCTCCACACAGAAGACATATCTCTGCAGGACTTGCGGTGTCGGATCTCGAAGATAACCCGCATCTGCATATCCGACCAAAGTCATATCTTGCTTCCTTCTATAAAATAATCCAAGATCGACTGTTCCTCGTAGGTAGCGGAAGATGTCCTTTACCCCTTTCCAATGCCTTTTCGTTGGCTCTGCACTATACCTTGCTAATAAGTTTACTACGAACGCAATGTCGGTAGTGTAATCGTTTGCTAGGTACATGAGCGCTCCTATGGCACTTAAGTATGGGAATTCGATCCCGGACTTCTCCCCTCTTCTCTAGGTCGATATGGGTCTTGGTCTGCGCTTGTAGTGACCTTCCGACCATCGGGGTTCGTGATGTGTACGCCTTCTCAAAACTGAACCTCTCCAACACCTTTTGGGTGTAGGCGGCTTGTTGTACGAGTATTCCATCTGGCATATGCTCAAGCTGAAGGCCTAAGCAAAATTTGGTTTTACCCAAATCTTTCATTTCAAATTCAGATTTCAAATATGAGCTTTCTTCTTTAATTTCATCATCAGTGCCAATGATGTTCAAATCATCCACGTAAACCGAAATTATACAAAAACCATCTTGTGATCGTTATATAAAAACGCATGGACAATCTTCATTATTCGTATAGCCTTTCTTGCTTAAAAACTCGCTCAAGCGATTATACCACATTCTTCCTGACTGCTTTAATCCATATAAGGATTTCTGCAATTTTACACACTATAATTCTTTCTTCTCTTTGTTCGGGGTTGGTATGCCGTCAGGTACTTTCATGTACAATTCAGAGTCCAGGTTACCGTAAAGATAAGCTGTGACCACATCCATCAATTTCATTCTTAAGTTCATATTCACTGCCATTGAGATGAGATATCTAAAGGTTATACCACCCATGACCGGGGAATAGGTTTCTTCATAATCAACGCCTGGACGCTGAGTGAATCCTTAAGCTACCAGCCTTGCTTTGTACCGTACCACTTCATTATTTTCATTTCTCTTTCGAACAAAAACCCATTTATAGCCCACAGGACGTATATGGGAGGGTGTAAAGCACACATGTCCAAACACTTCTCTTTTGTTCAGTGAGATTAGTTCCGCGGTGATTGCCTTCTTCCATTCCGCCCAATCTGGTCGGTGCTTACACTCAGAAAGAGATGCCGGCTCTGGATTGGGATCTATTCGCTTGGCAATCATTTTAGCAAAGTATATGTCGACATTGGCTGTTGCTCTACTCATCATTTCCCCTGATTCTTCAAAGTTTATGGCCATTTCGTCATGGGGTGCTTCGTGCATTTCTACTTGCTCTTCACCGCTATTTCCCATCACGGGAGCAAGTTCCTTTAGCTTATTATTGCCGATGTCGCACACGTATTTCTATCGGCTTCTTCTTCTAATACCCAGATATTCAAATCTGGAGCGCCTCGCTAGCGTGTCGCTTACCAAAGTTGCTGTGTCTCAACTGGCTCCCTTCTTTTTCCTTCGGCACTTTCGTGACCGGTTGTGATAAGCTCTCTTATCCATTTTTCTCCAGCGCCCCGGATACTTGGGTTTCGAGTAACCAGATTTTCATCCTTTTCTCGAGGCCTCTAACAGATGAGGATACCTTCTATAGTATTTCAAACCCTCTCTGGTGCATTACTAGGAGTAATGTGACTTGATCACACCTTCAAATCACAAAAATGATTGGGCAGTTCATTTGCTAATTTTCTATAAATTGAGGATCTTCTGAACCTCTTCGTTTGCTTCTCTAGTACGGGGATCATGTGCGGGAATGCCGGTGGCTTGCCAGATGATTTCACGGCATTCTTCTGTTAAGGGTTCTTTTTCTCCCCCTAATGACGGGAAATTATCCTCGTCAAAGATGCAATCAGTGAAACAGGTGGTATGCAAATTACCGGTCGAGGGTTCTAAATACTTGATTATGGACACCGCCTCATAACCAACGATATCCCCCTCCGGAGAGGGCCCATAGTCGTTATTTGTGGTGGTGGTATCGGTACATACACCATGCATCCAAATTTTCTTAAATGGGAAATTTTCGGTGTGATCCCCCTGAACTAGTTGCATTGGCGAGTGGATGTTGTACGCTGACGGTCTATAGTTCAATAAAGCTGCTGCGTGTAGGACGGCGTGGCCCCAACACGTGTTCGGTAAATTACAACCCTGCAAGAGCGGCTTTGCTATGAATTTGATCCTTTTAATCAGTGCTTCTGCTAGTCCATTCTGAGTGTGGACATGTGGCACTGAGTGCTCTACATTGATTCTCGATGCCATACAGTAATCATCAAATGACTTCGAGGTAAATTCGTCGGCATTGTCCAAGCGAATGGACTTCACGTGATGATCCGGGAATGCATTCTTAATTCTTATGATCTGAGAGATCAGCTTTGCGAATGCGTGGTTTCTTGTCGAGAGTAAACTCACGTTTGACCACTTCGAGGAAGCATCAATGAGCACCATGAAGTACCTAAAAGGACCTGATAGGGGTTGAATGGGGCCGCAAATATCCCCTTGGATGCGCTCAAGGAATACAGGGATTTCATCTTGCACCTTCATGGTCGAGGGCCTAGTGATCATTTTCCTAGTGGCGCATGCCTGACATATGAAGTCTTTTTGATTAGGGAAATTCTTTACACTAATTCCATGGCCCTGAGAGTTGGTAATTACATTTCTCATCATCCGTAAGCCTGGATGATCAAGTCTACTATGCCAAAGAGAGAAGAGTTCAGCACCTCCTAAAAGAAGTTTTAAGAGAAGTGTATTTGTCAGGTGCTTTAATTCTTGTGTGGTATAGCCCAATTTTAAATGAAGGAAATTTTTCTAAAATTTTTTTTCCACATCCGTCGTGCTTCACAATGCACAGAAATTCTTTGCCATTTTCTTCAGTGGTCTCAACGTGGAAACCGTTGGCACGGATGTCTTTAAAGCTTAAGAGAGATCTAGTGGATTCAGGGTACAACAAAGCTTCATCAATTTTCAGTGAAGGACCCATAAGCAGAACGATAGTGGCTTAACCGGAGCCTACCACACACGAGCCACTTCTTCCAATTGTGGTTATACTGCCAGTTCTTTTCTTAACAAAATACTTTGTCTCTCTTAAGATGCTATTCTGCTATCAACAATACATATCTCCTTCATATGGGCGCTTCATAAATTCATATAATTTCAACTAGGCTATCATTCATATTACAAGCATTCACAAAAATATACTGGGAATAAAATGCATATTCGATCACGAGAATTAAAGGTTTGCTCCCCCTGGAGCTCACAATTCTTCGTTCATAATAAGATCACAAATGTCTGCTAATGCAACCACACTAAAAAGGTTGACTAGTGCTGCTATGTATGCACTAAATAGATTCTGTAAAATAGACTTCTACAGTGTCAGCGATTTCTTTTTCTTTGATGGCATCATCTTCTTTAGTAGCTTCTGCATATCTCAGGCTTGTCCAGTCCTACTGTGCTTATGCCAGGATAGTGTATTTGAGCTTTCCAAACCGCTTCTTAAGTGCGGCCCAAAGATCAATAGCACTTTCCATTGCCATGTATTCATTCTTTAAAGTATTGGATAGATGTGCCTAATAAAATGCAGTGCTTGATTATTCTGTGCTCGGATATTGCCCCCTTGCTACAATGCCAATGGCTGTGCAGGGAGCTTCATGTGCGTAGCCGGAATTCATCAAACTCACGACTCACGATGCCAAACATTTGCATAATTCAAATTCTTTGCATAAGATACTGTGGGTAATCATAGTGTGTGTTGCGTGACATGGATCTATTCATAAATTCTCGGAATTTCCAGTATAAACATGCTAAAATAATTATTACAAGAATTATAATAGCAATTTCACGGAATAATTCTATGCCAGAATATATACATTCAGTAAATTCTTAGTTTTCGGGGCTTTCTATGCAAAAATTCTTAATTTTGGTGAATTTTCAGATAATTCCCAAAGGTTTCAGGGCTTTTCTGTGAAATTTAGGCCCAATTTCTATGATAGCAGTGTTGATTCATGACTACTATATGTAATCTGCATATATTCTTATAATTCTTCAATAAAATTCATGGTTTTCTACTATTCAACATGCTATTTTCAATTCATAGATTAAATGTAATGAACGGGCACCACAAGTAATCAGAAATTCAGATTCATAATTCATATGCATAAATTTTATTCATAAACAGGCATAAACTAATAATTATAATAGCTAATTCATCATATAATAGCATGAAAGTAATTATCAGGGATAAATTTAAGTTTCAAATGCGAAAACAGGATTAAATTCGGAATCCCGAGATGCTTTTATACCCGAATATGCTTTTCTATGATTCTTGTTGATTTCAGGGACTTCTATGAAAATTTCAGTGTCTCTAGGGACTTCTGTAAAATTTTCAGTCTCCAGAAGAATTTTAGAGCCTTAGAAATTCTTTTACATAAATTCTTAATTTTTTAAGGGCTTTCTTGCAAAATTCGCATGCATGGCCATTTTTCCTCTTTCTTTCCCCCCCCTTTTTTTTCTTTCGGCTCGGCCTTTCCTTAGTCCTGCATTCCTTCCCCTTTTCTTTTCTTTTTCTTCCCCGTGGCCAAATTGGGCCTTTCGGCTCGTTCTTCCTCCCCCGTCCGGCCTACTCTTGACTGCTTGACTGTTCCCTCAAGGGCCTATAATGGGCCCTTGGCCCATCTTTCCTCCCCATCGCATGGCTCGCTTTCTCTCTGTTAAACTGCTTTCGGCCGCTTGTTTGGCCCATTTGGCCGCTCACTCCACCACCACAAAGCGACTAGGGTTTCCTACGCCAGCGTAGTGGCACGGGTTTTAGCGGCGGCGGCGGTGGCTGCGGCGGAGGTGGCGGCTTACATGCTTATGAACGACGGCGAGGTCGAGGCGACAGCGGCCGAGAGACGGTGGGGCGGGCACGCAGATGGTGCGGGCGGATGGCGAGGTTGGCGTGGTGCGCAAGACGCGAGAGGCGGACGGCCATCAAAGGTGGCGGCGGCGGGCGGCAGTGCGAGCGGCGTGATGCGGCGAGGCCATGGCTAGCGAGCGATAGTAGATCAGTTTTTGCGATCTAAAATTCTAATGCAATTCTTTTGCAAAGATTTCAACAATTCGTGCCAATTCAATTATATTCGTCAATACCTTGCGATCTGACGATCAACGAATTAGATTCCGTAGACTGTCGCGTAGGACTGTTTTCGGCTATACGAGTGGAAGCCGGCGTGATGACGATTCGATGCTGAAAACGCCGGTATAGACAAACAGCCGTAGTCGATCGATCTACTCATGCTTGCGGTTCCTCCTTCCGAGCGTGTCGTGCTGATAACGTGTTGAGCAACCACGCTACCGGGTGTAGTCCGAGGTTGCTGATTTGCACGCAAGACGTAGACGGAGAACAAGATCGACAGATGCACAAGTAGATGAAACACAGATGTAGGGAGAGAATAGATTCTTTATTGCTTTTCAGGTGTGTATACAATGGATGGATCTCTCTCAGGGACGGATCTCTCAATATGGCGAGGTATGGCGCCCGCCATACCTAGCCTATACTGAACACCCTGTATACTATATACGTTGAGTATTTTCTTTACTGGTACACATTTTATCTTCTTCCTTATCTATTATGCTTTGTAATATAATTTTTATTCCATTAAATGATATATACTCATATTAACGTATAGGTTACTTTGTTTTTGTGTTCTACTATTACTATATATGCTATAAAGTTTGCCATACCAAATTTTTAGTTCGTCCTCCGTCACTGATCTCTCTCCTATTTATAGTGCTGGTTCATAGGGTTTAGCAGGTCCACGGATAGACCTATCCGGATACGGTTTGGAGAGCCCGTAACTGAATAGGTTTCCTAATACTTCTGCCCCTCCACTAGGAATGAAAAGCCATATTGTATTTGTATCCATGATTTTTTTCAGATACGAGATTTGGACGTGGATTTGTTGGATACAAATTTGGACACGGGTAATATCATATATAAATATCGATAATATTCGAACGAATAAAGATAATATATGATTGAATTGTTATCTAAACGGATATTTCACGGATTATACGATCGAATTGTTATGTGAACGGATATTTCGCAGATAACACGCGTAAACACGAACCTGTGCTAGCTGCTGCTGCTGCTACCAGCTTCCACAAGCAATGCACTGTTCATTCGCCTCATCTTGCAGCAGGCAATAGAGGATCGAGAAGACAGAAGATAGTGCTCCGCTGGCATAAAATGAATATTGTGCGGTGACCAAGGTTCCAAATCCTACTGCAAATCATGATTTCCCGCGGATTTTCTGCAAAACTTAGCGATTTTTCAAAAAAAAATTAGCTTCAAACTGAGCAATTTCCCCATCTCGGTTTCTCGGTGAAACTAAACGATTTTCCGATAACCTTAACGATTTCCCTTTTTCATCCACTCCGTTCAATTTAAATTTTGAAAATGAAAATTTTATCGAACTTTAACAGGAAATCAAAAATCAGGCCCACGTGGGATTTGGGTCGAAAACAGGATTTGAAACCCTCATGATGACAAGGCAACAGACATGAATTGTACGAGACATTCAGAGTTTGAGACCGATAAAACCATATGCTGGTACACATAATATATGAATGCCTAGTTGCATAACAATATAACATCCATAAGACCATAAAAAAGATTGAAGCATACAGAATGCACATACAGTGTGGTAGGATGGGACCAAGCCTATCGGCGATAGGGTTGAAGACGTTGACTGAATCATCGTGGAGTGTGTGGGAGGAGGCGGAGATCTAGGAGTAGTAGGCGTTGGCAGAGATCGATCGGAATGGGGGATCAATTGATATAATATATAGCTGTGTGTATGGAGAAAAAATGTCCGCGAAACGCCTTGGGAGACGGAGCGTCACTTGCGCCAGTTGTAGTTGCGAACTGGCGTATATGAATACGAAACGGCACGCCTCTTCAGTGGACATGTGGAAAAAACCGCATATGTGCTGGTTCTAATTTTCAATCGGCACTTATATGTGGATTATTTGTGTTGGTTCTAGTTTCCGACCGACACAATATATATGTGTCAATTAGCCATTAGCACCGGCACATGTAATTTTTAATCTATGCTGATTGGCCATTAGCATCGGCACATATAAGCTTTTGCCACGTGCCTATTGACGAACCGGCATTGGTAACCTTATTTGTGTTGGTTCTAACTAAATCAGTACAAATGTATAGGTATACATGAGTGTTTTTGTAGTAGTGATAGGGCGCACTAGCTCATCAGTGTGGGAGGGAGGTGGAGGAGATGGCGGTGTGGGAGGGAGAAGAGGGGCCAACAAGTGGCATGGAACAGAGGAGAGGATGAACAGAGTATTTCAATATGATAAATGTATATATTATTGACAGAAGATTGACCGGTCAGAATTAATTATAGAGTATTTGAAAACAGAGTAGCAGTGCACCATCATGTTATGTTGGCTTTCTCAGTTCTCACGCGGAAGGTTGGATAATTCTGGCATATATTGGCTGCTAGCATGCATGTGCTGCTAGTTTGGTACTACTCCACTACTCCAGTAGTGCATAGTGCCGTGGGTTTGGCGGATTGCACTTGAAGTTTGGATCGGTAGCCAGTGACCTGCTGGTGCTGGTGCGTTAGCAACTAATACCACCAGCCGCCACGACTGGCTATTCAGTGCGCGATGCAAAGTCTACTGAGACCGACTCTTCTCCTCGATCTCGTCGGACGATCAGGCCGATTAATCCAACCCAACTCACATCATCCATCTCTTACAACGTCCACTGCCAACACAACACAGCTATGACTAACCCCTCGTTGTACAAAATAAACCCTACTCTTGCTTCTAGTTTTAGACGTCTAGATTCTAACCCGATCCATAGGCCCCATCTACCTAGCTGGTCGGATCAATGTTTTTCTTTTATTTTTCAACCTGTGCATGGAACCTGGTGTGATGCCCTGCTCTAGGCCAGCTGCCCAGTCCGGCCCAGCACCGTCCAGCCCCTTAAACAGTAGAGGATAAGAACTCTCATCCTCATCTCTTCCCTACTCGTTCCTCTTGCTCTCTGTCTCGCTCTTGCCTGTGTCCTACGCGTCGCCGTCGCTGCTGCTCCTGGTCGCCCTGCCGTCCAGCGACACCGCTCGCCAAAGCCGTCGTCATCAACGGAGCACCGCCCCTCCTAGCCACTTCTCTGTCTAGTTTGGGATGCAAGGAGGGAGGAAAGGAAGGAGAAGAGTGCAGCCAGGAAGAGGGAAAGAGAGTCTAGAAAGAGAATAAAAGGAGAAGGGAGAAGGGGAAAGAAACTAGCGTTTTACCCTAGCTTAGGGATTATTGCAATTGAGATATTCTTCCTACAATTGGTCCATCTATGTGATATTTAGGATGCAATTTGTAAGGATTTGCAAACCCTAGTGTTGAATTTGTAGATTAGATGGTATGATTGCTTATGTGGTTGATTGCAACGCAAAATTGATGTAGTTATGTTGAGAAATTGGGACTCGCTCATGTTATATAGAATGTAGATTATGTTTCTAGCTTTCCGTAGAGTCCTAGAACGTGCAATTCGGACAAGTGGTTTAGGAGCTATGGCCTCCAAAGCACTGATGTCCGGTTTTGTTCGCGATACGATTGGTATTTCGGTTAAGGCTATCTAGAGCTTGTTAATGCTTAAGTCCGATGACGTGTTAATGTGATAATGGATCGGTAGTGTTAGATGGCTTCGAGAGATCAAGAGAAAAATGGTTATAGTCTATTTTGGTTGATGTTTGATAGTGATATCGATATGGTTGTGAATGCATGTTTGATTTATAGGTGGAACCGGTTCGAGGTCAGAGTTGCCTTATCCCTCCACCTCGTTTGGTAAAAGAGGCAAGTACATAATATGGTGATGAATTGATAGATGTTTAAGTAATATGAATAGTTACTTTCGATTATAAATTGAACTGTTGAACACAGGATGGATGACAATCGATGGTAAATTGACATTATGGTTATATATAAATGTAACATCGGAATTCATGCATTTGCATTGTATTTGCATAATGAGCATGAGCATATCAATGATGAAATCGTCTACCTCGGTAGACATGAATAGGTAGACATGAATACCTACTCACGTAGGCGCCTCCACGGGATGGAATGCAAAAGACATAATTATATAGGCACCTTCACGGGATGGAGTGTATGAGAGGGTGGCCATCGACGGGTGACCACTCAGCTATACCGGTATATGCTATGAGATGTGATGTGCATGTAAAAATTACGGAATTCATACATGGCATGTGCACGCGAGAAAGTTAATGATGTGAATTGAATGAATGAACAATATGGTTTAATTTAAATATGAACCAAACTTTCTTTCATTATGTTATGTGCCTGCTGAGTCTTGGACTCACGCTTGTTATTTCTGTTTTTAGGTGAGCTGTGATCGAAACCACATGCATGGGATCGGGCGTAGCACCCTTTTGTCACAACACTAACCATGATCACGTTAAAACTCTAAAACCTAGTAATCTATGTCTTTTGGATGTGATAGAATATGTGTGTAATATAAGAGCTGCCACGGATGTCATGAAAGTAAGCGATGGTAAGATTTTCACTTGTTGTGGTTCCAATGAATGGGATATAATGCGGTTCGATGATCATTTTGTATATGATATCTATGCCCTATGAATGAATATAACATATGTGAAGTTGTACTGTGTATGGATGTCTGAGTTTTAGGCAAAGTGCTGCCAAAATTTTTAGCAATCTTTTAGAACTAGAAGGGACAACGGGCAGTTGTCCGTTCGCCTCTTGACGTGCATTGGCCGTTCGCCTGCTTGCCCGCCTTTTGATATGCATTGGCTGTTAATGTGTCGACCTCATTGGGCTATTTTGGCGAGCCCTATGTTTGCTATGTTCAGTGAGCGTATATGAATCTTCGTGGGCTATTTCTAGTGGGCGGTTGTTTGTATGTGTGTTATATTGGTTGCAATCCCACTTTAGCGGCTAAATAATATAATATAAGAAGGGGTTTAAATAAGAAATCTGGGAAAAAAACTTTGAAAATTCGTTAGATCATACGAAAACTCTTGAAAAATTCATGAAACGGTGGATGTAACCCTTAAATTTCTTATGGATCCTTTTTAAATTCAAAGATTTGTAAAATTTCTAGAATTTTCCTTTCTTACCGACTCTATGTAAACTCAAAGTTTTGTGAAACTCTTATAATTTTTCTGTGCAATTTTTAAAAATCATATGACATTAAAATACAACGGGAATCGCCACAATCCAATAAATTCAAGATTTTATGGATTTTAAAAAAAATCCAAAAGAAGACACAACTTTTAAACTCAATGTTGTGTGAAACTTTTAAAAAAAATTTCACGGTTTTTAAAATTTGGAATCTTCTGAAATATACAATGTTATCATGACAATTCCATAAATTGCAAATCTTGTGGATTTCTTAATTTGTTTTAAAAAATCATGATTTCAAGTTGTGGTAATTTGAATACAACTCATTATTTTGTACACTCAAATCCTTGGGAAATTTCAAAAGCTTTTGGAGATTTTTTTTATGGACACCTTCTAGATCCAAGATTTTGCAAATTTTTTGTAATTATCAAAAAGACACCTTCTAGATCCAAGATTTTGCAAATTTTTTGTAATTGTCAAAAAGACACCTTCTAGATACAAGATTTTGCAAATTTTTTGTAATTGTCAAAAAAGATTTGGCGTTTCCTAAAATTTACAAAAATTGCGTTAACAAAAATAGAGAAACAAACTTTCATTGGATCCTTTTCATTCAACTATGGCTCCATTTTTGTAAGTTTTTTTTTGGACTTTCGAATCAGCCTAGAAAAAAGGAAATATAAAACACAAAAAACAGTAATGAAATGGAAAATGGGGTGGTGGTGGTATGATTCTATCCAAAAAAGATAATGAAAACATTTTATTGAAATTTAAAATTTTAATAATTTCAAAAATCTCTTTTGTGGACCTTCTTCATGTAGCTATGGTTACATGTTCTGCAGGTTTTTTTTGGAGGAATTTATGATCTTGCTAGGAAAAAGAATATAGAAGAGGAAAAAAGAAATCAAAAGTATTTTTAAAATTCAAAATTTCTAATTTTAGAAGTTTTAAAAAAACCAAACCTTTTGTAGTAATACGAAGAGGGAAAAAGAAAGCGAAAGTGTTTTTTAAAATTCAAAATTTTTCTAATTTCAAAAAATTTTCAAAAAAATCCAAACTTTTTGTAGACCTCCTTTGTGCAGCCATGATTCCATTTTGGCAAGATTTCTATTTTTTGTATTTTTTATGCAGCCTAAAAAAAGGAAATAGAAAACAGGAAAAAATGGTGAAAAAATAGAACGTGGAGAGGAAAACGGGGGGGGGGGGGGAGGGCTGCTGGGGATCGAACCTGCGCCTACCCGTGCCCACGGGCCTTAAAGGAGCGCGCATTACCAACTGCGCGATTCGCCCGCCTCAACGTGAGGATGGCGAAAGAAACTATTTTATACAGAGAGTTATGATGGACGGCAGGATCTTACTTCGTCCGCCGATCGGACGGCCCGCGTTTTCCGGACGACGTGGCCATCAGCGGTGCTGAGAAAACCAAAAGCGCTTACGCGCTATATAGTATAGTAAATTAGTGATTTTGTACAATGTTATGTTATGTTTTGGTAATATTCTGGGCTCAGGGAGGAGCCAGGGTGTTACACCTGGTTCGAGCATCGATTAAATTTGGGTCAGGTTTGGATCTCAAACTTGTCATGACTTAACTCAAATAGGAGTAATTAAGGCCCTTGGATATAAAATCAAGAAATAGGATGGATTATCATTCATCAAATCCAAGATGCACATTTCCCAACCCAACTTGCTACACCCGCCCTCCTAGCTCCAGGCCATCACTGAAGGACCCCTCTGATCCAAGCATCTCCCTCCTAGCCTCCTCGCCCCATCCCTCTCCTCACCTCCTCCCTAGGGCCCCAACACCAGTGTTCCCATCTTTGTCTCCTCCTTGAACAAGCCCTCGTCTCCTCCTCGACGGCCCCATGGAGCCAGGACACCACATGTGGCCTACCTCTCCTTCATCGATGCTAGCCTCCTCCTACATGTGTGGTCTTCCTGACCTTGATGATGATCTCCTTTGCATGTGGCCTTCCTCGACGCCAACCTCCTTATGCGGCTTTCCTCGATGCCGACATGCATGCACCCATCTAGACTTGCATCTAGTTTGTATTTGATATGGCAATATCTATATTGACATGTAATACATGAACATAAACTTTTGGCAAATCTTAATTATTTCTTATTGTTTTCACCAAAATTAAATCATATAATCTATTTGAGATCCTATCACTAATTATGCATTAAATATAGCTAGTCACAAGAAGATTAATTCCAACATCTAGGCCACCTCAAATTGTTTTTAAAGCATCCACAATATGACCTCTAAGCTGTCTCTAAGCACTCTCTCCTTCTTAGAGTTAGCGTCTAACCATTTTGCACCCTTTAGAAATAGCCTCTAAACTAGAGGCAACCTCTAAGCAAATAATACATTAACTGCTACCTATGATGGTACGAACACATGCATTCTATAAAAAAGATCATGTGGTTGCTGTTGACATTGTGCAAGATAACGAGAGTGACAAAACAATTGATGCGTACATATACCATGCATATACATTGTTCTTTTTGTTGAACACATTTTCAGGTTACCAAAAGATGAGGATGTCTTTTCTTGAAGAATGAGAGGATGATACGATCATAGCATCTACGGATATATTCATAGCCCCTAAGACTATGTTGTCAAGATTTATCTTAGCTAAAAATAAACATAAGGTGAACTTGTTCCTTAATGACCCTCAATATATAATTAATGAGCGTGTAATGCTACCTAATGCGAATATTTATTTGATCAGATTTAAGAAATGAACATGCAACTTTACAAAGAATTTTATCACATCATATATGGACCATGCCAAAATTAAGAACAAGTTTTTCATGTTATGGAGTCTAGTTCGTCCGCAAGAAGCACATCAAAATTTGAGGTCATACATTGCAGAACAATATGAGCTAGAGTCAACGACGACTCCAAAATAAGAAAGGGAGTACGATGAGGACATCACTCCTTCGGATACACCCACTGGACAATAAACTTGCAAGGTTGCACAACGATAATCATAGAGTCAAATCAGTAGAACATGTGCGCGACAGTTGAACTATTAGGTGAACTTGTTCCTCGGGTTAAATAAATATACAATGGAGGATAAAATACTATTTAATAATATTCTTGGACTTAGGAGGGATGGCATGGTGAAAGCATCTAGGTCCCGGTTGGATATAATATTATGTTTTGGTGTTGATGACGGCGATTCTTTGGGGCATTCTTGGTAATCTTGGACCCCTATACATCTATTTCGATCGGCATCAAGCGCAAAGGCTAAGGACGGTCTAGAGGATGGATCGGGCATCGAGTTGATCCATTCTTAGACTAGGTATCTTTATCTTTTGTGTTGATTTGTCGTACTATAAAGGGGAGTTCAATAATTTTATCCCTTTGGATCACTTATGACTAGAAGAGCACCTATTCTTTTACTTTGTGTCAGGAAGATATCGAAACCTCCGGAGGTTAGGTTTGAGTCGGAGGGGGTTTCGGGAGGTCTCCAGTCTTAGTAGGTATCTTTGGGCTAAACAGTCTCTAAGAAACAAAGAGTTCTTAGTGTTAGGCAGACAATCTAGGGCCAAACAGTCCGGGGTGCTACTAGGGTTTTAGGGATGGAACATCCAGAAAGTTGGCAGTATTGGGCGGACAATCCGGCCAGGGGGTCGGATAGTTTGGCTAGGGGGCCGGACAGTTTGGCTAGGGGGCCGGACGATCAGCGAAAACAGAAAGTTGGAAGTTATGGGTGGACAGTCCGGCCAGGGGGCCAAATGGTCCAGGCCAAGGATGGGCGGTCTAGGCTAGGAGGCCAGACGGTCCGCGGAGAGCTATGGCCACAGGGACCGGATGGTCCGGGCCACATAAAACTATGTTGTGAAGACCAGACTGTCTAGCCTAGGGGCCAGACTGTCAGGCATCTCCTGTGTGTTAGACGAGTGTGTTTTGTAGGTATTTTGAAACAGTCCGGGATTTTTCCCAAATTGTCGGCCAACAACTGCTATTCTTCCAATAGCTAGTCTTTCATATCTGGGCCTATTTAGACCCATGAGGGGCTTTGGGGGGAAAGGTGAGAGATTTCATTTCCCTATCCTTATACCCAGATTTGAGAGCCTCTTAAAGCCTGTTGAGCTATTCCTTGGTAAGCTAGAGTGGTTCCTAGTCCGGTTGTGCTTTGAGGTCGATTTGATCCGACGGGATAATCTTCATCGTGCTTGTTACTCTTGGAGATTTGATCTCCTAGATGGCTTTGGAGGAGAGGCTTGAGGAGCTTGCCTTGGCGGTTGTGGAAGCCCTCAAGCGGTGTTCGAGGCTTGGATTTCGTCTTGCCGAAGTGGTGAAGGACTACCACGAGTGATGAGGCTTGGGTCCGCGGAGGGCTTGAGTCGGAGCTAGACTCCTTTTCGTGAGGAGTGCTCCAACGAGGAGTAGGAGTTCGTCTCTGAACCTCGGGAAAAATTATCCTTGCCTCCTTCACTTTCTACACTTACTTTTCGCATTTAAATTTCACATCTTGCTATTTGTGTGTGCTTATCTTGTCTTGTGGAAATTAGTAATCTTGCTTGTTCATCAATCTTGACTAATTGCCACAAGAACCAAAAGTTGAAAAAGTGCCTATTCACCCCCTCTAGGCCACAAGATTCTATTCACATGGATGAGCAAAGAAGGACTATTTAAGGTGCGAATATGATGAGGTTTAATGGGAATGCAAAAGGACTAAACTCGGCCTCCAATGACTAGTTTGACATTAAACACTCATGGAGAATGCAAACAGACTCTATTTGAGGCGTGTGAACACTTGCTGAAAAGCTTATCTCATACATTTTCTAACGGATCCAACCTCACCATCAAATTCATTCTGAGCTGGCAGCAAGGATAAAAAAACATTCGGTGTCCAGAAACTGTCTCCAACTCTAGTGTTTTACGGAGAATTTTTTTTTATCCCTGTGGCCAGCTCAGAATGAATTTGATGGTGAGGTCGAATCCGTTGGAAAGTGTAGGAGATAAGTTTTCCAGCAAGTGCTCTCAGAATGAATTTAATGGTGAGGTTGGATTCATTGGAAAATGTATGAGATAAGCTTTCCAGCAAGTGCTCACACGCACCAAATGGAGTTTGTTTGTATTCTCCATGAGTATTTAATGTCAGACTGGTCATTGAAGGCCAAGTTGAGTCCTTTCGTATTCCCATTAAACCTCATCGTATTCACACCTTAAATAGTCCTTCCTTGTTCATCCATGCCAACCCTCTTAAGTTCAAGAATATTATTAAATAGTATTTTATCCTCCACTGTATATTTATTTAACCCAAGGAACGAGTTCACCTGATAATTCAACAGTCGCGCACATGCTCCACTAATTTGACCCTCTATGATTATCGTTGTGCGACCTTGCAAGTTTATTGTAGGTCCCATGGGTGTATCCGAAGGAGTGATGTCCTCATCATATAACTAGTGGTTCCATTGGGCCCAAGTCTAGAGGCAATATTGTCTATAACTATTGTGAGGAGAGCCTCTAAGCTTTAAAGGCTAGTTGTGTGTCCCATCTTAGAGGCAATATTGTCTCTAGTTATTGTGAATGCCCCATTACTATGGAAACGACTGCCAGTTCTAAATTGGCAATAGTGTCAGTTTTTGAATTGACACTAATATGCCCGGTCATCTGTGCCGGTTACGAACCAACACGGATGACCTATTATCTGTGCTGGTTTATGCTAGAATCATCATAAATAAATTTCAAAATAGTTTTTAAAATAGCTAGCCTAGCTATGTTTGTACACTATACCCTATAGCTGTATCCACCGGTCGTCGTCATCGTCGACGCCATAGTCATTGCAGCTACCGTCCGTAGCTTCGAGGTAGTTGTCGTGGGTACGAACCCACAGACAGAAAATAGGGCTACCCTCGGTGCGCGAAACCTCACGCAAAGTGGCTCACGCTCCTGGGACAACTCGGTGAGAACTCTCGCCCTCTCACCGATTGCACTCGTGAATGAAAGAACTACAACGCTTAAGAAGAAAGAGTCTGCCCTTCATTGATGCCCTCCTCCCCCTTTTATAGGGAGGAGTTGTACATGGCCATGCATTGGCGGCTTTTCCTCGACCAGCCCTGACTAGGGGCCTGAGGGTCATTTTTATATCGGTTTACATGTCTTACCCCCACCTGCCCCATGGCCGAGGGCCTGGCGGTTATTTCCTGGGCTTTTAATCGTCTCCTTTACAGTTTTGCCCTTCTATTTAGCTTCCTGGGCTTTACGGTTACGGGCCAGCCTAGCGCGGCCTAGCGCCTACTCGAGTGCTCTGATGAGGTAGCAGACCCGGTTGTACAGTTTGTCTTTCCAATTCCATAAGCAGCGGGGGAGTCCGTCCCGTCGTCCTTTTGGTTGCTCCAACTCGGTCCCCCCATCTGCTGCGCTCCGGCTCCGCTAGGCTTCGCGTATGCTTCGCTCCCCCAGCCTGCGCTATGCGTTGCTCCATCCATACTTCGTTGGGCTTCGCGTATGCTTCGTGCCTCTCCGTCCTTGCTCCGCGACCCCTCCTTGGGCTCCTCCTAGGTGGCCTGGAAAAAGGGGAGAGGCACGGAGGCGCGGAAAAACGAGACCATACCCTCGCTCCCGAGTCAAAGGGGTACCTACCTTAGGCCTACAACAGTAGTCGGGGGAGAAGTCATCATCGCCAGGTGGGATTGGGCTGTCCGGGGCATCGAAGAGGTGTCCCTGTCATCGGATGGCCATCGGGCCCACCCGATCGCCTTCTCCTCTGACTCCTCCTCGGACAACATGACAGGTGAGCTCTTTATCATCGTCGTCATCCTCTTCCTCCTCCTCCTCCTCCTCCTTGGGTGATGTGGCCGGCTGTGCTTGGGCGTTGGATTCATATTGTCGGGCTCCTCGCCATGCGGTGGCTCCTCCTTGTGGAGCTCCTCGTCAGTGGGCTCCTTCTCGCGAGGCGTCGGATCGCTGGCAGGGCATGGTGACCATGGCAAGGCCGGCCGCAGCTCCCGCTCGTAGGGCGCCGAATCACCGATAGGCCATGGTGACCATGGTGTGACCAGCAGCGACGGCGAGGTAGGTAGAGAGGGCATCGGCTACGATGGCTAGGTAAGTGGTGAGGGCATCGGCAGCAAGGCGGGTGCCAAAGAGTGCAGCGGCTGCGAGACTGGTGGAGAGGGCATCGACGACAAGGATGGAGAAGGTGATTGGGCCATGATGGAGTGGGAAGAGGCAGAGATCTAGGAGTGGGAAGTGACAGAGAGATGATCGAAATGGGAGATTGGTCAGATTTAAGATTATATAGATGTGTACGGGAAAAAATGCCCGCAAAATGCCTCAGGAGACGAAACGTTATGTGTGCCGCTTGTAATTACGAACAGGTGCATGTTGAAACAAAGCGACGCACGTCTTCAGTTGATACGCGGGAAAATCTTTATATGTGTCGGTTCTAATTTTCAACTGGCACATATATACAGATTATATATTCTGCGTCGCTATACGAACTGGCATAGACTAAATCTGTGCCGATTAGCACGTATAGTATGTAATATGTGCCGATTGGCAATTAACACCTGCACGTGAAAGCTTTTGCCACATGTCCACTGAAAAACCGGCACTAGTAACCTTATTTGTGGCGATTCTAACTGAACCAGCACAGATGTACAAGTATATATGACTTGTTTTGGTGTAGTGCCCTTACTATGCCTTGTGCTCATATTCTTCTCACGAATTGTTATTGTGGGTTCAGACAATCTCCAACATCGTTCTCTTCAAATTTCTCTATACCCATTCCCTAAAGAATATTCATTGCCTACATTTGTATTATCTTCAATAGCATATCTAAATCTCACCACTATAGATATTGATATAGGACGAGGAGAAATAGTTTTTGTATATAAGGAATGAGGAGAGAGAATCTTTTGGATAGAGAATTGATAGAGAACAAGATAGAGAATTTGTCGGAGCGAGGAAGAGAACGTGGTTCTCTACATTATGGAGAATAGGAGCGTGAGGGAAAAAATGTGTTGGGGATGGTTCTTTTGTTGATTCATCGGTTATTTTCTAAAGTTACTGTGAGATACATATAGGGAGTAGATATTCCCTTTGTCATTTCTTAGGTATATCTTGTGAACCTAAAATAACATCTCACTCGCATAGGTTTTTTAGTACAGTGAGGATGGATGGGATGCGTATTGTCCACCTGTTTTCACTGGACAAGGGTCGCTGAAGGTTGGGCTAGGCTGAGGATTGGAATTTGGAAGTCAACAGTAAGGTCTTGTTTTATAGCTGATCTTATTTGATGATTACTATCTTATTTACTGATAACTGAATTTCAAAAGATCTCCAAAGATGGTTAGATAGTGAGACCCAATTTGTTTGACAAACACTAGAGTGTTTGTGTTTTTTAAATCAGAAATAAGCAAACAAGTGGCAAAGCAGATAGGTAGCTACTAGCGAGGCTTCAGCTGGAGGTCCCACTCCCATCTGGCAGGTGGAAACGGCCGAAGAGCAAACGCGCCTGTCCCGTGATTTGCCAGCTGCCGTTGTCTGCCCTTCCCCATCCACACATTGTTCATTGTTGAATGGGTTCAACTTTTCAACCAAATTTGTGAAATTTTGCCATTTCATGAAAACAGCTAGGTAAATTCGAATCAAATTCAAAAATAGGTTTCTAAATGATTTCGCTTGAATTTTATTTTTTATAATTTCTCTCAAGATACCGCTAGGTGCACCTGCTGTTTTGCGAATTTCAGTGTACTTCCGTTGGTTTTTCGAGGATTTCACTCTAAATCTTGTCTGATTTCACACCGATTTGCAAGCTTGGAATTTGAATTGAAACTATCGTTAACGCAAAGATGTGAATTTTGACTTGGAAACGAAATATGAAATTGCGTTTACATGGCATGAACCGAGCGAGCAATATCCACGCACATATATCATCGGTTTATGGCTAAATACGAAAACTCTGGATTAGGACAATTCCGTTTCTTGGTGGCCACCAATCCATGTGCTGTCACGTGGAGTCGCTCTAGTTTGGATTCATGAGCATATGATGATATGGTTGGGTAACCTGTCGCCCTCCCCCCAGTTGTCCCGGTCGGATCTACCATTCTCGCTGCACAACCCACTCGTTCTTCCTCCATGTACACCAATAATATATACGATTATCATAAAAATATTAAATTTGTTCGTCTTTACTGCAAAAGCTCGTCCCAATTCATTTTATTTAATTTTAAAATTTCATGTATTTTTGTAAGAATTTGAATATTTCAAAAGCAACTGCATTTTATGAATTTTATTAAAGAAATTGGATTTTTTAAATGGCTATATTTCAGTGAAAAAGTCCATTCTAGTCCTATCAATAGTAATATTTTTAAACGACTATATTTTCATTAAAAACTTTAAAGGAATTGAATTTTTTTTAATATTCTTTTGAACTTTTAAGGTTCATTGGATTTTTTTCAATAATTTAGAGTATAAAATAGACTTATTCAAATTATAAATGGCAAAAACATCTTTAAAACCACCCTAGGAGATTATTTCATCGGGTTTTCATAGTTAAGGTATGTAAAATAGACCATTTCATAGCTTGGGGTTAAGTGAACTTTCTTAACAGTTCAGGTATATAAAATGAACTTATTCCTAAAATCTACGGCTTGATGTTTGTCATTTTTTACAAACCTTACGTTGTAACACTTTGTAACCATTTTAAAGGCTTTTAGTGATTCTTCTCAAAGCTTCTAAAACTATTTTTAATACATTTTTAGTCTCTTTGACCTTTTTTTCAAAGGTCCTCAACTTTTTACATTATAATCTATCGTAACTTTTGGGCTGCAAAGAACAATGTTGGACAATCGCTCGCCACCCCTCCCCCCTCTACCTCCCCAACTGGCCCAACTACCTCCTCCCCCTCCATCCTACCCTGATGCCCCTTCCTCCTCCCCATCTCCTAGCATTGCACCTCCTCCTCACCACCAGTTGCCCCTCCTCCTCCCCTTGAATAACAACCAAGAACTTACGTAGCGACGTCGACGGTGCTTGGAATATGGAGGAGGAATTTTTTTAAAATGGCATGTTTCTAAGAGTTTGAACTTTGCAATAGCATCAAGTCGATTTTGCACTTTTTAACCTATTTTTGAAAGGCCATTTTGCAGTATCATGAATCTAACTGACCCTTCTATATATAACATTTTCTCTTGAATTTCTAGACGAGAAACCAGCAAGTAACTGATGGGAACAAGTGTTTTTGTGTGTAAAGGGTCTAGCGCAGCACATCTATTCGGTCTTACCAACCCATTGGGCCGTTGTTTATTTGTTCAAAATCCCTCTCTTTCCTCTCACAGATATTAAACTAGCTAGCTAGGAGTGTTATGTGGTGGAACCTCTTGCCACATCGCAAGAATAAATTATTTCATCTTGGAACAAGGATATATATACGAGAAGTGGATTTATTAAACTATGGTATGATTTGCAAGAAAAGATAGTAACTTCCTTTTCATTGGCCACTCCCCGATGTTTGAAGATGCATGTAAGTCGTCTCCAAGCTGTGTTATGTCACTGTAACGTCCTGAAAAATTGGTGAGTATAAAATACTTTGATTTCAATCAAATAATTGAAATAAATTAGTTCTATAATTTTCCTACAATAAAAAATAACTAAAAGAGTGTTTTCTAGTTAACCTAGAGCTTTAAAACAATTAAATAAGAAAAAATATAAATGAACAGTGCTTGATAAATTTTTCAGAATTCTCTGAAGTGTTTTTTAAACCTAAGAAAACATTAATCAACTTTTTAGAAAAAGGAGAAAAGGGGTTTCCGTTTTCTTTTTTTGGAGAGGGGCGATGTGGCACAATCTAGGCAACTGTTTTGCACGCGTGCATGTTAGCAGCCGTCGGATGCCACCTATCCGACCGAACAAGTATCCGTGGATCTCGGGAGCCCGTTCATATGACGTGGCCGCACGGGAGCCGTTGGATCTCACCGCCGCCTCAGTTGTCGTCTTTGTGGCTGAGTCAGAGTCGGCCGTTGTGCCGCCACGGGCCGGCCCTTGGCGTCCATGCCAACCTAGGTTCCTGAGGCTATTTAAACCCTCGAGCCACTGCGCTAGGTTTCGTAGATGCCCTAGCCACCGTCGCCTTAACCCGAGGAGGACGAAGCCACTGAGGAGAGCTTAGGGAAGGTTTTAGGGCCGAGAAATCCAATCAGTAATTTTGTCGTCGTTGGTGAGTCTTAGCCTTTGATTCTTGGACCAGAGCCGTGTTTCGTCGTCACAATCCCTGTGGTGATTTGCTTTTGCCACAGGTAAGGTCGGAGCGTCACCGCCGTTGAGCTTTAGGGCCGCCACTGCTGTTGGAGGTCGCTGGAGCTAACCGAAGGCCCTCGGAGTTGCGCGTTATTGTGGTAAGGTTCCTGGTAGACCCTAGTTCCAAATCTTGACTTAGTTTAGGTTAGGGAGGTCCGTAGCGTCCGATTGCGTGTAGACCGTGGAGCACCACCGCTTCTCGTTGCTGTGGCTCGCTGTCGTTGGTCGCCGGCGATGGTCGTGTGTCCCAATGAATTGGAGAGGTCGAGAGCAACCTGTAGAGCCTAGGAGCAAGGAGTTTGGTGGACCATAGCGCGAGATCAAGCTTGTGAGAGTTACGCCATTGTGCTAGAGTTGGTCTTTGCCGTGGAGTTTGGTCGTCGGGGCGCTAAGGTGACGTGGAGAGTTCATAGGTATCACTTTTCACGATACCTAGGTATTTTATTGGCAATGTCCCCAACTGGCAGCCCAGCATATTTGCAACTCTTTGCTGCTCCTCCACGAACGAAGATGGAGAGTGGACAGAGGATGGGGAGGAGATCAAAAATATGGTGAAGGATTTTGACTCAATTAGGCTATATGATTTTTGCTTGTGGCATCTCTAACTATTCGGTTAGCATCTTTCACTTGATGAATCACGCGGGAATCCGTGATCCTATCCTATTTTAGAAGTAATTTTATCATTTGAAATTATTTTCTTTCGCAAATAACCTATACCGATGCTCTCTCAGTGTTCAATTAGTCTATTTAAGACTACTGTAACTCCGAAAATCAAGAATTTAATTTTTTGGACAGCAACCTTAAAGTCACTATAACTCTTAATCTACTTTTCAGATTTTCGCATTCTTACACTCCAAAGAAAGCTAAGACCAAAGCGTACGGCCAAGTTCCGGATCCTAGCAAAATTAATCCAAATCGCTGCCTAACCTACTGCACTTGGAATTGATCTACTAAGCCAGCAAATTCAACATCTATTCACCATTGAATTGCATCAATTAATCATCTAAACAGAGAAATTCTCTCACAACTTGATACCCACCAATCACTCAATGAAGAGCCAACACATGAGAGCGAAACCCTAGCGCCCTTTTTTCTCTTCTTTCCCGGTCCTTCTCTTCTTCCCCCCTTCTTCTTCCTCTACCCCTTTTCTAGCTGCAGCCTTCTCTTCCTTCGTAACGGCAGCCCTTCTTCCCCTCCTCTCCCTTCCTCACTGGTTGCCCTCCGTTCTTCCCTCCCCTTCTTCCTTCCTGCTTCTCTCTTCGTCCTCCCCTCTTCCTGTTGGAATAAATGGGCTTGGCCCATTTATTTAGAAATAATTCCTAAAAAATCTCAAAGGCCCACATATGAAAGGGATGTGGGAACTCTTTAGTACCACATTCCTAGTTAAGATGGAGAGACGCCAACTTAAATAGTGAAGCACGCTCCACCCAACTGGCTTATGTGGGAGAGAGAAAGAGAAGAACACACAGCCTCCTTGCCTCGCCTCGTCGGGCCGGGACGACGCGACGCATGGCACCTGCGTGAATGGTACATTGAAATCGGGTCATGTTGCTTGCACAGGCGTGGCCTTCTTTTACAGTTTTATTTCTTTTTGCTCTCTAAAAAATACTGAATCAGTTACAAGATATGGAGATCGTGTGAGTCCGATTGTGGCACATTTTATGACACGTTCGACCGTCGACTTATCCCATATAAAACCATACGCATCGCCCTAGAGAGATAGAAAAAGAAGCTAGGGTTTTGCATTTTCCAGTTTTCTGCACCGCTTTTGCAATATTATTTTTTTTGCTCTCCGAAAAATACTGAATCGGTTACAAGATATGGAGATCGTGCGAGTCTGATCGTGGCACATCTTATGACACGTTTGACCATCGACTCATCCCATATAAAACTATACGGCCGTCGCCCAAGAGAGATAGAAAAAGAAGATAGGGTTTTACTTCCAGTTTTCTACGCCGCCACAAATCAACTACTCTGCCCTGCTGCGCCGGTGTGCACCGGTGATCGGGAGAGCAGGTCTCTAGAACCCGTCGCCCTTGAGATCTTGCACCGGAAGAGGGCGAATAAGGTTTTTCAGAAACGCTCTGCGGACTGCTCGCGATCTTCTTCCTCTACATCGTCGCCGCGATCTGCTCCTGCTACCACATCATCACAACGGGATCGTCTGCATCTCTTCATGGTTTCACTTCCGAGGAAGATCAGTACATACTGATCTCTACCCTAATTAGCGGTTTTTGTTGTCTCTATTTACGAGTATATTAGAGGGATATATGAATATATCTGTTTCATCTATGTCTACAATATATTTGTATTGCATGATGTTGCTAGTTAATCAGTTAGAGTTCATAATTTATTTGATTAAATTAAACCTAAAAGTGCTGATTTTTCCAACACTTTCCCTAGTCATCTCCCTCCTTTTGCCTCTCCTCACAACATGGACACAACATGAATTACCTTGAGAGACTGGGCTAGGGGATGACTAGGTTGGTGGTGGAGGACAAGCACGGGTGGCGATGGTGCTCCTCAACTTCGGCGGTGGCACACCCTAGGGCAGCGGTGCTCCACTAGATAGGCGGCAATGGATCACTAGCATAACAATGCCATTCTAGCGTGGGCGTCGGCGGGCAGCAGCAGTGGTGCACAGGAAGCATGCGCCAATAGCTTGGGCAAGCAGATCGAGAGGGAGGCAGCTAGGGCTGGTGCATGCCCTCTGAAACACCCCTCCACTTATACAAATTTAAATGCTATTAAATTAATGTTATTAAGGAATCATTAAAGCAAAGAACAAAAAATAATAATAATAAAAATGATGACGCGTACGCGTATATATATATATAAATATATATGTGTATGTGTGTGGGTGTAGGGAGGAATATATCATTTCCATGACAACATGAGCAACTCATAAGATTCAATTATATAGGCAAATATGAAACCGTATCTTTATTAAAATCATGATCCATATATAGCTGAATATTACATTTCCACTCATCATTTAACTACACCTCACACTATCTTATACATACATCGGAAGGCTACAACAATTGAAATACAATACTACACTTTTCCATATCCATCCTAAGTCTACGAGTGTTCTTCATGCTCTCCGTTCCGTATCCGGGCTGCCAAACTTGCTCGTCTTTCCGGCCATACTTCTTTCATTCCGTTTAGAATCCCTGTACAATAAGCATAATCATAGACAGACAAGTCTAGGAGGGAGGATATTAAATAACAATAGATATAGTTACGAGTCAGCTAAATAGAATCAGCAAATAAAAAGAAAATAAATTTTTGAATTAAAAGTAGGAAGACCGTCAGAATAGTGTAGCAAATAAGGTCATCGGGACGCCAAGCCGTCCGGGGCCAGCCGGCCTCCCTCGCTGCTACATCTTCATCATTCGGTAAAAAAATACAAACCTGTTCAAACACACATTGTAACTTGCACAACCAGCTGACACTGATAAAAACAAGTCTGAAAGCATAGCACCACATACCACATTCCAGCCATCCATAACAGGAAAATTAAGGGCACAAGTATCAAGTCCACAATACTCAGCAATTAGCAGCCAGCAGCAGACCTGAGACAGGCATGAAATTCCCACACGGCCAGCACCCCCTGCCCACACATATGCCACCCAGCTCGCCCATAACAGCTAGGAAACCATGGTTTCCAAGAAAACCAGCAGCCACCTCATCGCCCACAGCTTCTCATGCCACCACGCTTTCCAATTCAGAAACCACCAAAGCCTAGGAGGTATTACCTGTGGTTGCACCAGCTACAACCTCCTCCAAGTAGTGCATCCCCAGCTCACAAAGCCCCCATACTTACCATTTTCAGCAAGCACCCAAAACAGGGAACCCCCAGGTCACAACAACCAACACTTACCATTCTCAGCAAACAAACAACAAGGAAGCCTCAGGTCACCCCCACAGATCACTTGCCAATTCCAGCTGAAAGCCACAGAGAAGGGAGCACCAGCTTGGCCATTCCCTTTTCCACCTCCAACCACCATTAACCCAAAAGAGAGCAGCTTGGGCGTGCTGCAGAAGAAGATGGAGGCAGCTAGCTAGAAGAGGAGTTGCTGCTCCCAGAGGTCTGGAGCTCAAGGAGGAAGAGCAGCCCAGGAGGAGGAGAAGAGGAGTTGCTGCTCACAGAGGTCCGGAGCTCAAGGAGGAAGAGCAGCCCAGGAGGAGGAGTAAGCAGCCACCACCAATAGCCAGAGTTTCCTTCCAGCAACAGCAGTAAGCCGATTTCACCTTTTGGTAGTGCAATCCAGCAGCTTAGATTAGACATGCAAGACTAGAGTAGAAAGATCCCAATATCACCTTGTGCATGCAACCCATTAGCATACATGCAACCCTCTAAAGTAGTATTCCATAAAATGTAGCATGTGCATGTCATTCTAGCAGCATTGCAACAGCCACTAGATCACAAGATCATGCGTTCTATTTTGCTGCTTTAACCAGAAACCACAGTGAGCCTAGGCAAAATGCATGGCGGTTGCCGTCGGTGGCTCCTAGAAAATCTATTCTAGCTCCCCGGCGCCATTTCGATCTCTGGAAGCTACGACCGAGACCATCCAATCCATGCATTTAACCCCAACCCACAGCATTAAGCACCTAAGTGGTTTCACCACTGTTAGTCGCAGCAAGAACCCCAAACCCTGCCCTAGGGTCACCGTGCGGATAAATGCAACTCACTCATACTACTTGTCCAGCAACCAAACCACATTATCAAGCAAAAACTCAACTATCAGATTTGGGTTCCTATCAAAATAATCACAGTCCATAGCCGCATAATATTCAGAGCCTTATCTAGGCACTCTAAGAACTGCACATCATCACAAGCCACTGCTCAGCATCTCCATCACACAAATCAAACCATTGTGTAGCATCTCATCAAATTAGGGTTCATCCGTAGACATTGGGGAAAAGCTAGGAGTGAGTGAGAGGGCGCGGAGGAGGAAGCTTAGCTCTGCGCCTAGAGTGGGGGAGGGGGAAAACCCTACCGAGGTGCTGTGCTCGCCGGAGAGGAGCCGGCCGAGCCGCCGTTGACCCAGGCCCCGTCGCCACCAAGCCGCCGCCGCCATGCCCTTCTATGAGAGCAGCGGGAGGGGAAGGAGGTGCGGGCGAAGGCGCTGCAGAAGAGTACGGAGAGGAGGAGCTCGCCGGAGCCACGAGGTCGGGCCGCCGCCGGCCGGCGTGGCCGCATCTCAGAGCCGCCGCCGTCGGGAGAACGGGAGGAGAGTGAGGAGGTGCGGGCGAGAGGCTGCAGTGGGGTAGGGAGAGGAGAAGAGGAGGAGCTCGCCGGAGCCGCGAGGTCGGGCCGCCGCCGGCCGGCGTGGTCGCGCCTCTAGCTGCCGCCGACGGGAGAGCAGGAGGAGGGGATGAGCGGGGCCGGCTGGAGAGCAGAGAGGATTAGGGATTAGGATAGAAGGGGAGTAATGGGTTGAATGAGAGATGGGGTCGGTTGGGCTTTGTTTAGGCATGTGGGCCGGCCTGCTTAGAAATCAGAAAAAGCCCCTAATCATTTTTCCTCACTACAATTTAACATGTGAAAAATAATTAAGTATTGCACCATGCATTTAAGTATGTATTTCCTGGCTCAATTAAATACCTACATACTCCTCTCCAAAATCATCCACTAAAAATAACCCTAACTGCTACACATTCGCATCTATACCAAGAAATTCAATTTTATTGTATTTTGTTCTGTTTCTTGAAAGCTATATAATTTAATTTCAGGGACCAATACAAATCAAGCTTCCGCGAGTGAACGCGTAGATAACAGTCAATCTGGTTTTTGGTGCTATATTGCAGGCAAGCTTTCCTTTGACTACTTGAGTAGTGTACTTTAACAGTACATTATTTTAAATTATATACCACTAGCATCTATTGAATGTACTTGTTTTTGTCTAAATAATGTGCACCGTTGATGCATGGAGTAGCGACTTGATCGATGGAGGGTGAAGGGTGCCCTGGGAAAGGTGCAGAGGAGAGACGGGACCCTTCACATGGTATAATAAACAGTATCAACCTTAGTCTCGCGATGCGGTCAGAGAAGGTTGGTCTATGAGGCAGTTACATTCTCCACGTTGGGTAAGTAGATAGCTAGGAGGGGTGGGTGAGCGTACCCAGGGTGAGCGGACCCAGGCTTTCCCCGGCTATAGGCGGCTATATTACCGCAAGAGGCTACTCATGGCGTCGGGAATGAGTTGAACGGTTACGAGAGTAAGTGTGGGGACGGGGTTGTGACTAAGGTGCGTCGAGAGCTCACACTTGCTTAAGCAACCGGGTTGGAGATGTAACCTGCCAATTAGAATGAATACTCTGAGTCCCGACTTGTAGGGACGACTACGGATAAAGTGGTACAAACCTGCGCAGGGTAAAATCATGAATTCATGCCTGTCTCCTGGACTGGAGGCTATGGAGGCTAAGTCCGCCTCATATACGAGTGTTAGTAGCTTTTATAAAATTTAAAAGAGATCAACTTTTTTTTAAATATGTATTTTGTTAAGCAGAGAGGACAGCAAATGAGGTATTGCCAGACAGAATAAGAGAAGAAGTTTTATTTTCATTTTGTTGCTATTATCGCTTGCTGAGTACTTGTGTACTCACTCTTGCTATTATTCCTTTTTGCTAGATATTAATTTTTGACGAGAACTCGGTCGTGTATTATGATGTTGTTGAGGGGGAATATCATCAGGGAATTGAGGGGGATCCAGAAGGCGGGGACTTTCTGGAGGGCTTCTTTTAGAAGGGTCATGGCAGTAGTAGATCAAGTGGACGCCGCCACTTAAATAATCAGTTACTAGGAAGGCGGCTTTTGTGTAATTAAATTAAGTCTAAACTTTGTTGTAATAATAGAACATTTGCCGCCATGCGTGGCCTCATGATGTAATAATGCATGATACTCTCTGATTATTGTTCTGTTGCAAAACTCTGATCTGGGCAGCGCATTCGAAGGGACGTTGCAGTTGAGATGTCATTCGGGTGTATATGCCTAAACCCACATAATTACTTCATGATTTTGGTATGATGAAGCCATTAGTATGTGGTAATTGGGCGGGTCGTCTCACCCTCCCTCTCTCTCTGAGCTCTCTTATGGGTAAGAATGGGCCGGGCTTAGGCTTAGGTGTGTGAGGTATTACACATGGTATATTGCTAGAGACAGCACCTAGCTCAACCTTTATATATGTCTTATGATTTCTTAATTGATAGAGATTTAAATAATTGTATATAAGATTAGTCTATTAGTCCATTGGTTTATGTCAAACTACAGTAGAATAAAAATATAATTAGTATGATTACTCATGCATTGCAACGGATACGTGTTGTTGTGCCCTATGTTTTATGGCCGTGACAAGTGGGATAGCGAGGCTCATATGTTAATGCAAGGTGATGGTGATATTTACAGGGTTTATTGGATAGATACCACTGCAGAACTTTAAAATTCGAGATCTGCCACTATTCCTTTCATATTTGTAAATTTGCCATTATGAAACCGCATAAATTAGATCTATGCCACTATGCAAATCTCAAAACACCTTTTGGGCGTATACCTGGTCCATATTTACATATTTGATTGCCCTCATCTTCTACCTCCCATCTTCTTCTTCCTGCCTTCCATTCTTTCTCTCTCTCTTTGCTTCCTTCCTCCCTAGTTCGGTGGAGAAGCCGTCTAGCCTACCATGGTGGGCCGCCGCCGCCTTCGTCCCCCTCGGTCATGGTGTCTCGCCCAAGGTTTTAAAACCCGAAACCACCAACCTGGCGGGCCGGTTTTCCGGAAAAAATCGCTAAAAACCGCTGGAAACTGTCGGAAACCGCTAAAATTCAAATTCAAACGAACAGACAGGCAGCGGGCGAGGCGATCGGTTTTTGCAGCGGTTTTTGCCGAGAAACCGCCGATTTTAGCGGTTAACCGGCGGTTTCTCTGAAAAACCACTACAAAAAAAACAGGGGAACGTGGAAAATGGAAAAAATGAAAAGAGGTCTGAAAAATTTTAAAAAATTAGAAAAAATCATAGATGGGTAAGATATATGTGTTTGTAATTTGTGTAATTATGGAAAAAATTTGGAAGAACCTTTGATAAATATATGACATCTTGAACATATGAATATGAAGTTAATAATCTGAACAAGGTAGTTTCCACCAAAAATATCAATATGAAGTCAATTTGAACATATCAATATGAAGTAAATAATATGAAGTCAATAATGTGATATGCATGGTAGTTTTCAACAAAAACATATATTCGAACTAGGAAAAATTTTGGCATGACCTTTGCTAAATATTTGAGAGTTGGAATATATCAACAGTAAGTGAAATGCATACAGACATATATTGCATTGCATAAGGTGATAGACATACATATATTGCATATCAGTACAAGCACTTCCTCAATATATATATAGAACCAAATTAATTCATACCAAAATTTTAAGATGATCCCAATCACGGTGAATACTTTGTAGGAGCCTTACCATGCATTCCATCCCATATCTTGCCTATATTTTATGAAGTGAGAATGGTTAGAATAGTAAAAAAAATTATGAGACAAAACAAATTTGAATACATCACCTGTTGTAATCCTTAGTGGAAAACAGAATTATTCCTTGTTGTGCCGCCAACTGGACTTTATATTCATACCAGGTCAAGCCGGTCCACAGGCTCGTTTGACTCCACTCATTGAAAAAGGAGGTATATATTTCCCCTTCTAGCCACTCATACACGTATCGAGCACGAGGCTGTGGTGGTGCGACTGGCATGTTTGCATAAGAGGGGTAGTCGTAGGACTCAGATGTCCATGTGCTTGAGCTATCGTGACGGAGATCCATTGAAATGGAATGCCTTCTATGAGTACCTTGACCTGTCCAGGTCTCCCTCTGCGACGTAGGCATCCCATGATCTTGGTCCTGTGTGGCCCATCGGAACTGGCTCTCCTCGAAAAGCGAGGGGAGACGGAGGTCGCCAGTGTGTCCCACCTGTCCTCCCTGTCCTCCACCATCGTCATCTCCGTCGCTCTCTGCGAAAGAGCTATCGTTGGATTCTTGGTACGGTGGACTCCTGCCAGAATCATCTGTGCTATCATCACTGTCTACTACGACGTTATCATCCTTTCCCTTCCCCTTGACCTTGGGCTTTTTTGGGACCTTTGTAGCTAGTTGCTTTTTTGCTTTCTTTTTCCAATATGTGTGTCTCCCACTGTTTTCTCAGCCCAATCTGTAATTTCTGTAGCCTTGCCCTTTCCTTTCAATTGTGCAGTATCGAAGGAATGTGTGACAAGCGTGGAGGGGATTGGAGAGTCTGTGTCACTGTCATCTTCGTTAAGCTTCGGTGGGGCGTTAGACCTACCATGCTCCATCCACTTTCTGATGGGGTTGTCATGGTCAGTCAAAGTAAGATGGACAAACCGGTCAATTGGATCCTCTTCAGGTTGTGTCCACCCTGGTTGTTGTTGTGCCAGTCTAAGCCTAAGATTGTAGTTCACATAGACTAGCTTATGAAGCTTCTTATATGACAGCCTATTCCTTACTTTTATATGGACGAAGGCAAAGGTGCTCTAGTTCCTTTCACACCCACTTGATGAGCACACTTGAGAGGTCAAGCGTTTAGCGATCTTGGTGAGTGTAGATGTCTCGGTGCCGAACATTCCCCACCAGTGAGCTACAAGGCATGTGAAGCACGGTACTAAATGGTTAATGTATCAAAATAAAAATGTGACCATTAGTAGATTGAACTTACATGCATTTGTCCTCTCATCTCATGCCATGCGCACAGCCAACGCGGAGGAGAAAGGACCAGATTTATTGGAGAAGCTCTCGGCTTCGAGGAGCGCCTAAGCCGCGGTTTCAGTGTCGCACATCTTCTTGAGTGTATCGTGTAGGTCGCCCATCAAGTTCGGGGCAGTACCAAATGTGTACGACCCTCTTACACCAGAGGGCTGAAGTAGGCAGCTACACGAAGAAAAGAAGAGTTAGTTAACATGAAACACCAGTAAGGAGTATTTAATTCAAAAGATAACAAATTTACCGACAGAGACGTATGTGTCATTTACTATATCTGCCATCCTAGTGTCTATCACTTCCATTATCTTATCGAACCGACCAGTGTCATTTGTAAACAAGCTTGCATACTCCTGGCGCATATTTTGGTACCTCATTAAGACCTCGCAAAGAGTAGGGACCTTGTCCTGGTCGGTGAACCGTAAGAAGCTGTACAATGGCTCTACTTTCTTGCAAATATAAACCATGTTATTCCGCCAATCGAGAGCCGACATGCATTGGTGAGCATACTCACCTTCTTCTGTCCTAATGAAGGAACTCCCTGAAAACACAGAAGATGCCATCCATCATTTGAGTGTCCACATGTTATAATCATGTACGGATTGAAACAATGAAAAACACTCGAACCTAAAAACTCAGAAGATGTCATCCACTGCATGAACTTCTCCTTTCTCCTCAGGAAGCTGTCCAGGAACATGTAGCTTGTTCCAAATCGTGTAGCATTCCACTTCACTAACTCCCCATCGATGGCATTTTTCATCAATATATGCAACTTGTTTGAGTTGTAAAGCTATCTCGATATCTTTCGAGCACTCCGGATGACCTCCACATGATCCGGCCATGATTCAACCTCTTTCAGTATAAGATTGATCGTGTGCGCCACGCAAGGCTGCCAAGCAATGTGTTTATATTCCCTCACCAGTAGCTGACAAGCCTTCTTGTAGTTGCTCTCATTGTCCGTGACAACCTATACCACGTTATCTAAACCAACGAAGTTGACTACTTCTTTAATCTCTTGAAATTCAAGTCATGTGTAGATAATATTACAAAGTATGTACGGCAATTATTGGGAAACCGTCATATGCAGATATGTTACCTTCAACAAGTAGTTGGCACTCTGCGTGTTTTCTGTGGCATGACGGACTTGTGAAAAAATATCCTACCATGACAACACAGCATAAAGTTAATTATGCTCATCCTTGTTGGACCCGTCCATGAATCACACATAATGGTGACCCCATAGTCCAACCACTTCCGTCGCCATTTCTCCAAGTCTTTCTTGATATCCCTCTCATTCTCGTCTTGGTACTTGCCATCAATTTCCCTCCTAGTGGGAGGGGTCACACCTTCACCTGCACAAATTTGATGTATAAGTATCCATAGTTCACACACAGTTACAAATTAAATTAATGCAACAACCATACCTAGTTTCTGTGTTTTCTTGATGGCAACCACAAAGTAAGGGTCATCAACCCTCCTCTCAGGGATCCCGGACACGTGCTAAAACTTGGACCACACACTCCCTAACATCTCCCTGGCCGCTTTGCCTGCTTTAGACCAAGGCCCCCTGTAACATACCCAAAATTTCAAATTCAACATAAAAATTTTTCCGCAAAAGTCATAAATATAATCCTATAACCATTCCTAATTTTTAAATAATTTTAAAACAAAGCACCTATTTATTCTCTAAAGAAAATACCATATTTCTCTTTTCCTAAAAATAAAAATCCCATAAAATAATAAATATTATTTCATATTTGAATTCTACTCATTTTTATGAATTTTTAAAAATTTATTTGATATTTTTCTGAGCTTCCTACAGCTCTCTATGAATTTTCAAAACCATAAATATATTCTGAAAAATCCCTTTCTATTTAAATCCGATACCTTCCTTTTTAGGCAAGCCCAAGGAATACGCTTTCCTTTTATGAAAATGCGCTTCCACTTAAACCATTAAGTAACCGTGACCATTGGATCAAGATCCAACGGATCACTGAACATGCCACCATACTGATTCATCCCTAACCGTTCATTTTTAAATCTACCGTACCGATGTAGCCACGTCACCCTTCTTCCATACCTCCACACCGGCCCAATTTGGACAATCCAACGACGCTCAAGGAATTAAGACTTCAATCCGACGGCTGCCCCTAGCTTCTTCCACCTCCTACTGTTTCAATCGCCGGCGCCGCCGTTCAACACCGCCGACGCCCACCGGAGCTCAACCCCGCCGCCGTTTACACCATTTCCGTCCAAACTCCGCCCCCGGATTGCCACCACCGGATAGCTCATGCCACCGCGAACCCAATCCTGCACCTCACTGCCTCTATCTACCTCCAGCAGCTCTCCAATCTGCCGCCAACACGTTGCGCCGCCGCCGCCGCCATAAGCCTAGCCCGACGTGCCCGCTACTCCACCCTTAGCCTATAAAAGCTCTCCTCCGGCATCGCAACAACCCAAGCCTCCTTCCTTACCCGTTTTCCTCCCTCACTATTGCCCCAAACCGCCGCCCCCATCACCTTCTTCATCCTCTCTGGCGACCCCCTCCCTCACTGTTCCAATGTCCTTCCGACCCCGATGCCCATATATAAAACAATCCACACCTCGTCGCAAACTCTACTCGTCCCCTACCCAAGCTCGATACCCACCGGAGCATTGCCATCACCGTTCCCCAAGCTGCTCCGCCGCCCGAGCTTGCCGCGCCACCATCTCCGGCCACCCTAAACCTTTCTATAACCATTAAACCAACCTACACGATGCCAATTTTATTATTCCGCCTTCAATTCCTCGCCGCCGGCCTTCTTCGCCGTCGCCGGTGAACCATCCCACCGCCTCCTCCATTTTTTCCCCTCTTCAGCCACTAACCAAACGACCCCACTTGACAGCCGCACTGGCCGAGCCCGCACTCACTGACCGCCGGGTCCCATATGTTAGCCCAAGCTGCAGTCATATTGGCCTAAGCCCAATAACAGCCCAGTAAGAAACCCTTTCCAATTTTTATTTTCACCTATACTGTTTATCATATTTTAAAAATATCAAATCACTTTTATAAAATCTACAAAAATTCACAAAAATCTAACATAAGATAAAGAATAATATAAAAACATAAAATATCATATTTTCCTAATAAAATAATCTTAAATAAATCCTTTTACTCTCTTTTCTTATATATCAAAGCATTTTTAATTAATAAATATAGAAGTAAAATTAGTAAAAACTTCCAATATAAAAGTTACTCAAAATAATGTTTTATATCTAGAAATAATATCTCTATATTTTTAAAACCTATAGAAATCCAAATTTAAACTTAAAAACCTTTCTTTAATCAAACTAGAATTTTCCTAAATATAAAATCTTGCTAATAAAATTCACATATCTCATTCAACTCATATAAAATCAAAATTAATTCTTTTAATCAATATCATTATAAGGTCAAATAGAAATATTAATATTTCAAAATTTACAAGAATTCTTCATAAATAAAAATCTCTATATTATTTAAATATTAACCATAACTTTATGCTCAAATTACCTATTTTATATAAAAACTCCTACCCCTTTTTCTTTTAGAAAATATTTTAAACCTTTTAGAAAATCGTACAGCCCATCACCCCTTTTACCCCAGAACCCTTTTTATTTTATTGTTTATTTAAAATTTTTCTTATTTGATATTTATTGGACTTTCTCTCTTTTTATAACGTATAAATGATGAACTTTGCTCTCTGGAAACTTTAGCCATAAATGTCCAAATGATACAATAAGTGTGATCCGATCTTCAATTAAGGCTGGTTTTCTTATCCTTGATGCATTTTGACATACCTACATTTCTTTTACTTATTATTTATTGCATATATTTTCTAGTTATTTATTTATACATTCCAAGTATAATTTTTATTCAAGCCCCAATACCTTAAAAAGCCACCTAAAAATAATCAACCCCTGATAAAACCCTAGTATAGGCAAAAATACAAAATTTTGATTATCTCATGAAAGGATAAAGAATTGGTCCGTATAAATAAGTTGGGTTGGATAACTTATTTGATATGGAAAGGATTGTAGTTTGGGAGATAAAATAATTTCTCATATAAAGCAATTTGGAAAGAGCAGTTGTCGGCTTGGGCCAGGTACTTTGGGGTTAGAAGGTGCAACACTTAAGGACACTAGGTGGGCGAGGGTGTGAACTCCCTGGAATCATTGCTTTATAAAAATATAGAAGCAGATTCGAAAATATCGTTATCTTTGCCGTCTTGGACCAGGGTCACAGCATGTATAGCCGGTAGAAACACTCAAGGGCACTAGATATTTGCTCTGTGATAGAGGATATCTAGATACCGTTTGCTTCTATAAAAACTTGAGTTTAAAATATTTAAGAATGACATAGTTTACCGCCCATCCATGGAAGTCATGAATCTATGGGTAAAGCTGGACAGGTTCTACAGAGCTAAAAACAAATACATCGATGGACCCTACTTCAGGTATATGAAGTTATGTCAAATGGGTGATGCCTCTCTTATATGTCAAAACTCATGAATTTTTTTTATAAAAATTGTTGTCTGGTTAGCAGATAAGTAAGGATGGAGAAAGATGATAGAATTTGATCTATTATTATTAACTGTTTTAAAATAATGATAGGACATTTAAAGTTTAAAATTTGCATATTCACTATAAAGCTTTACTGTTCCTTGAATCCTGTTATCATATATTAACAGTGATAATCTTTTAAGAAACCTGCAAGTACGATTAGTACTTACCCACATTTTGTGGGCAATTTATTTCTTTTTGCAGGATCTACTTTATAATCAGATTGGACATTTATGAAGAAGATAGGAATTCACATAGGATCGATTTCTAAGGTTTATCTTATGCTCAGGCTTGCCTATGGTATATGGGCAACGTAATATTCTTTTTATTACCATGTTACATTTCCACTTTCCGCTGTAAAATATTTTGTAACATGTAATAAATCAAGCAGTCAGACTATTTCAATGCAATCGAAATCTCGGACAGCTTGGCATTCGGACATTTTCGTAAATTTTATCAAAATTTGGTCCGTCACACCCCCTATCAATCCTCATTTGGACCGGAGCGAACGCTTGAGACAGATGGTAATCAGGAGCTCGGCCGCTGAACCTCTGCGAATTGGACCTACTCCCCAACCTCGAGGACCGCTGCTCTGTCTACGTGGCTCTACTGCCACCTCCGTGCTCGTACCTCTGCCTAGCCTGCGTCCTGAAATCTGTCTCCATGGTTGATTGCGCAGTTGCACGGCGGATCTGTTCCTCTTCATCAAGCCCTGCTGTGTATGCGTCACGCCAGTCCCCATGCCCTGCCGCCATGTCCTCTCGTCTGAACTGCTCTTGGACCTCTCTCTTCGGTCCTTGATCTCGTCCCATTTCATTGAAATATCTTGCTTCACATTAGGGGGAACAGAGTTGCAGCTAGCAACATCCTTCCCCGCCCTGCCAGATGGTGCTTCAACCTTGATGCTCCCCTGCCTTTCTTTGTTTTTCGACTTATAATTCCTTTCCCTTCCGGAGTCCTGTGGTTCCAGACCTCGTCAACTGCCCTGTCCGACATCGTGTACCAATTCCTGAAAACAATCACAACCATATTTACAAGTATATTAGCAGTGTACTTAGCCATGTACTACCAAATTACAGATCATTATATATACTTAGCCATGTACTACCAAATTAGAGATCATAGCCATGTACTACCAAATTACAGATCATTACATGTACTTAGCCATGTACTACCAAATTACATATCATTATATGTACAACTAGCAACATTCTATAATTATTTTATACATGTACTTAGCCATGTACTACCAAATTACAGATCATTACATGCCATGTACTACCAGATAATTAACCAAATTACCAATAAATGTGCATGCTGAAATTTTTTTTTCAAGCACTTCATGTTAAAATTATTCTACAATCTACACAGGTAATTACATGTGCATGCTGAAATCTAACTCAATTCCAAAATTATGAATTCTAACGTTCTACCAAAACCACTAAAAACATGAATATAAATTTTTGCAAACACAGAGAGAGAGAGAGAGGGAGGGACCGGGGCAGCGGTTTCTCGCCGATTTGGAGCGGCTAGCCGCTGGATCCGGCGGCTTCTGTCTTCACCGGCGGTGGGCAGGCGACATGGCGGTGGGATCTGGCGGGGCAGGGGCGGGTCGAGGCGGGCGAGCTGAGATGCAGTAAGGGGCAGGGTCACGGGAGCAAAAACAAGTGCTACAGCACACACTAATAGCCAAGGCTCACGGGAGCAAAATTTAGAGAGAGAGAGAGAGAGATATGACCTCCCCTAAACTTTATTTAAAATTTTGTTTTATACAAATTGTTCTACTCAACAGCTAGTTTTTTATAAGATTTTTTTTCAATTTTTTTAAAAAATCAAATTCAAATTTTTGAATCGGCCCGGGTAAAAACCGGCGGTTTCTCAAACAGCCGCCCAGCGATTCGGCGAGAAACCGCCAGTTTTTACCGGTTCCCCGCGGTTTTTGGAACCCTGGTCTCACCACATATGGAGGAGGGCGACACTGCCACCGTCCAGCTTCACCCCTACTGCCACGGTAGCCCACTGTCGCTCTGCCACGGTGGCCCACCAAATATGGAGGAGGATGACGCTGCCATGGTCCAACTCCACCTCCGACCCCCGCTTAGCCACTTAAGCCCATCGGATCTAGAGGAGGACGGCCCGCCACTGTCCAACCCCGCCTCCACCTCCACCCCCACTTAGCCACGGTGGCCTGCCGTTGCCTCCGCCCCTGCTCGGACACGGTTGCCTATCGGATCTAGGGACAGTTCACCGGGGAGTCAACGACAGCGTTGCTTTGGGGAGCGGGAGCCGGGTGGTTGGTCGGGGAGGGGAGGATGCTGACGACTGGGGACGAGCTGGGGCACGTGGGAACAGCGGACGAAGAGGATTGAAGAGCGGGCACGAGTAGAAGACATCTCGCTAGCACATGGCGGATCGAGTCGGGGCACCAGGACGACGGCTGGTGTGGGCACTCTAGGCATCCATGCTACTGGCTTTGCTCTACATCTGCGAGGGACGGCGAGCTTGGGATGGTAGGCCTAGGGCGGCTGAGTTAGCCGGTGAAGCTAGATTGTGGAGAGGCATCGAATGAAGAAGGTGGAGGAGGGAGAAAGAAGATGAGGGCAAAATCGTCCGATTTTACAGAAAGGTGACACGTGGCGTGTGGAGTGGCAATTTTCTAAATTTTATGATTTTATAATGGCAAATTTACAAATACGAAAGGAATAGTGACAGATCTTAAATTTTAAAGTTCTACAGTGGCATGTATCTGATTAACCTACACTTAGAGCATGTACAATGGTCCATGTCAGCTGCCTCTAAAGCCTTGTTATGTAGGACAAAAATGATGTGGATGAGAAAAAGGGTGTATAAAGAGTTGAGCCGTCTCTTAATCTAAAGTCAACTCTAGCACGGGAACCAAGATAGGTTGTATGTGGGAAGAAGCTGTCTATTCATAAATGAGCTGTCTATATCGTTGTATGGGTTGTTTATAACGCTGTCTATAAATGATATGTCAACCTGTTATATACAGTAGCTGTTGCCTGTTTATACTATTATATACTTATGTCCTTGTAAGGCGAATTCGAAGGTATTAACGTGCACCGCGATAGAAACGGTGGAGAAGGAAGGTGCGGAGCGGGTCAACTAGGAAAGAGACGGACGGACGGCGTGGAAAGCGTGCACGTTGCGGTTTGCAAGGAAGGCCCGGTCAGAGTCAACACCCAACAACTCCCACACCTCGTCGTCTTGAGCTCTATTCTCTTCTCCTCCGTCTCCTCCGACTAGTTGTCTCGCTCCTCGCCTCGCCTGTGCTCCCCACACGCACACGCGCGACGTCTTCCCGCCTCGCCGAGCAAGATCAAGCCTGCGCTGTGCTCTCCACACGACACGCGCGCCATACCAAGAGCTGCTTCCTGCCTCGACGAGGTGACTTTCTTTTCTCTCCTCTCCTCCTAGTCCTCTATCATGCATGCAGGAGGATTCAGGATTCTAGGGGAAGTCGATCTAGGAATTAAGATGCATGGATCGCTGCAAGATCATGGGTTCCTTTTCTTTGAACAATTTCGACCTATTTCTTGCCTTCTTTGTCTCTCCCCCCCCTGAATCGAATTCGTGAGCCGCCGATCCCGACCTTCTCTACCATTACATTTCAACAAAGGGAAGGCAAAGGAAATTCTTGGGCAATTTTCTTTCGCTTGGGGGGGTGGTTGTTGGGTAGGTCGCTCGGCCTTTTAGGTAGGTTAATCAACATGACCTAACCAATTGTTTAATTCAATCCCATCCAACCAAATTCATATGCACGCCTTCCAATTACAGCAACAATTCCGCTCGTCGCCCTTTAAGCTTGTCCATTACCTATGTCTATGTTCACTTCTACAAACTGACTTTGCCTATGCAGCAACTCAATGTTAGTATTCAAGCCATCCTTTTTCCCCTATCATTAGCATTAATCTGGTTTATTAATCCAGTATAGCGTCTAGTTCACATGGTGATCAAATTTCCCTCAAGCCTCAATGCAAGTGTCCTGTTCTTTCCACTGGTGCTAAAATTATATCTTTTGTTGATGTCATAAATTAGTGACTCGCCTGTTTGGCATAAACCTGCCATGGTAGGGCAATTGGCAGCATGATTTGCTAGTGTTTCACATATACAATCTCTTGACTCGCATTGCTCCCCCGATTTTTCTAGGCTCACAGGTTGGGTTGCTGCTGTCATTCATATGGATTCCATTTTCCAAAGAGCTTTCAGTGACCCCTGGTGCTTGGAAGAGAATGTCGTCCAACAAGGAATTGAAAGATGCCCGTTCCTGAGGAACGTCAATGAGCCTACAAGTTTTTCATTGTCATCTGTTAATTTCCCTGTTCCTGTATGTCCTTATGTTTCACCCCTTTTTATGCAATCTTTATCATCTGTTTCTCAAAAATTGTATACGGTATGATTGTGATTGCTGAACCATATCATTTTCTGATTGTGAAGGCAAGGGGAGCCAAGGGTCCAATTTTTGAAGATGGCCCTAACTTTGACATGGCATTTCGAGTTTTCCACGGTAGAGATGGGGTCGTTCCACTTTCAGAAGGATCTTTTCCACAGATTCAGAAGCCATTGCCAAAGCCCAATCCTGAATTCAACCCCTTGGCAGCCAAAGCAGCTACCATAAGTCTCTCAGCATTTGGAGGGTTTTTCAGCTTTGGTGATTTCTCAAATAAGCGCAATAAGAAAAGCTCAAACAAAAAGAATCCCACCAACCTCCCCCAGGTAATTTGTGGTTCTCTTTGCTCAGACATTTTTTTTTCAGATTATCATGCTTGTCACTTTCATGTATCTGTGTCACAGTGTTCCCGACTTCCCGGCTCCTCTTGGAAGATTTTTGAATGAGACATACTTTTTAAATACTAAAATGAAGTAAAACCATCATGCCAGCATTGTTTATGCATTGCACATGATCTTTACAAACTGCCCCACATAGAACAAACACTTAAATGAGCACAGAATAAAAAAACCATGTACTTCGGCAAGGGAACATGCCATTCATTTATCTGATTTTTGCTGTTCGCTGGCATTTCAGAATGGAGGCCAGCCTAATAATCATGAAGCACTGAGCAACGAGTGGCTGGAAATGGGCCAATGCCCTCTTGCAAAGTCATATAGGGCATTAAGTGGTGTTGTGCCACTGGTTGCAAAGATGATGACCCCCCCAGCTGGAATGAAACTGAGATGCCCGCCAGCAGTGGTTGCTGCACGCGCAGCACTATCACGCACAGCCTTTGCAAAAGGGCTTCGGCCTCAGCCCCTGCCAACGAAAATACTGGTGATTGCATTGCTTGGTATGGCGGCAAACGTTCCCCTTGGCATCTGGAGGGAGCACACGGAGAAGTTTTCAGTGCAGTGGTTTGCTGCAGTCCATGCTGCGGTGCCGTTCATAGGGATGCTCAGGAAGTCTGTGCTGATGCCGAAGACAGCCATGGCACTTACCATAGCTGCCTCAATATTGGGCCAGACAATTGGCTCAAGAGCTGAACGTATCAGATTGAAGAGGGCGGCTGCAAAATTGGCAGCAGAGGGCCATGGTGATAATACGGCTAGCCGGATTGGAGCTCCGGTGAGTCTGAAAACCGGGAACCACAGCGTTGTCCATCTCTGGGATCCGCTTGCCCTCAGGCTCAGGGTGGAGAGCACCGTGGGATCCCCAGTTCTTGTCCCAGCTGTAGGTGCCTTGCATTGATATCTACACCAAATTCCGTTGCATGTTTGGTGTATTCATTATTATTGTGTTTGTAAAGGATTCTTACCCCCACCATTGTTGTGCGTAAATTTCACGAATAAATTTCGTATGCTGCTACTTTGAGAATGAAACGTGAGAGCTGAACGATGAAGCTCAAGCGTGTTTTGGACCATGAATTTGATGTGTTCGTTGCATGAAAAATGATTTCGAATGAAGAAGTTTCCGCCCCTTCGTCGTGTGAAACTTTCAGTGCTCCCCAGCAGATTCTTTTCACGCAGGCAGCATCTGGAAAGGCTGGTCAGTTCCATGTTCCCATTCCAAGTGATGCCATGAGCTTGGTCAGATGGCCACAACACAGCAAAAGCAATTACAACCAGCAATCACTACATAGCAATAGTCAGGAAACCAGTCCGCTACTGATAGGATCACGTTCACATCATCTTTGTTGGGCATGGCAACAGCAACTGCTTGCCGATGCCGAGCAAAAGCTAGTATATCTCATCATCTGGGACATTCGGTGTAAGGAACTTCTGTGGATCCTTGTACAATTCCTCGTAGTTGTACTTGGGCTTCACCCTCTCCGGGACAGGCTCCAGTGGAATGATACTGTCTCCGTCGATCACACCATCGATGAGCCCGTAGTCCACGGCCTCAAGAGGACCCATGTATCGGTCTCTATCAATGTCTTTCTCTACCTGATCCGGAGTGCGCCCAGTGAAGCCTGATATGAGCCGGATCACATTCCTCTTGTTGGTCAGAATCTCCTTGGCTTGGACCTCTACATCCAAGGCCTGCCCACTCGCACCTCCCACGGGCTGATGGATCATAATCCTGGTGTTGGGCATGGCGAATCGCTTGCCCTTTGTGCCACCACCAAGGATTATCGAAGCTGTGGATCCAGCGATGCCCAGTCCAACAGTGGATACATCAGCCCTCACGAGCTGCATTACGTCATAGATGGCCATTGTTGCACTGCAAGGGAGATTTAAACAGCCATTCACAATATGCAAGGATTTTGAATCAACTTCTCTACCAAGAGCTAAAAGAAGAAAATTGTCCCATGCACATTAAAGTAATGACATGCCTGCTACATGTTTTTGGTTACAAGGACTAGCATTTCATACTTAAATTATTTGACAGACTTGTCCTTTTCCTACCACTCCTACTAAACGTACAGTTATAAGCAAACTAGCGGTAGGCATTCAGAATCCAACACAATTAAATAGTAGATTGAATAAAAAACTGATATCTTGCATGAGAAACATGAAATTTAAGCTTCATAAACTCCGAACTGCAGGCAAAAAAATTACAGAAAGGAAAGATATATGAAAGTTACAGGTTTCCATTTACAGTAAAATTACAAACAAATAATATTGCTCCATTTTTTTGGGGGGATGTTTTGAACAAATTGCATAGAGAATAATTGTAATCAGATAGCCTTGATATATCAATTTTCTATTACTAAATAGACTAATTTAGCTCGTCTTCTACAAAACCAATAAGCAGTGAGCCAAAAATAACAGGTTTAGATACTATTTGATCCTTCTCAAAAAAAACTATTTGATCATCATAAAGAACCAGGTGCTTGATGCAGAGGTGAATTACAATGCATTCCTGTCTATTCTTATATTTTGATCATGGAATAGATTTCAGTTGTGTCCTTGGGGTGTTCAAATTGATAAATTATGCTGGGAATTCTTGTCAATGTATTGCTGCTTCGGGAATCACTAATATATGCAGAAATACCAAACAAAGTAGACAAGAATACAATCAAACTAGTAAAGTTTGGAGCAAAGGAAACAAAAGGACCAGCTTAACTAAAGATAACTATAACAATAAAAGTTGCTACCTAACATTCTAGATGTGAATAAGAATAAGATTTCCACCTATGCTCAGATATGCTAGCATATCAGAAAACAAAACCAAATGAATAATACATTGCAAGTATGGAAAATTCTCCCAAAAAAACTAGTAGGTATGGCAAGGTAGATGCCCTACATGGTATGTGTAGCACTGATTCTTATCCAGCATGTTCATCTCTGATAAAACAGTGTTCAATGCTGTGAAAAACAAATGATATAGGTGGAAAACAGAGATTAAATGTAGGGCACTGAGGCAGATCAGCCTTAGATTAACTAGTGTGCCGAAATTATTTGATTATTTGCTGAAACTGAACTTCAAGAGCTTTGAAGAGTGGCTTCAAGAAGCTGGAACATTTAGTTTGACTTGGATTTGAGAACTTTTATCTTGTGGCTTGAAGATTTTCGAGAAACGCCTTCGAGAAGTCAAAGCGTTTTTCTATGTAATCAAATAACTTAAGCAAAAAACTGATAACAGAAACAGGTGCTCCATATTATGATTGATCTTGAATAAAAGGAGACATAGTAGAAATCCCTACCAAAAATAAGGAAACAATATGATATAAAACCACTTTATATTGTTTTGGTTTCAAGCAGGCTTGAATTGATGGGTCCACTACATATACAACTCATGATTAGTGTAGCCTATATCTCTACCATTATAAAAGTATCAGCTTGTGGTGGTCAATTCGGCCACATGCCTATTTCCCTCACCACCTCACATGCAGAGCGCAGTCCAGGCGCGTGCAGCGTGTTATTCCTTGCTTCGACCCCACCTTGTTCGGCGCGGTTGGGAACCTGCATTGATATCGTGCGCATAGTTGCCCTTGCAGTTGCAGGTTGCCGACCTGCGGTTGCCTCTCCTTGCACAGCGACGCCGTCTCTCCCGTTCCTCTTTCGCTCCTCTCCACCTCCCACCATACCTCCCCATCGTCCAATCGTCCTATTCCCTTAGGCCTCAGCGTCGCCACCTCTCAGTCATCTTGGTAGTTGGTGCTCCCCTCCATGAGAAAGGAAGGTCCTCAAGGTCGTCGTCGCCCAGCTCAACACTGACGATCTCCTCATTGACCTCCTCCACCTTTCAGCGCTTGTCCATGATGCCCTCATCCGCCACGCCTGCGAGTTCAGCATCGTCCTCGATGACATCCCATCACCCACCTCGCGCACTGACCGAGTTCGCCCAGATCGACGCACTGAGGCCACTGAATTTTTTAGTGTCCTTATTCTTCAGTTCTGATCTTTCTCCACTTCGTCATTGTGCCTCCTCGAATAGGTGTTGTGCATCCTCTTTCCTTTTCCCTCCCCTCTCCTCCCCTTTGTTCTTTCAGTGTTCACAGAATTTTCTCCCCCGTAGCAGCAAACAAGATCTTAGGGAAAGGTCAGATTATTCGGCTCTCGAGGTGCATCTCTGGCAGCCAGGGCCAAGAGCGTGTAGTGCGGCGACACTGGCTCAGCTCGGTGGCCGGATGGACTTGCGGCTTCTGATGGGCAAGGGGCAAGGTGGTGTTCTGCTCTGCTGGATCTCCAGGTACTTGTACAGAGTGCAGTTGTATTGAATCTCAATTGGAGAATTGATTGGTATTGTTTTTCTGATTTTGTAGGTTCAAACTTCTGGGTTCTGATAGTTGCTTGATAAGCCACTCACTGGTCTTGGTATGTGATTGAAGCTGAAGGCTATATAAAACTAACATGTGAATACTATTTCTTTTCTTTATTTATTCATTTCTGAACCAGTCTGAATGCATATACATGAGAGCAGTTGCTTTATTGCACTTATCCTTATGCATCCTGCCATCTATGACAATTGCTTGGAATATTGTTCAATTGTTTGAAGTCAAATAAATATAGTATGGTAAAATTAAAATCTGCTTGCGGTATATGTGCTTACTAGGTCTGTACCTTCAATTTCAGCTTTGAACTGCAGATACTCCATGTGGCTTTGTTCAGTTCAATGAACGGCATCCTTGCCCGTGCCCTTGGGTGTTATTAGTGGCAAAATTTCATGGGTGGACTACCATATGGACACGACCACGGCCAACTAAGGTACCCAATTTACTCGAGCAACTTTTAGATGGCATCATCTTTTTTGTGGGAGTATACTGATATGCTGTCATTTTTCTTCAATTGTTGATGTAAGAAAAGTAGAAAACAATTAATTATCACATGTGAGGACCTATTTGTAGGGTGGCAATCAGGGAAACTGTAATTTTCATTTGATAGTTTGTGTATGCTCCATCAGTTGATCTTGTATCGGAGTGTTTTTTTTAAAGGAAAACAGTAGAAACTCCTACTGTAATTATATTGGAGTGTTGACACTGGAAACATGCACTATGCTCAGTATCAGCAATAAGTGTAGCATACCTAGGACAAGAGATGCTGAGAGGGTAGATCTAGAGCTACCAAAAAGATGTGAGGTATGTGTGAATTTTGGCTGGTCATTTTGCTGCGTATATTACTGCCCTATAGCCAAATGAAAACATATTGGTGAAAACAAACCTTTTGTAAAAACAAGGGCAGGCTCAGGATGCAATCCAGCCTGGCATATATGTGTTCGCCGCTTCTCGAATACGCGACCAAGCGGGATCACAAGTGTGTATATCTAACTTAAATCTGTGTCGTATGAATTGCATCGTAAGTGTGTATTTAAATCTCAGATGAAATAGCTGAGATTGATTTATAACATGATTGAAATGTATCAACTAGTTTCTGCATGCGAGGTGTGTAGTGCTGCGCTCTCACTCTTGAAGAAAGAAGTTATGAGGGAAAGTTAAGTAGGAGCGAGCGAGAAGGACCTGAGCGATCCCCCAGGGGAGTTGACGAAGAGGCGGATGTCAGAGTCGGGGTCGATGGCGTCGAGGAGGAGGAGCTGGCTGACGACGGCGTCGGCGAGGAAGTCCTCGATCTCGTTGCCGAGGAAGACGATGCGCTCCCGAAGAAGAAGGCCCATGACGTCACCGCCTGCTCCGCCACCCGGCGCATCCGACTCCGCTCGGACGCGGCCCTCGCACAAGGCCGAGGCGCAAGGGTTGAGCTTGAGGGAACGCGGCTGCGCGGAGCGCCAAGCGCGGGCGCATAGCTGCTGCTGGGGGCGGTGCCGCCGGTGCCTGAGGCGAGCCGCGACGGAGAGGGAGGCAGCGGCACTCGCGCTCGCACTCGCACTGGCGGCCGCCATCTCTCCCTGGGCGGCGGCTGTCCGTGTCCGGCTAGAGGAGGAGCCTGCAGTGGCAGCAGTGCAGGCGGATGGATTGAGTTGAGCGGATAGCATTGGGCCTTGGGCCTTGCCTTGGGCCTTGGGCCTTCCCAATATCCACTCAACTAAACGCGAAAGCTCTTCACGGAAACTCGCTGAGATTACCTATTTTGAGTTTTTGCAGCTCAACCCCTCACCAAAGTTCTCTCTAAGATTTTGACTGAAATGGCGCCCAACCTCTTCTCTTTCTTTAGACAAGAATAATTTAGGCCAAAATTTGGCACCCATAAAATCATGCATAGCAAACATCCATCTTGTAGTTCCAAAATGGACTTGGTTGAATAGAGCTTTCTAAACTACAGCATGCTACGCATTTGCCAACATGAGGCAACTATCCAAATGTTACCCACACGTAGTATCAGTATCATCATCACCCGCTTCAACTCCAGAGACATAATAGATGCTACTTGAGATGAAACGGTCGAATATCACTCATATTGTATCTGTATCCATATTTTTTTCATCGGATACAGATTTGGACACGGATAATACTGGATACAAATACGGATACAAAAAATATCGGTTACGAATACAGATCGCATATGGATACTCTCTATCACATAATACGCGACAACACATACTAGAGAAATAAGCATGGTAAAACACATATAGTTATCACTTATTGCGCGTCAACTCTGTGGGCTCATAGTCATGTGGACTCATAGTCATGTTGGTATGTAAGTATCTAGGTATGAATACCCATTCCCGGTAGAGAGAAATAGATTGATAAAACCATATACATCTTGCCGTTAGTGCTGGTCATTCATCCTAACATAAGGATTAATAGGTCTGCAGATGGGCTTTCATTACATAGATAGCATCCGTCGGATATTATCCAAAGAAAAGCTCGGATAATATCCATCAGATGTTATTCGTGTCTGTACTGCATCTGCATAAAACATTCAGATATCCACAACATTATCCATATCACTATCCGAGTTGGTTCGGTCGGTCGGAAATTATCCGTACCATTTTTATCCCTAGATACTATTGGTAGTTAACAATGCTACATAGCTCAGAGACATCATGTTCAATGTTCATGTACCATCTATCGTACAGCTAAAACTCGTGCAATTCTGCCTACACTCCAAAACCAAGGATACAAATTGCCACTCTGGCATCCTCAAGTTACTCGTCCTCCTCTTCCATGTCATTTTCATCTACTAGATGCCCAAGTGAGACTTTGGCCTTCTTCAGCTCTGGCAAACTCGAACCCGAGATCCCCTCGCTTTTCCTCTTCTCACCCTGCCCTGTCTCATCCCCATCATTGATAGCTTCACCTGACGAAGGCTTGTCATCATCAGCCTTCTTGGCTGTTATCGACATAGAATCATCCTTCTTCTCCGATACTATCTCAGCTCCCTTCTTTAATGACTGCTCACTTTCTTTCAGGAATGCACGCACAACATCATTCTCTGCAACATGCAGAGCTGTCTGCCCACCTTTCGTCTTCGCTGTGATATCTGCGCCCTTTTTCACTAAATACTTCACAAGCTCCTGGTGGGAGTTCTGTGCAGCAAAGTGCAAAGCCGTGAAGCCTTTCCTGTTCTTTGCTTTCACAGAGGCCCCAGATGCCAGCAGCTCACGGACCACCTCTACATGACCTTTCTGCGAGGCAAAATGGATTGCAGCAGTGTCATCCATTGCTGCAGCTCCAACATCAGCTTTGTGCTTGCAAAGGCATTTTACAACATCGACATGCCCAGCCCATGCCGCCAAATGGAGTCTATATGAACAAATTCGACCATATCAGGGAAATAATATAAACAGAGGAAATCGATAGGGCTAGAGCAAGCATATCATACTAGTACTACTACCGCAGAATCAAAAGAACCATTTCATAGAGGGTAACAATACTAATGCAGCAACAACAAATTCTGCCCACGAAGGAACTAGTCTATTTCTACAGACAAATAACCACGTTGGAGAAGCTAGAAACATCTTTATGCAAGCTATATCAGACTCTTTTGGGGCTTGTTCAATAGCATATGGCTCACGGCTGTATGTAGCTCTTGAAATAACAAGGGGCCAAGAGATGAAACAAAATGGCTTACCATCCCTAAATTAGCAGCAAGGTTCAGAAATAATTATAACTTTGAGCAGTAGGACCATCGCAAGTCGCAACTTATTAAGTGAAACCGACCCTTAAGGTGTAATCGTGAGATCTGATCGGTTGTGCACCAAACCAACACGATTTTTATATATAAAAAAAGACTGAATGTAACCCTCAATTTACTCTACCTATGTATAAAATTTCAAGTACAAATTCATTCTATGTTGATAGTAAGAAAATGATGAAATTTTGGCAAATAATAAATCAAAAGGAAAGGGTAAATACTATTTGCAGAAATATTATCATTTTTATTTATTTAAACACACTTTGAGTTTCAAGTTGAGAATATAAAGAGCAAAACCCACTCTCCATAGACTACATCAAATAAAAAAAATGGAATTGTTATGTTTATTTAGTGCTCCAATACTGGATTGCCCCTAACCTGATAGGTTGCCATAAGAGTAAGACCATAAGCTTGTAGGCCAAAGTTGCTAAGTCATCTATAATAAAAAATGCTCAGAGGTAATGGCACATCTGAATTGGGTGGAGTGGCCAAAAACTGAGAGGAGAGATCTTGGGTGCTAATAAGTGCACACACAAGTTCAGTGGTATAAAACTGAACCCGGGGTCTTTGGAGGGGTCTTGCATGTCAAATGGCAAAGGATAGGCTCGTCTTCAATTCAGTCATTTGTTTTCCTTTGGTTGTTCCTCGAGAGGAAAGGCTTAGATGCACACGCTTCAATAACTTGTTGTGCACAGGAGATTTGCAAGAATGTTTTCTTCGGACCGTTTCTTGTAGGAGTCGGTGGTTCTTACCGCTGAAACTCTTGGTTTCTGGCGTTAGTCCTCGTTGTAATAAAGGTTACTTGGCTTGTTCTAAAAAAAGTGAACATGTGATGTTTCCAAGGCATGAAACCAAATTTCCTAAAAAATATTATACCTGCATGAGGAGAAGTTGTATTGTGCTCGTTGCAATGGTATAGACGTGTAGTAGAAATAACATGAGAAGGCATCGGCTAGCTATCCAGCCAGCGTGAAACAACATTGTCATTTCAGTTTACAAGTAGGAATTCCATTATTTATGGCGATAAATAAAACGAAATTTAAGGTTAGTTGTTGTATACTGGTCAGGGCTGGCCGCCGAGAAAATAAAGATGAATATTTGAGGGAAAAACATTTAACTATTCTAGGAGGAAAGGAAGGGAAGGGAAGGATGTTACGGGGAGCGGGAGAGACGGTCTCTGGAGTTGACGGCGAGAGGGTCGGATTCGCAAAGCGACTCCGCCGCCGACGCATCACCCGACCTCGCAGCCTTGTGCAGATGCAGATCCTCCTCTCCTCCTCGGCCTCGGCCTCCACGGCCGCCGCCGCCGCCGCCGTGACGCCTCCCCATCTCTCTACCTCTACCTCAAGTTCGGGTCGGAGCGAAGGAAGAAGGCAAGAAAGGAAGGCCAACTACAGTATACGGCCCACTCCGGCCCACCGTCTTCTTTTTCTTAAGAGTTTCTTTTTTTGAGATGCACAAAAAGGCGGAAGCGTACTGCTGGTTAGCGCCTCCACTCGAGGAAGACGCCCCTCGCTCTTTCCGTCGGTCTCTCCCGGGTCAGGTGAATCGGAGGACTGCCTGCGCGACGGCGGCGGCGGCGGCGGCGGGGATGGGCGACGGCCGCGTCGGAGCTCAAGGTGGGACGAACCGCCCCGCATGGCTGCAGCAGTACGAGCTGGTGGGCAAGATCGGCGAGGGCACCTACGGCCTCGTCTTCCTCGCGCGCCTCAAGCAATCACATCCCCACGCTACTGCCGGTGCTGCCCGCCGCGGCTCCCCCATCGCCATCAAAAAGTTCAAGCAGTCCAAGGAGGGCGACGGCGTCTCGCCCACCGCCATCAGAGAGATCATGGTACCCCACTCGTTGCTTCTGATTCCTCCTCCCCGTACCTCCAAACCCTAACTATATGATACAGTTCCAGCTCCACTAACCTTCTCTTACTTCCATCGCGTCGCAGCTCCTGCGCGAGATAAACCACGAGAATGTCGTCAAGCTCGTCAATGTCCACATCAACCACGCCGACATGTCCCTATACCTCGCCTTCGATTACGCCGAGCACGATCTCTATGTACGCCACAGCCATCCCTTCTCTCTGCTTCTCCCATTCGCATCAATCTTTTACTGTCGATTTCAAATGTGATCCCCATGAGATGAAAATGAGCACACCCGCCTTTCTTTCTCAGATTATTTATAGTACAAATTAACCAAACTGCAGGAGATTATCAGGCATCACAGAGAGAAGCTTAATCTTTCCATTAATTCCTACACCGTCAAGTCCTTGCTCTGGCAACTGCTCAATGGCCTCAACTATCTTCATAGGTATCACCTATATCTTTAATGACAATATGGATATTTTGTTTCCCCATAGTGGTGTGGTGTCTACCCTAACATGTATGGGATTTTTCTCTGGGCCAACCTATCTAAATCTGATTGACCTTAACTACCTTCCCTCCTGCAGTAACTGGATTATCCATCGAGATCTCAAGCCTTCTAATATACTGGTATGTTGTTATATGCCTCTTTCTGATATTCAAATCTGTCCATTTTTGCCTCTTCTTTTTTTTATTTGCTGATTGTGCTGCGGTGCTGTGCCCCAATAGGTTATGGGAGAAGGAGAGGAGCATGGAATTATAAAGATTGCTGATTTCGGGCTTGCTAGGATATATCAAGCTCCACTAAAACCATTAAGTGACAATGGGGTGAGTATGTCCATCTCCATGCCTGTTGTTGAGCATGCTCCTGTCCTGAGTTCCTATTTCTAGGAGTATGGAGTAAGGAAAAAAATGGTGCCTTGGTAGAGGAATGCCTAGTCATTTTGCATGTTAACTACTTGTATTCCCACTGTTTTGATAAATTTATGCATATACCTGTCAAATATCTGAATGTTTTGTTACTATCTGCTCTTATTGTATTCTCTTATTTTTATTGGAGCATGTGGTGTGCTAACAAGATCCGCTGCGTATATGGCTAACGAAACAATTTCAGGTGGTTGTAACAATTTGGTATCGTGCTCCCGAGCTGTTACTTGGGGCAAAACACTACACAAGTGCTGTTGGTATCCTTGCAGTGAGAGCTAAAGCATACTCTTTTTACCATACCTTTTTCTTAATTGATTCTGTTATCTCCTTAATCATCTCTAGATATGTGGGCAGTTGGTTGCATTTTTGCTGAATTGCTTACACTGAAACCACTGTTCCAAGGTGTTGAAGCCAAAGCTACTCCTAATCCGTTTCAAGTATGGGATTTTACACAAAAGTAGTTAGTATGCTGATCTTGTTTTCAGATTAGATCACTAGACGTACCTATCATGATGATCATGTTTCAAATACTATCTGGAACCTTCCTTAAATTAATTCAGGCAGTAGATTGTTGCATTACATTTTGTATAATTTTTCCTCTATTTATACATTTTATTTATCTCACAGTTAATTTACATCTTGTAGCTTGATCAACTAGACAAGATTTTTAAGGTCTTAGGTATGGATGTGTTGCTTCTGCTTTTGCGTTGTTGGATTCTCTACTCATTTTTAGATAATATGCTCTTGTAATATAATAATCCAATTGTTCTGAAGGTCATCCTACGGTTGAGAAGTGGCCTACCCTTGCCAATCTTCCATGCTGGCAAAACGACCAACAGCACATTCAAGGGCATAAGTAGTATGTCAGACATTGTTGAGCTGCTCTAGGAAACCTGAAAATTTTTTATCTTTCCTTAAGGCAGTCATTTCTCCCTTGTAGTGAGAACACAGGTCTTCATAATATTGTGCACTTGCAGCAGAAGAGTCCTGCATTTGATCTTCTTTCGAAGATGCTTGAGTATGTGACATGTCACTCGGTCGCTTGCTTGTTATAGATTCAACATTACATTGGTTGATGCTCGCGTCCTTTATTTATTTTGTGCACTCCTCTTTGTTGGTTTATCGCCTTCGTATTCCTCCTGTTTCAGGTATGATCCTCGGAAGCGTATAACAGCTGCACAGGCTTTGGAACATGAGTAAATAGCTAGATAATTTTGCCTATCCATTATTCTTTTTTTGCTTGGATGGATGCTTCATTTGTTTCCAAAATGTGTATAACATGTTCTTTGCTGATGTGTCCTAGACTAATAGTTTGCCTGAATCTAGGTTAGGACCATGCAAAAGATAATTTGGTAGCCAGTGCAACTACCTGCTAGATCATTGTGCGCTCTTAGCATTTCTAGCCAAGTCATGGGCCTGTTTGGTTGCCATCTAACTTTACCACAACTACCCTTAGGCAAAGTTAGGCAGCCACAAAAAGTGTGGCAAACAAAATCGGCGCCACACTTGTGGCAAAGTGTGGCAAGAAAATGAGTCTATGATGTGTGGGGTCAGAGGCTAAGAAAGTGTGGCGCGACTAATGTTAGGCGTGGAACCAAACACACGCCTAAGAATGTGTGGCGTGACTAAGGTTAGGCGTGACAGCCTTAGGCTGCCAACCAAACAGGCCGTAACATGCTTATATTTTTTGCACTAATAGAGACTTTAACTAACCTATTCTGTATGTCTGCCATCTGTATCTCTATCGGAAACAGTCTAGAATTATTTTCATATTCATGTCTATGATTATTGAACCCGTTAAATTTTCTTCACTCATATATAGCACTAATAAGCCTTCATCTGTAGAACAGATTCAACAGAAACACGAGGTCTTTTTTGAACTTTCAGTTTCCTGCCCAAATTTAACTATTTTGTTTCATTAGTATTGATTTGTACATTCTTTATCTGGTTTGGCAGAAAGCTATCGTTAGTAATTAGAATTCAAGGTTGTTTGATGTCATTGACACCCTTTTAATATGGAAAAATTCTGCATTCTGAATCTTGTATATTCAACACGAAAATTATAAGGGTTTGCAACTATTTGTTCTAATCCCTACAAGCTTTTAAGTGTTTTAAGCTTTTAGTTACATGGATTTAGCTTAAATGAAGATGGTTTTCTTTTCCATGTTGTAATGTTGGTGAATACACCCATTTCTTTGCTTAGGTACTTTCGAATGGACCCACTGCCTGGACGAAAGTAAGTTTTCTGGTGGGCTGAGTCGTGCTTACCTTTACTTTCCCTCTGCTCATATGTTTGACAGAGCATTTCCTTTAGAAAGTGGAGATAGTTCTCATCCTTCTACCTAAAATGTCTCTTTGGTCAGTGCGCTTTTACCATCCCAGCCAGGTGACAAAATTGTGCCATATCCTGTTCGTCCCGTTGATACTACAACAGATTTTGAAGGAACAACAAGCCTTCAGCCAACTCAACCGGTAACACAGTTGTGTTTCTACCAAACCCTCATTTTCGAATTGCTGGTTAATCGGAAGCTTTATGAGATGAATGCGCGAGGCAGTTTAGATGTGTTCCATGTAGCTAATTATCACCTCAAGCTGTAGAGAACATTTTAGTCGTTCAAACAAATTTAATTGTGGGTATCATAAGATTTGGATGTTATTTTCCATGCCATCACAAAATTCAGTTGGGACATGGTTCTTTGGTTTTTGCAACATTTCTTGCGATGTTGTAATGCAATGCATTTGTATTTCAGCCATCAGGAAATGCACCTCCGGGCGGTCAGTCTGTGGTACCGAGAGCCCTTCCGAGACAAATACAACCACCCATGGTTGGTATGCCGAGAATGCCTGCTGGTGCGAACATTGCAGCCTTCAATGCAGCACCACAAGCAGGCATGTCTGGCCTGAATTCTGTTCCAATGCAGAGAGGCGCCAGTGGGCAGTCGCATCCTCACCAGGTACATCTTTTCCTCCTTGAAGGCTTACCTTGCTAATGCTAGTTGAAAAAGGCCTGTGATTATTGAATTGAAGCTTTTTTGCGCAACAGTTGAGAAGGAAGGCTGATCAAGGGATGGGGATGCAGAACCCAGGATATCCGCAGCAAAAGAGGCGTTTCTGACAGTGACAACTCACCCCCACCCTGGGTGCTGACTGCTATCATGTACACCTGTTGTTTGAAACATGTTTGTTATGTAAGCTAGTTGTCGTTGTTGTTCATGATTTATCAGCATTTCAATGTGAATACTGGTAATGTATTTTAAACATGGAATCGCTGTAAATCAGTCCTAGAGAATAGTAGTCGAAGGACCAAGCGATGGCAGGATATTACTTACCCAATTAACTAAGGAGAAGGATTTGGAGATGTGGCTCAAAGAACTCATGTCATGTAACTTGAGAGCTAAGTGCTACTCGTACTACAGCACTTATTTTTTCTGTTAGATGTCCTAGAATTTTAGAAAACGATATTATTTTTATAGTAAACAGTATAAAAACAGCTCTTAATAGTTTCACAATTAGAATATATTCATGTAAAGTAATACAATTTGATGGCTTGCTCGGTCCAACTATGTAAGATAATGGTGTTAAGGGTATTCGTGGTATTTCTATATTGTTGTACGATAGACTTGTATGTGTCCCCTGAGCTCTATATATTGCCCTTATGGCATGTTCTTACGGCATGTTTAACGACGCCTCTATATATTTACTTTAGTTGGTCCTATTTATATAGAAACTGGGTGAAACTGGGTTGTGACCGGTGGAAATAGGATTGGAAGAAAAATATAAGAGAGATATGTAGGGTTTCGAAAAATAAGGTCAGGATTATAGAGGTGAATAGTAAAACAGGGTTGTGGATAAGAGGTGGATGGCGAGTGAATAATGAAATAGGGCGAGGAAATAAGGTCACCATTGCACATGGCTTTACAAGTTAGGGCTATTGCAACATGAACTGACTCATTCATTCACACTATATTTATTTGCTTGTATGTAGCTCTTTTTTTTTGCTAAATTTCAACACTCTAATCATGATTTTGAAAAGACTACGGGGCATACGTCTAATTGGACTGGACATCGTCCCCAACTCATCCCCGTTTCACGCCACATATTCCTTGTTCTTATCCCTACCCCCCTTCCTTGCCTCAAAAATCATATCCTCTGCGGTATTACAAAGAGCAATCCCATTGACATGTGGGCCATAGCATCATGGGTGCACATGTCAGTGGGACAACTGCTCCTTGCAGTACGACACAGGATCTAGCTCCCTCGCCTTACCAATCAGCGCTCATCTAACCTTCCCTGCTTTTCTTGCCCTCGTCGTGCCCTCCTTTCCCTCACTCACCCGTCCTCCCCCACTCCTCTCGCCATTCGCCGTGACCATCACATATGGGACGCTCCTCTTTTTCACTCTCTCTCTCTCTCTCGCATCTTGGTGTCGACAAGCTCCTCACCGGATCCGGCGACCTCCCATTGGCTTCATCTCTCCTAGCCCGACGGCTCTCCCTGACGCAAGCTGCAACAACGACAAAGCTTACATTTGTGTTATAGCTGTGTTTGGAGGTGACGACCATATGCTCCGGCGAGCTCCACCTCAAATCCACTCTCCCAGCCCAGCAGCGGCTCTCCTCGGTGCAAGTTGCAATGCCAAGCTCACAGGGACCCCTGCTCCTATGAAACACCATAAAAATACCTAAAATATTTTGTTTACTTCTGTGAAATATTTTGTTTACTCTTGTAAAACATGTAAACAAATATATGTTTGCTCATGTGAAACACTGCGTAACTGGGTTGAATAAATACTGAAAACCATTGACGGTACTTGGATGAGTCGTTTTGGATCTGCACCTGGATGCATAAATGGGCCAGTGGGGAGAGGAGAGGACAGGCCCATTGCCTGCCTCAAGGACTTGTAATCCGGCCCTAGACAGGGTACGGGTCGTCTTCTTCCTCCTCCGACTCCAACGCGATTTAGATTTGATTCTTCTTTGGCTTCTTTTTTTAACAAGACAACTGCGATCTCTTCCTGGTATTCTACTATTCCTCCTCTTCAACCCTAACCCTAACCATAAACCAAGAAAAGAATCGAATCGAATCGAATAGATCCCTTTCTTCTTGTTTGTTCCAACAAATCTACTCACAAAAGACTTTCTTTCTTGTCGATTTCTTCCTAGCTCGCTCCATATGGCCGGCTGGACCAATTCCAGCGCCGCCGCCTCCGGCCCAGGAGGAGCCGGAGGGTGGCGGTTCACCAGCGGTGGCAACAGGTGGCGAGAGAGGGGCAGGGGGAGACCACCACCGCAGCCCCAATATCGGTACCGCCCAGTCAGTTCCAACTCCAATGCCCACCCCTCGCCGCCCCCGCAGCACCACCGCTCCATGGATCAGCAGGCCTCCACTTCCACGCGCCCTCGTCTCCCACTCGCAGACGACAAGTCCCCTGTCCCCGCCTCTTCCGCGATCAGCTCTCCCGCCAACGCTGATGCCTCCTCCGCGTCCGTGGCTGCGGCCAGCCGCAACGCCGCCAACTTTGAGTGCAACGTCTGCTTTGACATGGCCGCTGACCCCGTGGTCACCAGCTGCGGCCATCTCTTCTGCTGGGAGTGCCTCTACCAGTGGCTCCACGTGCACTCACAGCACCGCGAGTGCCCTGTCTGCAAGGGCCAGGTCGCCGATGATGCCATCATACCCATCTACGGCCGCGGCGGCTCTGCAGCTCGCCTCCACACCGCACCGCCAAGGCCCACAGGGGCCAGAGTCCAGAGCTGCAGGCAGCAGCAGCAGCAGCAGCAGCAGCCAGACTTGAACCTGAACCTGCCTTTGGAGGACGACGATGAAGACTCAGATCCCTTTGATCTGCAATGGATTGGTCTGGGCTATAGAGCTCGCTCACCGGCTTGGTCGCGGGAGATGCCCAGTCTGCAACTGGACTACGATGACTACACCAATGTCTACGACTACGATGGCTTTGATGACTATGATCTGCTGGGCTTTCCGGTGTTTGCGTCTTCACAGGGACAGGGGTATGGTGTTGGGGACGACATCATGGAGGCGCCCTTCAGCAGCAGCGACAATGGCACCCATCATCAACCACACCATCAGAGTCTCGGGCGCCGTCAGCATCAGCGCAATCGAGCAAGAGCAAGAGCAGCAGATCACTCAAGCACCGATGGAATAGGCGGCGATGCTGATGCTGGCTCTAATGTGAATAGAGGAGATTCTTCTGGATCTCAAGGGAGAAGAGGAAGGAATTCTTCCAATGGAACCGTAAGAGGAGGGATGCAGAATAGCAGGAGACAGAGGAGGAACTCCAACCGGTGATACCAGTGCTCAATAAACAAAAGAGAGATTCTTTTGTAGCCCAGGCCATTCATATGAGCATGTTTTCCTTGATACTTGGTAGTAATTTAGTATGCATCAGGTCCTAGAGCCTGACCTGTGTGTGAGCTTGCTGCCTACCTGAAGATGCATGTAACGTTGCAGGCAAATGCACTGATGGTTTTGTGCAAACAAGAACCCCATTGTTGATGATTCAAAGTTGTTGTTCTCATATCTATGAGATGAATAGGAACCCCATTGTTGATGATTCAAAGTTGTTGTTCTCATATCTATGAGATAAATAGGCATGCTTGTCTTGAGACTAGAGTGTCTGGTGTACTGCGCACTTGTCACAAAACGGGGCAGGCGTGCGTAATGTTGTAGCAGCAAAGGGATGAAGCAATTTTACAATCGAGTGGCAATGTTGTAGCGCAACAAGCAACGAAAGCAGCAGCAGAAGCAGCAGCTGCTACTACTAGTGACTAGTCTAGCAGAAGCAGCTAGGCCTCGTTGTCGTCCCCGTAGGCGAGGAAGCGGTAGCGCTCCTCGTAGGGGCCGTCGAAGTGGAGGTCGGCCTCCAGCCACTTGGGGTACCTGACCAGGTCGCCCGCCACGAAGTGCATGTAGTCGTCGCCGGTGGTGGCGCCGGCGGGCAGCACCCTGACCTCGCCGGAGACGATGTAGACGAGCTGGTCCACCTGCCAGTCCCAGGGCATGCGGCAGCGGCCCCCCGTGCGCCAGGCCGACCACGTCTCCATCACCCGCAGCGCCTCCACCCGCGCCTGCGCCGCCGCCCCGCGCTCCACCCGCACCTTGTACGTCTCCATCACCCGCAGCGCCGCCGCCGCCGCCGCCGCCGCTACCCTTCCTCTTCTTCCGTGCCCATGGCTACCAGAGGCCATGGGGATGGGCCCGGGCACGCCGAGGAGATGCCATCCTATTCCAGCCCTCATCTCTCGCTCAAGCCGTAGGCCGTAGCCGTGAAGGCGAAGCGAAGCAGGGGAGGAGAGCAGCGTTTTGCCTTATCCTCTTGCTGCCAGGCGCCAGCTTGAGCATATATATATATATTAATAGATAATTCCTTGCTGCGATGCGACTTCCTCCAAGAAATATAAACATATTTAGATGCATACGCTTTCTGTGCAACAATTTTACGCCTCCCCGGTACCACCAGACATGAGCACTCCAACTCTCTCTTGTGCTCATTCTAATACAAATGTGTCAACCAAAGCATCCTACTACACAGTTCACAGCTATTAGACAGGAGGAATCCAAACCCAAAACCAAAAAACATCGTGGCACATCACATGAGCCAAGGAATCAGGACGAAGAAGACGTCGAAGTTAGCCGTCCAGAGGCTCGCATCTCGTCCAGAGTTGTGGCTAACCAGTCCAACCCTTCGTAGAGGCCATCACCTTTGAGAGCGCAGGTGCCCTGGATGTGCCAGATCCGGTTGGTCAGGTCATACAGCCCAAGACCCTCGCACACTTCCATCGGGCTCATTGCGCCCCTCTGCATATGATTCAACAAACACATCTCAAAACCATGTGTTAATCAACTCTTTTGTTCCATAAGTACAACTGGAAATGCCAACATCAGCCCGCCATAAAGCTTGTCCAATTATGTAAGCAACATCAAATTCCTATCGTCTGCTAACTATATATTTGTGCCACTCGAATTGGTATCCCGACAACCACTTTAGTCATGAGAAAAGAAGCGAATAAACTACATCCTGAGTCGTCAAAAAGATAATCTAGTATCCTACACAAACCACAAAAAAATCTTAACAACTACGTGCAATATTGAAGAAACCATGCCAAGCATACCATGTCTTGCTTGTTCGCAAACACCAATATCACACTGTTAAGCATAAATGGGTCATTGATTATTGCCTGGAACAGAGATTATGTTACAACAAGTTAGAGCAGAAAACACAACAAAATATCAGAATAAGAAACAATGTAAACCTGAAATTCAGCCCTGGCTCTTCCAATTCTGTCTCTATCCAGAGAATCAACCACATAAATCTGCAAAGAATGGGGAGAACTTCCATCTCAGGAAAGCAGCGTTATATTACAAGTCACTATGCCAAGTAATAAACCAAAGTTGAGGTATAGAAGGTCTTGGGCTAGAGTATTGGGAGATGTGCACTTGCATCCACAAACACTCTTCCTGTTTATTGGAACAATTTTAGTATTTCTGGATTCTCTTTTTGGTGAATCAGTAACTAAGAGCACCAAAAGATGCAAAGTGAAATAGGCCTACGGACCGATACTGAAACTGCTCATAAATCACGGGGGCATAGGGGTGCAGCAAAAAGAAAAAGGGGGATGGAATAATTAATTGGAGAAACAATACAGCTGAAGTGTTTCTATGTTGAATTGCTTATTCAAAGAAAATGAAGCTATGTCTAACTTGTATGTTGCATAAATGGAACGAGAATAAAATGACCAGAGCATCAGTGTTGTTGAAGTAGTGCCTCCACAGGGGCCTTAATTTCTCCTGGCCCCCAACATCCCACACAGTGAACACTACATTCTTATACTGAACTTTCTCAACATTGAAACCTGCAACGCAAGACAGAGCAAGGCATCACTAATTGCTGGATTAGTTGGTGCGGTAGCTACAGGGCTGCTCATGTTGAGTTGATAAGAATATGGTTGATGCCAGTCAAAACAAAATACAGGTGAGCCGGCATGGTATACCGATAGTAGGGACGGTAGAAAGAACTTCGCCAATGTGCAGCTTGTAGAGTATGGTGGTCTTACCGGCTGCATCCAACCCAAGCATCACCACCTAAAAACAACGCAGCAGACTGTGACAATAGAGTTGAGAAGCATAATACATTGGAGCATCAATCATTCAATCTCGGTCTGTGAGTGAAGGGAGGACATGTTACATGAATGAAACGCAGAAACCATGTGTAGTGGTGCTGTGCATACATACATGTGTATCGTGTGTGATTATGGTAGTAACGGAGGAAGGAGCAACTAGCAAAATGCAAGAACAGCTGGTGAGCAAAGTGAGGAAGTATGGTTTGCTGTGTTTTTGCAATGATTTAATGTGCTGCTTATGTGTGGTTTGCTCGGCAAGGCTTGAGCTCTGGCATTTCAGCATCAAATTAATGGCTCCGGAGATGGGTGGTGGAGAATTCCCTGGACAGGGTGACGGATCATCTGCAGTAACTGATTTGAGGGAAATCAAAATCTGTTGGTATGAGGAAGATGCTTCAGCTTCACCAAGCAACATAAAGATGGAGAATGGCAGCGCAGCACAATATTACCGTGGATGGTCATGGTACATGAAAAATTGAGATTGTCCCTTCGCTAATTCAGCATGAAAAAACAATTACTCCTCGATATGATTAGCTCCCCTTCCTCCATCGGTTCTTCTCTTCGATTGGACTGGATGCCGATCCAATCAGGATCAGGGAAGAAGAAGAGGGAGGGAGGGAGGGAATACCCGCATCTCCTTGTTGCCGAAGAAGGCGTCGAAGAGCTTGCGAAAGGCCTGCCCCATCTCCGATCTGCCGAGTCCGGAAGGTTCCTCCGAGGGCTAGTCGGTCGATCGGCGTCGCCGTCGCCGTCGGCGAGGAGGGTTGGGTCTCGTCGGAGGAGGCTCACCTCAACGCTCAACCTGAACCTGATGCGGCGAGACCAATCTAGGCCGTCAGATTCGACGACGTGCTGGTGGCTGCCGTTAGGTCGGATGCCTGGCAGTGGCACTCCGCCTTCCCTAGATGTGGTGGCCAAACGGCCCGGGTGAAGCATTCGGTCAATTAAACCGAATCTGGCCTGAGTCCTCGGTCCACCGGGCCATCATAGTTCGGTTCGTACAATAGTGTCTCGGTCCGGTTTAGTTTGGTCTGGCTCCGTCTGGTACTGTAGCCGCTTATAACCGGGCCAGCCTGGTTTGCCTCATTACTGTGCGAACCGTGTTTGCGCTAGAATCTCGGCCCGTTGTGTCGGCCCTCAAAATCCTCTTCTTAAAAACCACGTGTCCCTGGATCTATACACTAGGACACACCAATATATAAGCCGGATCATTTCATACATGCGGAAAACTTTAATTAAATTAACAACCTATATTAAACCCGAAGGTTATTAAGTATTACAAACTGGTGCACCAGCCAAATAGTCTTAAGAACAAAAACATAAATATCAGAGTACGAGAAAAATCACAAGAAATAAAAAGAAATATCCGCCGGCTATTCCCACGCACGCAACTGCAGCGTCGCCCTACACCTCCTCTTGGTCGTCAGCATACCCTGGATCACCATCCTCGTGACATTCATACGGGTCTTGCTCCACTCCTTCATCTAAAATAGTGAGGGTGTGTGAGGATAAGTGCACAATCAAATCGCACTTACGAGTTAACACCCAACCTAATACATTTTAAGATAGAGGTTTCAAACGAAATGTTGAGGTTTGTTTAATTTGCAGAAAGCTAGTTTTGTAAACAAAACTTATGACTTAGCAATTTTAACCCAAAATTATACTAATCGATGTTCCAGAGTTTAAGTTCCCAATATCAAACCATTTCTCATTCCCATACTAAACTTCCACCATCCTCCCGCCATCATCTTCCGATTGAGGCACACTCATTGCGGATCATACATGCTATGAAGTGCCCATTCTTTCCTAGTTGGGTTGCCAAACCCACTTTAAAGTCACGGCTCTTGGAGATGTATGACCTAGATCATCCCTTGGATGACGACATGATTTTGTCATCGCCTCGGACTAAGGTTAGCCATAGTGCTCTCTACCAAGCCAATGGGCCCTACATCTGCACTATCGCATGATGATCAACGTGTTGTGGTACTAGGAATCAATTCTCGCAGGCAATTGGTAAACAACTTTTCACCGTGTGTCTCTCTACACGCCCGTCTAGTCCACTCTTAGAGGCTCGGATCCAGCCAGTCCACTCTCAAAGCATTTTCACTTTCTTCTTCTACTATCGTTCCTTCGTGTGTTGTGCACACGATATTTATAAATGTACATTTAACTTAGACAGATAAATGTACTAAATATTTAATCCTTTCTATCATAAAACTTACTGTTAATAAAGTTAAATAAATAAAATATTTAAGTTCATGAAAACCATATGTTGCTTTCAAAAGCATTAGCATCACCACCTTTTATATTTAAACTCGATAATACTCATTAGTATTTTTGAAGTACCTTTTTCAATAGAACATTTAAACATATGCATGCCTTTATATTTTCTAAAATTCAAATCCTCTAACTATTTACAAAACCATATCTTATAAAATAAAAAGGATGTGTATGTATATGTATTAGGGGTTAATACTTTTATTGCATACAAAGAATCATATTGGATTTAAATTCAAATTCTTGTATGCTTTGAAATAGAGATCAAAGAAGAGGGGTCGTTAAAGAGAATAGAGGTTAAAGAACGAGTTGATCGAAGAAACCCAAGGATCAGGAAGGTTGGACAACCTGGAACAAGACAATGCCAAGAGAACTTCTAAAGGATCTTGACCCAAAAGGCAAGTCTTATACTCTTAAGTCATGTAGAATAGCCCTATACATATTTATCAAGTATGCATTTGGATGAATTCTATATATATTTTGTATATGAAGTACTACAATAGACAACACTGATAAAACTTGATTGGCGATAGTGAAACCATGTCTAGGACGTTAGCAAGTTTAATTTATTTGTAGGCCATATTCATCTTGACAAACATATGAACTATGGTATCTTATCACCAAAGTCATTGAGCAAAGGAAAAGAGTCTAGAGTAGAATTAAATTGATAAGCGCATATGAAACATAACCAATAAAGAAAGACATATTAACTGATAATAAAGCTGGTGGGAAATTTTCAATCGCAACGATCGTATTATTATTGTTTATTCATGAATTGTGGATATAACCGACATGTGACAGGGTTATGAAGTGTCATTTTCTTGCTAGGGGCAGAGGAGGGAGAAGGTACTGGCATGCGACCAGTTATTGGTACCCATGTGAGGAACAAAGATGATAATGAGTGCCCATATGAGAGATAGGGCTTTTGTTGAGAAGTTTCTGCTCGATGCATATAAGAATACTACTCTTTTGCCACTATAACATAACACATTTGCGCCCAACCATACGACCGAAAAATCGGACTTGGATGAGTCATACACCATTATTACGAAGTTCCCATAGGAGTTGAGAAGTACCCTCACTGAGCGGTCAACTGCTAGGCTGTTAATCAGATGGACGAACGGTAGATGTCCTTCATGACACTGCAGATCGAGGTTTTAGCCGTTTCAGCAAGCATCGTAGTAGCGAAGGACTGGTATCTACATGGCGGACTCTAAGTGTAATGGCGTAGTGTCATGTCCCTGGTGTTTCGACACTAATCATGTCAGAGCATCGTCTGGGTAAAGCTGGGCAGGTTCTAATGAACTGAAATAAACAAATCATCGATGGATCTTGCTTTCAGAAAACGAAGTTGTGTTAATGGGTGACACCAGAAAACAGGGCTAAAATAGTTTTTCTTCTTACCTCAACTGTTCACATTTACATTATGTTTCTCATTCTATTGCGATTTATATTACCAGCTATAGGTGAATGGAAAGTAATTCGAATTGAGTCAGTTAAGAGCATAAGGATCCTAGATAGATAACTGGTGAGATAATTAACTTAATCTCAAATTAACCATGTTGCAACAAGGAAAAGAAATAGGTGGCGTGCTTTCAAAAACTAAGGCATGGGTAACACAAGGTCTGATAGTGAGTAAATGACCAAGGAATTAAGTTAAAACCCAGTTTCCTAGTAATTCAATATACATGTTAGTTAAAGACGAAGGCTTGCGAGTATTTGCGTGCTCACCTGCCTTTTATGCGGGCTGCTCATTCCAACGAGCAATCCTAAATCAGGAACCTACAGAAAATAATCTCTGGAACGACGATCATGATGAAGAGTCTGTGGAGGGAAGAAACGTCGTCTAGGTCATCCCTATACTCAGGCTTGCCTATGATGATGGGTTGTATTTTTGGTTGCAATATGAATAAATGACAGGTGTAAAACGAGTGTCTGTAAAAGCTCGACCAACAGGCCTTACTTTCATTGTAAGAGCATCCCCAATGGGGACATGTCGTGATCTATAAGAGCATCCACAATGCATGGCGCTTATATGACCTATTTAAGACGTTGTGTGGCGAGGATAAAGTTTCTGGTGGAGTGAAGGAATCTTTTATAGTATAGTGTGAAGGAATTTTAGAGGGATGAAGAGAGAAAATAGAGTAGAAGAGAGAGAAAATAGAGGTAGAGTAATTGGTGTGGATGCTCTAAGGATGTACACATCAGCATATATCCTACGTGGAGGTGAGAGAACGAGGAAAGAGAGGAGCGCTGGCGCTTGAGGAAGCGCCGGTCTCGCTCAGAAAAAGAGGCCGTAAGCGACCGGCTCTATCGACGACGCGGTCGATAGAACGGATCAGGTGTGCCTTCCTCCGATCTCGCGCGCAAAAGGGGAAATTTTCCCTCCACCCCCGAACCGAACCCCATCGGATCCCGCCGCCGACGCCGCCATGGACATGGGGGCGATGAGCGACCCGGAGAGAGGCTCTTCTTCTTCGACCTCGCCTGCAAGAACGCCAAGGCCGCCTACGAGCAGAACCCCCTCGACGCCGACGTACGAATCCTGCTCCTCTTCTCTTCCCTTTTTTTGCACCCCGCTGCTTGCTTGCTTCTGATCGGATGGTATGAGGAGCGATCCGATCTGATTTGTGTGTGGTGTGCGTGCGTGTGCCTCGCAGAACCTGACGCGGTGGGGCGGCGCGCTGCTGGAGCCGTCGCAGATGCAGAACGGCGAGGGTAGCCTCAGGTGCCTGGAAGGTATGCCACTAGATTTTTACTCTTGCATCTACAGATTAGATCTAGATTGCTTCCTCGTGTACAAATTGAATTATATTCAACCCTTGCACCTACATATTAGATTTAGATTGCTTCCTCGTGTACAAATCGAACTAGATTCATCGTGCATCCTTGTGTACAGATTGAATTATATTCATCGTGCATCCTTGTGTACAAATTGAATTAGATTCATCTTGTTTGCTATAGCGTTATAAAATTGTGAGTTCGAAGGGCCAAATATTTCCTCCCCCACCCCCTACCCACCCAAAAAAAGTTTATTGAATCATGCTAATTTAGTGTACTTAAAAAATAAGGAGATGTACTATGGTTTGTTCGCTAATCAGAGATATAGTCAAGTTACACATGAGTTACATGTTCTTTGAATGAAACAAGGAAAGACTTCCTGATATTAATCAATCATTTTGAGAGATTTTTGGAAGTGACCGTGTACTATTTCGGTCTTTCAGCAAGTTTGTATATAGTGTTGTAGTATCCACATGAGTGGGAATCCTGTTTTACTTATCTCAATAAACTTTTTTCAATTGGTAAAAGTTACTGGATGTGACCAAAAGTGCAGTGGTGATGACCCAATGACTTCTATTGTAGATGCGGAATCCAAGCTGGAGGAAGCACTGAAAATTGATCCTAACAAAGCTGATGCACTCTGGTGCTTGGGTAATGCGTAGACCTCTCATGGATTCTTTACTTCAGACACTGTGAAGGCTAATGAGTTCTTTGAGAAAGCAACTGACTGTTTTCAGAAAGCTGTTGATTTTGTATGTATAATCTGCTGGAATGCTTGCTGCATACAACATCTTTATTGTTGCCAGAGGCTGACCCACAAGTCTTGAGCTCCTGCAACCTATGCATAAGATAGTTGAAGCGTTTTAGTGCAATCCTCCTGGCCCATAACAAATGCCCTCCTATTTGAATATTATTGAGGATCGTCAACACACCTCTTATCATTGGAAATTTGGCAGTTGTTGCCTTTTTGTTTTAGTTACCCTTGTCCTACTCCTGCTTGTTTGAATTGCAATGGATATTACATTTGTTCAGGAATCAAGGCCCTGCCAATTCAATTTTGATATCAGTTTGATGCCATTGCTTATTCCTCGTGTACTGGGGATAAGATAGGTAACTTGTTATAGCTATGATAACCAATTTGTAAATTGTCAGCAAGGTTGACTATTTTGTTTCTTATGTGCAGTGCATCTTTTGATTCCAACATCAAGCTATGGGAAGCAGAGCAAGGACACCTTCTGTACAGCTTGACGGGCCATAGGTATGGAGATTGTTTGGCAAGAAGTTGGGACTTTCTTGTACTTACAGAATGCTGAATTTTTCTCAATACATGATTGCAGGCATCCAGTGTATTCTGTTGCATTTAGCCCTGATGGTGAGTATTTGGCAAGTGGATCCTTGGATCAACGCCTACACATATGGTCCGTGAAAGAGGGCAGAATATGGACGACGTACAGAGGGAGTGGCGGCATTTTTGAAGTTTGCTGGAACAAAAAATTGTTAGATTACTCTAGGTTTAGTTTTTAGTTTCCCTCCCTTGTGCATTTGCGTGTGGTCTTTTTTTCATTAATCGTCCCATGCCGTGGACTGTTAATTTTGAATAATATGCCGTGGACTACAACCACATAATATTTAAAGTGATATCACCAGATCACATATATGAGCCACAAAGATCAAGTTCACAGTTGATCCATTTTTTTCTATTTCTCATGCAAACACTAATAACTGCTATAGACAGCTCTTATAGACTGTCCATTGTACATGTAGTCTCTAATGGTGACATGGACACTCTTATAGCCAGTGGTGGTCTCTACCACCGGGGATGCTCTAATCGTACAAATACAAAGAACAGAGTGACTAATTAATTATAAGAAGAGAGGAGACTCAGTGAGGATGTGGATGGTGAAACGGCGATGGATGTGTCAGGCCTCAGGCGGCGGCGGGAGGGCGGAGGATTTGCTTGGGCGTGTAGCGGGCGGCGAGCAGCAGGTAGAGGCTGAAGTTGGCGGCGCTGATGGCCGCCCAGAGCCAGAAGTAGTAGTCCAGGTGCCCCGCATTGAGGTCCGCCGCCAGCCACCCGCCGGTGCCCTTGTTCGTCACCGCCGCCACCACCGTGACCACCAGCGAGTTCACGTAGAACCCCAGCGACAGCGCCAGGAAGGAGAAAGCCGAGCAGATGCTCCGCATCGACGCCGGCGCCTCGCCGTAGAAGAACTCCAGCTGTGCGATGCCGCAGAACACGTCCGACCCCGCCACTAGCACGAACTGCGGGATCTGCCACGCGATGTTCAGCAGCTGCCTCCCCTCGCCGTCGCCGTGGATGGCGCGCAGCCTCCGCCTCTCCACCAGTGCCGCCGTCGCCAGGGCCGCGATCACCAGGAACCGCCCCACGCCCATGCGCTGCAGCTGCGACAGCCCGCTCGCGCCGCCCTGCTTCTGCTTGAACCTCCACCTCCTGGCGAGCGGCATGACCACGGCGTCGTGCAGCAGCACCCAGAGCAGCATGAAGACCACCTCCACCGACACCAGCGACGCCACCGGCACCCTGAAGTGGCCCCCGAACAGCCTGGCGTCCATGGCCATCCCCTGCTGGATGAAGGTCGTCGTCATCTGCCCCAGCGACGCCGCGTACAGCACGCACGTCACCCAGATGGGCACCATCCGCGCCAGGATCTTCACCGCCTCCACCTCGGTGACGGTGCACAGATCCCACGGCCCAGCTGCGGCGCCCTCCGCCTTCACGGCGGCCTTGTCCAGCCACCCCAGCCCCCTGGTGCGCGCCAGCCTCTGGCAGGAGGAGGAGCTCTCCTTGTCGTCTTCGTGCAGATCCGGATCCGGGTGGAGCCTGAGCCGCCTCTTCCTGAAGGAGGCCACCAGCACCCTGAGGATGTCCTTGAGCGGGCTGCCCGTCGGGAGCTGCACCCTGTAGCAGGGCGTGCCGGCCAGGAAGGCGAGCGCCGCCAGCAGCAGGCAGAGCGTGGCCAGCCCGAAGCCGAGAGCCCAGGACACGTTTTGCTCCAGCCACGAGACGAGCGTGCCCGCGACGAAGATGCCGAGATTGATGGCGCCGAAGAACCAGGTGAAGAAAGACTGCTTCTTGCGGCTCTCGGCGGCGCTGGTGTCGTCGTACTGCTCCGCCCCGAAGGGAAGCAGCGCGGACTTGACGCCCCCGGTGCCGATGGAGGTGAGGTAGAGCGCGAGGAAGAAGACGGAGAACTGGGTGGCGCTGGCCGGCGGGCAGGAGGGCCCTTGGCACGAGGCGGCGGGCCTCAGCGAAGGGATGGCGGCAGAGAGGGTGAGGAGCAGCAGGCCCTGCGCGCAGGCAAGGCATTCCATTGCAGCGCTGGCCTCGCCGGAAACACGAGTGTTGATATGATGCATGGAAGGAAGATTGGTATTACTTACGAGGAGGTAGAAGAGGAGGGAGGCGAGGATGGTGGTGTGCTTGCCCCAGTAGGTGTCGGCCAGGAAGGCGCCGACGACGGGGACGATGAAGGTGGTTCCGTTCCAGGTGTCGACATGAGCAGCGTTGAAGGCGATGGTGCCGTGGAGCACGGTGCCCAGGTAAACCACCAGATTCAGCGCTACTCCAGAGAAGGCGATGCTTTCCAGCAATTCGAAACCTGCGCGGGCAGTCACCGTATTCATACGGAGAAGAAGAAGAAGAAGAATTGTAATTCCAGACTTGTTACCAACAAACCTAGAACAATTGCTGGTGCTTTCCAATTGAAGCGCCGCCGCCGTGTACTCGTCGTCGCGTCGCCGGATTCCAGTGAAGTCATCTCCTCCTCCTCCTGCTGGCCATTGGGCGACATCATATTCATATCTGCACCTGCGCTGAGAAGATGAAGGGCTAGAGGCGAGCTAATCCCCGAGCCTTAACTCACTTCTCTACTGCGTTGAGCTCAAAGAAAGCAAATGAATGATCGTGGACGCGTTTACTCCGCCAATGAATGAAAAATATGGATACATCAACTTGTTCGGATTGAATTGAATTGGGATCTATCACCTCCATTAGTTTGGTTCAATATGGCAAAAGTCAAAGAGGCCTGAGAGAGAGAGGACGAGGCAAATGCATGTGCGTCTCTTGCAGCTTATCTTGTGAGCAGAGAAGAAGAGGAGGAAGAAGTTGCCGCCGAAGAATGTGGAGTCAGCGGCGGTGGCCACATCACATGTTGGTAGCAGCAGGCAGCAAGGGCGTTTCTGGTTGTGCCGCTTGCCAATGACAACCACCTCCGCTCCAAGAGCGCACGCTTGCTCGTGAATTGCAGGGGCATGCCGTCATGTCGCCTTCCAATCCCTTATAACCCAAGACAAGGGAAAAGCAAAGCAACTGACAATTCAATAACCAGGGATGGAAGCAGCGAGCTACGGCCTAACCGATGGCAGTTGATGAAATGACCTGATATCCATTTGCTTTGCATCCACAACCATTGGGCCTTGGGGATTGCACTACTTACAACCAGCCATAAACAATTGCCCCTCTCTCTTGTTCATCGGCTGCACAGGATCCAGTTAGATATTTAGCTGATTAAGCGCTAGCTCTTTGTTTCTTGCCTTGGCTGATTAAACATATCTGGGCAATATTCATTACTCATCGAATTCCATTTCCATGTCCTCACTGTTGGATAAATCGGCACTTTTAAGTTTAATTTAATCAAATAAATCATAAACACAAACTGATTAACTAGCAACATTTTGCAGCACGAATATATTCTAGATATAGATATAAAACAGATGTATTCATATGTCCATCTAATATACTCGTAAATAGAAAACTACCGGCTAGGGCTGAGAGCAGTATGTGCCGATCGTCCTCGGAAGCGAAATCGGGAAGAGATGAAGACGACTCCGTTGCGACGATGTGGTAGCCAGAGCAGATTGCGGCGGCGACGTAGAGGAAGCAAATTGAGGCGACGACATCCAGGAAACAAATCGCGAGCAATCGCGCAGCGTGCATCCCAAAAACCTTATTCCCTCTCTCTCGGTGCAAAATCTCAACGGCGATGGGTTTTAGAGACCTGCTCTCCTGATGACCGGTGCATAACGGCGGGATGAAGTAGTCGATATGCGACGACGTAGGAAACTGGAAGAGACAAAAACCTTAACTTCTGTTCTCTATCGCTCTCGGGCGACGCCTGTACGGTTTATATAGGATAGGTTGACAGTCGAATATGTCACGAGACGTGTTATGATCGAACTCGCACGATCTGTATATCTCGTAATCGATTCAATTCTAGCTCTTGTTCTTTGAGATTTTTCAAAAATCATTTCTAAATAAATGGACCAAACTCATATATTTCTACACTCGCCACACCAGCTGCCACTTACTATACAAGATATGGAACACAGCTGTATCGATATGATACTACATTCGTGATATCGTATCAGCACAACAAGATAACGTAATTTGTTACACAGTGAAGGAAATATTGTTGCTGCCACACAAGCAAGGAAATACTTGCTAATGCTAGAGTATGCCAGCTAGCAATCTTTCACATGCCATGAATGGTTTCTGTTAGGGCTGTGCACGGTTTTTCTGAACCGAAAAAACCGTGCCAAAAAAACCGAACCGAACCGGTCGACCGGTATTTGGTATACGGTATGGTATGGAAAATTTGAGCCATTTGGTATTTGATATATTTGGTATATACCGCATGTAAACCATGGTATACCAAATAAACCGAATTAGTTTTCGGACTCAACTTATCAAATAAATTTACTTGAAGAGTAGTTATGTAAACCATGTACTCATGTAAGAAATATAATCTCTTTAAACCTCTATTCAATCCAATATAAGAAAAATTAGATTGTTTCTAGATATTTGGTAATGTTTCTTGAGAATGATATTACCATGTGCCATAATATTGGTAAATATATATTTCATATTGTAGGGTCACTTCAATTTGGTAAATGTGGTATTTACCGATACCATACCGAAATATTATGGTATATACCGATACCGAACCGAGGTTTAGTTTGGTATATTTGGTATCTTATTTCAATTACCGTATTAGAGAAAAAACCGTATTTACCAAACCGTATTTACCGAATATACCGTATGCACACCCCTAGTTTCTGTTAAGAAGCCCTTACTACCAGGTGTAGTCCAGGGACTTCTTAATAGATGCAAAATAGATAGACAAAGAGGTGGAGGGAAGGATCGATGCTTTCTTATTCAATTCGCTTTCTGAACAACAGGGGATCCTTCTCATTTTATTCTAAGGTTTTGGCAAACGGTCCACGTGAGCCTTCTTGGCCCAATAAGAGTTTCTGAACACTCCCCCTTAGACCTTTGCCGCGAGATACATATGCCTCAAAAACTCCATAAAAAACCAGTGAAAAAAAATACATGGAGAAAGAGCACATAGCATACGTTTGCTGTGTTGCATGAATTGCCTCATTAAAAACCTTGTGAGAAACTTCCATGAAAACTCACCAAGAAAAAAAGAGTACATTTCTCCCAAATTCGAAATAATCTTCAAGATTAGTGTTGGGTACTTGCACTTCATGTGCAAGATTTATCTAGGAATATGTGAAGATCCTTCCCCTGAAATTTGCACTTCTCTAAGTCTCATCATCCCGATTCCTTTAATGCATCTTTCGAATGCAGATGCAGAGAGTGATTTAGTGAATAAATTCTCGCATCACTTAGTGTGCATGATCTTGACTTCGTTCATCTTATGTAATTCATGAGCATAAAACAACTTGAGGTTAATATGCTTCATAAAGCTGCTTTTCACATAACCTACCTGCATTTGAGCAACACAAACTGCATTGTCTTCATAAATGATAGTGGGGGTTTGCTCAATGTTCAAACTATATGACTTTTGAATATGGTGAACCATTCTTTGAAGCCATGCGCATTCGTGGAGACTTCGTTCAATGCAATGATTTTCGAGTGGTTTGTCGATATTGACACGAGTGTCTGCTTTGACGATAGTATTCTAGTTCCACCACACAGAAAAACATATTGAACATGTACAGTGGTATAGACAACCATTGCCTGTCAGGAGCTAGCTCCATGTCATCTATAGATGACGGTGAAGATAACCCATACAATAGGTTGTCTACTTGTATATATGCTATTATAAACAATTTAATGATATACACTTTTTTTAGATCTGTAATACAAGAGACGACTTAATTCTCTATATTAACTTCTCTATTTCATGATATCTTATAGATATCTGACGTGGACTATTGTTGTTTTTTTTTCTTTAACAATGAACCGTGAGTGTAGTATCTGCGATTATTTTTGAGCCCAAAAGAATGGATGATTTATCACTATAAACTTGTTAACATGAAACGTAAATTAATATATACATCGTCGGTCTCTCTATATATACATATCTCTTTTTTTGTAGCCGACATTTTGCATTGGATAGTGTTCCTTAGCAAAATATTACTCGTCCTACGTAAGGAGGAGAAGATAAAAAAAAAAATAAAGAAAAGAAGAGGGTCCGGACGTGCATCACCGACCGCGTCCGTTGCGCGCCAAAAAAAGAAAGCAAAGTAATCAACGGTAGCCAGGTTGAGCTGGCCCACGCCGGGTGCATCGATCATGAAACTGCTTGATAAGCTATCCATAATATTGTTTTTTACCCCAAAAAAGCCAGTGCTCTATCGTTCCATCAAAAGAGGAGAGAATTTAATATGAGAACAATTCAAAATTTGCCACGTAAAAATCAACATTTAAGAATTTGTCACTCCCAGTGTCAATGTCATTGACTAATGAGTGACAAATCCGTGATATCGTGCCAGCACAACAAGAAAACGTGATTTGTTACACTAGGAAGGAAATATTGTTGCTGCCACACAAGCAAGGAAATATTTGCTGAGCATCTCCAGCAGAGCCTTTAAAACATAATTTTCTCTATATTTAGAGTCTCCCGTCCTCTAGTTGAGTCTCTATCTTAGCCTCTAAATTTAAAGTTTCTCCCTTTCGGTCTCTAAATTTGGAGGCTTTCTATATCAAGCTCTATGGTTTTTCTAAATAGAGACTCTGCTGAAGAGGATAAAAATATAGAGAGCGAATAGTGATTTAGAAAGGGTGTATAGAGGTCCGATTTTAGAGTTTCTGCTGGAGATGCCCTAAGGGCATGTACAATAGTATAGACAGCTGCTGTTTATAACAGGTTGACATGTTATTTATAGACAGCGTTATAGACAATCCATACAACGATATAGACAGTTCATTATGAGTAGACAGTTTCTTCCCACACACAACTTATCTTGATTCCCGTGCTAGAGTCGAGTCTAAATGAAGAGACGGCTCAACTCTCTATGCATCCTCTCTCTCATCCATATTATTTTTTATCCTACATGATAAGACTTAGAGACAGTTGACATAGACCATTATACATGCTCTAATGCTAGAGTATGCCAGCTAGCAATCTTTCACATGCCACGAATGTTTTCTATGCTGCAAACGAGGCAATCATGCTGGGAGAGATACATCGAAAAATATATAAAAATCAAGAAAGAAAAAGGAATTAATTACTTCATACGGTGCATTGAAAAAGTTTATACCCATTATCATTACTTGTTGAATTGTTGTCTTTAGTTTATCTTATATGTTTATAAGATGTTTTTGAGAGCTTCTTGAGCTAGCCTCGATATTTCGTTTGATTCGTTTTTAAGAGGTTTGGCATGCACCTTCAAGATTAAAAAAATGGAATGCAAAAGTCAAAGTGTTTGACTTTTCGATTTGAATATATGATAAAAAGATAAACTGAAGAGAACAAATATCACGTGGGATGCATAGAAAATGTAATTTGGGAGTGAGTTTCATTCAATATAAAGACTGGCCTACTCTTCTTCTGGATCTGGTCAGCCGCTGCCGCTGATAAATTATGGGCGCTTTCAGCTAAAATAAAACCTGTCTACACTAACTAATGCATGTTACTGCTACCAACAAGTAGCATACTTGGAAAGCAGAATATACTGCACCAGTTGACTAGCCACGGGCAATCAAGGGGACACCATGTGAATGTGAGCCTTATACACGAAGCATATATGATACTAGAAGGGACAACGGGCGACTGCCCATCACCTTTTGATGTGCATTGGTCGTTAATGTGTGGACCTTATTAGGCTATTTTAGCAAGTTCTATGTTTGTCATGCTCCGTGAGCATATATAAATCATTATGGGCAATTTTTTATGGACGATAGTTTGTATGTATTATATTGGTTCTAATTCGACTTTAACAGCCAGATAACCTGGTCAAAGGAACACGGTTTAAATGAGAAATTTTTAAAAAAAGCTTAAAAAATTCGTTTGATCACATGAAAACCCTGGAAAAATTTTCTTGAAGCAATAGATGTAACACCTAAATTTCTTATCGACCCTTTTGAAATTCAAAGTTTTGATATTCTAAAATTTTTCTTGCCAATTTTTTTAAAATCATATTTGTAAATTCAAAAGTTGTTTGCATTTTTAAAAAATCAAGAAAATTATTCTTAGTTTTGTGATTTTTTAAAGACTTTTTTTAAAAAAAACTAGTGTCTTTTAAAATTCAAATTTTTGTGGAACTTAGAAAATTTTGCAGGGAAAATACCTTTTATGTGCTCCTCTTAAATTCAATGTTTTGTTGAATTTTCAATTTTTGTGGAACTTAAGAAAATTTCGCAGGAAAAATACCTTTTATGTGCTCCTCCTAAATTCAATGTTTTGTTGAATTTTCAAAATTGTCCAAAAAATAGACGATTTTAGATTTCAATGGTTTCTAATTTCGTCCAAAAAACCAAACTTTTTAAAATTTCAATGGTTTTCTAATTTCATAAAAAAAAAATCAAACTTTTTATGGACCTCTTCCATCCAAACATGTTTGTACTTTGCAAGTTTTGAATTCTTTAGAATTTATAAACGAATATTTTTTATTTGAATTTCAAATTTTTTTAAAAAAGAACCAAACTTTTTATGGGCTATCTCCATGCAACCATGGTTCTATTTTTTTTTTTTTGAAGTTTTGAATTTTTTGGAATTTTTAACCGGTCTGGAAATTCAATTTGTATAAGAGACAAGTAAAACAAAGACAGTGAAAAGAAATAATATGGGTCCCTAAAAGGGCAAGAGCTGGGATTCGATCCTAGGCGAGTGAATTGAAAGAGAGGGCGAAAGACCAACCGAGCAAATAGCCCACCTTGTACTAAGTTGTACGTAAAAGTTTTTTTATATATAAAGTTTGGGTGGACGGCTGGATCTTCTCCAATCCGACGATCGGATGGTGGGTGTCTTTCGGTGGCCTTATATTCGGTGGCACAGGCGGGTAATTACCTGCAAAGCACAGGTGTACTTACCAAGGCCAAAAGGGCCTCGTTGCGAGATGTGGAAAACTTGGAGGGTGCGCATGCAATATTGTAGAGGGAAGGAAACACTGCACAGGGACCTATACGCGAATACCTGGGGACCTCGACAGAATATCAGTAAACACAGGGGTTTTTTGCATTCTTGCATAGGCAAGAGGAGGCCTGCACGGATGACCGATTCCAGGGCCACGTGGGCTGATCAGACAGCGAAGAACGATGGGGCGACGTGGCCTCTCGATGAGCTGGTATAGCTACGCGCTATATAGAGTAGAAAAATTCGGTGGCACAGGCGGGTAATTACCTGCAAAGCACAGGTGTACTTACCAAGGCCAAAAGGGCCTCGTTGCGAGATGTGGAAAACTTGGAGGGTGCGCATGCAATATTGTAGAGGGAAGGAAACACTGCACAGGGACCTGTACGCGAATACCTGGGGACCTCGACAGAATATCAGTAAACACAGGGGTTTTTTGCATTCTTGCATAGGCAAGAGGAGGCCTGCACGGATGACCGATTCCAGGGCCACGTGGGCTGATCAGACAGCGAAGAACGATGGGGCGACGTGGCCTCTCGATGAGCTGGTATAGCTACGCGCTATATAGAGTAGAAAAATATATGCTTGCTCAGTCAGTCAACGGTTTTAGGCATCGAGTCAAGTCATGGTTGCACAGAACAAGCAGCATCTGAAATACACAACATTCCATTACACATCCAGATCACAATGCATACACATGGTTCCGTGACCATATGATTTTGGTGCTTGCATTATTGAGATGGACAAGGAGGATGGAGTTTTTACAGCTCAATCAATAGAATCGGTTTTTTGTAGTAGAGTAGGCACAAGCAGAAGCAGGGGGGAGCCTGCTGCTGCTGCTTATCTACTTGGGGACGGCGGCTTTCTTGACAGTATAATTCTTGGCAAATGCGGTATACACCACAAAGTTGACGGCACTGATCCCCGTCCACAGCCAGAAGTAGTAGTCCAGATGGCCGTGGTTGAGATCAGCAGGAAGCCACCCCTGCCGCTGCCCATCCCCGCTCCTCGTCGCGGCAGCCACCACCGAGATCACGAACGAGTTGAGGTAGTAGCCCAGCGACATGGCAAGGAAGGAGAAGGCCGAGCACAAGCTCCTCATTGACACGGGAGCCTCCGAGTAGAAGAACTCGAGCTGTGCTATGCCGCAGAACACGTCGGAGCAGGCCAGGATCACAAACTGGGGGAGCTGCCACGCTATGCTCAGATTGTGCCCAGCCTTGACGCTGCCAAGTCTCCACATCTCCACCAGCGCAGCCGCTGCCAATGATGGAACCGCTAAGAACCGTCCCACACCCATCCGCTGCAGCTGTGTCAGCCCCGCAACGTTTCCGGTGTATCTTCTCGCTATCGGGATCACAATGTTGTCCTGGAAGGCAACCCAGATCATCATGAAGATTACCTCTGCAGAGTTCAGAGAAGCGGCTGGGACAGAGAAGGATCCGATCTTGGTGTTCATTGCATTCCCCTGCTGGACGAAAGTGGTAGCCGTTTGGCACATTGAAGCTGCATACAACACACTGGTCAACCATATTGGGAGCATCCGAATCAGAATCTTCACTTCCTCCACCTGAGTTACCGTACATAGCAGCCATGGTCGATGACAACTGCCATCCTTTATCTCTTGGTCCTCTAAAACTACTGCAGCCTTATCTAAGCACCTGAATGATCGAGTTCAAGTGTCCAAATTGTTCAGCATAATTTCAACCAAAAGGTTACAAAATTTCATGCATACACCAAATTTTCCAGAAGCACCAATTATGCCAGATTTTATTTTCAAAAGGTGCAAAACCTTGCTCATTTTAATCCTGGGATGTAAATCCAGTACTAGGTGGTTTGTCTCCCCCCTCTTTTTTTTGGGGTGGGGTTGGCAGGGCCGCTTTGATGTTGTGTGATATGACATTTGATAGGGTCAGTCCTTTTAGTGTCTTTCAAGCTTATAACCTGGTTGTCTCATGTCAACCACGTATCTTTCCGTTTTTGCTGAAATGGAAAGGGGCCAAAAGCCCTATTGGGGAAAAAAAACCTTGCTTATTTCAGTCTTGTTCCTTTCAGTTTAAATTAAAATTAAAATCTAGAGCATGAAATTTGTCATTTTTATACAAGCCAAACGTTATAGCACTTTATAGCCATTTTTGTAAGGCTTTTAGTGGTTCTTCTTAAATCTCCCAAAAACATTTTTTTGGCTCTCCAAGCCTCCTATCAAGCACCCACAGCCTTTTCAGATTATAATCCACCGCTGGTTTAAGCCGAAAAGAACTAGCCATTCAATTTCTTTGTAAGTGTAATGAACTTAGCGTTTAGGAGGTTGACATAAACATTTTGTTGCCATTTCATATTACTCAAAGAGACACTAAATATTAGTGATTTTTTCCCATCATATTTGGTTTCCTAGCCCAAGTAATTATATTTAGCTGGTGAACAGTATACAGATTTTAGGTGTGGAATTACATCATTTGCTATCTTCCAAATGTCTTTTTTTAGGTAATGAGAAACAAACTCCAGAACAAATGTAGGTTGACATACCTGAATCCATTGGTGTGTGCTAATTTGCTTAAGTCAGTTTCCTCTCCTTCAAACAAGAGTCTGCTATCAGTAGGAACATCCACTTTTCTCTTCTTAAGAGATGCAAAAAATACCATCATAACACTTCTCAGTGGGCTTCCACTAGGAAGTTGAACCCTGTAGGCCGGTGTTCCTACCAAAAAGGCAACTGTGGCAATAATAAGGCATATTGAGGAGATGCCAAATCCAAGAGACCAAGCAACGTTTTGCTGTATCCAAACAACAACGGTGCCTGAGATGAATACTCCAAGGTTGACAGCAATGAAGAACCAACTAAAGAACGCTTGTTTCCTTTTGCTCTCTTCAAGGTTTGAATCATTATATTGGTCAGCTCCAAAGGGAAGTAAAGCCGATTTGACCCCCCCAGTCCCAACTGAAACAAGGTACAATGAAGCAAAGAACACAAAATACTGAAACCCTGTTGCAGGAGGGCATGAAGTTCCTTCACATGTGGCGGGTCGTAATGATGGAATGACGGCAGAGGCTGTAATGATGAGCAGCCCCTATTTTTTGGACATAATACAAGTGTTAACAAACGCTGGAAATCACAATCATAAGAACATATCATATCAGGAAAGAAAGGAGTAGGTGAAGTATGCAATGATTGTACTTACGGTAACGTAGAATGTTATAGAGATAGTGATTGTCTTGTATTTTCCCCAGTATGTATCAGCAAGAAAAGCTCCAAGAACGGGTGTAAGAAATGTGGTGCCGTTCCAAGTATCAACATTTGCAGCATTTGATGCAGTACTTCCATGGAGGACCTTCCCAAGATATACGACCAGATTGAGGGCAATACCAGAGTAAGCTATGCTCTCCAAGAATTCAAAGGCTACAGTGCAAAGGAGGATAGCTGGTTAGTGGTTACATCAGCAGGCTGATAAAACAGGCAAAAAAAGGTAGTTTGTTGCAACTTGCAAGAAGTTGGACGTTATGGTTGCCATGAATAAAATGGCTGTGTTTGCATCCATGAGATGAGATATATGAGGTGCTGACCTAAAATAATGGCAGGAGCCTTCCAGCTGAAAGGCTTGTTATAGTAGTGATCTGATGAGGAAACCTGCTGGGAGAAAAGAAAAGCCAAGTTATACTCATTGTGTGAAGAAATTGAAAAGAGGTAAAGAAACACGAATTATGAATTGCTGTATGTTAGGCTGTGATATTGCTTGTTAGGAAATATGTGTAAAACATGAAAGAAAAGACATCGGCCGAAACGTCTACAATCACAGGATAGAGACACCTCGTCTCGTCTCGGCGCCTCTCATTGAATTCAATGGCACAGGGTACAATTTGACTTGTACCAAAATAGGAAACATATCTCTAATTAGATACAAATTGATACAAATTAAAACCTTTCCTAAATCTATACAAGCCCAAATTGGAATCCATTATGAGCCAGATTCTAACGATATCCACCTTGGCGAATAATCTATATCCTCCACCTCGAGAACACTACATATTCGACCTCAATTATCCCAACAGCATATAGATCTAGTCAAACTTCCATTGGAATCAATCCTTCAATGTGTAGTTTGATGCACACCACCTATTCCTACAGCCCACTATGCTATAGGTTTGTACCGCCTGTAAGCTCCACCTGCTCATTGATACTGCATGGTGAGCCCTGCCGCGTCTTCCTTTAACAACAGCCCACACACATGTGCCTATTGGGTTTTCTGCAACCCTATGGTTCCGCACAAAACCTCAATTGATATTTGACCTACCATTGATGAGACAGTTTCCTTCTCCTGATCATGATATGTATCAGACCTCCTACCAGCAACAGCTGCTTTTGATCATAGTGATTCTGTCAGGTTTGGGCTGACATACGTGCGCCGGCGTCGCCGCACGGCAGGGTCCAACCCAGCCGTGGCAATGGTGTGACACGCTTGGGCTATGTTAGTCCTTATCAATATCTTGTAGCATTATCCTATTAGTTGGGATTGTTTATCTAGTAGTTGAAGTTGTTAGAATAAATTTAGAAGGGCTGTTAGTCTGTACATCCTATAAAAGGGACTAAGCCGGGCAACAGTGAGGTTAAGCCATAAAGATTTCTTATGTTGTTGGTCCTCCCCTTGCCGCCTCTCATCCAACTTATTGACAGCCATGGGACGCACCTGGTGGCTGGCCGCCATCGTGAAACGACAGATTGGGTATTTTTCCATTGTGCAAATACTCTTCATGGTTACTTGCCCTTACATGTAACTCACTTGACTCTACCTCTACCTCTACCTCAGAGATTAGATTTTGCTCTATGACTAGATATACCAAAACTCGTCAATGTAACCGTTCCTACCTCAACAATCGCACCATCCTGCAATCCGCTAAGTGAGTACCACTATACCAAGCATAGAGATTCATTTTCTCCCTCGCCGCAAGCACTGCCCCAAATCTAATGAAATATACCTGGTTGTCGATACCAACCTGAAGGCAGAGGTAGCAAGCATGATACAGATACGGGGAGGATCATTAGCACTAGCAGTGTAGAGAAGATTGGGTACCTGATCCTGATTCGGGTGGAGCAGGGGCGATTCTCCGCTCTCCGCGTCCATGCGTGAATCGATCGATCTCACAGATGCGATGCCTCCGCTGCTCACCTGCACCTGCACCTGCACCTGCACCTGCGAGAGGAAGGGGCTCTTTAGTCGTCTCCTTGACTACCGACAAGAGACGAGACAAGCAGCTGAGGCTGAGGCTGTGGCTGAGCTGTCTTGCGTGTCCATTAATAATTGATGTGTCTGTGTATCTACACGGGGAACACGACACGAGACGAGACGACTCACCGCCTTCCCTTTCATTGCAATATGGGCCGGGCTGCAATCATTTACAGGGTAGGACGCTGGGCTTTCTTTCTCTGCAATCAATTACAAGAGGCCCACTAGGTAGGACGCTCACGCAACGCATAACCCTAGCGGCTAGCCTGGACGGGACACATCCATCCACCACCATGTCCATGTCCACGCTCATGCGGCGGTGCTGCTGCTCCTCCGCCGCCGCCCTCACCCTCACGCGCCGCCTCCTCTCCTCTTCCTCCGCCGCCGCCCATGCCCGCCCACTCGTCGCCCCCTTCTCTCTCTCCTGCCGCCGTCAACCGCCGCCCCCGCCGGTGATGGTCATGGCCATGCAGCAGCAGGTGCGCCACTACGCCAACAAGGACAGGTCGCGCGCCCCGCTCACACCCACCACCTCCAAACTCAAGAAATACAAGATGAAGTCCCCCTCGTGCGTCCAACCCTACCCTCCATCGATTCACCACTGCTTGCTTGCTTTGCTCCCCTAATTCGGATCGGATTGGATTTGCCCTAGGTCCCTCAAGTTCAGGTTCCGGACCATGAAGGACGGACAGATCCGCAGGTGGAGGGCCGGCAAGCGCCACAATGCACACCTCAAGGTAGCTCAACACTTCGACATGCCAAATCGCTACAACCAAGTGTTCACGTGCCCCCTCTGTCTACTCAACTAGTGCCATTATGCTATTTTCTTCGAATTGCTATGTGGCTGACATGCTGCAATCTCGCCATAATATATGCATGCTACTCCCTAATTGCCATCACTTAATACTAATTGAAATGTCACCAAGGTCCAGTGCAAATCGGCCTCGCCATTTCATTTCACTGCTACCAGTATATATACCTCTGCCTTTGGGTTGCCCTGTAAATCACCAACCGACCTGCATTCTGCACACATAAATTACAAAACGTTAACCATGTTCAAGCCCAAGTCATCCCCACCCAGGAAACACCTACCAAAGTGTTCCATGTAGACTGCATGGATGCATCTTCTAAAGCCACACTTAACATAGGCTACGTAAAGCCGGAGCATACTTATTTCCACATACTCAATTGTGCAAACCATCAAACTTTTTCCAAAATATCTTGATTCCTGAAGCATCCATGTAGACTGGGCTCTCATGTTTTACAGATAGCTGCTGTAATTGCTCATAATCACTTTGCCATTTCTATGCTGAAGTCCATGCGATTATTTGCGATGTTGCAGTCCAAGGAAGCGAAACGGAGACTTCGGAGGCCCGCATTGGTGCATTTAGCTTATGCAAAAGTTATAAAGAAGCTCAATTTCTGCGGCTAGGAAGCGGCAAATTTACAAATGTTTTTAACATTTTTTGTTTGATGCACTGTTGTCGGATTTCACGCTTGTATCTGTTCACAGATACTGACGAGCATTATACAGCGTACCACCTGCTTATTTTCAGCACATTCTTGTTGATAAAGCTCCCTTGTGTTGTGGGGTATGCACGCAGCGAAAATTCAGCGTGGTAATGGGACTACTGCTGCTAGTAAAGAAACAAGTCTCACATACAACAAATTTTGCCGAGTGTTCCTTACCCAAGCTTGAAGTCGATTGAACATATTATTGCTTTCTTGTATTGATTAGGCAGGGCTCTCGCCATGTTTTTGAAAAAAAATTCTTTCGACTGAATGGGAATATTTTCACTTGTGGAGTTCACATGCAGAAATCTAGGGGACGTGGTGTTTGCTGTTGCCTCAAAATCTGGATAGTAAAGTTTCCTGCTTTGTTTGTGATTTTACAATGATCTTAGATTCTTAATCCACAGGAGTATCGAGGGGACTTGTTGTTGGCTGTTGCCTCAAAATCTGGCTAGTAAAGTTTCGTGCTTTGGCTTCTAATAGTTTGTCAGAGCGTCATGTTGCTCCCCTCCCCGTCTGGCGACCCGCTTGGCGACTCCCCGCCCCAGGTGTCCAAAACCCTACCGCCCCCGGCATCCCTGCCGTTGGCGGCCACCGAGCGTCCCCCCGTCTCGCCCAGTAAGCCCCACGCCACGCCCGTAGCCCCGACTGAGCCAACCTACCTCAGCCCGCCCGCCTCACCCACAGATCTGCCGGATTGCGTCCAAATCCCTTCCCCTAGTTCCCAGGGCTCCACTAGCTCGGATCTCGCCTCAGCAGCTAGCCGGGCCCCTCCTAGCACAGCTCCGCGTGTGGAGAAGCCGCCTGCGCCAGCACCTATGATTCTCCTCAGGCCATCCGGGGAATTAAAGTCGACTACCTACACCTTTAACTCCATCTCACCTACTGCGCTGCCGTCCGGAGTGTTGGCCTCGCCTAGGAAGCATCCTCGATTCCATTGGCTCAAAGGCTCCAGCTTGCTAGTGTTGTACCCACCCCACCAAAAAAGCCCCACTTGCCTCCTTCGGATGCAGTGGAAGAAGAAGGTTGGACCAGAGTGAAGAAGAAAGGATGGTGGAGGGACCAGCGCGCCGCGCCTCGTGCTCCATCGCCTCCTAGGCCATCGGCTTTAGGGGCTGTTCTCTCCAGGCCTGAGGAGGTGCTTGTTGCCTTCGCCCGAGCCACCGTGTAGTCGCTTGCTCGGCTCGGTGAGGTGTCTTCTGTGGAAGTCGAGCCATCGGGCAAGGCATTGCTTTCGTAGGAGGCTCTCTTTGCTCCACCGTCTGGTCGACGCGCTTCTAGCCCGTCGCCCAGCTGCCAGTCAAGCAACCTCTCTTGGTTCGGCATCAGGTGGCCACTGAAGATTCGGAGACCATGCAGGTCTCGGGGCCTCCCCTTGGCGAGCAAGGACCGCCGGCTAGGCTTCGTCCTGACAGTGTGACGCTCCATCTGCAACGCGCCACTGTCAACGAAACTACAGAGCGTGACCTCTCCCGTCGAGCTCTGATAGCCCACAACCCCAGTGGGCAATTCGTCAACCCGGGGGTGATCCAGAGCTTCCTAACTAGTGTGCTGAGCCTCAGACAGGGGGACATTAAGGTCTCTCTGCAATCCTTTTCAAGCTTTCACATTCGGTGTGCCTCTAACCAGTTGAGAGATCATCTGGTCACCATCAAACGGGTCCAAGATCAGGATGCCATAATCGATTTGGTGATGGTCAATTGGTCCCCGCATGCCGGCATCCAAGCGGCAAAGGCGAGATTCAAGGTCAAAATCTGCATTGAGGGCCTGCCTCGTCATTGCTGGGCAGCAAGCTCGGTCTCACGCATGCTGCATAGTTTCGGGATTTCACATTCCGAGTTGGTTCAGCCGATCTCATCAATGGAATCAGCGTGTGCTTGCAGATGGGCATGGTCAACTGATGTGGATACCATCCCAAAAGCAGCAACATTGCAGATCCAAGCAACTAGCCAGAGGGCTACGAGGGCAGCACAGGTGCCAGGGCCGGAGCCTCCGCGGCCTTTGTTCCTTGCTTATCCTGTGCTCTTCCACGTGGTCACCATTATGGACTATGGACCGGCGAGCCTTTCTGAGGTTGATAGAATGACCTATCCAAGGGCGACTCAGATGTTCTGGGAGATAGGCAAACCGGATGGGTCAACCTCGGGACACATTGAAGGTGATGACCTGTCTGGCAGTTGGGAGGACTCTCCACCACCATCTCCACCGGGCTATAGAGGCCACTCAGCTCAAAGCACAAATTACTGGCAGCGCCCGTCTCAATCTCAGAACACCTCAAACCAGAAGAGCCTCCCGTCAGGCTCCGGATCGGCCACAGGAGGGCGCCACCTCATGCTGTCTTCATCAACTCTGCTGTCTATTCCATTGGAAGGACATTCACCTCTGGTTGCCACCCAGATAACCAAGATAGCTGATAATTCCAGAACTGATCCAGCTGCGGAATTGCAATACCCGGTCAGCCATGTTGCATTGCCCCAGAAAGTGGTGGACCCGATGATGTTGGAAGCAGCCCTTCAAACCCCGACGCAGTGCCTCACCTCCCCACTGCCACCAAACGAAATGATGCTGCAGACCGCAACTATTGCAGATCCAAGGTCTCAGAACCTGAAGTTGGTAGATGCCACGCCGGAAAAAGTGGATGTTGTGCTGCGACAGTTGCTTGTGAAGCCGCTACCCCCGAGCATCTTGCCCGGCCCGACAACACCGGCAACAACAGTGACTTATTGCCGGCGCAGCAAAAGGCTAGCTGCCAAGCCTCTCGCAAATCTGCTGGTTTTTGGAAGTTCTCTCCGCATCCGTTGGCTATGGCTGCAATGGGCGTCGACAACCAGACCTTGGAAAGGGGCGGTGCTACCTTGCAGCCTTGTGACAGAGACTTCTTCGCTGCTTCCACTACCATTACTCTTGGCGATGGCAGTGTGGCCAGTTTTTGAACTGATCGCTGGCTAAATGGTCTCGGCCCGTGGCAAATTGCCTCTATTTGTTTCACTCAAGCCAGAAATAAGATGGAGTCGGTGAGAACGGCTTTGCTTTAGAACTTCTGGCTTCCAAATGCCCAAACTCTCAGCTCAACTGAAGCTCTGCTACAATTCATAGCTCTATGGATGCAAATCAACCAAGTTCAATTGACAGAGGGGGACAGATATGGAATAACTTGGAGATGGACGCCTCATGGGACCTACACTGCCAAATCAGCTTACTCCATGAGATTCATGGGGGCTATAGCTGACCACAACTATGAGATCACGTGGAAGGCCCATGCAGAGACCAAATGTAAATTCTTTTTCTGGCTTGCCATGCAAAGAAAGATACTTACGGCCGATGTGCTTCAACTCAGGGGATGGCTAAACTCGGAGTTATGTCCCCTTTGTGCCTCAACGGCGGAAACGATGGAACATTTATTCATTCAGTGCTGTTTCGCCAGGCAAGTTTGGAAGTTAGCCTTATCTGAATTGCTTCACACCCAGTCTCCTAGAATTCCAGCGCCCCCTCTCTCCCTGGAGGCTTGGTCTCATCAGGAGCGTTTGTTGTTCAATAAAAGAAATAGGAAAAATTTCGATGGGGCTGTCATCTATGTGTGTTGGAACATTTGGAAAGACAGAAATAGACGGCTCTTTCAGCTGGTGTTCGAATCGCCAAGAGGAGTTTGCGACCGGGTGAAACAGGATTGTATCGCTCTAATGAGAGCAAACGCTTTATCCTCCTCTGTTGTTTCTTCCCTTAGCCAAACCACCCCTCCCCCCCAGTTTCTTGTAGTCTTGTATTCTTTTCTTCTATCTGCTCCTTTTCATCTTTGAGTTTTGGGTTTCTTGTACTACTATTTCTATCCTACTTTCTTAATGAATTGGCAGTGCCACTGTCTATGGTTCGAAAAAAAAGTTTCTTGCTTTGTTTGTGATTTTACAAAGATCTTAGATTCTTAATCCAGAGGAGTATCGAGGGGACTTCTTGTTGGCTGTTGCCTCAAAATCTGGCTAGTAAAGTTTCGTGCTTTGTTTTGTTTGTGGTTTTACGGTGGTCTTAAATTCTTAATCTTGATAGGAGTATCTGGCAGATAAACTTTTCGCGTTCCTGGAAAGTGTGTGTTAATCAAGCATTTGTTGTTGGTAGCCTGGTAAATAATTGGTATCAGCTAGGAGCATAAACAGATTGGTGTAAAGAGGAGGCAGTCAGAAATCTCGATCAGTATGGGCATGTACCTAAAAGGGAAGTTGGAGCATGCCGCGGCTTCTGTAAATTTGGATCTCTACATCCCTTTCTTTAAACCACTATTTGTTTTCTATATTTTCATCCTTTTCAATGGAGTCTCTATCATTAAAAAGATACAAAATTTAAAGACTGATATAAAGACTCTGCTAGGTTGACATAGAGATCTGTACCTAAATTTAGAGAAGATTTTTGAGAGACCCTGGTGGGCATGGCCTAGCTGATACATACGCCCGTAGTTTCTTGATCATGAAAAATCAGAATATCTCTCGCACTGTCCAGTCTCATCAGCGACTAGGGGCAACAGGAACTGCATTGTGGTAAGGTAAGAAGATTCTTGCTGTCGTTTGAGCTTTTATCTGAGCCTTGGGGCCTCAGGTTTTCCTTTTCTTTTTTAACTTTTTTTGTGTGGGTTAGCAGTGCGGTTGGAACTGAATCTCGCCATCAATCATTACCAGGTGCACCCTGCAGGATTGGGGAACTAGAAGTGATAGATGCGTGATTCACAGACAGGGCCCAAGTGTTGGTTGCTACTTGATAGCTAGGGGAGGTTGGTGATTCAAACCATCCAGGATATAAAAAATTTGAAGCAGGTAAATTTATATTCAGCTGGCTGAGGTTGGGATTCAGTGTAATATTGTAAGCAAGCTGGTAGTGTTACATGGGAGACTGACGGCCCCCTTTTCCTTTTGGCCTTAATCACTAGTATATGGAGTAGTTGCAGTAGCAGGCTGTTCCTCTTGCTCCCGGTTGAAACAAACAGAGCGCGGAAACACTAGCACTAGTGGTCGATGTGTAGGCGCATTAATTTTAGGTATAGTAGATGGGTAGTACTCCAATTCCTTAGCAATTATTTATATGTTTGGCTCTCCGGGGGAGGAGGAAGCCCAGTCGAAGAAGCTGAAGCTGAACGGATCAAACAGCGGGCTGTCATGGGCTTCCTGCTGCATGTAGAGATGGGCGTCGGCGTCGGCGTCGGCGTCTTGCCTGAGCTGGGGGTGGCTGGAGCCGGCAGCGAGGTCGAGGTGGAGGTCGTGGCAATGGCGGGATGATCCGGCGAGGGCGTTGCGGTGGGTGGGCCAGGGGTGGTTGTGGTCGGAGGTGTAGGTGATGACGAGCATGGTGGGGTCGGTGCGGCTGCGCTCCACCTGCTTCCTGGCGGAGCAGCCCTTGGAGCTGCTGCAGCGGTAGTACCCCCTCGGGTAGGGCGACCCCTTGATGGGCTTCTGCCCGTACTTGCGCCACGCCCACAGGTCCGACGGCACCACCTCGCCGCCGCCGCCGCTCCTGCTCGCCGCCCCCGCCGCCGGGAATGGGATGCACACCACCTTCTTCGTCGTCTGGCTCTTCCTGCATGCATTCATTCCCGCGCCACATCTTCAACATACCATACTTACTTGTACTCCATGCATGCACGTACGTACCTTCGCTTCACTGCATCGCCTTCCCCCACTGCCTGCAACATGACATCATCGCTGCCGCTCCTCCTCACCATCCCCAGGCCATGCTGCTGCACCTCCTCCTCCGCCGGCCGCAGATGCACCCACGGCCGGTGCTGCGGCGGCGGCGGGTGCAGGCTTGCCCTCACCACATCCGAGAGGTCTCCTTGCTCCGCCGGCGACGTCCAAAACAAGTCACACATGATGGTATGGATCGATCACCACCACGGCCACCCCGTATATATATATGCCTGCCAACTACCAACACAGTTACCCCTAGCTAGCTATATAAATTAACAAATCAAGGGCAGGCGCAGCGCCATGCATGCATCCATCTCACACACAGATCAGCTATAGCCAGAGAGAGAGAGGAGTGAGCTGGACAGTATGTTTGCCTATATGCATATATTATACATATACATTACTTCCTCTGTCCAAGTTTATAAAGCATATTCGATTTTTTAAATGGACCTATCTATCAATACATGACGTATTTCATATTCCTATGCAGAATAAATGTGCTATTCCCTCAACACTCCTAGTGAATACCCTATTCTAGCTTGTACTATACTTCTCTATGTGCATGTATTGAATAAAGTGTTTATAGATAATAACCAGAGGTAGTATAGTTGTTTTCAATACCTCTTTAGTCTACATGCAAAATAAAAGTATGCCTTATACTGTATTCACTATCTCGGTTGAGAGAGAAACCTCGGGCCTGCTGACTTTTAGCGTGCAGGTACTGGCGAAGAGGGCTAGCTAGGCTACCAGCTGCATGCATGGAAGACACTAATTAAGATCTTGGTTGGGCGTCACGATCATAGCTAGAGTTTGATCAGCAAGGCCAAATTAACTAGAGTGGAGTATGTGTTCATGGCCATGAGTCATATATGCGGCACAGATTAATATACATGCATTATTAATTAATTAATGGACTCGTTAATTGATATATAGACGAATTCAGCTAGCTAGTGGTCTTCTCATGCACGGTCCAAATCAACGAACAATCGATTGATGAGTAGTGTCATTTCAGAGATCCGTCTCCTTTAGCTTTCATTTCCGATCCACATGCACCATCCATCTCTTTACAATTTCTGATGGACCGATTAATTTCGGCTTCAGTAGACAGGGGTGGTCGACGGAGATGGATCGAAACATGGAGCGACCCTCTTATCAACCCATCGCTTCCATATCCTTCTTTTCCCCCCTCTTATCGATCTTACATCCATCGATTAGGCAGCTTTCATGAATCAACTGATGATCCAAAAAGATAAGTAACTTACTGCCGCGTAGACATGATATGGCTTTATATATATATGCAGTTCTACATATATACATGAATCGACCAAAATTAAAAAGAGAAATATATATGTAGCTAAACTAAGCTAAAGGTACTTTAACCATCCATCGGATTAAATCTAAAGGTTCACAAAAGAAGGCTTTAGAAGATACCACCTCATAGATATACTAAAGTACAAAACGAATCTATATATTTTCTCAGCCCCACATTATCTCTACACTCTCTCACCTTCTCTCTTCCACCATAGGCGAGTCGCCTCGCCGCTCGATCGCTCGCGCCACAGATGCGTGAGCATAGGGCGAAGTTGCTGCATGGCGGTTGGCTCGGCGGCGTGGCACGGTGGCTGCCCTACAGTGGTGGCGGTGGTGTGGTCGATAACAACTAGGGTTGGAAATAAGGTTTGAGAGGGAAAGAGAAAAAGAATAAAGTTTGGAGAGGGGGAGAGAGAAAAAGAATAGTAGTTTCTAGGATGCCAGAAATACCTTTTTTCATGATAGCTTCGATACTAGTTTCTCAGTTTCTCTTGATCTATGGACTGTAACGTTGCTCTAAAATAAATAAATGTGTACTCGTTCGTTCTTTTATATACTCATAAAAGTTAAAGAACATTAATACCGTACGTGAAAGTAGCTTTCAGCACAAACATAGGTCAATAGTGTGGGCAAGCAAGAAATGTACGAGGGACCAGTTTACATATTTATAGATGCGTGAAACATCAACAATAAGAGAACAGATCACCATTGACACGATGGTTTTCAATTAGCAGGTAAGTCACCTATATATCTTAATTACCTAATTAAGGATTAATTGGAGTAGTATATATATATGTATATCTCATACTCAGCCGATCAATCGGGCACGCCCGGAAAACTAGCTAGATAGGTTAGCAACTATAGGAGAAAAACGCATTTACAAGTTAATTAGCCTATGGGAAAAGAAGTTTCCAGGAAAAAAGAGGGCGACGACTCGGGCGTAAAGGCAGCGACTCGAGTCCTGTAACATCCCAATTTTGGGAAAGATTTAAAAATGCTATGATAATTTTTATCTTGTGAATTAATTAAGGGATTTGGCCCTAATAAAGAAAAATGTTATCTATTTTAAACAAAAAGAAAAACTACGTATTAAAGCCATGTACTTTGAATTTATAAAATAAATTTAAACTTTGAATCTTGCTATCTTGCTATTTAAACGTCTTGTAATATGGTACGACTATATGTATGTTTAAGTGTGTGACCATGCTCCATCGAGTTTTATCGAAATAAAGTTTTGGATTTTCTAAGCTAATACCTTGTGCAAATTCATATTCTCAAAATATGGAACTATCTGGGATATTACAAATAAAGGTCATGCTTTCTTTGCAAAACTCTTGGGTGAAACTTTATATTTTGGTGAATTTGTATATACAAACATTTTGTATTTCAAAATTTTGAATATTATCTCTGGTACATTTATATTTTCAAATCACGAATAGTAATTTCACCCAAAGTTTGATTTTCAATATATTGTTTGTGTTGTGGGTATCACCCCACGAACGCAAAAATTGGTCGCTTCGATGAGCGCTCTTGCGCACTTTAGACGACTTCGATGAAACTCTCATGCTCGCACTGGCAACACTCGTAGATGGAAGGAACGCTACGTTTGAGAAGAAAGAGTCTGTCCATTATCTGCGTCGCCCTCCCCCTTTTATAGGGGCGGGATTGTACAGCGCCATGCAATGGCGGTCTTTTTTCTCACCGACCCCGACCAAGAACCTGCGGGTCATTTCCTACTATTTTACATGCTCTGCCCCCACCTGCCTTCATGCAAGGGGCATTGGGGTTATCTCACAATATATCAGCCATACCCTTTACGACCTTACCCTCCTAAACGACCCCCACTCCGGGTCACATGAGGAATTACACCCATGCGACGATTCTGAACTGGTCGTTCCCACCGACACCTATTTGAGTACCGACAAGGCGTCGGGCTTGTCGACGCGTCTGTCTGCTGGCCCATTGCGGCGGCGTTCGCTCCGCCGCCTTCCGGTGATATCGTTCTTCCTTGAGTTCATCGGATGCTAGCTCCGCTCGAGTCCGGCTATGCTCCGCGTGGGTTTCCCGGCTTGCGCTTGCTCCTCGACCTGCTCCCGTTGCTCCGCTTGGCCTTGCGTACGCTCCGCGCTCCACCCGCGCTCTTTACTACTCCGTCTGCACGATCCACTGCTTCGCTTGCGCCCTTCGCTACTCCGCTCTCAGCTTCGTCGGGCCTTGCACGGGCCTCGCTTCGCCGCCTCCGACGTCCGCACTTTTTTCCTAGCGTCTCCTTCGGTTGCCCTGGAAAAACAGAGGAGAGAGGGCGGAGGTACGGCGAAGGCAGACCCTACCTTCGCTCCAAGGTCCGAGGGGGTACTTATCTCTGGCCTACAACAGTTTGGATTATATTTATATTGTAAATATATCTATCAAAATGCTTGGAAAATGGTATATTTTCATACCATGAATAGTGTTTTTAGCAAAATGAATAGATTTTTCTTGATGGTGAATAGTATTATTAATATTAGGAATAGTACCTAGCCTTAGCATCAAATTCTTTTCCCTTTTTCTTGCCATCTCTTAATCTATCTTCCTTTTTCCTTCTCTAATTCAAATTTGAACTCAAATTTGAATTTTCCTAGTGAAATTACCATTTTGCCCTTGGGCCCAAAATCCCCTATTTTTTCCCCTCTCTTCTCTGTTTTGGGCTCAAATTTCACAGGGCTTCACTTCCCTCTCGGCCTGCTCCATTCCTGCACTTGGCCCACTTCCCCTCTCCTCTCTCGGCCGAGGCCCAGCCGAACTCCCCCTCCTCTGCTCTGCTTCTCTACCCTCTGCTTTGCTCTGTCCGAGCCAGGACAGCACCGCCCCTACCGTCGTCCTGGTTGCGCCTCGCCATTGGCCACCACCCGCGCGCATACGTCACCGGCACTAGCGCCATGCCGAACCAAGGGTCATTGAGAGGAGTGCAAGGACATTCTCACTTTTGGCATGGGCAAACGACTCTCCCTCTTTTTTTTTTACGGGTGATTTCCATGGCCCCTCTTGCTTGTTGCGTCCTGGGTGGAAGAAAGAAAATGAGAAGAAGAGAAAGAGGAGCAGGAGGCGGCGATTTGGCCGCTGACCACTCGTGAGGGTGCCCCTCTTCCTGTTGCTTTCTCAACCAGTGCAGATGGAAAGGAGAAAGAGAGAGAGGAAGAAGAACAATATTTGGATACAAGGTTCTAAAAATCAATATTAATCACCGATTAATCTGCAAATAATCTATAGTCGGAGTTAACCCAATGCGATTTCACCCCTAGTCACCCATTAATTAATCAAGTTGACCGCATATTAATTGTGCTTAAACCCGACTAACCCGAGTAACCCTAGGATAAACATAGACTAAAATTTGCCCCCACCCGTGAAGAGACAAGAGGGGTATTTCAGAGATTGACTTACTGGGGAGGCATCGTACCGCCATCCATTGGGTACTAGGGAGATAGGGAGGAAGACACCGGCTTGCGCCTCCCTCTACTCCCCACTCACCCAAGGTAACCACCACCTCCACTGCTCCCTACCGGTGAAGCCATAGAGAAGACGGCCACGAGGCATGCTCCCAACCTTGCAGAGTTGGAACCTTGTGTGGATACGACATAGTCATTTAGTTGCACATGTGGCTAGCCACGTCAACGTTTAAGGGCAACATGGAAGACATATGAGTGTTTAACAGACACATTCGCAGTCACCTCAGCGTCTAACGGATGTCCTTACGGTTTTGGGGTTGGGGTGCAAATAAATATAAGTTTAAAGAACCGAAAAAGTAAAGTTTAAGTTCAGAGAGCTAAGTAAGGCTCGCTGTAAGTTCAGGTGGTAACAGTGTAATCCTCAATATATATTAGGCTAGCTTGTTTGCTGTAGGGTTGGGTACTCAATTGGCTATAGGAAATGAAATGAAATTAAGGAGGAAAGCAGAGTAAGAGATTCTTGTTTCCAAGGTGCAAAAGACAAGAATTATGAATGAATGAACATATATACATAGGCATAGTGGTAACTAACAAGATGGAAATGATGGATTGAGGTATTGCAGTGATCAGTGAGTGAGTGCGTGAACTGTATACACACTATCCATCGACCACACCGTGCCGAAAGCTAGCATGCATACATGTACTACCACTAACTAATTGATTAATAGTTAATTTCATGCCATTTAATTTACATTAATTACTAGCTAGCTACTCCCGCCAGTCACAGGCAGTTGTCGATTTGAACATGGGCACGATCTCAAAAATGTAAATTTGACCACTAATTACTGCTACAGTTTAATTATCAAACACACTAAAATTATATTTTTTATGAAAGTACTATTCAAAATGAATGTAATTTTTATATACTCAATACAAATAATTCAAAAAAATTATAGGTAAAGTTTTAAAATTTTGATTTACACGTGTTTCAAATGACATGTATTTTTGACTGGGCGGAGCAATTGCATGTATAACCAGGGTTCCATTTATCGTTTTTTAGGGAAAAATCGGTCCGGGCCGGTTTGCGATTTGTCATAATGACAAATCGCGATAAATCGCTCAAATTTTGGGATTTGAATTTTGAATCATCAAAGGCTTGCGAAATCGCAAAATCGAGCGATATGTCGGCAAACCGATCCAAAATCGCGGCAAATCGTTGGAGAAATGCGGCAAATCGCGGCAAACCGAAGAAAACGGCAAATCGACCGGATTTTGCGGCAAATCGAAAGGATTTGGTGGAAAACCGCTTGGGCGGTGGGAAAAAAATGATAAAAAGGTTTATGGTGCCAAAAAAATGGTAAAAATTGTTTTAAAAAATGAAAATGGTAGGGCATGACTTTTTGTAATTACGTAACATTTAAGCAACAGTTGAAATTATTAGAAAAATTGCTTTGAAACTTTGTATGGTGCGGAAAAATGGTAAAATTTGATTTAAAATTATGTAAATGGTAGGCACGACTTTTGGTGATTATTTAACTTTAGGAAAAATTGAAATTATGTAAAATGTTAGGCACGACTTGCCGAACTTCGGGCTCGATTTACTGCCGTTTCCCCTCGATTTGTCGCGATCTCGCGGCGAGATCTGAGCAAGGAGCAAGGACAGTGGAGGAGCTAGCCGAGGAGAGGACCCAAGGAGGGGAAAGGCAACGGCAATGAATCACGGGACAACAGAGCATGCAATAATGAATCATCTATATAATATAAGTACATGAACAGTACATTTTCCAATTTTTCACGATTTCAATTCAAATTTCCTCATGATTTTGATGTTATTTTTGATTTTTTTTCACCATTACCTTCATACAGGCTTATAGATTTTTTGAGATTTTTTTGGGATTTTTTTCAATTTTTATATTCAAATCAAAATTTTGAATTTAAATTTCGGTTTGCCGTTGCCGAGTCGGCTCGGTGCGTCGATTTGCCTCGGCAAATCGACGATTTGCCTCGGCAAATCGACGATTTGCCGCGGCAAATGGAACTCTGTGTATAACCAGCTGGCTCCGAAGTGTACGTTGCTCCAAAGCGACTGGTAGCTGCTAGCTCTAGAGATATAGCATATATATTCGTAGGAGCAGGAGGCCGCTGTAGAGTTATCGTATCGAATATGGATCATGCTCCACTATCTATCTCTCTCTCATGACGATCGATTAGCAGCTTAACAAGCCAGCAGCTAGCTAGGTCAATTCATTGCATGATTAGCAACCTATAATTAAATTAATATCCGATCACATCGATCGATCATAGCAAGCAAGCATGTATGATCATGATCAAAGGTCAGGTACAGGCTTGGTGTACTGCCTGTACACGAATGGATGGATCGCTCTGCAGGTAGGACGTACAATTAGGAGCTAACGTGCTGTGTGCATGTACATGTTGTTACCTGTCAGATGCATGGCCTGATGTACATGTTAATTGATTAATGTTACAACTTAGAAGCAGATGGACGACATGGATGGCGAGACGAAGAAAGGAGAGGACACTGATGATCATTAACGAGCCAGTGCTGCATAGCCTTTGAGTTTGATGAGACGTATGGGAGGAACAAAAAGATTGTAGATATCGATATCGATAGCAATGGCTAGCCCTTTCCAGCGTTTACATTGCACTTTCACATCACTCTAGCTACCTACCTGCTTGATACACCATCGACTGATGGAATAAAAGACACTACTTCCCACTGAGAACCGCAAAGTTTAAACTTTCTGTTCTTAGAGCCATATATATTAACCTATATGTTACCTTATCCTTTTCGGCTTAAATTAAAATTAAAAACTACAGTAAGATATTTATTCTTTTTTAAAATCAAACATTGTATCATTTTATAGTTATTTTTTAAGGTTTTTGTGGTTCTTTTCAAAGCTCTCAAAACTTTTTTAAAAAAATTTTGTGGCTCTCCAAGCCTTTATCGAGAACTCACAACTTTTTCAGATTATAATCTACAGCTGGATTAAGCTGAAAAGAATCATTAAAAATAAGTGAATGGTGTCGTACTACATTCGCTCTAAAATATTAGAATTATCACCTTAGTGGGGAGAAAAAAAATATCTAGACATCCTACATTTATGTGGGGCCAAGTTGTAATGCCTTAGATCTAAAAGAAAGAGTCTTTACCAAATACAATAGAAGTGTATTTGAGTTATAATTGCTTAGACTAAAGAAAGAGTCCACATTTAAATCAAAAGAAAGAGTAATCCGTGTGAAATACAATGGTGCACGTACGCAAGTTGTAATTGTTTAGAATAAATGAAAGAGTCAATATCAAAAAAATAAAAAATTGTCAGTGACTGAATAAATTACAAGGTGGCTATATTACCTCTAGCAGCTAGCTCGGAAGCCCTGACATATGTCCTTGAAAGTTGTGCCCAAGGAGGACCTTAAGAAGCATGTGGGTGAGCCCCCGTTTGGTGGTATCCATTCCCCGAACACGAGCTTGTATGCTCAAAGCCCGAGCATGTATGCTCGTGCCACGAGCAAAGGCTGAGTGGGACGACCAAACGCAATGGTAAGCAAGCTCGGAAGCTTGAGCCCAGACAATGTGCCCACGACCTCCACGACGCCCACGATCTTGGAGTCATTGCCAACGACACAGACGTGGACGTAGTTTTAGAGCATGTTAGGGCGCAATTACTGTCATAATTATCTGTAACTGACACGAGTAAATGTCAGAGTTAGTGTACTAGGGTCGTTACCCCGTTTAACAATACCTCCCTATTAAGGGAGAGAGGACACATGCTATTGTCATCATTCCACATATATAAATCTCATCAGAGTAGAGCTATTATCTCCACCGTGAGAGGTCCGAACTAGGATAATCGTTATCTTTTGCTCGTTTGATTACCCTATGAGTTCGAAGCGTTTTCAAAGCCACACCTTAGTAGAAAGGGACCCTATTAATCCCTCATTCGAGAAGTAAGCTTTGTGAGAAAGTTATTTCCCGATCGTTGATAAAAAATAATTGAAATTCATAATAAATAGTAATATAATATTAACAAGTTGATTTTTATATGAATTAAATTAAAAGTAAAACTAAAATTCAGAATAGTATTTAGATAAAATTATTGACTTGCACACAAATCTTAGCCTAAAACTAAAAATTAGAATAAGAATACACAAGTAATATATATTAAGCTTACCCTACCTAATATGACAAGTAAATCTAACAATACTAAATTTGTGAAATAGACTATCCTAGAGCTTATCATAGCCAGTACGACTAAAAATCCTTATTTATGCAAAGTGTCTCTTAAACATCGGCACAGATCAAACTAGGGGTAAAGGAGCCGATATCCTCTGTTAGAGAGGCTAGAAATTCCCGATCAATTGGAGAGAAAAGAGAAAAGTGACTATTTGCATCTGACTTTGTAAATTGAGCTATTGAGTTTACTTGATGGATTTGGTTTTAAGGGACCAAAACGGGACAAAGAACAAAGTTTAGGGGCTTAAAAAACAAAGTTTAGGGGAGATTTTTCCGATGTGGGCCGGCCCAGAACCCAGTGGGTCTGTCTGGTCGCTCGCCTTCGCCTAACGATCGAGATCCGGAGAAGAAGAGCGGACAGCGGCGGCGTCCATGGCTGCGGTGGTTCGGGGCGTGTGGAACGGCATCAGGGAGAAGGGCCTCTCCGGCTTCCTCCGCCACGCCCGCGACGACGGCTACTTGTAAGAATCGAATACACTCACTAGCCTCTTCCTCCCGCCGCCCGCCGCCCATCTGAGATCTGGATCCCCCTTGCTTCACGAGGCGGCTAGGGCTCCGTCTAACTGGCTGCTGGATTTGCAGCAGCGATGTAGCATAATAGTCTCGGCTGCTGCTTGTTGGATTCATTTGTTAGCATAATTGAGATCTCAGCTCATCCAGTACGGGGTTTCTTGCAAACTAGGGGACCAAAGTAAGCTATTCAGGTTGATCGTCCACTAACCTAGACAGACACGAGGTTAATATGCAACTCTTTCCTTCCCTAGTAAGCTTTCTTCATTGTCAAAGCAACACGATAAGCACAACCAATCATTGGGCAAATGCTGGTTGCATCTACCCCTTGAAGCCCTATTTAGAAAGAAGCACCGTGTTTTACCCAATTCTGTAAAATGCTAACGCCAGGCTGATAGTTTGATTCTATCCCTTTTCTACATGGGAGGCACTACTTGTTACAGCCTGATGTAATGTTTCCATTTCGTTTTGTGCTTGCTACTGTGTTTTCCATTTCTGGAGCCAGCTAAATTATATGTATGCTGCTTTCTTTACGAGTTGCTTCAATGTTCTAACACACATGGTTCATTCGCAGCAAGTGCCTTCTTGACGGAAATCTACTGTAAGCTCTCTTTCTTGTTCTTCCCCTCTATCTCCCCAGTTTTGAAGGAATGGATGTGGTTGTGCGTCTCATCACACGCTGAGACTAATATTCTTTCCAGGCAAACAAAAATCCACAATATTGGCGCAACCCTTGTAGGAGTTGATAAGTTTGGAAACAAGTACTATGAGAAACTGCATGACACTCAATATGGTGGGTACTACCTGCACTGCACTGTCTTAATCCTAGTTGATCTAGTCTACTATTGTTTATCTAGTGTGTAATTCTGCTGCATGCTTGCACTACAATTTACAGTGTGAAAGCAGTAGACTTTGCTGTGTTAGATAGAACAGCACCAAACTTTGTAAGCAGCAGCTACAATATTCTGATACCCTCCCTTGTTTTCTCCTCTCCAACACCTGAGATGTGTAACTTTGCTCTGTAAGATCATTCTGGGCTTGACTGCTCTGTGTGCCTTTGTGGGATCATAACCTACTCGCTTTGCTGCTTTTCCCCCTTGTCTACTTGCTATTAAAAACCTAACTTTGGCTAACATGCAGGAAGGCATAGGTGGGTAGAGTATGCAGAAAAAGGCCGCTACAATGCATCCCAAGTTCCTCCTGAATGGCATGGATGGCTTCACCACATTACAGACAGCACTGGGGATAAGGCAAGTTTTCCTCTACATGTTGCTTGCATTATTTCCTGCATGTTCCTCAAGCTTCGGTCTTCCGACAAACTTACAAATTACACGATGCTTTCTCTGTTTTTGCACTACCTTGGTACTTAGTTTTGTAAAATGTAAGTTAGTAATTAAGAGTGTGTATGATGCTGTGGGATTAATTTGAATGATGAAACTTTGTTTTTGAAACATTTGGTGCTTATATTTGTTCTGTGTTAGAGGGTGATGAGGAACGCTATCACATGTTAAGCTATTGTTTTCTTACATTTGTTGGCAAGGCTTTCGGTATCAATCAATGTTTCTATGGTTTTTAGGAGGTTCAAGGCAACTATCGTACTATTTGAATGGTAAAATTGGTTAGCTGATTGTCATATGGTTCTCTTTCTGTTACAGCTGTTGGAGCAGAAGCCTAAAGCGTACAGTGTGGAGCACAAAGAGAACTTCTCTGGCGAGGGTGAGGAGTTGATCTACCACTCGAAGGGACATGCTCTAAACCCAGGACAAAGGGACTGGACAAGATACCAGCCTTGGGAGCCCAAGAAAGAAGAGGCCTCCTGAGTCCCGGAGAGAGACAAGCCTCGTTGCGTTTTCTTGCTTGTATTTGGTGCCGTGGAGCTGAAACAGTTACTCAGCTTTGTTTAGCGACTGAACCTTAATAATGACTGTACTGGGTGCTCGGGAAATATTTTTATTTGGCGCTCCAGAGGTTGGCACATTAGGGCTTGCCACCCTAATGATTGGATTCTATTATTCGTCACTTCAAAGTATTACCGCTTCATTTAAATTGAATTTTTTTAGTAGTTCTATCCATTTTTTTACTCATGTGAGAGGACCAAGCTACTGTTGGGCTTTTGCCCGAAAATCAAATGGGCCTGTGGGTCATTGGGTCTTCAGCCCATGCGGGTGACACAAAAGAAGAGGGCTGCAGTCCTACTGCCTGTGGGAGCTGGCTCGGCCGGCTTGTTAGGGTTTCCCTAACCAGCTAGGCGACGGGGGTGGCGGCGCCGGGAACCTCGGCGTCCGGGTGGCGTGGCGTGACGCGACGTGGCTTGGCCTTCGGGCTTCTCGTCGAGTCTGGTGCTCCTCTCTTGCCTTTATCTCCTCGGATTCTCTTTTGTGGTAAAAGGCTTTTTGATTTTGATCTCTCTTCTCCTCTCCTGACTGATCTCTACCAGCGCGCCTTGGGGCTTGTGGTATCGCCAGCCCTTTTTGCTCGCCGGAGTGGTGGAGGCGCCGCTGCTCTTCTTCTCATCGACTCCGGTACTCGGTGGCCACGAGGTGGACGCTGGTTTCCCGTGCTGCTTGCTCTGCTCCTCGGTCTTCCACTGCAGCCTCGGCCTTGGTGGGGGAGACGGCATCGTATCTCTGGCCTTCTCGTCGGTGGCTACGTGTGTGGCATGACGATTTGGTTTCTGGGACAGCGAGTTACTTGCGCTTTGCCCTGCCTTCTTGCCAGCTCGGTTCCGGTGCACTATAAGCTGTCGGTTCCCTCTTTTATTTGTGAAAATACTGTGCCATTTGAGTTGAATTTGGGGACCTTGTACCCTGTACAAGGGGCTAGTTCACCTCATTTAGGGAGCAGTACATTGTAGGCTTCGGATATAACGCTCGATGATGATTGCTTAGATTGAGGCATGGTTAATCTGTTCATTAAAGAAAATTGCTAGACCTAAAATAGTATTGCTCTTAGCTTACCTTTTGGTGACTTATTGTGTATGATTTAGCACTTGAAGTTAAGTTAATTGATCAATTTACCGCTGCACTACTTATATCTAAATTTGGAGAACTAGTGTGGTTGCATGAGCTTGATACTAGTTGATATAGTGTGCATTTGTGATGATGTTCGGCTCGGTTTTGTGGCTATTTGAGGATTGGCCGAACTGATATATTGATCTTTTGATTACTAGTGCATTGTGCTACTTCTGTATCATACACATAGTGCTGTGTTCATTCTCTTTGTGCAAGAGCAGTGCTGTTCTAGGGTTATAAACCTGAAAATAACCTGTGATATATTGTCCATCTAGAGGTTGGACAGCTAATTTCAATTAGCAACCCTTTTAGCAATCTGAGAGCAATCAATACAAATAAAATCTGAGTTCTAGTTACTGATTTTATTACTATTTTTCTTGTTGTTTGTCATGGACACTTGCTGGATAATAACTTTTCTAGTTGCTCTAATGCTGTCTTTAAGAGGAAATGTGATTATATTTAATTCCCATAATATTGTTGTTTACTATATCTGGAATTATTTCTGCTATCATTTTGCTCATTATGCATTGTCTACAACAGCTACCCCTTGGCAATCTCCCTGATACGCCCGAACTTTTACTTTGCTTGATATTAGACATTATCCTTGTCATATGTCGTCAGTCCAGACGTAAATAATCTACAAGAACAGCTAGCTACATCAAGAAACACATTCTTAATCTGCGAGAACAACTCCAGCCCTGAGTAGGATACTCTTTTCTCTGAACTCCGAACAACTCCAACCTTATAGGGAACTCCTCTCAAGCCTCAACTGACAAATATACCAATATAACGTTGAAAGGCAATTTCTATATTTTATTTAGAGTAAATAATACCGTAAGTCTCTAAAGTTGTCTAAAAGATTCGATTAGGCCCAAAAGGCAAAAATTGCGAATTCCTGTCCCTAAAAGCTATTTAAGTGGTTCAATTACTCTCTCTTACCTCCCGACGGTAGGGTGCCTGCTAATAGCCACTCATCTGACAACTAGTTGTCCCTGTTAGTGATATGTCCTAGAGGCAATCATTTACCGTAACTACACGTATAGTTATAGCCACTGTCATGTGGGCTCGGATCCAGGTGCCAGTGGCCGGCAGCCAAGCATCCCAGGTGGTATTGCCACAATACATGGGTGCATTTGTTGCCACGTTATCATCTTCTTGGTAAATGGAGCCGCAGAGCCTGTTAAGCGCAGGTGGCCCAGGGCCCAGCGCCCAGGCACGGCGCCGATTCACGGTCGTTCGAATCCCCAACCACATCCGGCCAATAGATAGCCAATAGATAAGTAGAACAACCAAGACTAGCCAAATTCATTCACCAACACCCACACAATATATTCATTCCCTTCAATTGCTTCCATACAACCCTCAAATAGGTGCGACAACAACACATATCAGCACGAGGGCATGTACAATAAAGAGTCAAGGGTGTCTCTTAGCACATTTTCTAAGTAAAAAAGATAAGTACGTAAGAACATATACAAAACCATTTAATAGGAAGTCTCTTAGCGATTTAATGCTGCTCCTCTCTAATTCTGCCTAGGAGCTTGTGAAGAGTCGTCTCTTCACCAAAAGTCGATTCTAACATTTTTTTTCACTTTTCCCCTACCACATCAACGAAACATATCCACCTCATTGTTAAAAGACACCCTATTAAATGACTTTGTACATGCCCTGACAGTGCCAGGCATCTCTGCAAGCAGCAGGCCCATCTCGATATCTCAGCATCCGCTCGGCTCTAGCATAACGGCACTACACCAAATTAAATCACAGATGCAAAGAAGGAATTATGATTTAATATATTAGAATTGCTAATTCTCATACGACTGAAATTTTCTTAACTATCAGTCACTCTAAAATTGCACTCTAGTAAGACTAAAATTACATAGCTTACAAAAATGCCATTTTAGTATCAAAATTGCTACTTACCAATCATCAATTTTATTCGTTGATTTCTATGCTTTGTTGATGTATAAATCTATTAAATATACGTGCTTACATACTTTTCTTTTCCTTTGTTTCAAGCCATCATGTTTGTTTCAGTCAATCTAAAATTACACACTAGTAAAACTAAATTTACACTTATTTATAATGTGCAATTTTAATATAGTTATATTGCAATTTTATTAATAATCGACTGATCAGGCAACTTGGTCTTAGTCGAACCCTTAATATATACCCTTCTATAATCTATAATAGTACCGCCCGTTCAATCCAAGAAACAAAGCATCTGAGTAACTGTTTCACCTCCACAACACCAAATGCAAGCGAGAAACACACGAGGATTGGATGTCCGACACTCCTCTTTCTTTGCCCACCCCCAAGGCTGGTACCTTGTCCAGTCCCTCTGTCCTGGGTTTAGAGCATGTCCATTTGTGCGGTAGACACCCTCGCCAAAGAAGTTCTCTTTGTGCTCCACACTGTACGCTCAAGGCTTCTGCTCCAACAGCTGCAACAGCAAGAGAAGCATGTAACAGTCAGCTAACCAGTCTCGCCCCGCATCCGCACCTGCAACTGAAAGAATGAACCAGTCGGTAGCTTAGCTAGAGATGGATCTTTGAAGAAACAAGAGGATGATCGTACCTTGTCAGATACCATTAGTTTCCAGCACCACAGCTGCTACAGGTGTCCTAGAATCTGGTTTAGCAATAATCCATTACATGGCATGCTTCCTTTCACTTCACACTAATGTAAAAAATATTCTGGTGTGCAAACTGCAAAGTGCATACAGATTCTCTATCCAGTCAACTGATAAAAAGATTGCCATTCCTAATTGCATGCAACTATCACTATGGCCCTATCAACAGAACAAAGAAAAGCTAATAGATTCTTAAAACCATTTCAGGGACCTTCACTTTAGACTTCAGTTGCTAACAACCCAGCAACACAGCTGACATTGCTGTCTACAAATCTACCTTTTTTTCCATAAGGGGTCATCTCCGATTTCCATTTGAAGAAATGGAAACATACAACGTTCTGCTAAGATTACAAGTCATCCACACTCCTCTAAGGCAGGAGTGACCCATTGCTGGCCTCTAAGGTTTACAGCTTATAGAACTTTCCTGCAGTACATAGAGACAACCTCTAAGATGGGACCCACAACTAGGATAAAAAAAAACCTAGAGAACATTATTTCATTGACAAATGGGGCCACATAGCTTGTGCTTAGAGGCAGAAACCTCGGAGGCTGCACAGTGGTTAGATAGAGATTGTTTAAGAGGCAGGCTTAGAGGCTTATTGTGGATGCCTTACTGCCTTTAGCATAACAACCAAGGCAAGCCTGGCAGATACTAACAACACCAATCAACCACCAACCAAAAGAACTCATACATTCAAAAGTGACACCAGCTTTTCCATTCTGTGTCAACTAGATGTGATCTTGCAGAACGTCCCTTGAGCAGTAGCTGAGTCAAACTCCCAGGGGCTGGACATGGATCACCACCCGCGGTCAATGTTGCTTGTCAGCATTCATGTCTCCGGTATATCGGCCTTCTGGGACCGAAAAGGGTATCTGTGGCTGGTGGGTGGCCATCGTGGACGCGGACATGGCTGCCGAGAGAGACAGAACAATTCAATACCAGCAGTATGTGCTAAATTGGTGAGAAAACAACAAATATGCTTTTTTTTTTCTCAACATGATCAAACAGACACAAAACAAGATGAGCATTAGAGCCCCTTACCCAAATATGCACCCATCGTCCCCTGGAGTTCCTCCTGCTGGATGTACTTGCGGATGCATTGTAACATCCTCATTTTCAAAAACCAAAACTCATGTGCATCATGTCATTGCATGTCATTAAAAATCCCTAAAATTCAAAACTTTTGAAAATGAGTATGTTACTGTTGAAAAACATTTAAATTTTGAAAACCAGTTTGGTTTTACTAGTGTTTTGATTGAAAATAAAACGTCTTTGTAAATGCTTGAGTTTTCAAAAGAGGACAACTGCTGTTGGTTATAAAATGAATTGAGTTCAAATGTTGTTTCCTTTCAAATAAGATAAACATAATTTTATTTTATTAAACTAAATGATTTGAGGGTGGTTTTAATAAACTTAAAATTATTTGGCTTCATTTTAACATCAGATTTCCAAGGATTTCATTTTCATGAAAATGATCATTTTAAGTAGTGGTTTTCTAAACCAACAATCTTGTTTGACTTTCAACATCAAAATTTTTCAGATTTCTATTCTGAGTAATTTGAATTTTAAATAAAGAGAGCATTTGTTTTCAAACAGAATACCTTGCCAAAATATCTACTGTTTTGTTGATTTTCAAAGGAGGGAAAATGATTTCATTTCCTAAATGGTTGCTTTAAAATGATTTGTATTCACAAACTAATTAATGTTTCATTTGGACTTTCAATATCAAAACACTAAGGTTGTTTTAAAATAAAGTAATTTGAATTACCAACAAAAGAATTTTATTTTCAATTATCTTAAAAGAATACGTGGCAAAGCTATTTAATTCTGAAAAGTCCCAAAGGCTTTTACTTCTTAAATTCTTGATTTAGGTTTTGGATTTATAAATCTACTCTTGTACATTGCCCCTCAAATAAAGTGAAACTATATGCTCCTTTTAAAGTATATTTTCAAACTTTCACCAATAATACAAAAGTTGATTCTTAACGAAAACAAAGATTTGTTTTCAACTACCTTTCAAGAAATTGGTTTCGACCCTAAAAGAAAAGGGTTTAGGCTTTTGGTTTTGTGAAGCTTCAAATATCCCTTGCCTAAATTTTTGAGCTCAAACAATTAAATTTTAAAAGTTATCTTCCTAACAATTTAAAAAGGGCAAATTTGTTTTCAATATTTCATAAGAAAAAGACTTCACCCTTTTGAACAATGTTTTAAATGTTGATTCACCTCGGGTTTAGATTTTAAAAGTTTAAGGGTTTTGAATATATATTGCACAGATTACTTTATGTGTATATGTATGTTCAAACCTATCTACTTTTCAAAGTGATTAAAATTCCAGAAGCAAATTAAATTCAAATGTTTTATAAGCAATTGCTTTTACGCTTTAAAAGTTAATCCTTTAAGTTTTGGTTTAATAAACACTTTGGTATCTTGCAACTCTCAAAACTCATTTAAATCCAAAAACAATTGAAGCGATTTTTGCTACTTAAATAAATGGGGTTTTGGAATGGATTTCAACCTTTAATTTATTGGAAAGCCCAAAACCCCCTTTGTGTGGTATTTGATTTTGCACTCGATTAATCAAGCTAAAATGTCCTTTTTAACATGATTTGAATTTTAGTTTATATAAAATGCTAAACGATTAATTTTAAATGTGTTTGAATTCAAACATTTTAAAGAGTTCCACTTATTTAAAGGAAATGTTTTAGTTTTGTCCCCAAACTCATATTTGATTTTTGAACCCAAAGTAACCAAGCTCTGATTTGTCCTTTAAGTGAAATTGAGGTTTAAATCCTTTCTTCAAGATTCTAATTTGAAAGTTAAATCCAAAATTTAAATGAATTCAAATTGATTTCAAATATTTATCCCTAACCTTGGAATTCAAATTCCATTTTGAATTTCCCTCCCAAGCCAAATTCAATTTCAATTTATTACTCTTACTCCCTTCCATTCTCCCTCTACATGGCGAGTGGGCCCCACCGCCATCCTCTTCTTTCTTTCTTCTTCTTTCTTCTTCTTCTCTCTCTTCTATCTTTCCTGCTCACGCATGAATTGCACCTTGATCTTCCTCTCCCCACTAAGCCTTGATTTCCCATCACTCTCCCCTTATGGAATCGGTTATCATCCGATTAGGTGGTAATCTTGCCGCTAATCGTCCCCTAATCCCTTTAAAACCGCACCAAAGCCACCTCGGGTTCCTTTCTTCGTTTTTCGATTTCTCGCCGAGGTGAGCTCCGTTCGTCGATTCCTCCGGGGCGTTGTTCGTCTCGATTCATGAACATCTTTCATGTACATACTTGTTTGTTTCGTGGTCTAGGATCGCTGGATTTGGACGCCGGCGAGGGCCCGAGTTCGCCGGATTTTCTTCAGCGCCAATCCGTCTCCTTTGCTCGGTAAGGCCCTTCCTCCTCCTTCCTCTGTCCGGCATCATGCCTCCTCCTCCGCTCGCCGCCGATGTGCATTGCATGCCATGCCGCCTCCTTCCTTTTCCTGCCACGCCGCGTCGCGCGCCGTTTGCTGCCACCGACGCCGCCGCCAAGCTTCACTCTCTTGTGAAGCTCTCCCTTTCTCGCCGCCATTCTCTGCCTGCTCGCGCTCACCGCACACCATTGGTCTGCACGCCATGAGCTCAACGCCGCCCCATTTCATGCAGCGACCTCTGCCGCAAGATCCCCATGATCCTCTTCCTTTCACTGCCTCGCTCATGGCCACAGCCATTGGGGCGTCATGCCATGCCTGCTGCCGTCTTGCATTCATGCTTCTCTCTTTCTCTCATTGCCGTGTGGGCCTGCCAAGCCATGCCAGCCGCCCGGCTCTCCTCCTTCCACATTGCCGTGTGGCCCGGCTCAAGCCGAGCCCAAATTTCACCAATGAGCCACCCTCCCTCACCCTTTTTTTTCCTTTTCCTGTGTTTTGCCCAATTTCCAAAATTCATATCTAATTGTAGAAAAATCCAAAAATCCCCAAACTAGTTTTGTTAGACTCACAAAATTAAAACCTATTTAATTATGTAATTTTATCTACTTTTACTGTTGTAAATTGTTTTGAATTATTTAAATATCCCTAAGCATTGTTTTAATTATCTAGGGAGATTTACTTGTCCAAAAATTGTCAAACCAATTTTAAAATGACTTTAAAATGTTTACCTTGCATCTGTAATTTCCATGAGATTTTTGATAACTATATTACCCACTGTTTTAGATTTTTGGTTTGCAAGTCAATTAGTTTAAGTGCATAATCTTTCCATTTAAATTCCAGAAAAATGTACAGTGGCTTATTTAGTTTTAAACCACCTTTTTACTGCCCTGTACACTTTACTTGAGCATTTTCATGCATGTGCATCCATATTTCCGCATGGTGTTTATTGTTTCATTTATCGTTATTTCGCGATTAGGGCGTGCGACTCGGAGATCGTGACCGACATCGCGTGAAAGACTTAGGGTTTTCTGCTGGTCAAGGCAAGTGCTGATTCCTTGAACCTATGTTTTAAATGGTTTTATTAGATATTTAAAACTGCATGCTATGTTTAAATTAAAATTGCTAATTGGTTAGTTGCTAGCTAAAGACCCCAATTAATAACATCGATATATAAAACCTTCCTTGCCACCTTAGGTTAAAGTTATATTGTTTAATAATGCCTTCACCCCTTGAACTAGGTTTTAATCATGTTAGCTATGCTTAGTTGCCATCACATGGAACTTAGGCATGTTAATATCAATGCTTGTTTACTCAATGATTTAAAAGGCGTTGGGTCTTGCCACGCTTTGCAAATGGGTGTAGGTGATAGTGGGTCTTTATCGAAACCTGTTTTATAAAACCCGATTGGGGTGGTGGTTGCAAGGTTGGTGCGATAAGCACGAGACTTGGGTCCATCTGGGAACCACCTCGGTCCCTAAGGACCGATTCCTTGAGTAGTCGAGCTAAGTTTAACAAATACGACCATGTGTGCTCAGTATGGGCGGGCCTGGTCTAGTATCCTTCGGACTTCTAGTTAGGGCATTCCGATCGATGGAGTAGGCAATCGGTGTTGTCTGCAGCGCAAGAGGGCATTGCGATGGAAACCTCGGCGGGAATGTCCTAGCTAGGGAAGGTTGGAGAAAGGCCTTGTGGTGACCATTTTTCTTTGGGGGCACCGGGAAGAACCACCTCGTATGGGTAAAGCGTGCAACCTCTGCAGAGTGTACAACTATCATGATAGCCGTGTCCGCGGTCAGGGCCGGACGACGAGAGCTGCCTCATTGGTACTTCTTATCCTTTTGTTTTCAAAAGGTGTTTTAAAGAAAACCACGATTGGTGTCGTGCGTTTTGTTTTCTCTCTCATAGTGGGTCTTTGTGGCGATGAGGTGTTGCACGGTGGAGTGCCGTGAGTAGCAGTCTGGGCAAAACCGGTTTAGGCCGGAGATTCCAAAAGGAAATGATTCAAATATTTGTTTTCTTAACTCATCTTAAACCTTTTACAAAATCTAGGTAAAAAATGGCAAAAGCGGCTTTATGCAAAAGAACCATAACCTTCCTTTGTAAACCTTAGATGCATTTAGTCGGCCTTGCTTGTTGAGTATGTTGTATACTACCCTCGCTTTTTATCTTGGGTGCTTTCGTTCCAACGGCGAGGTTGCGATCAGCGAACCCTAAGGTGGAGACGTATGAAGATGAAGGTCCCATCGCAAGCTTTCAAGAGGAGGATTACTCCGACATCTAGGAGCTCTATTTCAGCCGTGCTTGTGGAGTTGTTTTGGGTCTTCTTTTGAGTTTTGAGACTTTTAGTCTCACCCCTGTAAGGCCAATGAGCCCTCTGTTGTTTAACGCCATGCTTGGCGCACTCTGATGTAATATATACTTTTACGTTCAATGGCAATGATCCAAACTGTTCAACTGTGTGTACTAGCTACTGATCCAGGGACTAGTACACTTAAAGCACAGAAGGGACTCGACTCCGTTTGACGGGTCCCTACATGCATGCTCTCATCTTTTTTATGTACTTTCTCCTCCACTTAAGTACAAGCAATTCATCAAAAGGCATCCTTTTTTTAATAAAAAAATTGAATAAGAACCCTTACCTTGTTCGTCCTGTTCGCCGCATCCACAGGTAGCAGCTGCTCCGCATTCTCCCCAGATCTAACCTTGACCACAGGTGTTGCCTCACCTCCACCACGGTCTGATGGCGCATGAACATGATCTGCATCTACCGACCCTCGGAGGTTCTCCGGCTCTGCCAAGTAGCGGTTGTCCCGCTCCATCAACCAGCGGATGCACACTTTTAAACTCTTGATGTAGTCCATCTGCAGCTTACTCAACCCCTGCAACAAATACAACCAATTTAGCAAAAACACATCTAAATTTTCAACCAAAAAAAATGGCAGACACCAATAACTCCATAAGGAACCTCACAGGCATACTAATCATCTTCACTCGAAGCAGCAGCTCAACATCCTCCCTCACGTTGAACTCAATCACAGGTACAAAAATCGAGGGCACAGCCTCACCCCCGCCACTATCTGCCAACATATTCTCTGCATCCATCAACATCAACCCTTGGAGCTTCTCTTGCTCAGCCAAATACTCCATATCATTTGAATCTTCAGCTTCATCTACAGAAGAAAAGAAAGAGCAATTAGAAACAGAAAAGGTAAGTTAACATAGAACCTAAGCTAACTTGAGGTGGAACAGCATAATCGTAAGACTACTCTAGCACCACAAGGACGAAAAATGCTGTGCCAAATTGGCATGTGGCCAGCAAAGATTGCGATCACACACCCATTACTCTAGTACACGTTGAGCAGCGTTCTACTCTACCATCGCCACATTGTGAAAACTATGTGAACTTGTGAAGTTCATAACGTTGCTTCCTCCTCTAAGCATGTATGCTTATTTAAGCACTCCTACCCAGATATAAGCCTCTATCCAAGCACCTGCTCTATCCTAGGTGGAAAAAAAGGGTTTTTTTTTTATCTAAGCACATCTCTAACCATCTGCATTGTAAGTAGAAACCCCTATATCACTACAGGAGCTTACCAGCGCATCCAGATGAGCCCACTGCCTCCTCAGCCTGGAGCTTCCTCGATTGCGCGAGGGCCACGCGGGACAGGGTGAGGCCGAACCTGAGTGCCTCGTTGGAGGGATCGATTGCGAGCCCCTTCTCGCATGCCTCCACGGCGCCGGCATCGTCGCCGAGGCCGAGGCGCGCGGCACCGAGGAGGGAGTAGCCTCTGGGCCAGTGGGGCCTAAGCGCCATGGCTACCTCGGCGTCGGCAACTGCCTCCTCGAAGCGGCCGAACGAGAACGCCGCGTTGCACCTCGTCTTTGCCTCGTCGGCCATTGCGGCATCCTCGGGCTTGGCTCGGCTGCTCGGTGACGGGGATGGGAGAGTAGGAGTTAATCTGACAGAACAGAATAGGGATGGTTGCATACTGATAGTGCTTTTTTTTAATAGAAAGCAGCGGAGACGCTGCTAATGCACTGACACTTGCGGCCTGGCGAGATCGTCAGCCGCTAGATAACAAATATGCACAGGGAAGCTCTGCATCCATACAGTCGCAGTGTCCGCTTCCCTCGCATTGCCCAGTTTAGCCAACTCATGGGCAACCTTGTTGCAGTCTCTAGGGCAGTGAGAAAAGGAAACTTTCACAAACTCACTAGCAGTCCAAAAGATTATTTTTCTGAATAAGACAGCATTCGAACTGCAATCCTCCGCTTTCCCTGAGATCACATTCTGCACATGAAATGCATCCGTTTCAAGCTCAATCCTAGTCATGCCCACCCCAGCAGCTACTTGCAAAGCCGATAGACAGGCAAGAGCCTCTGCCTGTGTAGCATTTGTGATATGATTAAGCTTGCCTGCTGCTGCCATCAAAATATGGCCCTGGTCATCTCTCGCCACTGCTCCCCAACCTCCACTGCTAGAAGCCGCAAGGAAGGAGCCGTCAACGTTAATCTTTATGCTGCCCCCCTCTAGTGGTTTCCACATTGGTTTGCTCTTGGTCTTAATAGTATGCGATCCCTCTTCATACATTTGATCTAGTTCCTGAACTCTGTGGGCCACCATATGCACAACTTGGTCAGTGGAAAAAATTTTGCCATCGTGAACAGCTTTGTTTCTGCAGTACCACCAAGTACTCAGCATGATAACCACCTTGATTTTGAGTGTTGGCCTCCTGTTTCCACACCTCCTCTAGAATTTGCTCTGGAGATGTGGCTTGGCAGCATTTTAACCTGAAATCTTCCAAAAACATACCTCTTCAGAGCTGCTTGACAGCTTTGCATTTGAAGAACAGGTGTGCCCCATCTTCGTCCAACCGATTACAGATCGGGCACCTAGAATCAGTGTGGAGTCCTCTTCTCAAAAGGTTTGTCCGCAGGGGGAGACTGTTGAGGGCAAATCTCTATATGAAAAGTTTATATTTGTTAGGGATTCTCATTTTCCAGATTTTTGGCCACTGAAATCTGCCCTCCCTGCTCCTTGAAGATTCACTGCGTTCTGTTCTTTGCTTGATTGTCTCTTGGTGAAGAGAATAGGTTGATTTAACAGTAAACAGGCCCTTCTTCTGAGGGTGCCAGGCAACAAAATCCTCGATCTGATCTTGGATTGGAATGCATTTGATGAGGTCTGCTTCCTCCTGACTGAAGATTTGGTCAACTAGTTCGATGTCCCAAGTACCATGAACTGGGTCAATAAGCTCATTTACTTTGGTAATCATGGAGTTCCCCCTTGGGGACTTGACAAACCTGGAGCTAGCTCTAGGTAACCAAGGGTCAGCCCAAATCACTCCCTCCTGAATCAATTGTATGCCTCTCATTATACTCCTCCAGGTGTAAGACATCCTTTTCCTTCGTTTTGCCTTTAGAATGCTACTATTGGGGAAGTACAGCGACTTTAGAACTTCAGCACACAGGGACTCAGGGTTTTGCAGAATTCTCCAGGCCTGCCTGGCCAAGAGGGCTAAATTATTTGAGTACAGGTCTTTAAAGCCTAAACCCCCATTGTTCTTGGTGTTGATCAGCTTTTCACGAGAAACCCAATGAATCTTCTTCTCATTATCCCGTTGAGCCCACCAAAAACGCATGTTAATAGCTGTGAGCTCGTCACACAAGGACTTTGAGAGATAGAAGCAAGACATGGCATAGTTGGGGATGGATTGGGTGACTGCTTTAATCAAGATTTCCTTTCCTGCTCTTGACAAGAGTTTCTCTTTCCAACCTTGCGTCTTCCTCCACTCTTTCCTTCAAATAACCAAACATTTTTGCTCTCGATCTACCAACATAGACAGGGAATCCCAAGTACTTTTCATTTCAAGCTTCACTCCCGATTTGAAGCTTTTCCATGACAGATCCCTTGAGATTGTCACTAGTGCCCTTACTGAATAAGATAGAGGATTTTTCAATGTTAATTATCTGACCCGAGCTCCTTTCATACCCCTAAATAATCTCCTTAAACTCTATAGCCTCTTCTTCTTTTGCCTCCATTAGGAGGAGGGAATCGTCAGCAAATAGGAGGTGTGTCATGCTTGGTGTTTGTCTACTGATTTTTAGGCCTTTTATCCTCCCTCTATCCACCGCCCTCTGGATAGCAGCAGAGAAAGCTTCTGCACATAAGACAAACAGGTAAGGGGACAGAGGGTCTCCCTGCCTTAAACCTCTGGTGGGAATTATCGTCCTCGTGTAACTCGAGTTCACCTTCACCTTGTATTCCACGGTAGAGACACACTTCATAATTACGGACACCCATCTTTTGGCGAAACCCAGTTTCAACATAATGTCCTTTAAGAAATTCCATTCCACCCTATCGTAAGCTTTGGACATATCCAGTTTGACTGCTGCATAATTCTTCGTGCCCCTCTTCCTTCCTTGCATGAAGTGGGTTGCTTCATAGGCCACCAAGATGTTATCTGTGATCATTCTGTTTGGGACAAAAGCACTCTGAGTGTTGCTAATGATCTCAGGAAGAAGGGGCTTCAATCTGTTGGCAATCACCTTAGCCACAACCTTATAAATGACATTGCAAAGACTAATTGGCCTCAGATCCTTTAAGCTTGTAGGGGTTTTAACTTTGGGGATCAGCACGATGTTTGTCTGGTTCCACTCCTTTGGCATTTCTTCCCCATTCAGGACTCTTGTCACCTCAGAGATCACCTTCTCTTCCGTTATGTTCCAAAATTTTTTGTAGAAGAGAGCAGGCATTCCATCAGGCCCCGGGGCCTTAAGGTCCTCCATTTGGAACAAGGCTTTCCTAATCTCCTCCCTTGTGACCTCCTTAAGAAGGCTTTCATTCATTTCGTTGGTGACCTTCCTTGGGACACTGTCCACAATTTTTATTTCTGGTCTAGTGTTGCCGCTCCTAAACAGATTAACATAGTACTGGCAGACGAGCTTCTTCAAGTTCTCCCCCCTCAACCCACTGGTTGTTTTCATCCTTGAGCTTCTTGATCGTGTTTGTCTTTCTCCTGGCGGAGGCATGGGCATGAAAATATTTAGTGTTTTTATCCCCCTGTTTCAGCCACTTCAGGCAGATCCTTTGTCTCCAGTAAGTATCTCTTCTCGTTTCCAATTTGCTGAGCTTGTGTCTGAGCAGATGGACTCTATCCAGGTTTGCCTAACTAATAGGCTTTTTTCTCACCTCCTCCAGGCTCTTTTTCATCTTATCTATTTCTTTTGACTGGTCGCCCATGGATCCTTCGCTCCAGGACTTAAGTTCACTAGTTAGCTGCTTTAACTTGTCACTCAGGGAGGAGTGATTCGCGCCATTTGCGTGCTCCCAGGTGTTCTTTATGAGGTCAGTAAAACCCTCCTCTTCTAGCCAGCAAGCCTCAAAACGAAAGGGAGCAGCTGAGTTGTCATATTTTTTCCTCCTCTCAATGTCTCTCAAAGAAATTATCAGAGCCCTATGGTCGGAGTGTCTGAAGTCACCATTCTGGACATTTGCTCCACTAAAGTGGGAGATCCAAGAGGGGTTAGCCACAGCTCTGTCCAGTCTTTTGTCCAGTCTTTCTCTGACAAATCTCTCAGCTATATGGTTGTTATTTGTCCACGTGAACATGTCTCCTTGACAGCCAAGATCAACCAGATTACACTCCTCAAGGGCTCTCCTAAACTGCTCCATCTGAGATTGCGCCCTTTGCTAGCCTCCCTCCTTCTCTGTTTGTTCCAAGATCTCATTGAAATCTCCGAAGCAGAGCCAAGGTAAATTGCTGGAATTGCTTAGGATTCGAAGAAGTCTCCAGGTAAGCCACCTCTTCTCAGAGGAAGGTTCCCCATACATCCCAGTTATCCTCCAAGTGAAGCCATTCTCTCCCTCCACCTCAGCATCTATATGATACCTCGACGTGCTTTGCAGTCCTCCGCTAGCTCCCTCGCTATCCTTTACAATTAGATGAGGCATGTTCAACATCCATCTCAATCTTTTCATCCTTTTTTGTGACATCTTGGTCTCACAGAGGAACAGGATGTCGGGCTCTTCCTGCTTCTGGAGATCTAGAAGCCCCCGAACTGCCGGCCGGTTCCCAAGCCCCCGGCATTTCCAACTTATGATCCTCATTTATCCACGCGGGACTGTCCTAGCAGTCCCGCGTTTAATTTTTTGGATTTCTTTTGGCTGTCCTCACTCCTGTTTGTCTCCCCCTCCACCCTGTCAAAACCCCCTCGGTTCTCTCCCGAGGTGCTCTCTGCTTCCATTTCACTGGCAGTCAACAGGAGGACATTCAGTTTGTTGCCTCCAGCTAGGGACCCCTCTTCACTGGGTTTCCTTTTCTTAGAGCTTCTCACTAATTCCCCTCCTTTCTCTGGGAATAGCACCTTTGCTACTTCTGTATTTCCCCCCTTCTTAGGAAACCCCTTGCTGTTTTTTATGGGGGAAATCACCTCATCCCTGTCCTCCTCTTGGTCCCCCTCCTTAGTTCTGCTTCCTCTCTGTCTACTAGTTTCTCTGCTATGGCCAGAGCCTATCGCTTTCTTTCCTGAGCTAAAGGACCTTCTCGTTGAGCTGTCTCCTTGGCTCATCTGCTCGCCTTGATTGTACTTCCTTCTCTCCTCAGGGGCCCTTAACTTCTCACTATATGGCAGCAAACCATCATCATCTCTCAGAGCCGGGGTAGGACATTCCAGCTCCGAGTGACCAATGATCCCACAGGAAAAACAGAAGAACGGAAGCTTCTCATAAATAGCATCAAACCACACTCTCTCTTTCCATCCCGGGGGCTTGACAGACACCCCCCCGACTAAAGGCTCCATCAGGGGGACTTTAACCCTTGCCCTGAACTCCCGGCCTATAGCTAGGCCTTTCTCATCAGTATAGAGTTGTTCTACCTCTCCAATCGAGCTGGCAATAGCCCAGCCCCACTTCTCATCTCGGACTCCCAGAGGCAGGTCCAAAATCTGAACCCAGATTGAGATTTTGTCGAAGATAATCTCAAAAGGTCTAAGGTTTTGATCATACTCCTGTAGGACCACAACCTGTTTCCCCATAGCGAACCTCCCCACATTCCACGGTGATCCATTTAGGGCTCTCTTTTTGTCCGCTTCCAAATCAAAATCAACAACAAACAGATTGTCCCCCACCATCCTGCCTACCAGCCCTCTCGGATTCCCCCAAGCTGGTCTCATAGCAGCCAAAATTGTCTGGATATGCAAGGACCCCGAAGCTAGCACCTTACCTATGAGAGCAAATCTGGGCGCTTCAGTGCTACCCTCTTCTGGGCTTCCCAGATTCACCGTGCGCCCCTCCTTGGCAGTGAGGATCATCTTCCCAAACAGGTCAGACATTTGCTCCTCCTCCTTTTGGTCTGCTCCATCCGAGTCTACCTCCTCCTGGAGGGGCCCCTCCGAAACTATCAATCCCCTTTCCCCGGCTTGCTCTTCCCCTTCCCTCCAAGCTCGGATTGCGCCGCCACCCCCCCGCTCCGCCTACTCTTAGAGCATCTCCAAAGAATAAATTTCTAAAACAGGGTCCCTCTTTTGATTTAAGAAATTGCCTTATTTTTAGAAGCATCGATTTTTTCTTCGACTCAAAGATTAAATTTCAAATCTCAAATTTCTATTCTTATGACACATGAGACCAGGCTCGTCAATGACTCTTTATTTTTTTTTCAATATCTTTTATTTTCTTTCTTCTTTTCCCTTTTCTTCTCCCCATCTCTTCACAAGTGAGACAAATGGGGAATGCATCATGGCATGGCGACGGCAAGATCGATCTGGCGAGGCGACGAGCGGGCAAGCCGGCGGCGGCGGCGGCAATTTGGAGAAGACGGCGGCGGGTAGAGGAGGAGACGACGACGAATGACGGGTGACGGCAATGACGGCGACGCCAGATCTGGCGATGTGAGGAGCCAAGAACGAAGAGAAGCCGGGCAACGCTGGGAAGAGGAGGAGGCGGGGGCACGACAGAGGCGGCGGCCCGGTGGCGACGACGGAGACAGGAGCTGCGCGGGAGGGAAAACACCCTAACAGAAAAGTAGGGACCCCTAAAGATCACTGGGGATTGGGGCTGGAGGGGGAGATTTAGGGACCTCCTTATTTTAGGAGCTTGAGTAGGAACCCTGCTGAAGTGTATTTTTTGACCATAACCCTTTTTTTTTAGTTTAGGGGTTTGAATAGGGACTCCGCTGAAGATGCTCTTACAAGCTCGACCAAGGGCGGGCAGCGAAATGAGATTCGCCCCTTTTTCGCCCCGAATCGGGGCCTGCAGAGTAGGGGATTAGGAAGGCACCTTGCTAGACTCCAGCTTCTCTCCCACAAACTTCCCAATGTGCGATGTGAATCACGATTCATATCCACAAAACACTCTTAAACCCTAGCCCTTAACTCAGGAGCGAGAAGGAAAGGCTTAGAGTACTGATCTCTGTCTTCACAACAGTTGATGCTCCTTGATTCCCGAAAGCACCCAGCCCAGAACACCCACCGCTGCTCAAAAGCCAGAACCTGCCCCCAACTAGGCGTCCACGCGAGAGCACCCAAAGACCCCCTGCATCCCCACCATTCCTCACTCCACCCAGCCCCCTTCACAAACCCCACCACCCGGCAATGCAGCAGCGAAGAACCGTGCTTACCCCTCAGCGAGGCCCCTCTTGATAGCGCGGACGTCATCCCCTGACATGGGCGCACACCAGCAGGGGCAGCTGCAGAGGGAAACCGGAACCCGGCCGGGGCACTCCGGCGGCTAGGGTTGTGGTGGAGCGAGGCGAGGAGTTGGAGACTTGGGTGAGGTAGGTGCTGCTGCAGCAGATCCAGAACTGTGAGGACGAGGACTGATATGAACAGCAAAGATGGGATTTTTAGCAGGGGAAAATTCGGCCGCGGACTTTTTTATTGTTCGTGAGGAATTGAAGCCCGCATACTGATAGTGCTAGTGCTGGGGAAAAGGAAGAGGATTGGCAGAAGCAAACATGCTTGCTTTGACACGCGGATTGGTTTTCTTGTGTATGATTTGGCAATGGCAGGAGAGGTGGAGGTGCGCAATTGGCGATTAGAGTGGGACACAGAGGGGTTAGATGGTGTTGCAGCTTGCAACGCGGTCAACTACCCAGCCAAGCGATAACGAGACGGGCTCGGGCTCGGGCTCGGGCTCAGGCTCAGGTACCTAGCTACTACCTACCCCCGCGCAGCAGAGGGGAGGAGCAGAGTGCGTGCGATTCATGGCGTCCCATCCCCTTCCTCCGCCTGCATCTTCTCGTTCCACCAAGGTACGATCTTGCTTCCTCCGCCTGCATCTTCTCGTTCCACCAAGGTACGATCTTGCTTGCTCCAGCTGACGCCTCCTGTAACTGTTTCATTTCCATCTCTAGCTAAGCTGCTCGCAGGCGCAGGTGGAGATCCATGCCCCTTCCCCAGCCGAGCCCTTGCTGCTCAGGCCTTCCCCCGCGCCGGCGCACGAGCCCTACTCCCTCTCCTGCGCAATCCTCCCGTCAGTCCACTCCTTCCTACCGCTTCTTTCTCTTCTTGGAATGTATGCCTGACAATGAATTGCTGCTCTGCTCTGCTCTAGCTTCTTGTTCCCGGCCTTCGGTGGCCTTCTCTATGGCTATGACATCGGGGCAACATCTGGTGCAACCATCTCCCTCAAGGTAGGAAGGAGTCACAATTTTCTTTGCTCTCCTCCCCTCTGCCTACACGTCACACACACTCCGCATCACAATTTTCATCACTCATTCATTTCTGCAGTCATCTACCTTCAGTGGTACAACATGGTACAGCCTCACATCACTGCAAACTGGCCTTGTGGTAATGCTTCTGCTCTACGTCATCTCTAAATTTGTAACTATCTCAACAAGGTTTATGTTTTCTTCACTTATTTTCAATGCTACCTGCTGACAGGTTTAGGTTTTCTTCACTTATTTTCAATGCTACCTGCTGCTGTCTATGTATACCATCCAATTCCTCTATTCATGATGCAGGTCAGCGGTTCACTCTATGGTGCTTTGATCGGTTCTGTCCTCGCATTTACCATTGCAGATTTTTTAGGTACGCTTACGCCTCCTCTTCTCCTCCATGCTACTGAGGTTCTTAGTCTCCTGATAACTTACCAACGCAGGGCGACGCAAAGAGCTTATCCTTGCTTCAATCTCATATTTGATTGGAGCTCTTCTCACAGCGCTGGCGCCCAACTTCCCTGTCATGGTGGTTGGCCGTTTTTTGTATGGCATAGGAATTGGATTGGTAACGAAATCTCATACTCTCCTTCATGTATTACTCCATGCTGCAATACTGCATGAACACATACATTTTTTTTGTTTACGTTGCTCATGTGAGTTGCTTTCAATAGGCTATGCATGCTGCTCCAATGTATATTGCAGAGACTGCTCCAAGTCAGATAAGAGGCATGCTTATTTCTCTCAAGGAGTTCTTCATTGTTCTTGGGATGCTTGTAAGTGAAGATTAGATCAATTCTCTCTCTCTCTCTCTCTCTCTCCCCCTCATCCATCTTCCAGGCTGCTTATTTACATCTTTGTTTTGGCAGCTTGGTTATATAGCAGGCAATCTCTATGTTGAAGTGGTCTCTGGTTGGCGTTACATGTATGCCACCAGTACCCCATTATGTGTCATAATGGGAGTTGGGATGTGCTGGTTACCTGCTTCGCCTAGGTGGCTTCTGTTATGTGCCATACAAGGGAAAGGAAATCTTCTGGAGACAAAAGAAAATGCTACTCGTTGCTTATGCCGATTGAGGGGTCAAGCTTCATCCTATTTGGTTTCAGGACAGATCAATTTGATTCTGGACGAACTTTCATATGTTGATCAAGAGAAACAAGCAGGCTTCACTGAGATCTTTCAAGGAAAATGTCTCAAGGCAATGATAATTGGGTGTGGCTTGGTTTTTTTTCAGCAGGTAGTCTCTTAAATATTTTATCTGCTTCTATTGTTCTATCCGTACATTTCATGATGGGATAATTTTATGTGATGTCTCACTTCCTCTTTTTCTTTGTATTTGTCAGGTCACTGGTCAACCGAGTGTGCTATATTATGCTGCAACAATCCTTCAGGTATTGATGCTCTGTTATATGAAATTTCTTAAGTCCAAGTATGTCCTTTGTGATGGTATGGTTGCCTCCCATTCAAAATTGGAATCCGCTTCATGTTATAAGGTGTTGCTTCCCACTTTCCAGTGTAGACATTAAAGGTTGTGATTCATTGTTGATGTTGTAGACCTAGCTGGCACTACCAGGCCCTTCAAACACCATGCTTTCTTTGCTTTTCTTCCTGTATTATTCATAGCTATCGTTATTTGCATGCAGAGTGCTGGATTCTCTGGAGCATCTGATGCTACTCGTGTATCAATTCTTCTTGGCCTACTGAAGGTATATGTCAATACTTTTTCATAAGATTGGTTCAAATTATGAATTGCACTGATGTTTTCCCACTTTAAGCTGATTTATAGATGCCACTCTCTATGAATGCCTTGACAACAATTCATCATACTATTTGTCTTGCTACAAATTTGAAGCGACATTAGGAAGTTCTGATTTTCTGAATGGAAAAGGAGTATTATTGTTTATCATGTGATTTGCACATATCCTGATTTCCGTTGAAGAAACAAGAAACTAGTACTAATGCTGTGGCTTCCTTACTGTAGCTGATTATGACTGGAGTAGCAGTTCTTGTGGTTGACAAACTTGGCAGAAGACCATTACTCATTGGAGGTGTTAGCGGAATTGTAAGCCTGGCTTCTATCTGTAGATTCTTATTTAAATGTGACCACGAAAATGATCAACTTCTTCCATAAAGAAGAAATGAATCACCCATTTGTGTTTTGTCTAATGCCATACAAAAGTTTATTTGTATCTCAACTGAGTTGTATCTTTTCATGCATAATTATATCTTCTGGAAGGAGGTAGTGTTAATTTCCAAATATGGTCCGAAATTAAAGGCTATTTAACATAAGTTGATTGTATGGGCTAGGAAGCACTTCGAATCGTTTTTGCGCAAAAGAAACCCATATTGTTTTGTGTGATTATTTATTTTCCATGATAATTCACCAAGTATTTCAGTATAATTCAAAGATTTTCATGGAGATGCTGCCATACTTACCTTGTCTATTTATTATGGCTATAATGTGCAGGCTGTTTCCTTATTTTTGCTGTCTTCATACTACACGCTACTGAAGAATGCTCCTTACGTGGCTGTAATAGCACTTCTACTGTATGTTGGATGCTACCAGGTACTTACATAAAAAGCTAACCCTTATTTGACTTGAAAAGAAAACAGAAGATAATTCCAATGAGGATCATGGTGGGCCTCAGTCAACCGAGGTTTGTGAAACTGAAACACTAGTGCATGCTTTGCACCAAAGTTTCAGTAGTTGATCTTTATCTGTGGGAGTTTATATTCGGCTATCTGTTTGATGAGATAACTACTCTGCAGTTGTCATTTGGTCCAATTGGTTGGCTTATGATTTCGGAGGTTTTCCCGTTGAGGCTGCGAGGCCGTGGATTGAGTATCACTGTTCTTGTGAATTTTGCCTCCAATGCACTAGTCACCTTTGCTTTCTCGCCACTGGAGGTACAGGCCTGTTGTGTCTCTATTTTTGGCTTTTGCAATGGAGTGTATATGGACATTCATCTCCGTGCTTGAGCCTATACCTCAAGATTTACTTGGCTCATCTTTCTGTATTGTGGTATATGTAGGACTTGATTGGAACCGGGGTTCTCTTCTCTGGATTCGGGGTGATTGCAGTGGCGTCTCTTGTTTTCATACTCTGCATCGTGCCCGAAACGAAAGGGCTCACCTTGGAAGAAATTGAAGCTAGCCTGTAGCTCCAACTATCTGTAATTAGCATCGACATCGCTACCTAGTCTGCTGCTCTTACCAAAATATTCAGAGATCTTGCAATGCAAGCCGTAGTGTAAATTACTTATGTGGCAAACACACACGGCGGGCTTGCGAGGTGTAATCACTACGCAGCGCAGCGCATCGTTTTTTATTACTGCAGTAGTACAATGGATCGTCGTGTTGCAAAGAAATTCAATCATACTAGGCAAGTACGCCTACGAATAAATATGCATCGCACTACTTTTCACACCATCATATTTGATCTGTTTAGCTTATGCCCTTAACTCTGCTTTTATCCTTTTACACTCAATTGTGTCACACTCAGCTTCGTTTCTCTGCTCAGCTTAACTATATCGTGCTTTTGCGCCCTCCAATTTGGTGTCTTAAATTGATAAAAATTCTAAAATATAACACGCTAAAATAAGAAAAGCTAGATAAATAGAATGATTTGCTACATGTTGAGCTAATCACAAACATTCTAAAATACAGTGAACTAAAATAAGAAAGCAAACTCAAATAAATAGAAATTAGTATTATGATGTTTGGGCCGTTAGATAAGATAGGGTGAAGATGAAAAATTAGGCTAAACACTACCACCATTATGCTCTTTTCAGACCCATTAGGACAAACTAGAGAGGATAGCGTGCCTTGCGCGCGCGTTCCGGTTGCGTCGTTGAACGTGAAGCGCGTTTTTGTGATTATACTATGTATGGATGTACGAAAGGACTACAAAGGGTGTTTGAGACTTATGTGCATAATATGGGATAAACAGATTGTATGAAAAGGCATTCCGGAGCAGATGAATAGAACATGACAGTGGTAAGCAGCAAGATAACACAAGCAACACTGTGCGCAATCAAGTTACAGTGTTCTTATGTACATTCTGAGAGAAAAAGCAACTAAGAAGAACCGAGTACACAAACAGATCAGTAATGCATGGTTCTAACACTAACTGCAAAATCAATTAACTATCATCACAAATTGCATACCCTAACTCTACCTCTTTTTGCCTCTTGGACAGCATCTTCACTGCAACCTTCAACATGTGTTGCTGGTTCAGGTAATATAAAGATACTATAAAGATAAACCAAAACAGGCTCTTGACCAAGCCTGCTCCATGGAACCTAATAATCAATAATGCAATCACCCATCAGCTCATTCCTTCATACGACAGCAAAGTGTATCATCATACATTAAGGGAAAATAACAATTACTAAAAACCTTGAGCTTCACTGAACCAAGAAAACCAGCTTTGACTCTGACAGGCAATTTTAATGAATTTAGCGCCTCTGGCTTCAACTGCATGTTGGTGAGTTTCATGTCACCTGAAATAGTATTACAGAAAGACATAATATCATCAGGTAGCATATATGGCCAATATCATTGATAAAAGCAAGATGAAAAAAGTGTGTGTTTTATCACCTGAACCTGGTTGTGCCAATAAAATCAACATGAAGAAATAAGTAAACCCATCTACACCAACCAGTTTTATAAGCAGCTATGGAGAATAGAGATAATACAGTAAGAAGTATATCCACGGTATTTCAACTTGGAGGGTAGGTGGATCTTTTTGTTTTGTTTTGAGGCTTTTTTTCTTCCTTCTCTTTAGGCTGCAGTAAGCTAGTACCATGAAATGGCTCAAAACTTTAGCTCAGTTTTGGCAATGTCTTTCTCCACACTGTTTGAAAATATGGTCCAGAAGGGACATGCCCCATTCCCATTAGGAAAAATAACCATGAAAATATTTAAGATAGAGCTCTCAACTCTGTTTGAAGCTATATGGGTGAAAGCAGAAATATGGCATTATCCAGATCGGTTAATAAAAGGCAAACCGACAAACATATGTACAAAATAGCAGCTCCCTGTAGCAATAAAATTTAATCTAGAGTGACTTTTTAGAAAACACTGCAGAAGAGAAACTATTGTGTGGCATGTGTCTGATAGCCTAGGTTGTAAACAATTAGAAATGTGTTACCTCCTAAGAAGATAACTGAAAATGTAACAACTGAGAAGGGAATTACATGCTCCAAGAAAGATGAAAGGAGTAGATTATGTCAAAAAGTATCTTAATCAGGAATCAGAAGAATCAAATTAATCAGGAATCAGAAGAATCAAAGCACTTAGCAAAAGTCTAGGATGCTTGTGGACACCAGCCATCTCATTGAGCAACTCATCTGGATATACCGGCCCTGCTGGATCAAATAGAGAAGAGATTATCAAAAGGCTCAATTTCTCATTGATCTTCGCAGGAAGCAATTCTGACCTCGAGTAATTTTTTTATATGGCTGCATGCAGGATCAATGTGATTGTGTAAACCTTTGTAGGCATGTGAAGTTCACTAACTCAAGATGGGGCTGCTATGAAAGGCTAAAAGAGTTCATAAGTATTGTTAAAACAGACAACATTGTGCAGTATCTGAAATTATCTATAAAAATGGAACAGTGATGATCTACCTTTTTACTACCCTTTAACTGGTTGAATATTGAATATCCATGGCATGTACAGGCTAAGCACAACGTATCTGTACTACGAATCGACCTGCATCTCCTATGTGATTAGGAGCTAAGAACGCATGTCTAAGGGGATGAGATTATTAAGGCATTAAACTATGCAACTGAAGGTACGAATGGCAAAGTTGTCCTCGCTTGGAGGGTTCCCATTATGGATTATAAGATACATGTAAAAACATAACTAAACAAATGGCTCTATAGGATTATAGGATTAGCAAGACATGAAACAAAGCAACTTTACAGGGCTTTAGCTAAAGACTGCATTTTGTTCTCAATTTTGCAAAGTACACAAATATAAAATGTTATCTTGATATCCAATTATATAGGAATTTTTACCAGTAAACAATTTTGAAACATACACATTGATAGATACAACCATATATTAGAATATAAAAAATGAATACCAGTTTTACCTAAATGTCTCAAACCAAGTGATACTCTCTGAAGATTGCTGCAACCTTGTAAAAGAGATTGATACATAGAGGTTCTGCACACAAATTTGTTAGCAAAGGAGGAGGGTTGCTGTCTAGGAAGGTAGGATCGAGAAGAGAAGGGGTGGGTTCTCCTTTGGTAGTGGCTCTGGTCGCTTCCAATCATTGGCTTCCCTTTTGCCTTTATTTTTTAACTAAGTACATTACTCAAACTACTGCAACTAAAATGCTAGACCTTAGGTAAGCTCTTTTTTCAGTTACAGTTGAAGGGCTTGTTCAGTGTTTCTTTTGATGTATGAAATGATATGCTGAGCACATGCAAGAGACGTTAGATTGTTCGCTGAGCTTGTATGCAATACAACCTTAAAAACATACCATGCCTAGGCAAACCACTGGATGTTCATCTAGAATTCAGAGGCACATGTGCAGTGATATGTCTAGCAAGTTTTAAAGATAACTTACCAATATCTCTGCACTGCAGAATCTTTCTAAGCTATTATAAAAATAAAATATCTTAAAATTAGCCTGAACTTTATCTCACCAGGACCAAAAGATAAATAAGAACTCACGTAGTCTATTAAGGTTTGGAAAACCAGCATACCAGCACATGTTACTGGATTTACACATGGACAACAAATTATGATCTTTCAAGTCTACCGAGGTCAAAAATATATGTGATTTACATATAATCTGCTACAATATCAATTTGATGCAGGAAACTGAAAAAAATCTGCATCCATTTTCGCTTTACAGTATGAAAGAACTATCAATATAAGCCTAATTGCAGTCCATGAACATATGAACTTTAAGGGAACAATAACAATTCCTGGCATCCCGCATCGTAGCATTAATCGAAAGTAAAACATCTGAAACTGTACCATGGATGATGCACGAAGATCTGTTGGCCACCAAATCTGCAATTGAAATAAACAAAAAAGAGACCTGAGGAGAGGCATCTTCCATTGTTGAGGCAAGGATGTGACGTAAAGCGGCATCCGTGGGGAGGGGACGGCGACGTTGCAACCACAACCGAAGGAGGAGGCATAGGCGTTGAGGTCACTAGCATGACGGCCATGAAGGGAGCAGCAGGGAGATGAGGCAGCACGGAGAAGATTAGGAGGAGGTGAGGAGGCTAGGTCTGGGCGGACCTGGTGATGGCAGTTGTAGGGGCCAGATCCGGCGAGGACGGAGGCGGCACATTGGGGGTGGACTGGCGGCCGTCCCATCCAGATGGCCGAGGAGGACGAAGGTGAGCACAGTTTCCATGGAGGAAGCGGCACGGGCGGCACAGAATTCATCATGCCTTGGGTATTTTATTAGCACTGTAATTGGAAACATCAAGTTGTCTAGGTGGGTGGGGGAGGAGGCCGGGGCGGCGGACGTGGAGGAGGAGCGCGCGGCGAGGCGCGCGTTGGAGAGAGAGGTTGACATGGGCGGCGCCGTCGAGATGTGGAGATGGACGCCGCATTGGCGGCGGCGGCGCCGCTGAAAAAAGGAGAACCGCAGATGGTGGCGCCGTCCGAAGCTAGATCCGGAGGTGGCACCGTGGGAGACGGAAGGTCTTGCGGCATCGGGGCGTCGGGTGCGCCGTAGGAACGTCGGGACCGCAGGGCGATCATGGGCGTCGGATCCGGATCCGGAAGGCGGCGTCGCCGGAGGCTAAGGGCGGTGACATCGGGCCGCGGGCTTTGCGGGCTGTCGGGGACGAGACGGAGCGGACAATCGCGGCGTGGGGCGGCTAGGGCTGGGCACGGGGAGGGCTGGGTACGGGGAGGCCGGAGGAGCCGTCGCGGGTTGGGGAGCGATGGCGCAGGAGAGAGGCGGGGGGACGGCGCGACCGGGGACATGAGGGGCGGGTAGGGCTGGGCATGAGGGGGGCGGCGGCGGAGGAGCGAGCGCGGGCTGAGGAAGGAGCCGATGGGGCGTCACAGGAGAGAGGCAGGGATAGGCTAGGGTTTGGGCGGAGTGAGGAGGCGGGAGGACGGCGGGGCGAGAATGGAAAAGGTAAAGGGCCTAAACGCAAAGGGGACGCAGCAAGGACCGTTTGATGGGCGATCGAACGATCGTCAAGAAGCGAGGGCGTCAACGTGAAACAGAAAAGGCCGGGGGCATTCGCAAACTGGCATTGCACGCTGGACGTCGGATTGAGGCCGACGGACAGATCAGATGGCGAGTTTTTCCCACTGGCACGATCGAACGGTCTCGGATTTTCCGGCGACGTGGATGGCCCGGTTGGCCGAGAATGATTAAAAGGCGACGTGGATAGCACCAGAAGGCAGCGTTGCTCCCCCTATAGGAGATAGATAATATTAACTAGCCTGGCCACGTCGCACCATCGTATCCTCGGCTCAGATTTTTTTTTATCCGTGGGTCGCCGCAACTTTCTACGTAAGTTTATATCAAAATAAGAAAGAAACCAAGCTAATAAAAAGTATTCTTGTTGATTAAAACTTTCCTAACATGCATACACACTAAAATAGGAAAGCAAACCAAATCAATGAAATGAGCAGGTGTACCGCGCATTTGTATAGCTATATTTGTTTTAAAAACTAAGAGAAAATTGACTATATGCCCCAAAGCTGGCTATCCTTGACGATACGCCCCAAAGTTGCTTGGCAGCTTAATAATATGTCTCATTTCAAACATTTGAGCAGATTTTGTTTATTTAATGAGATGCAAAGACACTTCTACCCCTCCCAATTTCCGTGTGCTTAGTTAAGTGAATACATAGCATGTCTGTGTGCTGTATGCTATCCGTTTGTACCCTACATTGCGTCTTCGATGGCAACAATTAGCAATGTGATTTCAATAAGAACAAAATCATGCATAATTGCAGAAATATACACATTTCACATCATAATAGCGACAAATTACACTTGCACAAGTGTGACTGTCCACGAATACCAAATCATACCATAGTGCATGTCATAGAAGCAAAACATTTCAACATGTCTACATCAAATTTAAGCAAAAACACAGCTATTGTTCATGATCCTACCACCGTTGTTCATTGGGAGGGGTAGAAGTGTTTTTGCACCTTACTAAACCAGCAAAATCTGTTCAAATATTTGAAATGGGGCATATTAACAAGTGGGCAAGCATCTTTGGGGCGTATTGTTGAGGGATAAGGATGTCACCTAAAAGGGAGTGAATAGGCATTACAAATTAAAACAGAAATTAATGCGAAAGTTGATATCGGACACTCCGGTGTTTCAGGGCCGGATACTCTGATAGGCACCGAAGTATCTGGTGCTAAGTACCGGACTGTCCGACCTGCACGAAAAATAGAGAGATTTTGAATCTTAAGACAAATCTCACAAATCTATGTTCAGATATTTCACAAACAGGAGTAGATGCTATGGATCACTATTAGGGACAATATCCAAATTAAATGCTTCATAATATAACGAATTTGACAAGAGAGTAAATTGAGAGGGAAACCGAAATGAATATAGAGACACAATGAAATTTGTTCCCAAAGTTCGGATCATTAAGGGGATCCTACGTCTCTATTGAGACAGTTCGGTCACACTTGACCTGGGGTCTCTTTCAACCCTTTTCCTCCCGAGGTTGCACCAAGCACTTTTCGGCTTCACTCCTTGATTTCTTTCCTTGCGGAGACGAAATCGGCCTTCACAAATTTCTCAAGGCCAACCACACGAAGATTGGCGGCTCTTGAGCAATTCCTAGCCGTCTAGGAGTCCTCAACCTCCAAGAGTAACAAATCCGGCAGAAAAACAACTTGGAAATGGTGCAAGTGTCGTGAGTATGAACTCACAGATAGAAAATGGGGCTGCCCTCGGTGCGTGAAACCTCTTGCTGTGCGGTTCACGTTCCCGGGACAGCTTGATGGAAACTCTCGCCCTTTCACCGGTTGCACTCGTGAACGGAAGACTTACAACGCTTGAGAAAAAAAGATTCTGCCTTTCATTGATCCTCTTCCCTCTTTATAGGGGAGGGGTCTTACATGACCGTGTGTTGGTGGCTTTTCCCCGACCAGCCCTGACCAGGGTCCTAGGGGTCATTTTTTCCCCGGTTTACATGTCTTGCCCCTCACCTGCCCCATGGCCCAGAGCCTGGTGGTTATTTCCTGGGCTTCTACTCATCCCCTTTACAGTTTTGCCCTTCTGCTTAGCATCCTATATGGGGTTACAGAGGAATTACACATGTATGACGGTTTCGAGCCAGCCTAGCGCGGTGTAGTGCCTACTCGAGTGCTCTAACAAGGTAGCAGGTCCGATTGTACGATCTGTCTTTCCAAATTTATAAGCGGTGAGGGAGTCCGCCCCGTCGTCCCTTTGATTACTCCAACTCGGTCCCCCCATCTGCTATGCTCCGGCTCATTGGCTCACAGATGCTTTGCGCCTCCCACTTCGCCGCGGGTTTCACAGATGCTCCACGTCGCTCGTCTGCAGTTTCGCTAGGCTCGATATGCTCGCGCCTCTCCACCCGTGCTCCACATCCATTCTTTAGGTTCCTCATGGGGAGCCTGGAAAAAGGGAAAGACACGAAGGTGCAGAAAAGCGGGGTTATGCCCTCGCTTCCGAGTCGAAGGGTTGTACCTACCTTAGGCCTACAACAGGAGCCCCTCATGACTAGGGGCCTGCTTCGCCATGCCCTTGGCCATGTCACAAGGAAGCCTAAATCCTTGTATCCCCTTGGGCGTACGGAGCGAGGCCTACCCCACGTTCCCCCATCTCCTATTGGCCCGACGGTTGCGCTTCTCGAGGTCTTCAGCCGTGCTTTATTTCGTGGCTTGTGCCTATTAGCCCACCTTCAGGCTGCGCCGCCTTGTCTTCTCACCAAGTTGCAGCAGCCCATTATGACCGTTGGGGTTCCGCGCCATTGCAGGCCGCCCACCTACCCACGTCGCGCACATCCCCACCTTTTTTGTGATTGGCGCTGCATGTCCGCATCTATGGCTGGGTAAAGACGCGCCCTCTCTTTTATAACCCACACGATGGCCATCGGGTGGGAGGCTCCCCCTTTTTCATCTCTTCCTTTGTTGCGTCGCCTTGCTCCCGTTTTCTGCTTCTGCCGTTTGGTTTTTTCCAACCACCTCACAGACATTTCGGCCACCGTCTCTCTCGGCAAGCCCATGGCTCCTCGATGCCCTCCTCAGGTGAAGCCGGTCCTAAGTGAGGAGGACGCCTCCGCACTGTCCCCGGCTTTGGGACGCTCTTCTCTGGGTCCTGACGACCTCGACGCTTTGGCGGCCAAATTCGGTGTGGCTTGTTCCACCATGCGCTCACCTAGGAGGAAGGAGACACCACGGCCGCGCACAAATGAGGCGGTGGTGTTCTCCGTTTTCCTAGAGGCGAGGCTCCGATTCCCCGCTTCTTCTTTGGTGGTGGATGTGCTACAGCTTTTCAGAGCGGAGCTCTCACAGCTCACGCCTAACGCCATAGTCCACTTGGCGGTGCTAGATTGGGCCTTCCGCCCCGCCGGCTACCAGCTGATTGGGCGGGTGTTTTTCCTCATCGAGGACGCTTCGCGCACCAAGCGGCGAAGGCGGTGATGGGGTGCGGTCTGCCGGTTCCTCGAACTTCCGAACGGGCCATTGCCAAAGAGATCCCGTGGCCGTCACCAAGGGAAAATAGGAGGCCAGTTGGATGCAGCACTTGTATTACCAGACGCTCGACGGCTTCGATTCCCTGCTCCGCACTTCCATGGGCTCCGTCCGAGCCATCAGGTCACCCAATTTGGCCGCGACGAACGAGGAAGTGGAGCTCTTCGCGTACCTGAAGGCTCTCCGCCATCAGAGCACTATGCCCAACCCTAATCACAAGGTTAATCACTAAGATCATTGGTAGAGGGAAGCTATGAGCTCAAAGAAGTGCTTAGAAGGCTTTTGGATCTGCAAGGAATGGCACAATGAATAGTTACCATTACAAGGTAAAAAGGGGTGAGCTTAAATAGCCCCCCTCGAATCTAGCCGTTAGGCCCAAAAAATAAACACCGGACTGTTCGGTGTATATACACCGGATATTCCGGTGTGCCTTGCATAGTTAGGCAGCCCTAGACTAACTTTTGAATTTCGGCTAAGTCCATATCGGTCACTCTGGCCATAGGGATCGGACACTCCGGTTAAATATGGTGGCAAAGGCAGCACACTCAAGATCTCTAAAAACCGGATAGTCTGATCTCACCACTATCAGACACTCCGATTAAATATTTGAAGACAGATCAGAGAAATCAGAATCCTAAAAAATCGGATAGTCCGGTATAGGAACCATCGGACATTCCAGTGTGCACCACCGGACACTCCGGCCTCTAAAGGTTCCAAACTCCAAGGGACTAAGATTTAAGTTGGTAAGTGGCTCTCCCTTAGCTAAAATTCATCTAATGAGCACTTGGCACATCTGAAAACCTTTTTTCATCGTATTTCTCTTAATAGTACGGTTGTCCTTAGACTGAAATTAAACGAAAAATAATTACAAGTCTAGAGATCGTCACATTGCTGTTTTCTCTTTTACTCTTGAGGGGTCCCCGACGATTTCATTTCATCTTCCATGGGACTTTAAACCTGTTCACATCTCATCGAACACCTTAGGCCCATAATCATTTATCATTAATCACCAAAACCTACTTAGAGGGGCCTAGATGCACTTTTAATTGTTAAGGGCGATCGATTTTGGGGCATATAATCAAGGATCTCTCAACTTTGGGGCATATAGTCAATTTACTCAAAAATTAAAAGATATTTTGTAGATGTAAGCTCTAATATAGTTCATATCCAATCAGAAGGATAATTCTTATTCTGATATGTAGACATATGGATATTGTTTATCTAGTAAGTCTAAACTAGAAGATATATTAATAACTCTAATTTCCTTAAATGTAAATCATTATATCGAGTAACTCTGATCACTTCAGATATACATCATTATATCCGGCACTATCGTCATCGTAGTTATCTCGATCTCTGCCTTTTTGTTGGTCTCTATGTCATCTTTGTTGATGCCAGCGCAACTCATCATGCCAGTCGCGACTCTAGTGCCAAGTTTTTTTCCTTTAGATCATACACGCGGTGGCTCCATTGGCTCCTATTAATAATATAATAAATATGCAGATATGTTCCTATTTTTTAATTTGAATTTCTGTTTTTATTATAATTGTTATGAGCTCATTTGCTACCTTTTTTATTTTAATTTCAGTGATTTTTATTTTACTTGATATGGACCCTTTTTCTAGTGTCATAATTGACATGTACGTTTTCTGTTATTTTTATTCCAAATTTTTTTTAGTTATTTTAATATAGTATATATGGACTCTTGTCTTATAATTGATATGGACTCTTTTTCTATCACTTTTACTACGAATTTTATTTTTTTATTGTAGTTGATATTGATTTTTTTCTAGTTTTCTAGTTGACATGGACTCTTTTCCTATTATTTTTATTCCAAATTTATGTTTTTTTTATTTTATTGTAGTTTATATGGACTTTTCTAGTTTTATAGTTGACATGGACTCTTTTTAATTATTTTTTATTGCGAATGTGTTTTTTCGATGTAGTTGATATTGACACTTTTTCTAATGTTGTAATTGACATGAACACTTTTTATATTTTTTTGTTTTTAATTCGTGTCATTTTTATGTTTTTATTGTAGTTAACATGGATTTTTCTTTTAATCTAATTCGTTATAATTCAGCACTATTTTTTATTTTAATATAGTAGATATGAACTCTTTTTTCTTGTCTTGTAGTTGATATTGACTCTTTCTTTTCTTTTTTCCTATGTTTTAGGTGTGAATTTCTCCGATTGACATGGTGACTCCATAGTCTCCTGTTTTAATTAGGGCACTCCTAATACATCCTAGTCAGCCCTCTCTTTTAAGTGCCGACTAGGATAAAGGCTAAGGTGGATGCTTAGTTAAAGAGGTGTGAGAAAAGCACTGTTTTTTTATTTAGGAGACGCTCTGCATCCATTTTTCAAGGCCAAAGAAACAGTGAAAATTAGCATTGGGAGGAGATCACTGTTTCTTAATCCCCTCACACTGATCAGGTGTGGCTACCTGTGATGGACCAAATTTTCGGTAAAAATTTACCAGAAAATGTCCAGAATGCCAACTGTTCAGGATTTCAGTTGCATTCAGAAATAGTACAGCCTGCTTAATTTGTTACATGTTATAAAATATTTTACAGCGAAAGTGAAAATATAACCTGGTAATAAAAAAATACATGCCCATATACCATAGGCAAAGCCTGAACATAAGGTAAATTTTAGAAATCGATCCTATGTGAATTCCTGTCTTCTTCATAAATATCCATTTCTGGTTATAAAGTGGATTCTGTAAAAGAAATAAATTGCCCACATAATGTGGGTAAGTACTAATTATACTTGCAGGTTTCTTGAGAAAATAACACTAATATTATATCAAAACGGGATTCAAGGAATAGCAAGGCTTTATGGTGAATATGCAATTTTGAACTTTTAAAAGTCCTATCATATTTCTAAAACAATTAATAATAAGAGTACAAATTCTATCATCTTTCTCCATCCTTATTTATTTACAATCCAGACAATAATTTTTATAAGGTAAATTCATGAGTTTGGACAAATAAGAAAGGCATCACCTAATTAACACAACTTCATATACCCGAAGTAAGGTCCATCGATGAATTTGTTGTTAGCTCTGCAGAACCTACCCAGCTTTACCCATATAGTGACCTACTACATGGATGGGAGAAAATTTGTGTCATTCTTATTCTTTTAAACCCAAGTTTTTATAGAAGCAAACGATATCTAGATATTCTCTTACCACAGAGCAAATATCTAGTGCCCTTGAGTGTCAACCAACGCTCCACCAGTTTGATCCTTTAACCCAAGATGGCAAAACTCTGTTTCCGAATCTGTTTCTATAGTTTATAGAGTAACGATTTCAGGGAGTTCACACCCTCTCCACCTGGTGTTATTGAGCTGGTACTCCATGTACCGATGGGCCCAAAATAACATATCACTGTTTCCGAATTACTCTATATAAATTCAATCAACCTTCCAAACTACAACTTTTCCATATCAAATAAGTTATTCAATCCAACTTATTTATACGGACCAATTCTCCATCCTTTCATGAGATAATCAAATTTTAATATTTTTGTCTATACTAGGGTTTTATCAGAGGTTGATTATTTTATAGGTGGCTTTTAAGGTATTGGGGTTTGGATAAAAATTATACTTGGAATGTATAAATGAATAGCTAGAAAATATATGCAATAATTAATAAATAAAGAAAATGTAGGTATATCAAAATGCATCAATAATAAGAAAATCTGCCTTATTTGGAGATTGGATCACACTTATAATATTTTCTGGACATTCTCGGCTAAAGCTTTCAGATGGCGTATCTCGTCGTCTATACGTTGCAAAGATAAAAAGAGAAATTCCAATAAATATTCAAATAAGAAAAGTTTAAATAGGTATTTAAATAAGAAAAATGAAGATTCAAATAGAAATATGCACATGATTTTATGTGAATAGAGGGTTAAGTTGATAGGTTAGTGATGGGTTCTATGATTTTAGGTTTAAAATCATTTTCTTTATAAGATTGGGTATTTGGGAAAAATTTAGCAGAGTTTCGGCATTTCCTCCGGATAGCAAGAAAATTTAATATTTAGTCGTGCTCGTGGAAATTTTTAAAGTGTGGATCAATTGAACTCTAGAGATTGGGGTCGACAACATTTCTTATGTTGGAGTTCCAAGATAGAGTCAATTGAGAGTAAAAAGGAAATTTTCAAAAGTTATTTTTTTACCATTTAAAAATACTTAAGGAAATTAAAGGAAAAGGGTTTTAAAATTTTATTAAATATTTTATTATAAAATGGCATTTTAAGTTTTTATTAATTTTCTTGGATTTAATATGATTTTTGGTTAATTTTAAAGGATAAAAGAGGATAAAAGAGTTTATTTTATTTTATAAAAGGAAAACAAAATTAGTGTTTATATTTTGATAAAAATTATTTATGGTGTTGTTCATTTTCTGTAAATTTTACAGAATTTAATTATCATTTTATTAGAAACATATGATATTTTATATTTTTATTATTCTTTATCTTATTTTAGATTTTTAAGAATTTTTATAGAATTTATAAAAGTGATTTGATATTTTAAATAAATTTGAACAATACAAGTAGAAATGGAATTTAGAAAAGAGTTTTAATTCTTACTGGGCTAATATTGGGCTATTGGGCTCGGCCCAATTGGTTATAACGTGAGTCAAGAAGTCGACAAGGGGACCCAGTGGTCGTGAGAGTGGCGCCGCGAGTGGCCGACCAAAGGGTCATGTGGCAGTGGGAGAAGAAAGGGGAACAATAGGGAGTGGCGGAGAGAGTCACCGGCGACGGTGGAGGTGGACCGGTGGCGAGCAATTGGGGGAGGTTTCATGAAATTGGAAGTGCGACGGTTCTAGGGGAAGTCATGGTTGGGTTTTGAATGGCCTGTAGTGGCCGGACAACGAAGTAGTGGCGGCGCGTCACTACGGGCTCCAGCGAGGGGGTAGTTTCGGCAGTTTATGGGAGAGGAAAACAGGTGGGGAAGGTTGCTTGAGCTGTGCCGATGCCGGGGATGTCTTTTTATAGGCACGCAGTGGCTTGCTGGCCACGAATCATCAAGGGTGGCGGCGGCGGCGGCGCTGGCGGCGTGGTTGAGCACGATTGGCCGTGCTAGGCGGTCGGATGAGCTCGGTGAGGTGACTAATAGTATTTGTGGAGTCATGAGGGACCTAGAAAGGTTGAAATTAGGGGCAACGGCGAGGTTCGGCGGCGTTCTTCGTCTTTTCCGATGAAAATAGCGGCAGAGACGGCGGCGCCGGAGTTGGAGACGAAAGTCCCGTGGGCTGGACTTACGGAGGCGACGTGGACACTCCAGGTCTGTTGGATTGTCCTTGGGTGGACGTGATTTAAACGCTGAAGCGGTGTGATCATCCATCGTTGGATCGGCACGATTTGATTCTAGCCGTCCGTTGCCACTTTAAGGCACCAGCGAGGAGATATGGGCCATTTAGGCCTTGGGCCTTAGGCCCAGGTGGAGGAAGGAGGCCACGTCGAAGGCACAGTCCAAATAAGGAAGGCGTATTTTTAAAATTCCAAAAGAGGAAATAATTGTAAAATTTCGATATTATTTCCAAAAGATAATATAGGCTTTTAAAAATTCATAGGAAACTATTAAGAGGTTAGAAAAATATGAAACTAGATTCCTTAAATTCAGAAAAATGGAAAGAATTTAAATATAAGATTTTTATTATTATTTTATAGGACCTTGTATTTTAGAAAATTAAAATAGGCTTCTTTATTTAGGAGAAAAATAGTTGATGACTTCGGAAAATGTTAAATTTTTAGAATTGAGTTAAAAAGGATTTTTAAAAGGAAATTGGATAAGATAATTGAATATTTTTGTGAAAAATTTTATGCAAAAATTGAAAATTGTGGTATGTGACACTACCTTCTGTTTCTTGGCCACATTGTGTTTCTTGCTAGATACAGAAGATCCATGCATTCCATGGCCACATATTGTGCTAAAAGAAAATTACAAAATCCCTCCTGAAAGTTGTGATGAGTTCTCACTTACCTCGATGTTGAAAATTACTTTTTTGATCCTTGGAAGTTCCAAAAAACATTAGAGCTAACGTTAAACATTGATGTGGATGCCTAGGTGTCTATTAAATGCTGGGAAACATCGATGTGGATGCCTAGTTGTATGTTAAACATTGAGATGTACGCCATGTCGTCTTTAAATGCTTACATGTCAAGTTACACGCGCATCTAGTTTCGGAATTTTTTTTTCCAAAAGTTCAATTTTGAACTAAATATTTCAAAAAAACTCAAATTTCAAAAATTCAATTTCAAAAATCCAATTTTAGAATTTTATTCATGGATTTTGGAAAACTTAAATATTTCAAATAACTCAAATTTTCAAAATTAAACTTCCAAAAAATCAGTTTCAGACAAAAATTGAATATTAAACTTCACATTTTTGAAAAAATAAACCTTTCTGGAAATTCAAATTTTGGAAAAAATGAATATTCAATTTTAATAAATCATTATGATTTTTTGAAATTTTTTAAAAACCAGCTTTATTTTTTGAAAATTTTAATTTTTGAAATTGTGGCCTTTTGAGATTTTAGCTTTTTTGAAATATTTTGTTTGAAATTGAATTTTTGAAAAATTAAAAATTGATTTTTTTTCCAAAAATTGAATTTTCAAAATACTCTTCAACTTTTCGAAAATATTTAGTTCGAAATTGATTTTTTGGAAAGAATTGTTAGAATTGGACGCACGTGAGACTTAACATGCAAGCATTTAACAACGATGTGGCATACATCATACATGTTAGCGTTAACGGACACTTAGGTATCCACATCGGTGTTTAACGGTAGCTCTAACGGTTTTGTGGTTACGGTACAAATGACATCAACTTCCGGGGCCGAAAAATTAATTTTCAACTTTGGGGGTAACTGGGAAGTTGTTACATTTTGGGAGGGAAATTTTGTTATATTCTCTTGTGCTAATTAATAGTAGAGACAACACGTAGAAACTATCCATTGGGATAGTCCTCTCTAAACAGACATTCAATGCTTTATCTAGAAACAACTAAAGAGACGATACATTGAGAGTGTCCTTCTATAATATTCTTTCTGGTCACAAATAGCTGTCGTTTAGGACATTGACATGGTCTTAAAAATATACATTTGAGCACTGATTGTTGTTACAATTTAATTATAAAACCCACTAAAGTTATATTATTAGAGCATCTGTATCAGACACTCTATAATATTGTTTATCTGGATAGAGTAGCTGCTGGAGAGAACTTTTAGAGTGTAGTGTAAAGTGTGAAAGAATTTTAAAAAAATGGATAGAGTGGGTAGGAAATAGTGTTATAGAGTAAAATTTGAAGTAGCTAGTGGAGATGCTCTTATGGAAGTACTCTTCGAGACAATTTACATATATAATTTTTATGTATTCAATCTACATAGTTTAAAAGATATTCAAAACTAAAGTTGTAAAATTTTGACTTGCATGTATTTCAGACAACATTTTTTTTTATCAGAGGGAGCACACAGATTGGTGGCATATCGGGTCTGTTTCTTTCGGCGGTTTATGGCGGTTGGCGGTTTTACTGTAGCAAATCTATAAGTTTTTTAAAAAATATTTAAATGGGCAAAAAATAATCATTTTTTTTTACTGTGGCGGACCGTCGGCCACCGACCGCCGGCGGTCCGCTGAAAACAACGGAGCCATCGTTCACTTGTCTTCACAGGAGATTTTCTAATAGCAAATATTTTTTTAAAAAAATCCTTCTTGTCCCGAATAGCGATGAGATCACTATCAATCAGCTCGCACCTGCGCGTTATGTAGATTGATTGATTGTCAGAATAATCGTACGTAAATGAATCAATGATGGTGAGGTAAGCATGTTTTGTGAAGCGGTGGACGGATGAATAGACGTGAGTGTTAGTTGGAGGAGGAAGTCAAGAAATCAAGAAGACATGAAAAGATGCTTTGTCTTCCAGTCGATGACATGACATGAGTCATAATTCAGCGTGACAGGGTGGGAATGCGCCTGTCCTCCTCCGGCAAGTTTAGGGTTTTGGTACCTTTATTCGGAGAGTTCATCCAATATGATCCTATGGATCTAATTAGATGATATCTTCTCTTAATTTTAGAGATACTACTGTGTAGAAGGACATTTTTATATTTCATCTACTCTCTTTCTTTCTCCCCATTCTATTCCACCACTGAGCACCGTGCAACCTGCTATCGGTATGACGCCATGACCGTACCGCCTGCCCATAAGCCTGGCCACCCAGCTATGCACCATCCTTGCCTAGCTGTGTGCCACCCTTGTCGGCCACACGCTGTCTCCCAGCCTTCAACGCCTTGCTGCAGCAGAAGCATAGGGACGCCGACCACCACACCACGCATCTCGTCGTGCACACCGCCAACCTACAAGCCGCGCCACCACCTCGGCTTCCCTACCTTCCAGCTGTCACACACGCCGTCAGAGCACGGGGATGCCAGCCACCGCACTGTGCATCATCACTACGCTCACTGCCAACCTGTGAGCCACGCCATCACCTCGCCTCCTATGTCTTCGTGCGCACCGTTGGCCACCACATGGCGCACCACCGTCCTGCCGCAGACAACCTCGCAAGCTGCGCCGCCACCTCGACTCCCCTACCTTCATGTCGTCACGTCGTCGGAGCCTTAAGCTGTATCGACCCTGGAGTCTTGCCGTGTGCCGCAATTGGAGCCGTAGGATGCCTCACCACCAGTTAGGCTGCTTGTCGTCGCCGGTCCATAGGGCCCAAGAAGAAGCTACTAAGTGAGGAGAGGAAAGGACGAGGAGGAAGAAAATTTATTCTGATCCTACCCCTAGCAGATGAACGGTTGGATCTAAAATAGTATCTCTTGGTGTCTGATATCTGGTGGTACCTCTCCAAAGATGGTAAAATCTCCCATCCTCCTCCTCTGGGCTCCGGCTATTCCTTTTGCATCTTAATTCTCAACCCTGTGTGAGCCTTATTCTTGTCGGCTTAAACGGCGGTAGATTATAATATGAAAAAGTTGTGTACGCTCGATAGGATGCTTGAAGGGCACCATATCCTGTGCACATGGATGTGCTGTGCACATGTGCAAACATTGAATCTGGACCGCCCAATTTCGATCCAACGGTTGGATCGAAAATTTGCATTCAAGACCCGCTCGAGTCCCCGATCGAAAATCAAATCGGTCGGACAAGACCAAGAACCCTCTCGCGGACGCGGAGACTGGAACCGGTAGCTCCTCCCTGCCGGCGTCGCCGTCCGCCTCACGCCCGACGCCGCCGCCGCCGCCGCCCCCGCCCAACGCCGCCGCCTGTCGCCGTCCCCACCCCGACGTTGCCGCCCGTCGCCCGCCCAGACGCCGCCTGTCGCCAGAAAGCTTTTCACTCAAACTCTTCAAAGATTCCTGCACACTGTCATCTCTAATTCTTGAGCAAATTTCAGATGACTGGCTACGATTTGGGGAAGTACCATTGGAGATAGGTTTGACATCCTGGTTTAGTTAAAAGCGAACAAAATGAGCAAGTTTGGTGCAAAGCATTCATCAAAGAATTCAAAATTTAAATATTTCACAGAGAAAAATGAGATCTAATCATCATACCAGATCATTCATTCCTCCGTCCTTCATCCCTCTCCTTTTGAGAATGTGAGCTAGATAATTAAAGCTCTCTCAAACCACTGTAGTGGAAATCAAGCTTGTGACCTGTTACATAACCACCAATTGTCTTAAAACTGAGGTGCCACAATTCTGAGCAAATTCTACATATTTCGCTGTAACCTCTGGAGAACTCTATCTCTATGCACACCAAATACTAGAGCAATGTGGAATTCATTCAGCACTGCTTAAGTGATTGGCATACGCTGCATCTGGGCGGTTCAAATCACAAAATCTGCTCCATACCTCCAGTAAGCAACACATGGGTATCCTGCAGTAAGCATTTTGAAGGTCTTATGTTCATAACAAAAAAAGAAATGAGCGAGTCTCTGAGAAGCATAGGAGAGTGCTACAAATGCTCTATCTTCCTGGAGAATGTGGCAGATCTTCAAAGCTGGATGTAATCTGCAAGATGCAAGAGAGGGCAGAAAATAAGCAAACAAGAAGAAAATGTAAACAAGCAGAAAATGTTAAAACAAAATGAACATACTAGTAAGATTGATAGTTGAATATTCATGGAAGCAAGCAGAGAGTTGAATATACAGATCCAAATGCATCATCTCTTCTTATAGCCATGGATGGTGAGATCGCACAGAAATTGTAATATGACAAGATAGGATGATGCTATTCTATCTTGATGATGCAATGCTGTGTTGTAAAGTCAAAAATTTGGCAAAGATAGGACGGCGACGGGCGGCGGCGTCGAAGCGAAGCGCGACGGCGGCGTCGTTAGGCGTGAGGCGGGGCGGCGACGGGCGGCGTCGAAGGCGGCGACGGGCGGCGACGTCGGCGAGGGACGGCGACAGCGATGGCGGCGCGTTGCGGGACGGGACCAAAGGCGGCGTCGGCGTGAGTGGGGGACGGCGACCGGCCGGCGAGGGAGCTACCGGTTCAGTCTCCGCGTCCGCGAGAGGTTCGCGCGCGGCCCGACCGATTTGATTTTCGATCGGGGGACTCGAACGGGGTGCTGAATGCAAATTTTCGATCCAACCGTTGGATCGAAATTGGACGGTCCAGATTCAATGTTTGCATATGTGCACAGCACATCCATGTGCACCGGATATGGTGCGGTGGTGCCTGCCAGCCAAGCTGTGGTTTCCTTAGCTTTTTTTTTTTGACAAGTGGTTTCCTTAGCTCTTGACTAGTGATCATCGCATGGCATACGCATATGGCGAATGCATGTGGATGGAATTGGAGCATATTTTCCATTCCATTCTCCTTGCTTGCAGTCCAACCTCGACGGACCGAGATTAGCGGCATCTTCACCAGAAACGCATGTGAGAGAGGTAGGCGCACACATCACGCATCCCCCCAAAACAAGAGAGAGAGAGAGAGACAAGAGAGAGAGAACCGAAGCGGGGCCTCGCCTCCATCTTCTTCTTGCTCTCCGTCCTGAGTGAAGTGACGAGCACGGCCGTTTCGTTTCTTCTTTTCCTACCTCCCAATCCCACTGCTGCCTCGCCAAGGAGTCCAGACCAGAGTTCATTTCACTAGCCGCCGCCGGCCATGGCGACGCTGGAGGACCTTGGCGTCTCGGCCTTCATCAACATCCTCAGCGCCTTCGTCTTCCTCCTCCTCTTCGCCTTCCTCCGCATTCAGCCCATCAATGACCGCGTCTACTTCCCCAAGCTGTACCTCGCCCGCCAGCGCCACCACGGCCACCGCGGCTTCGTCAACCTCAACCTCTGCACCTACATCAGCTTCCTCAGCTGGGTGCCCGGCGCGCTCCGCATGACCCAGCCCGACCTCATCAACCATGCCGGCCTCGACTCCGTCGTCTACCTCCGAATCTACACGCTCGGGTCCGTAAATCCTGCACTACCTACCACCTTGATCAGCTATATATACTTGCTAGTACTAGCTACTACTGCTTCCTTTTGCAATTCACTATACATACATACATCATTTATACTACTTCTAATTAGATTAGATGTGTTCTCTCTGCTACTGCCACCATCAACAACTGCAATTCTGCTTCTTTATCTTGCCCTTGCTAGGCTGTTCAAAGGAAAGGCGCAACCTTTTCCTCTTTTTTTCCCCTTAATTTCCTTTTTCTTCTTTCTGTATGTCAGAGCAAATTTGTGCGGATTGAGAGGACAAATTGAAATTCCATCTTCCTCTCTACAAACGCAACCGCCGCATTTGCTCCAACTTTTTTTTCCCCCAATCCCCGCTGAATTCACGCGGGCTGCGGATTCAGGATTTTGCCTGCGCGTGGGATGGATGCCTTGTTGGTTTGCGCGTCAATAATGCATTCCTTCCTACCGGACGTGTTGCTACTAGTTGTTTAAAAATGCTACCTTTTCTTTTGGCTGGGTGCAGTTCTTTGTGCTTGTCTCATAGTGATAGTAAAGACGCCATCTTTCGGTGCCCCGGAGATTCACCGCATGCATACCGAAACAAAAGGAATTAAACAGCGTTGCTTCCATAGGAAATATTAGGAGGAATTATAATTACTATTGCTCCCGTTCTGTTTTGGATGACGCTACTGGTTTGTAAATAAATAAATACATATGTCAGTTGCATCCACAACTGATTGGATCTCACATCACAAGGACGGGTTGCTTGTTTCCCCAGAATATACATATTGCTTGTGTTTGATAACAGCGTCGGTGATAATGTTTTTTCCTAACACGTTGTGGCGTCCAATTCAGTCGTGCGTTGAAAATGGTGTCGCCAAATATTCTTGATTTGATTTGCACGATTCCTGGCATCCTTTCAGGGAGTCACGGACTCAACCTTTGCTATCCCTTGGACCCTACTTGCCTCACACCAATCTCATTAATGTACTCTGTCCTATTCCATTCCTAGGTAGTGCTCGCCCTCTAAACACCAAAAGCTAAAACTTTCTTGTGCCTCCAACTGATTCTTCGATCGGAATTTTTTTTGAAAAATACAATAGTAAAAATATTATACATAAAAAATACAACACCTAGCTGCAATTATAGAAATCACTCGGTCCCCCCAGCGGCGTCTGCCACACCATGTGGCGTCCGCCACAACGTGTGGCGGACGCGATCCGAGCCGTCGTCCGCCACACGGTGTGGCCGACGCCACAAGAATAGCCAGCGCGGCTGATTTCGATGCGTCGCATATTTGCGTGCCCGTCAATTGCGCACGCAACGAGAGGAAAAAATAAGAATCAAAAAGAAAAAATGAGAACAAGAATCAACGTGGACGGCTTAGATCGCCACGTGGACGGCTCGGATCACGTCCGCCACACGGTGTGGCGGACGCCGCACGGGGAGGCGGATCCGGAGGTGATTTCTATAATTCCATCTCGGTGTTGTATTTTTTGCGCATAATATTTTAACTACTGTATTTTTCAAAAAATTTTCCTTCTTCGATCTGTGGGGACCCGTGTGCACAACTGGAGATGCTTTTCTTGGCCGTTTGGACCTTTGGATGGAAATTCACTCAAAAAGGATTCCCAATTCTGGATGCTGTCATGTTTTTAAAGAGATTAAAAAGAGGATACCCTGGTCCAAATTTCACTGACGCCCTCCACTGTAATCTTGACATGCTACGAACACAGAACAAAGTATAAGTTGCACATCTTTTCCATGGAAACGTTTAGCCTCCCATACGGCAATGCTTCACAACACATTCATCCAATAGGTAATACTAAATTTGACCCTAATCAATGCTTCTGGCAGTACGTTGGATCATTTTGCCCTTCTCCTCATTTTTTGTGAGCAAAAGATTTGGAATTGTGTTGTGAGAGTGAGAGGACATAAGTTCTGCATTTTAGGCCACTTCGATGTAGTTCCTGGATCTTGCAGTTTCATTTTGAGGCACTTCTATGTTTCATACACCGATATTTTTTTCTGTCTTGCTTGCAGTCTCAAGATATTTTTGCCCATCATGGCTCTCGCCTTGCTAGTTCTCATTCCAGTCAATGTCTCTGGTGGCACTTTACTTAATCTAAGAAAAGAAGTTGTTTTCAGTGACATTGATAAGCTTTCCATATCAAATGTTAGCCCTGGATCCAACAGGTAAATCCACAAGTACCCTACGAACTAACACTGTTTTGTTGTTACATCCTCATACAAAGTTCAGAGCAATGTGTATCCTCATACAAAGCTCAGAATAATGTACATGACTGCTATACTTCAACTCTACATTGTTCTAGTTGTATTTTTCATTTTTAATATTCCTAGAAATAAATTTGCTCAAAAAACATATTACTCTAAAGAATTTGAGCATTGCCATCTCTTTTTATTTCAGATTCTTCATTCATCTTTTAATGGCATACGTGTTCACGTTTTGGACATGCTTTATGCTGTACAAAGAGTACAGCAACGTGGCATTTATGAGATTGCATTTCCTGGCTTCTCAGAAGCGTTGCGCCGAACAGTTCACTGTAAGTACATTAACAAAGTATGCTATGCTATCTCTAGCTCTACCATGATCTATGACATCACAATACAGCTTCAACATATCTGTGGTAAGACTAGGCGAAGAGCAATTGAACAAATGCTATTAATTATTATCTCCAGCGTGGAGTTGCTGTGGAACATGTCCCTTGGTTGCGATGCAACTTGAACATAACGACTTCTGAAATTGAGAGCCTTCGTCCTACTATAGAATTTAATATCATTTTTTTGCCATGCCAGGTGATTGTTAGAAACATACCTCATGTTTCAAGCCATTCAACATCTGAAACAGTGGATGAGTTCTTCCGTAGGAACCATCCGGACCACTATCTTGGTCAGCAGGTGTGACATCCTTACCTTTGCTTGTGTCTCATTCAGCCTGCATTAAGCCAGGAAGGATGACTCATACATTCTACTTGATTTTCAACCATTATTTGAAAATAATGGTTATCGACAAATTTATGATTACAGAACTTAACATTATTTTGGATGGTCAGGCTGTTTACAATGCAAACCGGTATGCTAAACTTGTGAAGAAAAAAGAGAGGCTTCAAAACTGGTTGGATTACTACCAGCTAAAGTTTGAAAGGCATCCTGACAAAAGGCCAACCGGCAGGGTATTCTCCAAACATTGGTTCTGTTCTTTCATTTACATGCATATTAAGTTCTTAGAGAGTTTCAGCATTTTTTCCTCCCAAAATTTCCTTCAATCATGTCAATATTTTGGTGTTTCAGACAGGATGCCTTGGTTTCTGTGGTAGAGAAGTGGATCAAATTGACTACTACAGGGCTAGAATCAGCGTACTTGATAAGAGGGTAGGTCTACAACCTTGCTGGATGAAAATCTAGATCACATGCATTTTTTAAAGCATGAGATGGAGCCTCCTGTTCATTATGTTTATGATTTTAACACGGGCATTTTGTTGTTGATCTTTTCAGATTGCCTCCGAGCGTCAGAGAGTTCTCAATGACCCAAAAGCTGTTATGCCAGTTGCTTTTGTGACATTTGACTCAAGATGGGGTGCTGCTGTGTGTGCACAGACACAACAGTCAAAGAATCCCACACAATGGCTAACTGATTGGGCTCCTGAACCACGGGATGTTTATTGGCAGAATCTTGCCATTCCATTTTTCTCTCTCAGTATCCGCAAGTTTCTGATATCGCTTGCAGTTTTTGCTTTGGTATTCTTCTATATGATACCCATAGCGTTTGTGCAGTCGCTTGCAAATCTTGAGGGTATTGAAAAGGTTGCACCTTTCCTGAGGCCAGTAATAGATGTGTAAGGCTTATTTCTCTGCACAGTCTTATTCATTCTTTATTGTCAACTACTATTGAGGTGCTATGCAGATTATTCCGTTCCCTTCATTCACATGCCTTACTTTGTAACTTTCAGAAAAGTGGTAAAGTCCTTCCTACAAGGGTTCCTTCCTGGTCTGGCTTTGAAGATTTTTCTCTATATACTCCCTACAGTTCTGATGATTATGTCAAAAGTTGAAGGATATGTCTCTTTATCATCACTGGAAAGAAGGGCTGCTTCAAAATACTATTACTTTATGTTGGTGAATGTGTTTCTTGGAAGTATAATTGCCGGTACAGCTTTTGAACAGCTATATGCTTTTTTCCACCAGCCTCCTACACAGTAAATTTCTTGAAACTTTTCTTTTCCCCCTCTGCGTATTTTATGAAAATTCGAAGATATGTTTCTTCAATTCACACCACACAAGTAAATTGTACTGCTGCTGCTTCTTGTTTCTCGTACTACTCCGTAGAATGTAGCACTCACTGTACAAATTATGGAATGAAGAGATTAAATGGTAACAAGCCATCTCCTTTCTGCAGAATACCAAGGACCATTGGAGTAGCTATACCAATGAAAGCTACATTTTTCATGACATACATAATGGTCGATGGCTGGGCTGGTATTGCTAACGAGATTCTTCGAGTGAAGCCATTGGTCGTATACCATCTGAAGAACATGTTTATCGTGAAAACGGAGAGGGACAGGGAGAAGGCAATGGATCCCGGCAGCATTGGGCTTGCAGAAAACCTTCCATCCCTGCAGTTGTATTTTCTTCTTGGGCTGGTATATGCGGTGGTCACCCCCATTCTCCTTCCTTTCATAATTGTCTTCTTCGCCTTGGCTTTCCTTGTCTACAGACACCAGGTGAGTTGGTCTGAATGATGCTTCTTTGACCTTGTGATGGGACTGATGGGGTTTTAGCTGACCTCCATCCTCCTCTCTTCTGCATTGGTTTCAGATCATCAATGTCTATAATCAGGAATACGAGAGTGCTGCTGCATTTTGGCCTCAGGTCCATTCACGTATAATAGCGAGCTTGTTGATCTCCCATGTAACCCTGTTTGGCTTGCTGAGCACAATGAGAGCTGCTTACTCCACTCCTTTGCTTATCTTCCTGCCATTGCTGACAATATGGTTCCACAAGTACTGCAAAAGTCGGTTCGAGCCTGCTTTCCGGAAGTATCCTCTAGAGGTCAGTCAGGTCACCTATATATCCTATCTCCTGAGAATACTCAGCTATGTTTGTATGGGAAGGTTGTTTTGTGAAATATGGTATGCGCAATTTGTTTTTCTCAGGAAGCGATGGAGAAGGACAGCATGGAGCGTGCCTCGGAGCCAAACCTGAACCTCAAATCATACCTGGCTAATGCTTACCTGCACCCCATTTTCCATCTGTTTGAGGAAGAGGAGAAAGAGGAGGAGACGGTAGAGGTGAGGATTGACAAAGCCCAGCAGCAACAGAAACAGCACGAGGAGACTACTCGTGAGGGAAGCTCGCAGTATCACGAGGAGACTCATTTCAGAAGCACGCAGACACATTACCATGCGGAGACTCGCGTCAGGAGCAGCCAGCAGCAGCAGTATCACCAGGAGGCTCATATACGGAGCGATACCGATTCACCGTCACCACCGCACTTTGTCTACCACTATGAAATTGAGCCTTGACGCCGAGTCTCCAACTTGCTCACTTGGATTTTTTCTTTCTTTCTTTTTGTGAATGTTTTAATTACTACCCCAGAGTCCACCTGATGCTGAACTGCTGATGATCGATGTACATGCGGATATGTAGTGTGGTAGCTCGGAACATGTGGCCTTGTGGCAAAAACTTAATTTCCTGCAAACGATGAGAAAATGATGACCTCGAATGCATAAATCTATTAATTATAAGAGATGTGAGTTGGGATGCGATGCAAGTTGAGATTGGTATTCGCCTTTTTTTTCATAAGGGGCTCACCCCAATTCCGTTACTGGAACGGAATTACATAGTTTGTCTCACAAATAGGAAGACTAGGGACAACCTTCAGCAAAGGAAGTACGTCACAGCATCAAATACAACTCAGAAGACAACCAAATCTGATCGCACTTGGTCGTGTCAAATGAATATTTGACCTCCAATCGTCTTTTAGAAGGTTTGCCATGTACACACCAATTGCCTATTATTCCCTTTCACCTATTTAGCTATGTTAATCTTTGTAAGATCTTCATCGGATGACTCATTATCATCAGATGGGTAATTAATGTAATTGATTTTGCTATCAACCTTCTTGAATTTAGAGCCGATACACGCTGAGCCAAACTACCTAGGTGTAGGAATTCTTGTTCACTGGACTTTTTTCTGATCTATGGCAGCAGGCTTTGGTATGCAAAATCGGCTAACTATGCATCTGGTAAGACTACGTTGTAGCAATGATTTTGCACATTCCTGAACCGCTTAATATAACCATTAACCAATTTCCCGTACTTTTGTCTGATAGAACTAAGATCAGATAAACTTAATTATGTGCTTCTATTGAAAAAATATTCATGAGATCGGCTTTCCAAGTCGGCCTAGGAGTTGATGGAATTGGCAAGCAATGATGTAAACCATATAAAAGGAGGCCCTGATAGAGACAGCGGGAAGAGTCTGACTCGATGATGGTCATATCGGCCTCCTTCTTCACATTGAGCCAGGAATTAGTCAATATGCTCCGTAGTCGAAGCTGATTCATTACCAGAAAACTTTGTAAAGTCAGGGACTCTGAAGCCAGCAGACAAATCATACTAATCCATCCAGTCTAGGTACGGTTTCCTATACCCTATTATTTTTCCTTTTGGTTGTATCCCAAATTAATCTCTAAGGACTGTAACTATCTTATTGGCAATATTAGCTTATAGGTGAACCGATCTTCCATAATCGGCTAGTTGTTCCCCCGAGGTGTAACGTCGAGGGGATACGTTTACTGAGGGAATCTTTGACCCCGATGTGGAGTAAAAATGGTGAGACGAGCAAGTCCTGGCTGTGTTTCCGCATGGTAATAGCCCCAGTACGTCTCCACACCAGCGGCAATGTTGCTTGTCCAAGGCTTGGGAGCCGCGGGTTTAGTCGATGTGTATGAATACTAGGGAGCATACTGAGTCTGAATGGGCTATGAATCAGGAAGGCATCGAGGAGTAGCCTGATACTCAACCTGACTAGTCACTAAGGCATAGCAGCCTTAGTTTGGCATAGGCTGAGTCTGATATGCTTGCCTAACGGGCGTCGGCTAGAGAGCCTGATATGCCTACTGGAAAGATACCGATGGTGTCTGGTTCTGAGGAACTGGTGGGGCTACTAATGGTCCAGGGCCGGTTAGGTAGGAGGGCTAGAAATCAATATGCAAAGGTGTAGGTGCTAGCCTCTGTTCCATAAGGTTTGAATATTGCATCGGTTGAGGTGACGCCAAAGCAAATGTAGTAGTCCTGGCAGCCATTGTAGCATGAATCTAATGTTGCTGGCTGATCGTGAATTGCGGATAAGTTGGTAAGGTAGGCTCAAGAGTGAATAGAGTACCGTTAGCAATCATCTTATGAGCCACCTCCTTAACGCTATTGATAATCACTAGGCTGATGGTTGCAATAAAGGCTGATAATTGATTTGTCATAGTATGGTGGACGGATGAGTGTTCCATCTCCGACAGCTCTTGAGGGGTTACTTCATATCGGGCCTTCACGGGGTCAACCACCTTCAAAAGTTCCTCCTTTTGAATAGTATTACCATGTCGGCTTTTATGAAAAGCTCCAAGGTAGACGTGCCTCACTTCCTCCATACGTGCAATCATGTTCTGACGCTGCTTTTTAGTAAGATCAGCGTCGGTCACCCTGAAGATGTGGTCTTCGATAACGTTAGTCCGATCTTGCTGATCGGACACTATCTTGTCCCACCAGGCGTGCCAAAAAGTGTGTTCATGCCGAAAGTTAACTACCGGCTAAACACATGTGGGCTTAGGGCTTAGGATCCCCGTTAGCACCGGAAGCAGGGTTCAGAGCGTGCCAACCGATTTGATCCTGCAAACGGGTAGAAAAGATGTAATGAGTTTAACTAGTCAATTAGATTCGTATTGTAAGGGACCTGCAACACTAGGAACCAAGTCCAAACAAGAGTGAAAGATGACAAAACTATCTGTTTAGATTAGATCTAAACCGATAGATTTAAAGGGTAACCAATCTACTATAAAACCAATAAAATCAACTGAATAGTAGAGCGAGAAGTAAATGGATTATCGGCTAAACTAATGGATTGATCTGGCCAACAAAACGAAGGTAAACCGACTATCGATAAATAGTAAGCTATAAATTGATGGAACGACGGTAAACAGACTATTGACTAGATCGTAAAGCCAAACTAGCCAATAGAACGAGGATAAACAGACTACCGCCAACGAATGTGTTGATCAATAGAACAAGAGTAAAATCTAACCCTTAATCGAAATGGTGATGCGCAGTAATATCGACTAAGATAGTATTTTGATAAAATCAAAAGCCAATGCAAGCCCTAGATCGAACTGAAGCAAGACAGTGCTTACTTGCATACAACTCCTAGGGTATATCTTGAAGCCGATCGAGAATGCGATGTGCAACAAATCGATCGAAGATAAAATACGGCGAAACTATGGTGAACTAAACTAAAGTCGATAAAAAGTAAATGATAGGTAAAAAGTAGATATGATTGATTGGTATTTGTCCCTTTACACTCCCTAGGGACCACATATTTATATAGACTTCGATAGACATCGACTAGGACTCTAACTTCGTACACGATACGGTTTCGATTATTATCTTTGTATTTTATCTATTATTCTATCTAATACCCATATAATCTGATATGATATAAACTCTATCTACTACAGTCGATCCAATCCACGCCATATCCGATATGGCCTGACTTTGGTCACCTTGTTGATACCGAAATTTGGAAAGGTCAATTTGATTTGGAAAGTTCTAGGATTGCTTAGAATCTGGGATAAGTATGCATGGGTCGTTTAAACAAACATGTTCACGGTTGCCCCAAAAAAGCCATCCGACGAGGATGCAGTGCAAGTTAGAAATTAAACAAACATGCACCAGCGAAGACTTTGTTGACGTAATATAGTAATATAGTATAACAAATTAAGGGGACACGAACCTCCATCTCCATGAATCACCAACACTGCTCAATTGCTGCTGGATCAGCGCTCGGCCCGTTTGAGAAACACGGTTTCCTCGTCTTAATTAAGGGACGGTTTTTAGTAAACTACAGAAACCAAAACCGTTTGGTAACCTGTGAAAATGATCAAGCCCGTTGGATAGCGGTATTTTGTAAACGTTGGTGCCCGCTGCGATCACGTATCAAGTTGCAACACATAAAAAATTTTTGGAATTGAGTAGGCCTGCTGCAGCACTAACTTGCTTGTACAGACTTAGTGCTCAACTGTGCATGTATTTTCCGTCTAGTCCGGGCAGACTTGAATCGCCAGTTGTGTGAAACCGTACGACGAGTGCTCCATAATTTTTTTTTAATGAAATTTGAGTAGGTTGTACAGGTTTCAAATTCATATTTTGGGAATCGGTGTTCCTGTCACTTATCGGTTTCAAATTCAAAATTTTGATTTCTTCAGTCTACACTTTGTGCATTGTGTTTCTTGATGATTATATTATATGATTCTTTGGTGTATGCTACATGCATAGATCAAGCTGGAAGCGTTTCGCTTATCTATTGATGCAGGTGTGATTGAGCTAGCGGATTAATGTTGATGGTTGAATCGGATGTACGTGGTAGGAGGTCTATAGCCCAGACTGATCCAAGTGTGGTGTGAGTCGATTGAATTGGACAAGGATCACTAGCAAAAAAACGCGCCAAGGAGAGATGGAGATGGATGTGTGGCGGGCTTGGTAGTCAAGTTGAAAATGACAGTTTTTTATAAACTCTGTCGCTGCAAAAATTGGAGGCATAAACAGTTCAGGTCATGGATCAGCAGCTTGATGATCAGGTATAAACAGTTCAGTCTTAACGGATTGATGGATCACTTGTGTACTACTACTTTGAAAAATGTCTTGTCAAAAAGAAAATCCGATGCCCTGTTATATATGTTTCGACAAGTTAGCCCAACTTTAAAAAAATGTGTCGTGAAAAAAGAAAATCCGACGTCCTGCTAGGCTCGAGGCTTTTGGGAATTAGGTCTAACTAGAATCGGTTTGTGCGATCCATCGAATGTTTTGATCCTCTTAGAAATTTGTACCATGTACTTGATATTTTTTATTACTTTTGATGGCCTCTTGTGACTTGTGAGATCTTGATCTACTTGGTTAAATGGACTTCACGATGTGATGTGATTTAGCTTCATGAAACTGATTCGGTTAAGTTGAATGGCTTTACGGCTGAGTTGAATTGTAAGCTATGTTACGCGAGCTGCTTGAAGCGATTTTGAGAAGGGGTCCCACTTTGTTATTTTTTTAGAGCTTTTAGAAGCGTCTTCGAGATGAAAAAAGATACTCGAGAAGACAAAACGTTTGACATCTCAAAATGATAATAAAGCATAAGCCATAAACCCGTGGGAACTTATTTATATAACAAGATCTAACCAAAGTTTGAAGTCTTAGCTTTTCCTCGGTTCTTGATCTCTCCTAGGTGAGACACCAAAGAGGTGACAACTTTGATTACTACTTGGTATATCTATGCTTGTACATGCTCAACTGTCTCTGCTCGTCTCTTGTAAAAGCATGGGTCAAAGACTTTGTTGCGAACATTAAACAAACATGCAACCAGTGACGACTTTGTTGCGTTGCTGGGAGAGCATACGGCAGCATGAGATATATAGCAAATTAAGGACACAAGGGCATAGCATACCAGCGGCGACGTTGCCCATGAATTACCAACTACAGTCTACTCAATTAGTGGCGTTGTTTGAGCCAACAGTGGACTGTTTGGCTCTCTTAGCTTATTGGATGGTTTTTACTGAAAACCACGGTAAACTAAAAATACCAAAACCGTTCAGTAACCCACCCGATGGTTAGTGATTTTTAGTGTCGATTCAGTATCGCAAGCTGCACCAGATAAAAAAAATTGAGACTGTCTAACTATAAGTCGACTGAAATCTATCGAGTTTTCGGTGGATGCATGCTTTGCGTGGCCAGCAGTGAGGAACGCTAAAACGTGCATTGAAAATATATAATGCCATTATTGGAGTTGAAAAGATAATCTTACCCTTAGTCCTTCCTCCTCCCTTGTCATGCCACCATGGACGACACTGTTGGAGATGATTGGGGCCATCACCAACGCTCATCCGAGACCATAACCACCCACCACCACCTCTCCGATCTCCTTAGAGCACCACACACATATATCGTAGTGCCATCGGCGGTTGGCACTGTTGGTAGTGCAAGTTAGGGAAGAGGATGGGGTAGCCGCAATGGTGAGGAAGCTTGAGGTACTGGCTGAGATGGGGTGGGAGGGCACGTTGATGAGGCTATGATCGCGACGAACAAAGGCAACGGCGGAGCAGGGTTGTCCTAGCCATATCTGTCGCGGGGTGAACCCGTCAACAGAAAAGAGGGCTGCCCCCTTGTAACACCCCAATTTTTAGAACAAGAAAAATAAAATAATAAAGATAATATAAAAGAGATGAATATAAAATAACATTAAAATGTGTAAATAAGTACTTAACTTTGAATAAAGATACTAATTTAAGCAAAATATCATAAAGAAGAAGGGGTAAATACTTAAAATTCTAAAATAAGTATATAGGAAAAACCATGTTAAAAAATTTTCTAGCAAAAAGAAAGTTTTGCTTAATAAAGTTCTAACAGAAAACCTAATGGTATAAAAACTTGGCAAAATCATAAAATTTAAATCTTTGAAGAAATTTATCTAAATTTTCCTATTGGGCCTAGTCTCCCATTTATATTTTTCTTTTCTTTTCAATTTTCTCTCCTCCCAGGCCTAGCTGGGCCAGCCTCAGCCAGCCCAGGCCGGCCCGGCCCAGCTAGGCCCATTCGGCGCCCTCCACCTTTCTTCCTCCTTCGGCTCCGTCCTCCTCACCGGCGCGCGCGACCTGCCCAACCGAGCCAGCCGGCGCCGCCCGGTCCGACCCGACCCATGCTAATGAGTCAGCATGGGGGAACCGCCACGCCGCACCACCTCACCTCCTCCGCCATCATCACGGAGCCCGCGGTGGCAACCTCCCTCTCGCCGCCGTAATTGTGACTGCCTTGGGTGTAACCCCGGCCAAATCCACCCCCGTCCGGTGAATTTCCAACGCCGCCCTTGTCGCGCGAAGGTCTGGAATGCCCCTAGCCACGTCGGCGACCTATAAAAGGGAGCACGATGCTCAATTTTGCCGTTTCCCCCATTTTGGCCCGTTTCACCCCCTTTCCAAATTCTGGCCAACCGAAGCCATCCGAGCTCACTCCTTCGGCCAGAAGCATCCTTAGGCCATCGCCGAGCTCTTCCCGAGACAGTTCGAGCTATTAGCTACCGAGGAAGGCTGCCGGCGAAGCTCTGTTCGCTCCACCTTCAGCCTCACCACCGCCAGCCTGACTCAGACCACTTCGACCCCAACCAACCTTCGGGTAAGCTTCCCCAAAGCTCCCCAATGCTTCTCCATTCAAAATCCAAACTTAAGCACGCCTAAATTGCCCTAGCACCACCTTACTGTAACAAATGGCCGCTCCGACCATGGCGCCGCCGTCCCGGCTCGCCGCCGGCCAAATCCTTGGCAGGACGACCTGCGCCTAGATGCCCTAAACCCATAGGTGACATAAAACAGCTAAGACCGGCCCTCTAGCGCCCTAGAATCGACGCCAGAGACCCCGCCGGAGTTCAACCAGGGGGAGACGACGAGCCGACGTCGGCACGACGTCGTCCCCTCCCTCTCTGCCAGGCGGGGCCTAGCGCCACTGTGCGTGGGATTTAAAAACTCCCGCAACCCTCTCTCACCCGAGACCGACAGGTGGGCCCGAGTCCCTCCCATCAGTATAAGTGACCGCGCCTTCTCGCCAGAACCGTCTCCCAGCATAGAACACGCACGGGCGAAGTACGCCTTCACCCGGGCCGCGTTTGGTCTTCGACCCGTGGGACCTTATGGCCCACGCGTCAATCTCCGCCCCGTCGCCGACCAGTGGAGCCCACTGGTCCGCCGGCCACGCTGTGAGCGCTTCGCTGCACGTGGTAGTCCGCCCTTAAACATTTTCTTCGCGTGGATCAAACCGAAATAAGAACAGTGAGCAGTTCTTTATTTGATGAGTTTTTAACCCATTTAGTAATTAAAGAATATCATATAATGACTCATAATTTCTAAAAATATTAGATGCCCACAAAAAATTATGCAAAAATTCTATAAAATACTACAAAATTCAAGGAACTTAATAAAAATAAATTGAAGGGTCTACAGAGAATTAATATCTATAAAAATTAAAAACTAGGTAAACTAAGTATAAGCTAAATAAGAAATACCTAAAAGTAATATGTATATTAAAAAGAAATTAACCAAAAAGGGTGAAAATATACATATTTATAAAGTTAGTTAAAATTAAAATTTATTAAAAAATTTATACGTTTCTTTTCTCCAAAACCTATATAATAAGAAAAATAAATTATATAGATAATCAAATAGAAAAAATCTACGCGAGATCCTAAATAACCCCTTTCCCTAACAACCCCTATTCATGTATTACAAAATATTTACTTTAAATTGTTCAATACTTTAGAGAACGAGACGACAGACGACCTCCTGGATGAAGATCAAGTACAAGATCCGGACTACGAAGAAACAGGCGAGCCAAAATCTCTTGGTCATCCTTTTGCCCAATTTTTATTTGAATTTTGTTGATTTCCAATGATAGTCTGCATGCCAAATGAACTTTCTAATACCTTATGATAATTTCAAAAGTGCTAATAGAGCCAGTCTAGCTATCCCTTCTTACAAATTGTGCTAGTAAGCATAAATCTCTCCTTGACCTTTCCTATCTTGTCTATTGAAAACCGAAGGTTTAGAAAACTAAACTTTATGGCTAATAAGACTTTGAACATGGCTTAGACCTACTTAAGTCTAGAGTCCATGGATCAATTTCTTAGCTGTCAACGGTACGGTCTTAGGACAATGGGTCAATCTAAGTAACGGTATAGGCCGCTATCAACGGTGCAAGTGCAACAGTATAGCGCGCTATCAACGGTACAATTTGATCCCGACAAATACCGTACACAGAGCAGGTACCTCTATGGTACGGTCCCATCATTTGCATGACATGTACCACGACAGAGTTACATTTCCTCTGATCAAGACTACAACACTGAAGCATCTGAATGGCTTCATGTTGGGCAATCAAATCTTAGTGAATATCTCGAGTACATGGTTTTGGGAATGTGTCGAGCCCCGTTCCGGAGTATTCCTTGCACTCGATAGACCAAAGGAGCAATCCATACACTCCGGTATCTGCAAAACCTGAGTGTGAACCAAGTCATAACCATCTGAAATCTAAATGATTGGATCTGAGGATCCTGGCCATAGTTGAGCTCAAGGGGATCACGCCTCTTGGCGAAGAGAGCGAGTCTACTGCCACTGCTTAGGAACCATACGCCAGTTGTAGTATGGGCACGGGTTCGCCTGGAAAATGGGAATCGTGCGCCAGTTGTAGTATGGGCACGGATTTGCCATACCGTCGGGGATAGCTCGCCATGGCGATAGGAGCTGGTCCACCGGCTGTGGAGACCATGACCATGGCTATGGTATTTGTCTGCCACGTGTGATACGTGTTCCTTGGTAAAGTACACGTGAACGCCATTTTGATATGTTTATATTTGGAGAAATTGGCATACATATATGGCCCGATACGTCTTTGATTTTGGAAATGCTATAAGTTAGGGCTTTTAACTCTAAAAGTGTTATGGCATGATGTAAAGCAAACAAAAGATATCCAAACCTCCACCCAAAATTGGCTTGCATCTCTGATTTTGCATTCGGCAAGATTTTGGTTCACGAGCGCGGTTGAATAAGCGCTCACACTCGCACCCACTCACATTTTAGGTGAGAAGGATGACAGCAAGGACCCATACGATTGCTTTAGTGGAGAAGATGGGTTAGAAAAAGAGGACCCAGATGACGACTAAAGGTCAACTCCAGCCACATGCCTGCTGTCGTCCTGCTACTTCCGCTTAGCTGTCTATAGGTAGTTTTGGGTTTTAGTTTGTAATAACAGGCCCCACTTGGCCTTGCACTCTGAGCTTTTAAAAATACTCTTGGACTTTATATGTAATATGTCTATAAAGAATGGCTAGTTTGATTCCAGCTCAATGTATTATCTATGTGCAGTGTTAGTATGATCCTGGTCTAACACTATGTGTGCAAAAATGGGTTCCGGATTTTATTCTACGGAGCCGGGGCCCACACCCCGGCTTATGAGGTCCAAGCAAAAGAACTCACACCCCCAGAGCAGCTCAACGCAAGAGACTCCCGCACTCTCTCGGCACACACTCGAAGTGAGAAAACATGGTGTTGGAAAGTGGAGAGGATCTGCCCCCTTTCATTGGCCTATGCTCCCTTTTTATACAAGGGCTTTTTACATGGCCATGTCCTGACAGCTCTTCCCTTCCTTCCTGACCAACCCTGACCAGGGGTGTCAGGGTCATTTTTATCTAATTTACGTATCCTGCCCCTCACCTACCCTATGGCCAGGGGTCTAGTAGTTATTTCCATGGCTTCTACGCTTTCTCTTTACATCTTGACCCTCCTGCCGGGCATCCTATGTGGGGTTACATGGGGAATTACACATATGGGACGGTTACTGGCTGGCCTGGCGCAATGCAAGGCCTACTCGAGTGCCCTGACACTGCGGCAGGTTAGACAGTACGGTTTGTCTCCCCGGTTTCGTGGGCGGCAAGATGGCCTGCCTCGTCGCTGCCCCGCTCGCCTCCGCGACACCCTTCGTAGATCTGTTTTTCAGGAGTTAGACTTTGTGTGAAGTTAGACCTTGCCATGCCATGACTCACGTATGCAGACAATAGGCATCCACGAGAAAACAGATGTGGGCAAACGTGCGAACATATGCATGATGCATCTGCCAAGAGTGATTATTCGCATCCATGGCATTTGCATCGAAAGCCGACGCCGGACGCCGGTCCATAAAACGGGAACGTGCCCCGTTTTATGTGCATAGCTAGCTTTGATTCGTGGAAAGTACTCTGGAGCTGGAGACCGAGCCACTGATGCGCACATAATTCCGGCGTGAGTTTAGATGGTTTGACCTAAAATTTGTGAATTTGTGCAAACTAGGGTCATTGTACCGTTGATTTGGCTACATATATTACTGGAGGATATAGGTATTGGCGTACTGTCCATTTAGAGTGTTCAGTTCGTGGATTCATGGTTGCATGTGTCTAGTTAATCTACCGGCAAATGTCGAGCATTGCTATACGCAATGTCGAGAAAGGGTGCCTTCCTTCTTTCCAGATTTTTTGTTGCCTACTACTTCTCTGTTCCAAGTCATTATCCATGCTGCTGTTTTCTAAAAATTTGGTGATGTATCATACATGTGTTGACAAGTTATATCAGACGCTTACTGAAACCTCTTGTGAGCAAGTCAATGGAAATGGTGGTATGATACATTCACCGGACTTGTTCACAGTATTACAAAGTCCTGTCTTTTTCATCACCATAGGTTAAATGAAATTAATTAGGTATGAAACATACAAGCATATTTATCACAAATACTAAATGTATTCAACATACATTCTGCGACATGCATATAGGAACTAGAGCTACATGACAAGCTCCTGTCTAAAGGTAACTTCTGAACTATAAAGTATTTGGTGACATAGAGGCGTTCCATTAGACTGTGTCTCCATATGTACATGGTTAACGTCCCAGATTGACGGAGGATGAGAACTCTTGTTCCAGACTGTACCTGCCAGAGATCCCTTCAGACTTGAAACCGCCAACATATATGGAATTACTCTGTGCGTAAGAGCCCCTAGCATTTGAGCACACCAGTGGGTCAATATTTCCATCATTTGTTGGGAAAGATTGGCATTTTCTTAGTCTCTTAGTTCTGAGGAACTGCAGCCTCATCTCTACTTCCTTCATAGTGGGTCTATCACCTCCTTTCAACCTTAAACACTCTTCTGCTAGTGATGCAATATCATCAATCTCCTCCCGGTTTGCCTTTTCCATAACCTGGGAATCAATTATTTCCATAAGAGCTCCCTCTTGAATTCCTTCCACAAAGTAATGGGATAAGCTCCGTTTTGCACCGAGATCATTGATAAAAATCGGCTTCTTTCGTGTCAGAAGTTCAACAAGTATCACCCCAAAGCTATATACATCACTTTTCCCGGTCAGTTGCCCAGTATGGTAGTACTCAGGATCTAAGTACCCAAATGTACCTTGTACAATTGTTACCACATGAGTTTCATCGAGAGAAATAGATCTTGAAGCACCAAAGTCAGAAACCTTTGTAGTGAAATTATCATCTAGGAGTATGTTCGAAGATTTCACGTCTCTATGGAAAATTGGTATTGCAGCAGCTGTGTGGAGATACGAAAGAGCACCTGCTGCTTCTACTGCAATCCTAATGCGATCATCCCACGAAAGCAAGCATGTTGCAGTAACATCAATGTGAAGAAGGTCATACAAGGTGCCGTTGGATATGAACTCATAGACTAGCAAGGGCACCTCGGCTTCAAGGCAACAACCAAATAGTTTCACCACGTTGCGGTGGATAATTTGTGACAACATAGCAACCTCATTGATGAATTGATCTATTTCAGTTTGCTCGATGATTTTGGACTTTTTTATGGCCACCACACGTTGGTCAGATAAAATTCCTTTATAAACTGTGCCATGGCCTCCACGACCAAGTACACGAGTAACATCAAAATTGTTTGTGGCCTTCTCTAGTTCCTCTAAGGAGAATATCTTAGTTTTTTCAGTGGCACTTTCATCTGAGATTAGCTGCTCTAAGAGTAGGCCTTGATTTTTCTTGAAGTACCCTCTTCGGATTCTTTGTTGTACACCTTTTTTCCATTTATTGGCAAGTACGGTTGTACTAACTGCAAAAATTATTAAGCCAAGGCCACAACCAATTCCAATTGCAACACCTACATTTGCAATGTTCAATAATGAAATCACTTTTTTTTGTAATTGTAATGAGGCGTTTCAGTAGGATATGACTTACCCAAATAAGCCGGTTGGGAGTGCGTATGAGGCAGGACCGAACCTTGGCAGCCACCTTGGAGGTATGGATTTCCTTGAAAGCCTGAAGAGCAGATGCAGCGATATCCAAGACGACTGTTCCCACGAGTGACATTTAAGCAAGTGCTATTGTCGCTGATGCATGCGTATGTTGCATTCCGTCGCGTAGCTTGTTCACAAGTTAAGTTGGCAACAGCCCATCTAATTACAATTTCTTCTTCTTGAAAGAAATCGAGAAGATGGTCAAAGGATTCATCGAATCCGTGGTTAGGATCATACCTTATTACTCTCTCCTTAATATTATCGCTTGTGTCATTCATCATAACAAGCAAAGATCCATCATCCAACGATACGTTCATGACACGATACTGGGACCCACTGTCTAGAACAGTGAGATTACCTGGTGTGCAGCTGAGCCGAAAGTGTTTGGCTGCAAAACAACCTTTTTCCACTCCGAAAGGGAAGGGAATGATTATGTTTCCGCATGACCTCATGCAATTATCTTTAGGCTTGGTATTGTTATAAGCTGGACGATGGACGACTGAGACATAAAACATGCATGAAAGTAAGTAAAAATTATGTAGCATTAGACGCTATTAAGGCGATATAAAAACAATAATTACTGATTGAATAGTATGAGACCTGATTTGCAGCCGTCCTGAATGAATGGATTGCCTTTGGTGCGTGGGGGGCATTGACACCAGTAACCAGATCCAAACGATGTGTTGACGTTGGAGCAATGGCTGTTGTGATTACATGCATAGCTAGCACTATCCATCTGGGCCCTTTCACAGCTCGGTTGGTCCATGACGGCAAGTGTAAGATATGCACCAGCATTATTACTTTCATCGATCCAACTTGAGTGAAGATCACTCGTGTCAAAATCATAACGTTCTGATAAGAAAACCTTCACGGTTGAGGGCGTTGCGTTTGATTGTGCTATGTTGCCGCGACGTACACGAACCTGTGCACTAAAGGCTCTCAGCAGCAGGTCCCTTCGCAACATGGCCGTGGAGCAGCAACCCAAACCCTTACAGCCGTACCCCACTTGTACTAATTCTTTCTCCATGGCCGCTAAGTCCTTTTGGCATGTAGTCATGCAAGAACCGATGATGATCTCCTTATCATCATCAAACAGGTACAGCTCAACATCACAACCAACGACATACACAAGCAAAGGTCCGTCTCCGCCTCCGTCCCCATCGCACTGATATATTGCCGTGCAACCCCTGGAGGTGTACGCGGTACCGGCTACGGCCAAGGTGGTAATACCTTCCTTAGCAGGGGGTTCCCAGGACAGGTTGTAGGTGTTCGTACCTGGTGCCATGGTAATCTTGAAGCCAATGGAGACATCAACTGTACCGTCCTCAACATATATGCCATGGATCTCGGTGTTTTTATTTCCCCAGAAGAGTTTGGGAGGCAGGGTGGTGTTGTCGCAGATGAGCTGGAAGCCTTGCCGGAAGCAGCCCGGTGCTATGCCGAAGGGGTAGGAGATCCCGACTTCCCCACACCGAGAGGGGCAGTGAGCCAGCAGGTGCGCAGCGGAAGGGAGATTTGCGCCCTCGCCGGAAGCCGCGAGCCACATGAGCAGAAGCGACGTGCCAAACCCAAACACCACTCCGGCGGAGCACGTCGTCATGTACGTGTAGCAACAATAAGCTTAGCTTGCTCGATCGTGTGTTGGGTGGGATCGATGGTCTGCAAATTAAAACACTACTCCGGCGCTTCTGTACGTTTGTGAGGGTTGGAAACTCCAACTCCATCGGTGACGTTTCAAGGGCTTCACTGCACTGTACACGTATGTAGCTACTACTAGCTAGCAGGTCACCATACCGGGAAGGAGAGGTAAACCGGGCAATTTTGTTATTTTTCTATAGCCTATATGTTATAATTATCTGTAAAAAAATTTCGAGACTTGTAGTAGCTCTTTCAAAGATCCCAAAAAAAGAAAAAATTATGTTTTCAGATTTTTTATACCTCTCTTCGAGTGCTCTTAAAATTTGTTAAAATTCTACTCTACTCAACGCGGTAAATTAAAAACAAGGCCAATCGGGAATCGCATGTTATTGCCGTGCTGTCCCCGGCGGTGACGGGACAATTTCTACGGCTATCACTACCCAAATTAAGACCAAAGTCTCACTCGACAAGTTGTTGAGGCAGGGCGTTGCCCGGTTTACCTCTCCTTCCCGGTATGGTGACCCGCTACTGCTAGCTAGTAGCAGCAACATACGTGTACAGTGCAGTGAAGCCCCTGAAACTCACCGATGGAGTTTCCAACCCTCACAAACGTACAGAAGCCCCGGCCTGTTTTAATTTGCAGACCATCCCACCCAACACACGAGCAAGCCTGTTGCTACAACCATCTCTTGTCCTCACTCGTTTTCAGTACCTCGACCATTCCGGACCTCAGCTCTTCTAGCCTAGTCCTAGTCCTTCTCCTCACCATGGCCTATATCTAAGTTCTGCAACCGACATAGATAGACAAACCACCACATAGCACTGCACCAAACCAATCTCAACATTCCAAACATTTTCTACCTTCCAAACATATACATTAGTCCATTTACATCAACATATCAACAATAAATGCAATGCAATCCCATGATCCCACATGAACCAAAACCGACAATAATTTAAATTCATCTTTCCTCCCAGCACAACAGTTTTAAACCGTGCCAATTCAAACCACACACGCTCACCCTCCTCCAAAACCTAGGCGCTAAACACAAAACTTTGGTTAATAACTCATCAAAACATAGAGCGACCGCCACATGGTCTCACAAATATATTTTACGATACTTGTTTCAACAATTTAAATCAGATATCAGTCTGATATCTGGATCTGTATGTAGTAGGTAAACCATTGGTAACGGGAGGCATGAAATTTACTAATGGACATATGGACAACAATATAAGTGTATAACACTACAAAATATTTCCTCACCACCATACTATTGAACAGAATCACCATAGCTTAAAATAGTGAGGTATTTTAAATTGCAGTACCTTACAAGCTGAATACGTACACGAGTTACATGATCTACAGACACATTGTGCAAATATGTAGGGATGTGCAACGACATGACATATATACTAACATAATTGTTCAATCCCTCCACAATATTATTGGCTTATTGTAACATATAATTAGCGTGGCAAACTGACTGAGGATGAAAATTCTTGCTCCAAACTGTAGCAAATAGAGATGCCTTCGGATGCGAGTTTATTTTTTTAAAATATTTATTTTAATTTGAATTTTCGAAAATAATCGTCAAAAATACAAAATTACAGGATTGTCCTCCCATCGCCCATATATGGGGCGATAGGTCCCCCCTGCCGTCATTCGTCGTTCGCAGACGGCCATGGCCGTCGCCCATATATAGGCCGATCGCCCGATAGGTCCCCCCTGCCGTCATTCACCGTTCACAGACGGCCACGACCGGCAATGGCTGTTAGTTGCTGTTGGCCCATGACAGATATCGCCCCAATATGGGGCGATCGCCCTAAACAGGGGCGATAGGTTGCCTTTCACTACTGGAATCGGCTAAAATCTCGAGGGCCTAGATGTTTATCGAGGGCCCAGAACAAGCCCTCGATATTAATCACTAAATCGCGAGGGCCAAGAACGAACACTCGATAAACATCCATTTTCTCGAGGGCTAAAGCTCAGCCCTCGCGAATACAAGCACTAGGCAAACGGCTTCGACCGGTGTTACTTTTCTCGAGGGCCGAACGTTAGCCCTCGAGAAACCGTGAGCTAGGCGGCCCCACATGTCAGCAGCAAGAGACGTTTTCTTGAGGGCCACATTCGGCCCTCGAGAAATGCACCTATGCCGCTTTTCTCGAGTGCCGACGTCCGCCCTCGATAACAGAGTGCGGGCCCACATGTCATATGGAGTATTATTTTTCTCGAGGGCCAGGGTCCGCCCTCGATAAAGGTGAGTGTTCTCGAGGGCCATAGCCGGCCCTCGATAAATGCACCTGTGCGGCCTTTTCTCGAGTGCCGTTGTCCGCCCTCGATAAATGCACCTATGCGGGCCCACATGTCATCTGGAGTATCTTTTTCTCGAGGGCCGGGGTCAGTTAATTTGGACCACAAATTTTCAATTAAAATTTGGCGGACTCTCCCTATGAGCGAGCTTGGCCCACCATTAACAAAGCGGCTTTGTCTGTGTGAGAGCTCACCGAGGAAGACGAGTTTAAATGTGCGAGCGGGAGGAGCTCATTGCAAGCGGTTCATAATAAGATCCGCTTGAATCCCTATTCTGCAGCGGTTCCTATTACGAATCGCTAGAATATTGCAAGCGGTTCGTAATAGGAACCGCTTGCACAAGATGGATTCGCAAGCGGTTCTTATTACGAACCGCTGCGTCGCCTCATCTCGCCTCCGCCGTTGGTTTCGAGAAGCGTGACTTTTCTCGAGTGCTGGCGGGCCCTCGAGAATCTATCCCGGGTCCACATGTCAGCGAGAGCGCATCTTTCTCGAGGGCTGTTTTTAGCCCTCGAGAACTGTTCCAATAATTGGCCCGCGCTTGCCCCGTTCTCCCCACGGTCGCGCAAGACACGCTTTTCGCCGCCGCCAAAGACTTTCGACCGCCGCCAGTGCTCACGCCGCCGCCAGCCGCCGCCCGCCCGCCTTCGCGCTTGCCGCCCGTCTCCCCTCCCTCTGCCGCCCGTCTCCCCTCCTCGCGCCCGCCGCCGCCGCCGCCGCCGCTGCAATCTCCCGTCCCCCCCTTGCGCTTGCCACCCACCGCCTCCTCCGCCGCCGCCGCCTGTCTCGCCGCCCCCCCGCTTCCCACCTCCTCGCCGAGCCGCCCTTTCCCCGCCCTCACACCGCGCCGTCGCCGTGGTAGCCCTCAATTGCCGGAGGAGGAGTCGTGCGCCGCTGTCCTAAGTAGGAGGACACGCCCGCGGTGGTCGCTACCGCCACTGGTTGTCGTTGGCTCCGCGGGAAGGGAAAGGTAACATGCGCGGGCTTTTTTAAATTTGATTGCATACTCTCAAGGGCCAAAAAAAACTCTCGAGATTAGGTTAGTGTTAAATTACTAATTAGGCTACCTAATAACAATCATAGACTAGTAATGACATATGATTTATGCCTAGCATTTTAGAGATTTGTTTAGAACTATCTTAATAAAAAAATTTGTAGTTTATAATGAATCTAATTTTCTTGGTGTATAATTAATACTTTAATAGTTTAGTATCATGTGACCTAATACTTTAGCAATTGTAGCTAATTTTGTTATTTATTAATTTAGAATTTAGTATAATGTAGTAGGTAGTATGTTATGAGTGTAATGTTAATTAATATTTGAAGGTTGTATAATGTTAATTTAGGAATTTACTTTAATATTGTTTTAATTGAGTATAATCAATGCAAACTAATATTCTTTTTAATTAATTGTTCGGTAAATGTGTCGATGGGCCGTGTAACCTAGCCATACGTCACTGTTCGAAACGACACAACACGTAAGGTGACCGGACGGTGATTAAATGCAGTTCCATTACTAGTTGTGAACCATGTTCTCGAATTGTCTAGTGGGCGACCCCGTGCATCAGGCGTCGATGGGCGACTTGCGAATGACGGTTGGGACTATTAGTTGTGTCACCCGTGAATTTGGGACGAGGTTTCGGCAGCATGACCCTATGGTTCTCCGGTGCATAAAATCAGAGTTGGGGTGGTAAAAATAACACTCCAACCATAGTTGCACACGGAGAACCTTAGGGTTATACTACCGAAATTTCGTCCCAAATTCACGGGTGACACAATAGATAGTCCCCAACCAGTCATTCGCAGGTGGGTTTAGAAGCCTTTCCAAGCCATATATAAAACCACTCGGCACATGCAGACCCGAAGATATGGAAGGAAGTAGAAGATGGATGTATGATGGATGGAAGCAGAACGGTCAATACTCGAATGAATGGTACCAGAAGACGGAAGATTTTGTGACCCGTGTTTTCCAATCGTCGCCGAACCCAGCTACTACATATGTGCATTGCCCTTGTGCGGATTGCAATAACTGTCGGAAGAGATCGCGTGATGAGATGGAGGTGCATCTAGTCAAAAATGGATTCAAGCCCGGTTACCATCGGTGGGTCTATCACGGGGAGAGTGTTCAGCCCACGCCACGTGATCCCGATCCAATTGAAGGGTTCGATGAAATTGACCGGATGGAAGAAATGGTAGGTGACATTGGTCATAATTTTCATGATCAAGAGTCAGAAACAACTATGACAGAGTTCTTAAAGCTTTTGTCAGCCTCAAAGCAGCCTTTGCACGACACAACGACAGTGCCAGTTCTGTCGCAAGTGTCACGTATGATGGCATTAAAGTCCAAATACAACTTCTCCATCGCTTGTTTTAACGAGCTGATATCCTTGTGGAGTGATGTCCTGCCGAAAGGGCACAAGATGCCACGGAGTTGGTATGATTGCAAACGACTCGTGGACGGTCTAGGAATGCGATATGAGAAGATAGACTATTGTCCAAACCTCTGTATGTTGTACTATAAGGAAGATGTGGCAAAGGCTTGGTGTGATAAATGTAAGGAGTCGAGGTACGTTGAGATCACTGACCACGATGGCAACAGGGTCCAGTCAAATGTGGCGAGGAAAGTGCTGCGCTACTTCCCGGTGAAGGATCGTCTGCAACGATGTTTCATGACGGAGGAAACATCACAGAAGATGAGGTGGCACAAGTTGGCTAAACAAAAGCCTGATGTAATGGTTCACCCGTCTAATGGAGAAGCATGGAGATATTTCGATCGGAAGCAGCCAGAATTTGCAGCCGATCTAAGAAATGTGCGTCTAGCACTTGCCACGGACGGGTTCACCCCTTTCAATATGAATGCCCGATCATATTCCTGTTATGAGGGTTGCATACCTGTGGTCTATTCATGATTCCCCTGCGAGAGGCATGTTTTCCGGTTGGAGCACGCACGGCCGGCTCTCGTGTCCGATATGCATGGATGACACAAAGGCATACCAGTTGGCCCATGGTGGCAAGGCCTGTTGGTTTGACTGTCATAGAGATTTTCTCGATCCACAACATCCTTTCAGGAGACAGTAGAATGCTTTCCGCAAAAACATGATCTGCAATGATCAGAAACGGCGACATTTGGGGGTAGCTGACATAAAAGCCTGGCATGAATGGTTAGTGGAAGGAGAAAACGAGAAATACATTGGCTTTCGTGAAACATACAATTGGACGCACAAGTGTGTTTTGTACTCCCTTCCATATGCAGATGATTTACTTTTGCCGCACAACATTGACGTGATGCATCAAGAGTCAAATGTTGCACAGGTCATCTGGATACAAACTTGGACATAGCCAAGAAAAGCAAAGATAACATAAAAGCACGCCTAGATTGTGAGGTCCTGTGTGATCAACCCTCCTTCAATATGGTAGAAGGGCAACGTTTGAAACCAAAGGCTCCGTATTGTTTAACGAAGGAGCAGAAGAAAGAGGTTTTGTTGTGGTTCAAGGAGAAAGTCAGATTTTCCGATGGATATGCATCAAGCTTTGTTCGTGGTGCGGATGAGGTCTCAGGAAAGATACATGGTATGATAAGCCATGATTTTCATATCTTTATTCGAGACCTCGCGCATGTAATTTTTCGAGGCTTTGTTCCCGAAGATGTCTGGTTGGCTCTTGCAGAATTAAGTTTCTTTTATCGAAAGTTGTGTGCCAAAGAGCTGAGCAAGACTGAGATGATCAAGCTTGAGAAAGAAGTAGCAGTCCTCGTGTGCAAGTTAGAGAAAATATATGTCCCGGGCTTTTTCAATCAAATGGAGCATCTTTTGGTGCATTTACCCTATGAAACAAGGCTCGGTGGGCCTGTTCAAGGGAGGTGGATGTATCCGGTGGAGCGTCGTCTGAAAACTGTGCGAGCAAATGTGAAAAACAAGGCTCGTGTTGAAGGATCAATTGCTGAGGCCTACTATATTCAAGAAATCTCCCACTTTGTAAACAAATATCTAGCAAGAGAACATAATGTGGACATTGTCGTACCGAGGTACTATCCTAGTGCTCGGAAGATTCAATCGGACTTAGAAATTTTCAGCGTACAAGGAAATCCAGGCGGGAAGCTTCCGATGCGTGAGTTAACAGAGCAAGACAGAGTTGTTGCTTTACTGTACATTTTTGATAAATATTATAGAACTCCGCCACATTCAAAGTAAGTCTCACACACATTTCAATCATCATTACCACCTCACATTAAATAATGTAATTTGAACAAAATTACTTCTTTTAGTGAATTTGTGCAAGTTGAGTGGAGAGGAAGAAGGGAGCCTAATTCGGGGGAGCTACGAAAACTAATGCAAGAAGGTGCTAGCAACGGCTGACCAAACTTTTTGCGTTGGTTCTGGGAATACGTAAGTGTAGTCAGAAATAGTTGTTTTATGAATTGCATACCAATATTCATTTATAAACTCCTTTTCAACACGACCCAAAGAGATGATGAGGAGGGCGCTCAGGAGGAGCACGCTTAGGAGGAGGGAGGTTTCGAGGAGGCCGAGGGGTGTACGCAGCAGGGAGGCTCCCAGCAGCGACAGAGGAGAAGAAGGGGGCATAATCGGGTGCCTAGGGCCCCGTCAGCGCCAAATCCGAAGACTTCTATTGTGATGGAAGGGGATTAGTATGTTTCTGAACCTAGCCCATTTTAAATGCTACTATCTCATGTTATTAAAATTGCAACTTCCTAACCTTTTTTATTCTATGCAGCAACCTGTCTATTGCCGATCCTAACATCAAGACCCAGCCCGGGTATGTGTTAGGGACTCTCGTGAGGCAATACTACCCTAGGATGGTAGGAGAAGGTGATCAGGCCTGCCCGGCTACCACCTGGGGGGATTACTTGAGAGCGCCACACGGGGACTCCATGGCTGGCGCCAAGTGCCTCGAAGAATTCTGGGTAATCCTTCAACAAATTTGTGTCACCATATTATTGCTACTCTGTCTCTAATTTGTCTTATGTATCATTACAGGAAAGGTTTCGGCCTCATGGAGATTTGACAGAGTCAGACTACGAGAAGAACCTCCACAACATGGCAAAGAGGCGGGTCTATGACTTGATGTATCATGGACGTCTTGATGCCGTGAAGGACTTCTGCAGGTGAAAAATAATATTACCTGGTTGATTGATATGAATTTCTTGCTGTTGTCACACCAAAATGTTTATATTGCAGGAACAAGAGTGGCGCGCGACTCTCAGATGCCCAGGCTTCGGAAAGGTACCTTAAGGCCCAACAATACCATGAGTCTCGACCAGAATGGTCACTCAACTGTCCAGATGCCTGGGAGGCCCTCGTGCAACATTGGGCTAGCCCAGATTACAAAGCCAAGTCTGAAAAGACCAAGCAGAATCGGTCTAAGAAGGACTACAAGAAGTATACTGGGAGGTGGTCTATCTCCCTGTTCAGAAAGAAAGAGGTAATATCGCTTATCTTGCTTTCTAGGTTGTACTCACTAATTTGCAATAATGACTCTTATTGCTCTATTTTTGTAGTCAGCGAAGTCCGGTGAAACAATAAGTGTCCTTGAGGCTTTTCGAAGGGCTAGGACAAAGCCGACGCGTGAAGGCACCCCTGCGGTTGTCGACCCTCACGCCCAACAGAGGATTGTAAGTTCTACCTATGTTGTAATCTTCGATACAAGATGTCAAGTTTTATAATCACAACTAAAATGAATGCAGGATCAGTACTTCGAAGTATATCGCAGGGTGCACGGCCCCGAGAGCAATCCAGAGACAGAGCCCTTAGATGGTTCTGTAATATACCAACACATGGGCGTGAAGGCGACGGTCGAGTTGCGCTTAGGCGGGACCACCGAGGTGAGACTTTCTTCCAACTACTACAAGTTCAACCAAGTCGACCATTTAAAATTTAATTTGAATAATCTATTGTAGGTCGGCGGATTACATGCCAGAGGGGAGTTCAAGGGGATCTGGGGAGAGCCGCCGTGACTTCGAGGCACAACTTACGAGGGAGAGGGATCTCGAGAGGCAGGAGCAACAACAGCTAATACAGGCCCTGCAGGAGAGCTTACAGACGGAGCGGGAGGCTCGCTTAAGATCAGAGGAGCTTATGTGGAAGCGGTTTGCTAACTTAGAGGCCTGGCAAAGGGCGCAAGGGGTAAGAGAACATCGTGAAATGTATTTATTAAAGTCACATAAAAACGTTCGGTTGATATGTTCGAATTGTGCAGACGGGCCCAAGCGGACATGCGAGCCAGACTCCCTATGTTGGGGAACAACCGGGAGTAGGGGTGTTTCGGCCTTGGGGCAGAGATGTGGTAAGCCTGTTATTTTAGCGTAATTGCAAAACTTTGCATAAAACATATGAACACCATTGAAATTGTACTTGCAAACAGGGTTCTTCTTCTCGAGCCTCTGCTTCTGAGGTTCCACCACCTCTTCCTCGAGGGCAAGTCAGGCGGCGGGATCGAGGCGGTGGGCAAGCGGGACCAGGCGAGCTAGCAGTGAGGCACATGCGGATGATCTCGATGTGTTTGCCCGGGACTTCGTGCAGAGCTTGTTCGACGGCACTCGTCGTGCTTCCCTCCACCGAGCGATCAATCAGTAGCCATTCAAAGAAGGTGATCAACTTACTGACATTATGTGCTTCTATGTGTGGACTAAGTGTTGTTTATCACTTTATGTGAGATATTTACTTCTATATGTGGACTACGTGCTATTGTTCATGGTCGATGGATTGGTTGTGTGAGATCATTGTATGTGGATTGTATGTCCTATTTGTGATCGATGGATTGGTTGTGGTGTGAACGTGGTTATATATGTGATTGTTCATGGTTATATATGTGATTGCATGTGGTTGTATATTTTTGTGAATGTGGGCAAGAATTTGTATAGTAGTCAGGCGAATTTACTACCAGTGGGCAATTGTGAAAATCTGAAAATTTGTTGTTTTTAAATATATTTTTTTCAGCTGATTTGTTTTTCTCGAGGGCCAAAGTGGCCCTCGAGAAAGTGTGGCAGGCAGGCATTCTCGAGGACCAAGGCAGCCCTCGAGAAAGGGGAGCACTCGCTAGGGCCAACGCAACGCTTGAGAAAGGGTGGCAGGCAGGCATTCTCGAGGGCCAAAGCAGCCCTCGAGAAAGGGGAGCACTCGCGAGGGCCAATGCAGCCCTCGAAAAAGGGTGGCAGAGGGGTATTCTCGAGGGCTATACAGGCCCTCGAGAAAGAGTGGAAGGGCCGTGAAATCGGCCGTTCAACAAGATTTCTCGAGGGCCTCGGTGTGGCCATCGAGAATAGTGTGTATCGAGAGCCGAACCCTCGAGAAAGCTTGATTTTCTCGAGCACGCAGTCGCGACGGTCTTTTCTCGAGAGCTGGCCCTCGAGAAACCTTATAATAGAGGGTTTTATCCATGTTCTCGAGGGTTTTTGGCCCTCGAGATTACGGCAGATTCCAATAGTGTTTATAACCCTGCCCGGCCTCCTCCTCACCCAGCCAGACCGAGCAGAACCGAGAGGAGAGGAAAGAAAAGAGAGAAAAGAAGAGAGAAGGGAAGGAGAAGAGAAAAGAAGAGAGAAGGGGAGGAGAAGAGAAAAAAAGAGAGGGAGGGAAGAATAAAAGGAAGTAGAGGATCAACCCAAAATACCGACACGTGTAAGTGAAAAGGGAAAGGGGAAAGCAAAAAAGGAAGTGGGAGGTGCTTGGGACTAGCCGCGCAATTCAGTGTACCAGGACCTCTTCCTATCTCGTGGGGCTGTCCCATCGATGTGTATGTGCGGAGATCTTTGTAGGCTTGTCCGCTCTTGGGATATTCCAACTTGGAAGAGGAGGTATTGGAAGTGCCGCAACTACGCCTTTGATCCACCGGAGAAGAGGAGGTATTGAAAAAACATAATACTTCATAACTAGCGAAATTACTAGACAGTTGATGTAACACCCCATTTTCGCTTTTGGTTAAAATATTAATAAATTACCAGTTAATATATTACTGGAAATAAAATTTGAATAATTCAAAGAAATTTTATATAAACAAACTTGTATAAAGAATATATTCTTATAACTATTTCTAAAAGTTTGGCTTTAACTTTAATACACAAGTATAAATATAAATTACATGTGAAAAATATATAAATACACATAGATAAATAAGTCTATGATTAAAATTATAGATTTTTCATAAACTATACACAATTAAGTGCATAGTTATTTCTTAGCTCAACTTAAACAAAAAGAAATTTATAGGTGCATGAGCACATGTATGTGTACATATACAAGTATTTTCTTTGCCAAAATATAAATAGTAATCATAAATATATGTATATATATAATATAATTTCCCTATTGCTCCTAAATCCCAAAATACAAAACCTCTCACTATTCTTCTTAATTACAATCCTAAGTAAACTAAGATTAGATTTTTACCCAAAAACTATGTTCATACTTGAACTATGAACTTGTGATGTGAAATTGCCGAAATGCCCCGACCTCATCCCCATCTCACCTTTCCCTCGCCCATCGCTTCGCTTCACTCGCCGAGCCAGAGCTGCCACGCCCGGCTCAACGCTCTCCGCCCTGCCGCTTTGCTTGATCGCATCGCACGCGCCCACCGAGCCCGTCCGCTTTAGCCCGACGCGCTTCACCAGGTTGCCAGACCGCCGCCAAGCCGAAGTCATCGCCGTCTTGTCCATGGTAAGGACACCGCAAGCCATGCATCCGCGTGCCAAGACGCCGTGACGGCTACGCCTTCCCCTCCCTTGCTTATCCGCGGCGATCCCATGCCTATAAAAGGCTAACCTGAGCCCAATTTCCCCGTTTCCTTTTTGTTCGGTTTCCGCCGCCATGCTTCAGCGATGCAATTCGCCATCACCGCCAAGCCTCGTGGCTTGAAATTGCAGCCACGCCTCCCTCACCACCTCCTCTCCAGCGTCCCAGAAGGAATCGGCCTAAGACGCTACGGAGGCCGAGAGCGATAGAAGCTCCTCCCCACGGCCACTTCCACCCCTTTTCCTCCGGCCACAATGGATTATCATCCACCTCGCACCTAGAGCATCCAGAAGAGGCCCCAACCTTCCCCAAAGCTTGCCCAAACTCGTCTTAAGAATCGGAGCTCGCTCATGACGTGAAGCCGCCGCCCCTCGCTCTGCTCACACGTCGCCGGACAAAACCCGGGCTCCTCCACCCACAAAGACCACATGGTAAGCTCCCAATCCCCCTCCCGATGCTCACACACCATAAATTTCCCCTCGAAGCCCTTTCTATCGCCGCCGCCATGCTCTCCCGAACCCGCCGCCGCCTTTGCACATGGAGCAGCCAACTCCGTCCACCTCCGACCATGCCGATGACACCAATAGGTGCGCGGTATCACGACGATTCCATCGAGCCCAAGAACGCACGAAACCATGGACCGTAGCGCCGGCAATCGCCGTTGCAAACCCACGGCCGCGTCCGTTCTGGAGGAACACGAAGCGATGACGTCAGCGTGACGTCATCAATCGATCATCAGGCACCCGAGAGGTGACCGGTGGGCCCGGACAATTAGGAATCCGTTAAACCCGCTGGATTCTCCTTCGCCACGACGTGTGGGTCCTTGACCCCACTGTAAAGTTAAGTGGCGTGTTAAAGCGATTCGCCTCAGAATACGCCCACTTAAGAAAGCGCCTACTGGGCCGAGTCCCCACGGCCTCGTGGGCCGATACTTATAACCAGCCGTTCTTGTTCATAACAAAACAACCGACGATTTACCTATTTAGAAAATCACGCAAATTGAATATGGTTTATTAAAATACCTAGAGACTCTCGAAAATTCTAGTAAAATTAAGTAAAATACTAGAAGACTTATTAGACCTAGGAAAAATATAATATTGCACATTTCACTGTTTTATGTCTCTGTAATATTATTATTACCCTTTCCTGAATTTTATTTGGAAATAAAATAACCCAATTAAGCCTTATGGTTTATTTAAAATAGTATATGACTTCAAATAATCCTATAAATATTCACGTAAATACTACAGACATTTGAAGTCTAGGAAAAATATTAGTTTATAATTTATATTATTTCTACCCTTTACAATATTACTAATAGCCCTTTTCTAGTTATTTCTTTTATAAAGAAATTCTAGGATAAGGTTTTCTATTTGTTAATACTAGTAGACCTCCAATAAACATGAAGATAGAAATATGATTTCCTTTACATAAGTAATACACGTATTTTCCTAAATATAATAAGCTATAAATTGGGTTACAATATATGGGTAGAATCCATATGCATACATTCAGTATATAACCCATACACGCGATCTTTATGAGTAAGATTTCTTATCGATAGCTCATGGAACTTTCTCGATAAGAAACTTACTTAAATTAAGATCATACCGTAGCCTCGGTGAATAGTATCACCCTCAACCTCGCAAGATATCATTTATCATGCATTATGCATATTTTATCTTCCGTGTCTTTATCATTGCTTTTATGATTTTATGCGATAGATCACGAGGAACCGTGGTTCAACTCAAGATCGACAACAAAACACACACGCTTCGGTCCAAAGTAGCCAAAATCTCTTGATCATTCCCTTTACCTAATTTTGTCTAAATGATTTTGATTTCAAATGATAGATTGCATGCAAATATGAATTTCTCAAATATTATATGTTGGTATCAAAAGCTACTAGAGCAAGTCTAGTTATTCCTATTTATAAGCAGTGTTAATAAACACAATCCTGTACTTGATATTTTCCTATTCTGTCCATTGATAACCTAAGGTTTAGAAATTAAATTCCTTGACTAGTAAGTCTTTGAATTGGCTTAGACATGCTTTTAAGTCTAGAGTCCATGGGTTTGACCTTGGCTGTCAACGATACGGTACTAGGATGACGGGTCAACCTTTGTAACGACATAGCCTGCTATCAACGGTATAATGCAACGGCATAGCACGCTATCAACGGTGCGAAGCAACGGTATAGCCTCCTATCAATCGGTGCATTGCAACGGCATAGCCGCTATCAACGATGCAACTTGGCTCAGACAAATACCGTATGCGGAGTAGGTACCTCAATGGTACAGTCCCATCATTACCATGATATGTATCATGACAGGGTTTAGTCTCTTTGCTCACGATGGTGATGCATAGTGTAGCAAAGATGAACCATACCGCCCCTGATTAAGACTACGACAATTGCAGCGTGATTGCTCACTTGTTGGGAAGTTTAATCAGCTCGTGCGTATCCCGAGTACATCATTATGGGAATGTGTTGTGCCCTGTTCCGAGTATTCCTACACTCGATAGGCTAAAGAGATAGTCCATGCATTCGGGTACCATTTATACCTGAATGTGAATATAGTCAATAATCATCTGATTCCTGTGATTGAGATTAGGATCCGAGGATCCCGCCTTTGTTGAGCTCAAGGGATCACGCCTCTTGGCTAAGAGGGTGAGTCTACCGCCATTTACCCGGGAACGTGTTCTGTGTAATATGGACACGGATTCGCCAGAAGATGGGAATCGTGCTCCTGTGTAATATGGACACGGATTCGCCATAATTACCTGGGAAACGTGCTCCTGTGTAATATGGACATGGGTTCGCCAAAAGATGGGAATCGTGCACCTGTGTAATATGGGCACGGATTCGCCATACCGTTGGAGATAGCTCACCATGGCGATGGGAGCTAGTCTGCCATTTGTGGAGACCATAACCATGGCTATGGTATGGATCTGCCACGTGGGACACGTATTCCTTGGCTAAGGATACGGTGTCGCCACTGTGAAACCCCTGTGATATAAAGAATCGGCATATATAGCCCAGTACGTCTTTGGTTTATGAAAAGGCTAAGTCTTGAGTTACTTTAACTTAAAAATAAGCATATTTGATTTTGAGCAAACATGTGAACCTAACCTCCACCATAAAGCCTTGCATCATTGTTTAGCTTTAGGTGAGGTCTTGGTTCGCGAGCGCGGTTTGATTACGCGCTCACACTCGCACCCACTTACCTTTTTAGGTGGCGTCGAGGTGGAGTTTTGGCCTAGATGACATCAACAAGGAGGAGAAGGACCGGAAGTTTGACGTAAAGACCAAGGGCTAGGTGGGACTCCAGTCGCTTGCCTAATTGGGTTGGGCACAGCCTTGAGACCCTACTCTCCTTATTGTTTCCGCTATGCTAAACTCTGGTAAGAGTTCATTTTGTTTTGTAGATTTGGCCTTTTCGGCCTACAAAAACGAGCCATGTTGTAATTGAACTCCATAATATTAATAATTTTTATCGCAGGTATGAGATGATTCCAGCATTTTGTAAAAGGTGCCGTGCTAGCAAGACAAGATCCTGGGCTAGCACAGGTGCACCGAGGTTCCCGGTAACCGGGGCCCACAGTTGACATTATATATGATAGTTTCTAATATTTTTTTACTATTTATGTTTCCGTAGCAACGCACGGGCATTCAGCTAGTATATGTATGTATGTATGTAGCTAGCAAGGGCAAACGGAGACATCACGTTAGTCCACATTACTCAGATTATTTCAACCGTTAGATCAATAGTAGGATCAGATTATAACGACCTAAAGTAAAACAAGAGTTCATATTAACTACGATAAATTAGAAAACAAAAAAAGATCTACACCGCTCATAACAGCAGGCCATATTATAACAATCTAGATTAAAACCAAGAGTACGTATCAACTGCGATTAATAATAGGAAAGACTTCATAAATAAAAAAATTCTATAAAAAAATAAAAAATTGGAATAAAAAATAAAATAGAGTCCAATGGGAAAGAGTCCATATCCATTCGGATTAAAATGGCTTAATTAAAAAGAAATACATTATTAAATTTTTAAATAAAAATAGACAAGAATCCATATCAAATATGAGATTAAAAAAGGAGTCCATGTCAAATCAAATACGAGATTAAAAAGGAGTCCTTATCAGTTATAATAAAAATAAATAAAATTTTAAATAAAAATAGAGAATAAGTCCATATCATCAAATACAAAACTAAAAAAAAGTCAATATCAACTAAAGTACGAAATAAAAATACATAAAATTTAGAATGAAAATAATAAGAAATGAGCCGTTAACATCACTAAATCTAGCCGTGCAAATACGTGGACCACCTTGCTCGTTAATATAGGTTCGTGACCTGTCTAGTCTAATTTAGGACACCATACCATCAAGACCTTGTTCTTTTCAGCGTTTAGTAGAGTCCAGTTCTACTGTAGGAAGAGTTGAGAGTCCTCGAAAAGAGTTATAAAGGGTCTGAAAAGTTAATTTAAAAATAGTTCCAGAATCTTTGAGAATAATTACTAAAAGCCTCGAGAAAAGCATTATAAATTATATTACAACATATGGGCTATATAAAAGGATGTCTGATGAATCAGACATACTGACATCAGCATGACGTCATTTCTGAAACTTGAGGAAACACCTATTGAAATTTGGAAACCCTACTATTGAAACTTGAAAACCCTACTGCTGAAACTTAGAACCCTAATGCTGAAACATGACAAGACGAGAAGTTTCCCGAGTACAAAAACCAAGTTTCATAAGACATAAGCCCAAGTTCCATTAGGCAAAAAACCAAGTTTCACCCTAAGTTCTAGTTGACAAAAAATCCAGATTTTAGCATGCAAGGCCTCGTCACCGTCTTCATGGAAACTTGGGAAAAGACCGGCTGAAATTTAGAAAAATATCCACTAAAACCTGAAAAACCTACTGTTGAAACTTGGCAATATGAGAAGCTCCATGAGTACAAAATCTAAGTTTTAACAGAAAAAAACTCAGGTTTCAGTAGGCAAAATTTAAGTTTCACATGTACATTGTGAAGGTTCCATACGAAAAAAGGAGGATGGATCTCCCATGCAAATAAGAAAGTTTCACAAGGAACAAAAGTTCAATAGACAAAATGTCAGGTGTGACACACACACATACCTAAGGTTCCATACGAAAATAGGGGAGTCATCTCCTCCTTGTCGCGTTCTTCTCTAGATCTGGTGAGCCCCTACTTTGAGCTCGCCGGATCAGACCACCAAAAGTTAACCAAGGCCATTCACCATTCATAGAGCATAGATGGGGAAGAGATAAGAAATAGAGAGAGAAAAGGGTTAGAAAAAGGTGTATAAGAAAATAACATGGAAGAGCACCGACGCCGGTGCCGACGGATAGCAAGTCGTCGAGGAGCGGCGGCACCGGCAGCAGAGGAAGCATCCTTCTATAGACTAGCAGACAGACAAAAACACTTCGGGCATGTTTGGTTCGTGACTAAGGCTGCCACGCCTAACCTTAGTCGCGCCACACATTCTTAGACGTGCGCTTGGTTCCACGCCTAACATTAGTCGCGCCACACTTTCTTAGCCTCTGACCCACACGTCATAGACTCATTTTCTTGCCACACTTTGCGTCGATTTTGTCCACCACACTTTTTGTGGCTGCCTAATTCTGTCTAAGGATAGTTGTGGCAAAGTTAGGTGGCAACCAAACAGGCCCGTCGTATTCCTCTTGCTCAGCGGAGGAAAAAAAAAGAAACCAGAGCAGCCTGTTGGGCCCCACCCACGTGAGCCCGATTGAACGGATGTCAGCGTCCTAATGTTTCTCATATAAAAAATAAATTTTATTACCGTAAAACTTAAGTCTACCGAAGAAAAAAGTCCAAGTGCAGCCGTGCAGGTAATTAAGCGATGTAAACACACCTGTACAGCCATCTTCAACGTACGGATTTCCTTGAAAGCCGAAAGAGCACTTGCAACGATAGCCAAGAAGTATTTTCCCGCGGGTGATGACGTGTAGGCAGTTGCTTTTAGAAGCGTTTTTGGGATGAAAAAGAGTGCTCAAGAAGACAAAACGTTTGACATCTCGAAACGATAATAAAGCATAAGCCATAAACCCGTGGGAACTTATTTATATAACAAGATCCGACCATAGTTTGAAGTCTTAGCGTTTTCTCGGTTCTTGATCTCTCCTAGGTGAGACACCAAAGAGGTGACAACTTTGATTACAATTTGGTATATCTATGCTTGTACATGCTCAACTGTCTCTGCTCGTCTCTTGTAAATGCATGGGTCAAAGACTTTGTTGCGAATATTAAACAGACAAGCAACCAGTGACGACTTTATTACGTTGTTGGGAGAGCGTACGGCAACACGAGATATATAGCAAATTAAGGACACAAGGGCATAGCATACCAGCGGCGACGTTGCCCATGAATTACCAACTACAGTCTACTCAATTAGTGGCGTTGTTTGAGCCAACAGTGGACTGTTTGGCTCTCTTAGCTTATTGGATGGTTTTTCCTGAAAACCACGGTAAACTAAAAATACCAAAACCGTTCAGTAACCCACCCGATGGATAGTGATTTTTAGTGTCGATTCAATATCGCAAGCTGCACCAGATTAAAAAATTGAGACTGTCTAACTATAAGTCGACTGAAATCTATCGAGCTTTTGGTGGATGCATGCTTTGCGTGGCTGGCAGTGAGGAGCGCTAAAACGTGCATTGAAAATATATAATGCCATTATGCAAGTTGAAAAGATAATCTTACCCTTAGTCCTTCCTCCTCCCTTGTCATGCCACCATGGACGACACTATTGGAGATGATCAGGGCCATCACCAACACTCATCCGAGACCATAACCACCCACCACCACCTCTCTGATCTCCTTAGAGCACCACACACATATATCGTAGTGCCATCGGCGGTTGGCACTGTTGGTACTGCGGGTTGGGGAAGAGGATTGGGTAGTCGCAATGGTGAGGAAGCTTGAGGTACTGGCTGAGATGGGGTGGGGGGGCACGTTGATGAGGCTATGATCGCGACGAACAAAGGCAACAGCGGAGCAGGGTTGTCCTAGCCATATTTGTCGTGGGGTGAACCTGTCAACAGAAAAGAGGGCTGCCCCCGGCTTATGAGGTCCAAGCAAAAGAACTCACACCCCTGGAGCAGCTCAACGCAAGAGACTCCCGCACTCTCTCGGCACACACTCGAAGTGAGAAAACGTGGTGTTGGAAAGTGGAGAGGATCTGCCCCCTTTCATTGGCCTATGCTCTCCTTTTATAGAAGGGCTTTTTACATGGCCATGTCCTGACAGCTCTTCCCTTCCTTCCTGACCAACCCTGACCAGGGGTGTCAGGGTCATTTCTATCTAATTTACGTATCCTGCCCCTCACCTGCCCTGTGGCCAAGGGTCTAGTGGTAATTTCCATGGCTTCTACTCTTTCTCTTTACATCTTTACCCTCTTGCAGGGCATCCTATGTGGGATTACAAGGGAATTACACATATGGAACGGTTACGGGCTGGTCTGGCGTGATGCAAGGCCTACTCGAGTGCCCTGACACTGCGGCAGGTCAGATGGTACGGTTTGTCTCCCCGGTTTCGTGGGCGGCAAGATGGCCTGCCTCGTCGCTGCCCCGCTTGACTCGGTGACACCCTTCATAGATCTCTACTTTGGAGAACTGCGGTGGAGGCTCGTCCTTGCCTCACCATTCTCGACCCCTCCTCGCGCTGCTCGGCGTGGGCGCCCCGTCTGTCCTGCCCCGGCTCTGCCGGGCCCCGCGTATTCCCCGCGCTGCCTTGCTCCTAGCTCCACTAGACTTTACTTGTGCTCCGCTTGGTTTCACCTGTGCCCCGCATCTCTCCGCTCCCAGCTTCGCTAGGCTTCGCCTGTGCTCCGCTTGGTTTCGCATGTGCCTTGCATCGCTCCGCTCCACCTTCGATGGGCCTCGCCTATGCTCCGCGCTGCTATCCTAAAAAAGGTCGCCCAGGGCGCGAAACAGCAGGGTTGTACCCTCGCTTCTGAGTCAAATAGGGTACTTACCTTGGGCCTACAACAATATCTGGGTCAAATCACACCAGATTTGTGCGATGAAGAAAATGAAGGATGAGCAACATGGTGGAACGATTGCTGTGATGAAGCTTAGGTAGCCTTCTCTTCAGCTTATTTGTCTACTTATTTGCTTACTTATTTGTCTTATTTTTCAGATAGACTTGAGATTTTTGAGATAGACTAGTATGTTAGCTTATACTACTTATCTCGTGTCTTATTTGACTTATCTCACTTTTTATTACTTTTTGAGTCGGTTTTTTTTTTAATCTCGTAGGCGTGTCTATAGGCTCTCTAAACCCCAAAATTGGAGTCCAACCGGCTCTCGAGGCTATCTCGAAAAATTCTCGAAGTGACGAGGTTACACGAGATAAATAGATAAGAAAAGCTGAAAAGAACCCACCCTTAGACGCCCTGACCATATATGGCCAACGGAGCCCTCTTCGTCGAGCATGGAGGCGGTGGAGCAAATGAAGTGGTGAGGGAAGATTCCTCGTTATTCGATTGTCGACGATGGCTCATGTCTTCGTAGTGGTAGAAAAATGCAAGGATGGAAGATCATCTCGGGTGGTGGCTCCAGTCATCTCCAACTGGCGATGATGACGGCACGACAACCTGGAGGAGGGAGAAGGAAGAAAGAATCAAGGTAAGGTGTCTTTAACATCTTGTAATAACGTCTATATGATTACTCCAAGTTTTTAGTGGCATGTTACAATTTTCAACATTACAATGGAGTTTTTTCTGAAGTTAGACTTTGCCATGTCATATATGCAAATGTTGATTTGCCACTCAAAAGAAGTGCATTTGGTGATTTGCCACTACGTCTATGCCTATGATACTTAGGCTCAGTGGCAAATCATCAACCCAACAATTTTTAGAGTGACAAATCATTAAATCTCTGCATAATAATGGCGTTTTTCAGGGGTTAGACTTTGTGTGAAGTTAGACCTTGCCATGCCATGACTCACGTATGCAGACAATAGGCATCCACGAGAAAACAGATGTGGGCAAACGTGCGAACATATGCATGATGCATCTGTCAAGAGTGATTATTCGCATACATGGCATTTGCATCGAAAGCCGACGCAGGTCCATAAAACGGGAACGTGCCTCTCGCCTTCTCCTCTCCTCTCCTCCTTCCCGCCGGCCACCGCCGCCCGGGCCCGGCAACGCGAGACGCGAGACGCGAGAATGCATGACGCCGCCAGCCAAATCAGCACCAACACCGACCCCCCTCCATCCTTCTACTCCGCCGCCGCAGGCCTCTACACCAGCACCCACCCTCCCCTACCCCTCCCCGGAGATCCCTCCCTCTCCCTCGTCCCCCACCTCTTCTCCCGCCTCCCACTACACCACCCGCATTCTTTTTCTCTCCTCGACGCCGCCACCGGCGTCACTCTCTCCCGCGCCGACCTCCGCCGCTTCGTCGCCTCCCTCGCCGCAGGCCTCCGCCGCCGCCTCCACGTCCGAGAGGGAACCGTCGTGCTCCTCCTCCTCCCCAACTCCATCGCCTTCCCCGTCGCTTTCCTCGCCGTCCTCGCTGCTGGCGGCGTCGCCACCCCCATGAACCCCTCAAGCTCCGCCCCCGAGATCGCCGCGCAGCTACGGGCCACCGGCTCCTCCCTCGTGCTCGCCTCGCCCGACAGCGCCGCGAAGCTCCCGTCTTTAGCCGTCCCGGTCGTCCTCGTGCCCGAAAGCTTCCATCTTCCCGTGGACGACACTGAACCTGATGACTTCGCTTTCTTCCATGCATTGCTCCATTCCCATCCTGCGGGGCTTCCGACTCCCGCCGTGGGCCAGGGCGCCTCCGCCGCCATCCTATACTCCTCGGGGACGAGCGGCCGGAGCAAGGGCGTCGTGCTCACGCACCGCAACCTCATCTCCATGGTGGAGCTCTTCGTGCGCTTCGAGGCGTCGCAGTACACGCGACCTGCTTGTGACAATGTCTACCTGGCCGCGCTACCAATGTTCCACGTCTACGGCCTCTCCCTCTTCGCCGTCGGCCTCCTCTCGCTCGGCTCCACTGTCGTCGTCATGAAGAGGTTCCAACTTGGTGACGCCGTGAGGGCCATCGACAGGTACAAGGTTACACACCTGCCTCTCGTGCCGCCCATCATGGGGGCGCTGGTCAGGGCCAAGGCCGCAGGCGCGCCGCCATTGGACTCGCTGGTGCAGGTTTCGAGCGGTGCAGCTCCGGTGAACGATACCCTGATCCAGGACTTCGTCAAGGCTTTTCCCCACGTCGATTTCATTCAGGTCCGTACGTACACCTGCCTACCTACTTGCATAAACAATATGCATGGTACCAATCCAAATTCCTTTCTTGCTTACAGTGCAATGATGCACAGTTCACAAATCTAGCAATTCATAGGCAGGCATGCATGCAACGATGCGCTATTCTAATAGATTGGTGAAGACAACCAATCGATTACCTTTAACTCCAACCGTCAATTTCCTGGTCCGTCATAAACACAAAAATATGTTATGTTCGTTCTTCTGAAATGCACTGATTAGTCTGTAGTCTGTACCCCTGTGTTCCCTGTTAGACTGGTCATTGAGTTACTACTCAGGTCAGGTATTCATTTATGTATTAAGGGGCCTTGATTTTCTCAGCTCAAATTACCACCTCCAATTGGCATGCCTGTCTCCATCCCCATAGAGCCGAAGCCTGAAGAGATGCATTTGGAACCAGATTTGTATCCTCTGACGTTGGCTCTCTCTGCCGTGCCCTGCCCTGCCGTTCATCTCACATATTACTATAGTTACAGTAGCTACAGTAATGTACAGTAACTTCGAACCGTGAAAACGTGCCTGCTTGCTGGTTCTGTTTGCTACAGTACCTACGCTACAGTGTTTTTGCTACAGTGCTATCGCTACAGTTCTCTGGCTTTACACACTCATTTTACTGTGCGTCTCTGCCTTTGCTGGAGCAAAGGCAGAGGATGCGCGTCCGGCTCCTGTTTTGAACTCGGATAGTTGCTCATGCTTCCTGTGGGGGATTGAAAAAGACTCTCAACTCCAGCATTCCAAATGGGCCCTTTGACTTCGCCAACATTTTATACACTTTTGTTTACATTTTAGAGGGAGCAGTACCTGCAAACTGCTTTCCATGGTATTCTTATGATCATGAGTCATGCAACATAAATGTTTGCACAGGGGTATGGCATGACAGAATCTACTGCTGTGGGAACTCGAGGATTCAATACTTCAAAGCAGAAGAAGTATGCCTCAGCAGGCCTTTTAGCCCCAAACATGCATGCCAAAATTGCTCATCTGGAAAGCGGTTGTTGTTTGCCTCCAGGCTCTTGTGGGGAGCTATGGCTCCGTGGGCCAGCTATAATGAAAGGTAGCATTTCCTGAGTTTAACTGCAGCACTCGATCACTGCATCTTTTTTTTTTGAACTAATGATCGCTGCATCTAAAAATCACACCATTTTGCAGTCTGGTGCAAACTGATGTTCAGTTAGAAACTCACCTCAAAGACTTGAGAATTATCGATCCTTTTAAAAACGAATAAACATAATTGCTATTAATTATACTTAACAAGCCTAATTGTACTTATCTGCGTTCTGACTTCTGACTTGTGAGCTGGTTATTGAGAATCATATTAAGATTTCACAGATGGATAGTCTCTTTTTTCTGCCATCTTGTATTCTTCTTGTTTATCTGGTTTACGTAATATTAACCACTGCACATAGTTTGGTTGCCTCGTTAATGGTTAAGCTTGCTTTTCTAGTTTCCCTATGTTGATATCAATTTGTAGACTAATTGTTGTAGTGCTAAACACCTCAAAGTATTTTATTGTTCGCTCGTGAATTGATTTACCTGCCTTCACTAAGTATTGAACCTTGCACCTATGGCAGACTCTTGGATTTTTTTCCTGCATAATATCAATCTGTAGACCACTTTTAATCCCCCTCTTTAAAAGTAAATAGATTCGGCTCTCAGGTCTAATCTGCAACATCATGTGGCTTGTACTATCCACCTGAGTTACACTACGCTAATATTCGACACCCTTTTTTCGTTCATCTGTATTTGGGTTCTTGAAATTTGTTTCTTCACAGGTTACTTGAATGACGAGGATGCATGCACAAGAAAGGACGGCTGGCTGCGGACTGGTGACTTTGCTTACTTTGATTCAGATGGGTACTTGTACATAGTGGGCCGTTTGAAAGACACAATCAAGTACAAAGGATTTCAGGTATGACTTTGTTTAGCAGGCCTTGGAGGTACACATTTGTTGCTCTTATTCGTGTTACAAGGGATCCCATAGATTGTGCAAGAAAATCTTGGTTGTAACAAATTGTCGTTCTTTCATTCCTTACCATCAGATAGCTCCAGCTGACATAGAAGCAGTTTTGATCCAGCACCCTGAAATTCTTGATGTAGCTGTGACGTCGTAAGTTTAAAACACTCTTGTAAGATTAAGCTGAATTAAATTAATCTATTGTAATCTGCTTCAATTTTGATTTTTTTTTTTTTTGAAATTTCCTGTTACATAGCCTTGAAGACAAAGAAGCTGGAGAGATACCGGTAGCTTTTGTGGTGAGGAGATCTGGAAGCAGTCTTTCTGGCATGCAAGTGATGGAGTATGTGGCCAAGCAGGTAAGAAGATACTAAAACCAACCACTGTGTCTTGCTGCTCCCTTCAATCTGTCATATCGGTAACAGTATAACACATCCCATTATAGCTATGTAGTTTCAGTAAATTAACGAATGATCATTCTTAGAAACCTGCATACACACTTAGAGCTGAAAATTCAGGACTAGAGAGAGCAAGACATACACAGATATTTGTTATCCTCGAGATTTTGCCTGTCGCTATCAGTGTGCTTCGTGGTTGTTGCGCATGCTCCCCACCTGTGAAGAACTGCACCATCTGTACGAATGGAGATGTGCTCCTAACTGATTTGAGGTCAGTTGGTTTGGCAGTAGCCTAGCCTCATTAGTCATTTTCCATTCTGGGCGTTCTATTTGGAGAGTTGCGTTTTTTTTTTGGGTCATGTCGTGATACATCTGGTTGGTTGCCACCCTTTGTTGACTCACAAGCAAGCGAATGATGTGTGTATGCTGGACAAAATACACTAGCTAGCTGTTCCTTGGAGACTCTTTCAGGGAGGAAAACACATACTGTTTCGTGAAGAAATTGTTTCTTGTTGACCATGTAGATAGTAGGCACACACAAATAAGTCGCAGTAGGCATACATTAGATTAGATACCTGCTGCCCGACAGTGAAATGTAATCGGTGACATCGCCTGCCATAACACATATACTCTTTTTTTTAAGATAAAGGAATAGCTCCGATCTCTGCGTCCAAAAAACGTATACGGCCAATACCAGTCATAATACAGATACTCTTGCAGGCAGTAGAGTTAACTTTCGGTTTTGCGCTAAGCTGTGGAATTGATTTATGGATGGTGCAGGTGGCGCCATACAAGAAGGTAAGGAAGGTGGAATTCGTGGAGTCGATACCCAGGTCAGCTGCTGGAAAGATTCTGAGGCGGCTTCTCCATGCTGGAAGCTCCAAGCTGTAACCATCCACAGGCATCTTTCTTTAGCGGCAGCTGCTGCTGTGGCTGTAACACCCTAGCTCCTATCTGGAATGCTACTAACTTCCTAAAAATTCAAAATTTTGACAATACCTCCCCTATAATTTAGGTATTTGCTCAGCAGACAAAAGCAAACATACACATATATCATAAAATAGTACCAAAATATGAACTTCTAACATTCTATTTATACCAACCCATCCAACCAAAGGAGAGCATGTCCCAACCACTTATCTTGTCCAACCGGGATCATGAGGTTGTCAACATGAATTATCATACGAGCAAAAAAAAGTAACATAAAGTATGAATAACCCTTACATCAAATTTAGTGATCACTAAGAGCTATACTAAGTTCCTAACTAAGTTTAGGTAGTAATTTGTTTAGGTGATGGTGAAGTGAGCAAAAACGTGGAACTACTCCCATCCCGCTCTGTCTGTCACGGAGTCACGTAAGAAACAAAAGAAGCAAGGGTGAGTTCTCGACTCAGCAAGTACATAATTAAACGGGATAACACGCGGAAGCTTCTAAAACATAATCATTTCATAACATTTAACTATAATTTATCATTCACAGCCAACTTATTACGATGCAACATGCGTCCATTCTCTGAGCTCATACCGATATAGCTAGATGCGCACCCGTCGATGCCACACGTCGCCTCGTCCTTTTGCATACGGGTCCACTCCTCCACTCCCGTGGAGTCCCCACCTCCAGCGGGGCTTTTCAGAGCGCCGAGCCAAGCCATATAACCTCCTCACCGACCGTGCCTACGACACTTCGGATCGGTTATATGACTATGTTACCGACCGAGCCTCTTATGCACATGAATGCAAAATGATGCGGGTTTCACTTGCCAGTCTTTCACATACCACCTTGCTCTTGTCGAACTCCATCGACAGCATATTAAGCATCACATTTAGATAACAACAATTAATAAACATAGTTGGTTGCATTACTCTGTTAACTATATGCTTATCTTCTCACCCACGAAAGACGGTGTGGTATGCAGAAGACCCCGATCCTAAAGCAGCTCCTTCTAAAAGAGGCATACACAATTACAATCAATATACCCAACATCAGGACAATTCTTAGACTATGCCGCGCTTGCTCTTCTAACTGCTAAAGCTATCCTTTCCCATTATTTAACCTAGCAACTCTCAAAACCCGATAATCCTTAAATTTGGATATCAGAGTAAAATGACCATAACTCCTAAACCATTTGGCCAAATTACGCATTTTAGGACTCATTTGAAAGCTAGAAATATAACCCATCTTTTTTATAACATGACAAAACTTCGATTCCTAGCATATTCATCTTGTTTTCGTGACACAAATTACTGCACAAGTAATTGAACCTTCTAGCCTTAGAACCCAATCCTAGGGTTTCAATTTTCCCCACAATTGCCTCCTAAATATCACTTACAAGGGAAAATTTCAGTAAAAAACATCACAATTATGTTACTAGGACTTGGTGTGTGAAACCTAGATTTCTTTCCTTCTTCCTTTTCTTCCTCTTCTTCCTAGACAGCACCTTCTTCCCTTCCCTTCCTCTCCTTCCCTTCCCCTCCCCCCTTCCCTAGCCGACCCCTTCACCTCCCTCGCCAAACTGGATGTGGTATGGCAAGCTGGGTCTCATAGGCCGGCCTCCCAACACCCAAGAAGGTTATTACAGTGGCTTCCAGTAGTCAGCGTTATGGTAGTAGGAAATGGAACTAATGCTACGTCCAGTGCAGCGCTGCTGTTAGAAGAAAGAGAGGAATTGTTCAAACCGTAGAAATACCATATATAGTGCTACTTGAGGGTGCTGTGGATCAAGTAGAGTGGGGAATTAAGAAATAAGACTATGGTGCTGCTGTTCAAGAAACACCGCCCTGTCGGGTCTTTGATGGCGTTCTCAGCTTGAGTCTGTTAATCTTTTCTTCTCGCAGCTGATTCGTACTACTACTAGTGGCAGTAGAGATGCAGGCGGGCAAGCTTAGAATCGATCTAAGCGTTATATTGACTGTTGAGATGGATCTTCGATTTCTTTCTTCAGCAAATTGAGTGGCAGCGGCATGTATATTTGTGGAGAGAGAGAAAAAAGATTAATTAGATACATGCCACTAAGCAAGCCCCCTTCCCCCCTCTCGAATCATTTATATATTAAGTCAAAAATCTGCTTAGTGATGGTGCTCAGTGAGATTCCTTTGAAAAATACCATTATGGATTTTTCAGACCAAATTGCGTCTACCTCATCTTCCTCCACTCCAACCATAGTGACACCGTCATCTACTGGTTAAATCTTGGCGAGGCGCAACATCTATGGGGAGGAGCTACAGGGGGTTGTCGACCACTGCAGAGAGGACCACGCGGGCTAGTGGCGCGTAGGCAGGGCTGGCAAGGAGGGTGGTAGAGAAGGCAGATGTTGTACGGATGATATACCCATCGTCTGCAGCATGATGATTCTAAGCGAGATGGGCCAAGAGCATCGCAATTGCATTGTCTAGGTCATCGGAGTGAAGCAAAATGCCTCAGGATAAGTATCAAGACAAAGTAAAGGAAAAGCTTTACAGGATCTTCGCCATGAAGCGCTGCTAGGGCAAGGCCAGAGCTCTATGGGGCCTTCGCCACGACGCCTAGGTGAAGGAGAGATCAACTTGACGGGCAAGATGACTTCGGGGGACAAGGAATACAAGGGGACCCACTCTAGTGTTAGGATAAACACCATTATATCCTTCCTGAGGAGGCTGGTTGTAACCGCCAAAAGACTAAAATCCCCTTTGTAACCCCACTATAATATGATCGTTGAGGGCCATTTTAGTCCTAGACCTCTAGAATAAGGGTGAAGGGACGCTTATAACCTTGCTTTAGTTGTTGAGGGAGGACAGTCTAGTCATTTAGGGAAAATGACCATTGTAACCTTCCTTTTATAGATCTGTAGGGACATTTTTGTCTCTGTACTGTAAAGACTATCCCCTATAAATAGGGGAGCTTGTGTACATGTAAAAGGGTTTGAATCCTAGATAGAAAGAATACAAAATACACCAAGTGTTTCCAAATGCTGTCTCTCCCGATTTAGGTAACTCCTTCGTAGGTCGACACACTACTTCGCAAAGTGTGCGGCCCAGAGAAGGGGGTGTCTGTCCTGCTTTTTGTCCAATGCATACTAACGACAGCGGACAACAGGTTAGGGTGGCTAGGACGGCTATAAAGAGAGAAGGAGGTTGGAAAGGAAAGGTGCGGAGGCAAAGGACTGTGTCAAGAAGGGTGACGACATGAAAGCGTGGGAGGTGGGGAACGGGAGGAGCGGGCGCGAGGAGGGAGTGCTGTAGAGGTGTGGCCACGATTGGCAGGTGCGGCGTGGCAACTGGTGAGGCGTAGGAGGATGAGAGCCAGGCAAGCTTGTCAGCGAGGAGGAGATCCAGGTGTGTGTCCACCAGGTCTTAGAGCTTGTTGAGCGCCTTCATGGGGATCAATTCTGTGGCATCAATGAGGGGTTAGATCATAGGCCGATGTTGTGGTACATCGGGGAGGAGGGGTGATGGGAGATATGAGCTCAAGGACGAATAGAGAAGGAGCTCGCTGGTCGAAGTTAGAGGATTGTCAAGATTTGTGCAGCAACTCTAGCGACACCACCATGGCCTATGGGGAGGAAGAAGAGATCAGGGGCAATTTGGTTAAAAAAAAAATCCATGATTATACTTTTGAAGGAATCTCACTCCATGATTATACTTTGAAGGAATCTCACTTACAAATATCACTTAGCAACTGTTCGATTTTCCAATGGCATGTTTGGAAATTTTGAATTTTTTTTTTAGAGCTTTGAAAACATGATTTGCTTAGTGGAATGTATGTAGTTAACCAAAAAAAAACAGAGAGAGGAAGGTAATAAAGGCATCTGGATTCTGGAATCAGTCGGATGGGATGTGCATCTGCTAGTGCTAATTGCCTGTAATTCACATGGAGACATGTGAGGAAGGTAAAAAAAAACAAAAAAGAAGCCCAATTAAAATCAAAATAAAAACGGGGACCGCGGACAAAGAGGACTTTGGTTTAGGTATCGGACTCCTCTCCGCTGTCTATATTGGCGAGAAGAGAAGAGAACCCAACCGCATCATCGCCTTCGTCCCTCTCTCTCCGTCTCCGCCACCGCCACCGCATCTCGGGGGGCACAGAGAGAGTGCAGCCGATGGCGCGCTCCTCCGGTTCCAAGAACAAGAAGCGCCCGCGGCAGCCACCCTCCGCCGCCACGGTCGTGGTAGATGCAGACGCCCGCCCCGTCCGCGTCTACGCTGACGGCATCTTCGATCTCTTCCACATCGGCCACGCCCGCGCCCTCGAGCAGGCCAAGAAGCTGTCAGTCCCCCCACCCCATCTCTTCTTGCCCCCTTCCCTTGGGAGGGGATGTACCCTGATGGCCTGATCCCCAATCCATTATCAATTGCAATCGCAGGTTCCCCAACACCTACCTGCTCGTCGGCTGCTGCAACGACGAGCTCACGCATCGCTACAAGGGCAAGACCGTCATGACCCAGGATGAGCGATACGAATCCCTGCGCCACTGCAAGTAATTTCTACCCTCCCCGACCTACCATCCCCAGTATTTACACTACTGTGCCGATTAATCATTGCGCAATTCTCTTTCCATTTGCTCATTCATGCCAATGCAAGCCCAAACCCCTCGACAATTGCCTACATATACTACAATCCGTGATCCCTTACATCAATAAACACATGTCCATGCTTATTATGTCTCGTCTATAAGGCATGCTTACTTTGCCCTCTCTGTGATCAACGACGGTTTACTGCAAGGCTCATGACACACCTCTACGTTTGGCATGCTCCTTTTTACTTCCCCTTAGCTTCATGAAAGAAGCATTATAATTTTATGCTGTAAATACAAATTCAATAGTTACTACTCAACTGCAGCTACTCGGTTCTTTACCGCCATTAAATTACTTATGCTGGCCCCTTTTTTAATAATAAATCTCCATATTTGATCAATAATACTTCATCAGGAGGTTTTTTAATCTCTGTTGTTTTGGGATTAACTGCGCCGATTGTCTAACTATATATTTCCTGATTTAGGTGGGTTGATGAGGTCATTCCCGATGCTCCATGGGTTCTCACACAAGAGTTCATTGACAAGCACCAGATTGACTACGTTGCTCATGACGCACTACCGTAAGTTTTACCCGCTTAAGAGCTGCTCTAAAACCACCCCTTCCGACCTCTAACCAGTTCAACTAATCAGACTTTTTGCGTGTGCGCTCGTTACAGTTACGCAGATACTAGTGGAGCTGCAAATGACGTCTATGAGTTTGTAAGTTCACAAACTTCGCATGTCTACAGTTAGTACTTTGTAAAGGTTGTACCTTTTTCCCTTGCCTCCTAAACTGTTGGCTGTCCTGCTGTGTATTAGGTTAAAAAGATTGGTAAATTCAAGGAAACAAAAAGAACAAATGGAGTATCCACATCAGACCTCATAATGAGGATTTTGAAGGACTACAATCAGTATGTCATGAGGAATTTAGCACGGGGATACTCAAGGAAAGATTTGGGTGTGAGCTATGTTAAGGTTAGGCACATTTCTCTTTTCTCTTCTTTTTGTGCTGACAGTGCTGATTCTGGGCGCATGGTTATATTTTTTAAGGAATATAGTATATATTTTGATTGCGATGGCTTCCCAATCAGCATGTCTAGCTTTGTTTTGTTACCAGGAGAAACAGTTACAAGTTAATATGAAGATAAATAAACTGCGAGAGACGGTGAAGGCACATCAAGAGAAGGTAACTATGACTGTGAAGGCACATCAAGAGAAGGTAACTATGACTGTGAAGGCACACCAAGAGAAGGTAACCATCTTATTCTTTACCAATCGGATATCGGTCCTTCCTTTCATGGAAGAGTAGGCTTTTTGGTGATTAGTTGTGCTGATTTCCTGGCCTGGTGCGCATGTAGTTGCAAACGGCTGCGAGGACAGCTGGGATAAATCACGAAGAATGGCTCGCGAACGCAGATCGCTGGGTTGCTGGTTTCCTCGAGAAGTTTGAGGAACACTGCCACAACATGGTAATATACTTTGCTGAGAATGTAACATGGAATTCCAAACAAAAGAGACGCGCTATACCGCAGGTTACTGCTGTCCATAATGAGCGGAAGGAGTGACTCATGTGCCACCTGTGTCGTGGTTGTGAAATCAACAAACAACTGATGCCTTGCATTGACTCTACCCAGGAAACGGCTATCAGGGACCGGATACAGGAGAAGCTGGGGAGGCAGTCAAGCAGAGGAATAATGGGTGGCCTTGTGCCGCAACCTCAACCTGTGGTGGCGGCCTGATTCGTGGAGGAATTTGTATTGTATGATCGGTGAGGAGGCAAGAAATGGTGGTGTGAGTTGCTGAGAATGTGACGCTGAGGTGCTTAAGGGAGTTTTGTTTCTTGTATACGAACGAACGTGTATAGCAGAGGCGTATCAGGGTTTACCCTCCACCTCTCGAGAGCTATTTATTTCTAGGCGTTAGCGGCTGTACGTACCTTACCTTTCGGGATGACATGAGATGGATATGCTTTTGTTTTGTGGATTTTTGCGTGACTTATTGAGGCTGATGTTTTTGTTGGATCGTGGAACCATATGCGATCGGGATCGGACTGAAGCGAACAATTGGCCTTGCTTGCGATGCCAATCCATGATGCCGATTTGTGGCCACATATGACACAGCAGCAACAGCAGGCGCCCATGGTTGCCGCCGTTAGTTGAAGGGAGCAGGCAGACTCCTCCCTGGGCGGCCATGATTGGGATTTCTGCTCTCCCACTCCCCCTTCCCCGCGCCACGTCGCCATGGCCGCCGCCTCGCTTCTGCGCGCTTCCACGATGCCGACGCATTGCCCAGTCTCATTCCCCCCGCGTGTGGCCTCCCCCGGGGACCCCCAGCTCCCATCTCCATGGCGGCAGCCTTCGCCGCGGCCTCGTCGTCCCCAACTCCGCCGCCGGCGCCGGAGATGCCACCGCCAGCCCTTGGGGGCTGCCCAGCGTGAGTGCTGTGTTCCCGCGCGAATTAACACACGCTGCCTTGATATCTTTGTGTTGGTGCTGGTGGCGTGCAGATTGTTGGCGCGGCGCACCTGGTGGTGTCGCTCGGGATGGTGGTCGCCGCCGACAGGTTCCTGAAGCAGGCGTTCTTGGCGGCGTCCATCAAGTTCCCGAGCGCGCTGTTTGGGATGTTGTGCGTCTTCTCCGTGCTGGTGGCGCTGGACGCCTTGGTGCCGGCGCTGGCCAAGGGGTTGCTCGACCTGTTCGACCCCGCCACCCTCTTCATCCAGAGGTGGCTGCCCCTGTTCTACGTGCCCTCGCTCGTCGTCCTGCCGCTTGCCGTCAGGGATGTCCCACCAGCATCAGGCCTCAAGATTTGCTTCATCACATGTACGTATCTCTCCCTCGTCCTCGTCCTCTTCCTCTTCCTCTTCCTCTTCCTCTTCCTTGTGTTGCATGCATGCATCATCTGCACAATTAAGGAATTAATCAGCCCTTGTCTCTTGACTGACAAAATTGAAGGTGCTGGCTGGTTTGCTTCACTGGTGGTGGCGGGATACACGGCGCTTGCGGTGAGAAAGATGGTGAAGACACAGCTGATACCAGCTGAACCCATGAGCAAGCCTTCTCCTTTCGCGGCACTCGAGTTTTGGGCCTGGGGTGCAATCTTTGCCGCATCCTTTGCTGTCGCATGTCTCCGCCCCACTGCACTTGGCACCACAGCAAGGACATGCCTTCCTTTCCTGCTCGCTTCCACTGTACTGGGATACATGCTTGGTTCTGGGTACACTACATTTACATATGCACAGTCTATACATGTACATACGTAGGAGTATATGTATATCTTCCGTCTGACTCTGACAGCATGGAATGGATGCTTTTCATCAGGTTACCATCCGGTGTCAAGAAAGTGTTGCATCCAATCATCTTCTGCGCGCTTTCTGCAGATTTCGCGGCAGTGGCGTATGGCTACATCTCCAACACTGGAGTTGATGCTGTGCTAGGTTTGTGCTAGAGACTGCTCTCATGCATGTATATAGCATATCGATCCTAATAAGGAAGGCAAGTTGTGGCCAGGTGATTACCTCACAAAGGTGCCATCTAATCCCGGAGCTGGTGACGTCCTAATGGGGTTCCTTGGCTCCGTCATCATCTCATTTGCATTCTCGATGTTTAAGCAGAGAAAGGTGATTAATCGCTGTGGTCAGTCTCAGTCATTTAGCTCAACCATGCAGTAACCTGCTCTCTGTCTCTGAGTATATACATGTATGTATTTCAGCTTGTGAAGAGGCATGCAGCTGAGATCTTCACATCAATCGCCATGGCATCCACATTCTCCCTGTACTCAACTGCTGTGCTAGGACGCCTAATTGGGCTAGAGCCAACGCTAACCATATCAATACTGCCCAGGTGTGTAACTGTGGCGTTGGCCCTCAGCATAGTGTCCTTCTTCCAAGGTGAGCAGTGATGAGTGATGTGCACATACATACTCCGTAAGTTGAAGCTGACTGCTGCGGTGCACTCATCTAGACTAATTACCGGGCTGCTGCTGCTCTTCTTGTGTTGAGGCGCGAATTCGTCGGTGACGGCTGCGGTGGTGGTGCTGACGGGGCTCATCGGCGCAAACTTTGTGCAAGCGGCCATGGACAGGCTTGGTCTGGACGACCCAATCGCGAGAGGGATCGGAACAGCTTCCAGCGCGCATGGGCTGGGCACGGCGGCGCTGTCGGCCAAGGAGCCAGAAGCGCTGCCATTCTGCGCCATCGCTTACGGCCTCACCGGCATCTTTGCTTCGCTCATCTGCTCCCTTCCGCCCGTCAGGCACAGCTTGCTCCTCATAGCCGGCTGATGAAGATGCAGATGCAGATGCAGCTGCAGATTGCAGAAACAAACACAAGCTCAGCTCAGCACTGGAGCAGAGCAGAGCAACCATGTCAATTTCAATTTGATGGAAAGCACAGGGGATTCTAAATTATTACTTGTCAAATTCATGTCGATTTTCTTTTCAATTTGTACGGAATTCCTCTTACTTATCTATCCCCACTCCCCACCCACCCCCATCTCTCTCCCAAAAAAAAAAAATCACAAGTCCATCGCATCCGCCGGCGATGAGCCTGAACGCCGTCTTCCTCCTGTCCATGGTGGCCACCAACCTGCTGTCCCTCTACCACCTCTCCATCCGCGCGTCCACCACGCCGCCGCCGCAGATCGTGCACGCCGCGCCCGACCAGCGCCTCCTCCGGCAGCTCGACGCCATCCGCGCCAGCGTCTCCCACCTCAACCACCTCCGCTCCTCCTCCCCTCCGCCTCCGCCTCCCCCGCCCGAGCTCCTCCTCTACTCCCGCCTCGCCCCCGTCGCCTCCGCCTGCTCCGCGCACCCCGACCTCCTCCACCGCTTCATGGCCTACAGCCCCTTCGCCCCCTGCCCCGACGATGCCATCTCCGTCGCCGAGCCCCTCCTGCTCCGCGGCTGCCACCCGCTCCCCAGGCGCAGGTGCTTCTCCCCCACGCCACCCGCCGCCTCCGCCTCCCAGTCCCAGCTCCCAACCGACCCCTTCGCCCCGCTCCCGGACTCCGCGGCCCGATGGCCTAGAGATGCCAAATGCAGGTCCTTCTCCTGCCTGCCGGCGTCGCTGGGGTTCGACGTGGCGCGGACGGAGGCCGGCCGGTTCCTGAACGCCAGGGGGGCCCTCGACCTGACGGTGCCGCAGCTGCTGCGGCTGGCGTCGCTGAGCCGCGCCGGCCCCATCCGGCTGGGGCTGGACGTGGGCGGCGGGACGGGGACGCTGGCGGCGCGGCTGAAGCGGGCGGCCAACGCGACGGTGGTGACGACGACCATGAACCTGGGGGCGCCCTACTCGGAGGCGGCGGCGGCGCGCGGGGTGGTGGCGGTGCACGCGCCGCTGCAGCAGCGCCTGCCGGTGGGGGACGGCACGATGGACGTGGTGCGGGCGGGGCACGCGGTGAACCGCTGGATCCCGGAGGCGGCGCTGGAGTTCCTGTGGTACGACGCGGACCGGGCGCTGCGGCCGGGCGGGCTGCTGTGGGTGGACCACTTCTGGTGCCGGCGGGGAGACCTGGAGGCCGTGTACGCGCCCATGCTGCGGAGGCTCGCCTACAAGACCGTCAAGTGGGCCGTCGGCGACAAGCAGCTCGGCGTCGGCAAAGACAAGGACGAGGTCTACCTCACCGCTCTGCTGCAGAAGCCATTTTTTACCTGACCTCAACGCACCGCACGCACGCCGCCGTGCCTGTGCATGCTGTTCCGTTACTACCTGCTGGCCGCTGCATTGTGCTGAATTGCATGGCTAATTAGAGATGGAAGGTGGTGATTATTAAAGTATAGAATTGAGATTCCTTCCTTACTGCATCATTCAAACTAAAACAACGCATGTTCGTTTTACCATCAGATGAGCATAACATCACCGTATATTAGGGATGGCAATCCGATGGGTATTTCTCAATACGACTCTGTTATATCCGAACTAGAAACCCAAAGCTCTGACTCATACTCGAACCCGAATCCACTTGCGGCACAAGCACACGCCGATACCTAAACCCGCTGGGTGATGAACCCGATAGGTACCTAGATCGAGCAAGGGAGAGGAGGGATATAAAGGCAGCAAATGCGTATAATGCCTCATGGGTCTTAACCCAGGTCCGACTCGCTGGCTCACTCCACCTGCATATAGGAGAGGGAAGGGGCCAGGGGAGAGAACGTAGTCGCCGCCCCTGCCTTCTCATTTTGCCTCTGCCTCTAGTCGCCTTAGCACCGCTTTTCAGACCCGCCACTCACTGTCGTGGGTTCATGACCGAGCGCCTCGCTATCATCTCTTCTTTTGTGGGAGGCCGATGGGGAGGAGCAAGGAGCCGACTAGAGGGGGGGAGAAGGGAAGGAGAGGAAGAGGAGGAAAGGCAAAGGAGGATCTCGTTCCCACAAGGCCTCTTCGTCGTTTTGGTGGATGGTAATGAATTTCAGATCTTGCCCTTTGATGTTTCCTGTTTAGATGCTTAAATTTTCGATCTAGAGAGTATTCGATGCTAGGATTTGAGACTTAGTGGAGTACCCTTAATGCAGCGGGTTAAGGGACAAGATTGAGATGTGTTTTTATCGGCTATTCGTGGTTGGGCATGTGTAACGGAGTTTGTGAACATTGATGTGTCGAGACCTCAAATTAAGCAACTTAGTGACCCTCGTGCTACAGTGGTCCAGGGTTGATTTTAGTGTGCACAAGTGGCATCATCGGTGTATATTATTACAATACTTCCCAAAAGTGACAGTAATTATTAGAAATCCTTACAGATAAGAAGCAAAGTCCTGCAGGGCTAAATAAATAAATCCATCAGAGTATTTACTGCAACATAGAGAAAATAATAAAGATAAACTCAAATAAATGTCCCATCATGAGCCACATGCATCTGATTATGAAGCACGTCCAGCTGCTCGCCATCTTGAATGAACTTCTCCTAAAACAACAGTGAGGATTCTTGTCCTATCGAATGGAATAAATAGCCTACAAACATAGTTTGAAAAAATGAGTATAGACGGAATACTTAGCAAATCACACACAGTGGAATGATATATTTCTAACTTTTATATGCAAGCTTTGTACAGCAGATTGGCTAATGGTTATTTTGCATAATCAGCATTTAATAAAGACGTAATAGAATAATAGATTCCAACGCAATTGAATAAAATATTTGATAAATCTGCAGTTGATCGTAAGCATTGGCTCCTGTGGCACCAGGGCGACCTTGGGGGCTGGCGCCATATATAGCTAACTTGGTTAGCGGGGTCGCTGCCCTGGACGCCACCGCGGGGGCCACCGTAGCTGGAAGTGCCGCACGATGCCAGATTTGGGGGGAGAGATGGTAAAGAGGAAGAGAGCTCAATTTGGGAAGAGGGAGGGGCTAGAGAGAAGGAGGAAGAAGGGCAAAATAGTCCAATAAAATTGCCATGTCATCGTCTGAGCTAGAAAAATGCTTTGAGATTCGTATAATGTCATGGATCAAACTTTCGCAACGAATGGTAGCAGATTTAAACTTTCCAATTGAGCAGTGATAATTATCGAATTAGACAATTGAGTAGTGGCATCTATCCGACTAACCCATTTTTTAAAGATATGGTATGCACGTTACCTCCCTCTCCCTTCTCTCTTTGAAAAATAAAAAAGTTTTCTAAAACTAAACTTCAAAAAAATTAGAAAAATCAACTTAATCCATTTTAAAAAACTAAATTCAAAATATTGAAAATTTAAATTTCAAAATTTGAATATATAGTTTTGAATTTTCAAACTTCGGAGATGTGAAAATTTTGAAATTGAAAACTTTTGAAATTTTGAACTATTCAAGTTTAATTTTTTGAATTTTGGAAAGCTTCAAAATTGAATTTTGAAAATTAAATAAAATCAAAATTGAAATTCCACATGTTTCAAAATTCAAAATAAAACTTCAATTTTTTAAAAAATAAAATTGAATTTTTGAAAAAAATTCTTTTTTTTTTTTGGAAAGTTGACATTTTTTTAAGAGAGAGGAGAGGGAGGTGACATGGGTGCCGTCTAATTAAAAAAACCGCACGTGTGATAGCCAACTAAGAAATTAACATAAAACTAACGGGCTAACGGCCACCTCAACATTTAACGGTATCTCTAACGGTTTTAAGGCTAGGTTGCAAACAGATATAAGTTAAAGAGGTCGAAAAAGTAAATTTCTAAGTTTATAGGGCTAAGTGAGATTTCGTTACAAGTTCAATGAGTAACAGTCTAATTTTCTTAATATTTAATGCTCTCCATGCTTAGAGAGTATCGCTGGGTTTGGAGGTTATCTCTTGCATCCCTGTGGCATTGTAGAGTAGCAGAGCGATGATGCAGGTTTGGCTGAAAATGGGATGGACCTATGAAAGGCCTTACGGGGAGACGCGGATCCTGTGTCGTTACGGCAGATGTCTAGTGGCCACGTTGTGAAAAGGGGAGGAGAGAAGAGAGAGAGGAAGTAGGAAAGATTCCTTAGGTGAAAAATGGATGGTGTAAGGCAAAGATTTCTAAAGGTATAGGATCCAAATAGCTTACAGGGCCAGGAAATAGACATGATCAAACGTCGGGCCGGGCCGGACTTGAAAAAGCCCGGTGCTCTAGAGCCAGGCTCAAGCTCGGCCCGACCAAAATTTTTTTTTGTCAACTTGGGCCCCAGCTCGGCCCAAAAGCCCGAAAGCCCGGTGAAAGTGCATCTAGGCACTTAACTAATTTTGGTGATTAATGAACAATGTGTGTATGGACTAATGTGTTTTAGTAAGAAATATCTCAGCTCTAGGGTCAAAATTAAAGGAGGATAAAGATTGGTGATGGCTTGAAGACTCAAGCGAAAAGATGATCAAGATTAACTAAATCATAGGTTTTTATAAATTTATTGAGTCCTAAGGATGACCGTACTATTAAGGGGGAGCGACGAAATGAGGATGTTTAGAAGAAGAAGTGCTCAAAGTCTGGAATATAGCGCGTAGGTGAACACTCACATCCATAGCATCTCATTCCAAGCTATTTTACCTATTTTAGTATCAGACTGTCCAATCATTTTCTATCGGACTATCCGATACCCCTTCGGACATTGTCCGACTTTTCGATCCATGGGTCTCTCTGTCCAGCAGCACTTAATTATATCGGACTGTTCAATAGTTCACTATTGGACTGTCAGATACTCCTCAGACAGACAGCCTTGGATTGTCCGATTTTTTGATCTCTAGGCATTTCTGTCTAGCTGTGCCAAATTCTATCGGACTGTCCGATACATCTCGGACAGATACCTTCAGATTGTCCGACTTTTGCGACCTTGGCTTTCTCTGTCCGGAGTGCTTAATTCTATCAGACTGTCCGATACTCCTCGGACAGTGATCCAGGTTTGTCCGATTTTCACGGCTTTGGCCTTTTCTGTCTCGTGCTGAACATTACTATCGGACTGTCCGATCCCTGACTATCGAACTGTCCGATATTACACAGATACCTTCGAATTGTTGTGGGTGTCACCCCACAAATAGAAAACAGGGCTGCCCCCGATGCGTGATCCCGCGCACCCAAGATAGCTCGATGAGACTCTCGTGCTCTCACTGGTAACGCTCGTGGATGGAAGGAACACTACATTTGGGCTCGAAGAATCTGTCTATTATCCGCGTCCCCCTCCCCTTATATAGGGGCGGGAGTGTACAGCGCCATGCAATGGCGTTCCCTTTCTTCCGTACCCCGACCAAGGACCCGCGAGTCATTTCCCCGCTACTTTATATGTTTTGCCCCCACCTGCCCTTATGCAAGGGGCACCGGGGTCATTCCGTAACACGCTAGCCATATTCTTTACAACCTTGCCCTCCTAAAGGGGCTTCCACTACGGGTCATATAGGGGATTACGCCCGAACAGCATGCAGACCAGATCGCGCCCTCGACATCCACTCGGGTGCCACGACAAAGCGTCGAGCTTGTCGGCGCGTCTGCCCGCCCGCCACGTGTGGGCCAGGATCGGTGTTAGCTCATGAAGCTTCGGCTCGGGCTTGCTCCCGTTCTGCTTCATTGCTCCGCTTAGCCCGCGTGCGCTCCGCCTGTTTCTTTCCGCCCGTCAGTGTAGTCTCTGACTTAACACACCTCGCCGCTCTGTCTTGACCGCCGAGCCTTGCACGGCTCTGCTCCGCTGCCCCTCCTCCGCGCTCCCCTTAGCTTAGCCTGTTTGGTTGCCTCAAAAATGAGATAAGAGGGCGGAGGTACGGCGGGGCGAATCCTTCCTTCGCTCCCAAGTCCGAGGGGGTACCTATCTCCGGCCTACAATAGGAGCCCCTCATGGTTGAGAGCTTGCTTCGCCATGCCCTTAACCATGCCATAAATTGGCCTGAGCCTCAATACCCCCTTGGGCATGCGGAGCGAGTTTCTCTCTTGCCGGACGCCCGACGGTTGTGCTTCCCAAGACCTCGGGACGTGCTCACCACGGCAGCGCGCGCCCGTTGGCTCATCGCCGAGTCGTGTCGCCCTGTCCTTTCACATGTCAGCGGTTACTCATTGCGGCTTTTAGGGTTCCGCGCCATTGCAAAACCGTCCTTTAAACCGCAACGCACACGCCTCCCCCCTTTTGCGGGATTGGCGCCAAGTGTAAGCATCGAGGGTCGAGGCCGAACGTCCCTCCCCCTTATAACTACGAGGCCCTGGGAGCGATGGGCTCCGTTTCTCTTTGCTCTCGTCCCCGGCTCCTCTTTCCCGTCTTCCTCTACCTCGCCGCGCCTGTGTCCGGCTTGCAGTTCTTCCTTCCGCGATGGCCCCCCACCGCGCGCCGCAAGTGAAGCCGGTCTTGAGTGAGGAGGATGCTGCCGCGCTGTCCCCGGCGCTGGGGTGCTCGTCCCTGGGGCCAGACGATTTGGATGCCCTGGCGGCGGAGTTCGGTGTTCACCGTTCTTCCATCGCGAACTCGGGTCGGAGACGCCACGCCGAGCCGACGAGGCGGTGGTGTTCGCTGCTTTCTTGGGGCGGGCCTCCTTTTCCGCCACCGCCGTGGTGGAGGTGCTGCGATTCTTGATGAACTCTCACGGTGACGCCTAACGCCATCGTTCGCATGGCGGTCTTGGATTGGCCTTCCGTCACCTTGCTTTGTCTTGGCCGACCGGCGTGTTTTCTCTTATCGAGGACGCTTCGCGCAGCAAAAAGCATGCGAAGGCGGCGACGGGGGCAGCGATCTGCCGGCTCGGCTGAACTTCGAACAGCGTCTTTGGTGAAGGAGATTCCCGTTGCCGCCGCCAAGGGGAAATGGGAAGCCGGTTGGATGCAGCGTTGGTATTACCAGGCGCTCGACAACTTGGACTTGCCTCTCCGCACCACCATGGGCCCCGTGCGAGCGATCCGGTCGCCCAACCTGGAGGCGACGGCCGAGGAGGTTGCGCTCCTCGTGTACTTGAAGGCCCTCCGCTACCAGAGCACCATGCGCGACCTGGCGGAGGAGTTATGCCTTGCCGCCGAGCCTGGCGAGGACCTGCCGTCACCTTGGGTGGCCGCGGACGGCACGCCGATTGTCTCATCGCCCCAAGGGACTCAGAACCTCGGGCGCGAGGCGGCGGAGAGGCGAGCCTGCTGGTCTGGGCCCTGTCGCCCTCTGGTCTACGGTCGCCATGGAGACGGCCGGTCTGGCGCGGAATCCTGCGTCGCCTAATGGGGACTCCGTCAGCTCCTCCGCCGGCATCTGGGGCTCCCGCCGAAGAAGCGGGCCGGGTGATCTCCGCCCGCCACGCAGCCGTGCCCTCGACGAGAACGGCGGCCGCGGCGGGCAGAGGACGACGATAACTTTGACACCAACGGGAGGAGGAGGAAGAGGAGGACGAGGGGAGACGAAGGGGGCTCCTCCGTCTCCGCCATGGGCGATGTCCTCCGCTCCGGCATAAGGCGAAGCGCTTCTTCCCATGGGGCGGCCCGTCCGGAGCGCGTTCCCCCGGTCTTTCCTTCCTGAACATCCCCGGGGTGGAGTTCGTGGACCTTGATGACGACGCGGAGGCGAGTAGCCCCGCTCCGGAGGTGGCGCCCGTCCCTTCCACGGAACCCGCTGTCTCCCCAGGAGACGGAGCGCGAGATCCCTCCGGGGGCGACGTCGGCTCGCGGGTAGAGGGGACGAGTGCCATTTACACAAGCGCCCTTGTCCCTGATACCCCCCTGGCGCCGAAGGTCTGACTCCCGAAACCTTTCCCATGAGCTCCTTAGGTGGCATCGATCTTTCTGGGCTTGATCTGACGGCGCACACAGGGGGAGGGGACGTGGAAATGGCGGACGCGGCGGCGGCGACCGGACGTCCTGCTGCGGGGTTGGACGCTGGGCCTCCGTCCTCGCCGAGGCGGCGGCCCGGCTTCGATCCGGCCGTGGCGACGCTCCTCCCGGGGCCGGAACTTCCGCAGGCGAAGGGGTCTCTTCCTCCGGGCCGCCGGTTCCCGGAGGTGCGTCGGAGGCTCAGCCAGCTCCTCCGCCACTTCCTTCGGCCTCGGCGTGTCCGGACTCCGGCCTTGCCTCCGAAGCTCGGCTGGCCCGAGGATACGGAGCCTACCTCGGGGCTCGACACCTCGGGGCTCTCTCCTCGACTTCCATAGTCGCCACTCTGGCCCCCCGATCGAGGAGGATCGCGCAGGCCTTCTACTCCGAAGCGAAGTCTCAGCGCCTCTTCGGCAGAATCAACGACCACGCTCTGGGTGACGCCGTTACCGACTTCTTCATGAAGGTTCCCTATCCCCGCCGCTTCCTTCGCGCGTCCCTCCGCGGGGCCTCGCTCTAGCTGACGCCGTTCTGGGTTTTGCTTTCTTTCGCAGGGCGCCTTTGTAGCCGCAAAGGTGTCCAGGCGGGTCCAGGTGAAGACTCACGACTATGTCCAGGTGAATCGGGAGCTCGACGAGGCCCGGAAGCGCGCGGATGAGTCGGACGCGGAGAGGGCTCGCCCTGCGATCCTCCACCGAGACTTTGGCGAAGGTCCAGGAAGAGACCTTGTTTCCTCCATGAAGACTAGCCTCGCCGCCGCGGAGCAGGCTCGCGTCGTAGCCGAGCGGAACGAGCAGAAGAAGGAGGGCCGCATTGAGGAGTTAAAGGACCTCCTGAAGGTGGCGGATCTCGCCAAAGAGATGCTCAAGAAGGCGCGGAGAGCACCTCGCCACTGCCGCCGCTAAGGGCGAGGCTCGATGAGCCTTGTCAATGTCGTCCGAGCGGAGGAGCGTTGCGAGACCGCCAGAGGTCGCCGAGGCCCCGACCTCCGGATTCAGGGGCGATTAACGCCTTCCTCCAAAGAACTCCTCGTCTCGATCGACGATCGAGCCGCACTCCTGCGCCCGTGCGAGGCCATCAAATTCCTCGAACTCCATTGACTCTTCGAGGAGCTCTGCCGTGGCCTTCGGCGACCATTGCGCGCCTTTGGGGTCTTTGAAGGCAGCAGCCCTCGAACCCAAGGGCACACACACATCCAGAGTACTTTGGTGCTACCTCATGTTCGCAGCTCCGGGGTTTTCGACATTGCGTCGGGAAGGCTTCTCTGCCGCGACTCGCTTAGCCTCTCGCTTCATCTCCGACTTCGAATCACCATGGCGAGGCAATGGGGAGTCCGTCTGGGCGAGCCCGAAGCGGCACTGAAGCGCCCAAGACCGCGGCTAAGGCAGGCTCGTCCAGTGAGGCTAAGAGCAAGGAGAAGCAGCCTCCTTCGTAACTTGTGTTTTCCCCCCTCTTTTCGTGTAAACCCTTCGCCTGTAACCGGACCTGTTTAGTCTATTTGATGTGCCTCACAACGCCTGGCCTGCTCCAATGTCTTTCTCCCTTTGGTTGCTTCGCTCGAATCCCTCGGGCCAAAAGAGGGAGGTCCCGCGGTCTCGGTGCAGTGTTCTCGCGGAGTCTCATTTTTTGTCCGTCCATTTACGGTAGCGCGCGTGGCGGCGGCGCGTCTTCGGGCTCCTGGGCCAATGGCGGCTCTTGCGACACCTCGGTTTTGCTTACCATTCAAGATCGTGCGCGTGGTCGCGGCGTTTGGGGCTCCGTGTCCCACCTTTCCCCGGTAGAGCTCGCTTCGGCTTTCGAGGTCCCTTAATGGCGGGCGGCCGGCTCGGCTGGCCCGTCTTGCAGTATAAATGTGTCGTCCCCGGCATCTCCGAAGGCACTCCCGACCCCGATTCCTGAGTGTGCCGCCATGTCCTAACTCTCCGGCTTCTCGTCCCTGTCTTTGATCGTTTCGCTTCCCGACCTCAGCGACGGTCCGGCGCTGGCACGGGCTCTCGACGCGAGACACGCCGCCGAGGTGGAGGCGAGGGGAGGCGTCATCGGCAACGTGGCGGGCCTAATCGCCGGCCTGTTCTTCCGGGCGCCGACGCCTTGCACCCGATCGTCGTCTCCGACGGAGAAGATGACGACGCCAATCCTCCGGCGCCGCCGCCCTCTCCCACAAGTTCCGTCAGTAACGACGCGTCGGTGGCGGCTTACCGCCTTGAAACACGCTTCGCTGTCGTCGGCGCCAAAGTGAAGGCCAGCCGACCAAAGAAGCGGCCGGTTTGGACGATAGTCTAGGTAGCCCCTAGGGGCTTTTGTATCACTTTACCCTCTCCGAAAGGAATGCCATTGCCTTTGCTCCGGGAGTTGGTGTTTGCTTTGTGCACGTGTTTTCGGATGATGGCCGCCAGGACGCGGCGGAGCGTCCGCAGCGAAGGTAACGCGTGGGGCTCCGCTGAACGCTAGTTTGTCCGCGCGAAGGAGCGGGTGGGAAGTTAGCCCGACCAAGCGCTCGTTGCGAAGGTAACGCGTTAGGCTTAGCGGAGCGGGCGGGACGTTAGCCCGACCGAGTGCTCGTCGCGGAGGTAACGCATTAGACTTTAGCTAATCGCGGGTCGTCGACGCGAGGGAGCGGGTGGGACGTTAGCCCGACCAGGCGCTCGTCGCGGAGGTAACGCGTTAGACTTAGCTAATCGCGGGCTCGTCGACGCGAGGGAGCGGGTGGGATGTTAGCCCGACCAAGCGCTCGTCGCGGAGGGAACGCATTAGACTTAGCTAATCGCGGGCTCGTCGACGCGAGGGAGCAGGTGGGACGTTAGCCCGACCAAGTGCTCGTTGCGGAGGCAACGCGTTAGACTTAGCTAATCGCGGGCTCGTCGATGCGAGGGAGCGGGTGGGACGTTAGCCCGACCAAGCGCTTGTTGCGAGGGTGCAGTGTTAGGCGTGGCTAACCGCGAGTTCGCTTTCTCCAGTTGCACCACACTGCATGCACAGGGACAATGAAATTTTACGTGGAAACCCCCGAGGGGGAAAAAACCACGGGTGGGGGCGCTAAACGGCCCCCGATTGTAACTTTTTCATTCATTGGTACATACGTATACATTTTTTTTTGGACGAGTGCAACGAGTACATATGAGCAGAGATGTTATGGGTAAAACCTCTTGAGCGCGTCGGAGTTCCAGTTCCTTGGTACGTCTTCGCCTTCCAGGGTGGTGAGCCTGTGTGCCCCCTTCGCAGTGGATTCCTTGATGACGTAGGGGCCTTCCCATGTGGATTCGAGCTTGGCGAACGTCGGGGCTGATCGTTTGAGTACCACGTCTCCCGGTGCCAAATCTCTTTTCCTGACCTTCTTGTTGAAGGTTCGCGTCGAGGCCTTGGCGTAGGCTTTCATGGTGATTAGGGCCTGTAGTCGCGCCTCCTCGGTTAGGTCGTCGCGTGATGTACCGTCGTGTCTCAGATCGGGCCCTTGATGATGCGGAGGGATCTGGCTTGAATCTCCGCGGGTGAGACGGCTTCCTCTCCGAAGATTAGCCTGAATGGGGAGAAGCCCGTGGGACGGGACGCAGAGGTGCTTGCGGCCCAGAGGACTTTGGGTAGCTCGTCCGGCCATGCACCCTTCGCTGTGTTGTAAAGTCTTTTCTTGATGCCGTCTAGTAGCAGGCCATTAGCTCTTTCTACCGCGCCGTTCGCCTGCGGGTGCCCGACCGACGCGAAACAGATTTTTGTGCCGATGCCCTCACAATATTCCTAGAACTTTTTGGATTCGAACTGAGTTCCATTGTCCGTGACAATCTCGTAAGGAACCCTGTACCTGCAGATGATTGTTTTCCAGAGGAACTTGGTTGTGGCTTCAGCTGTTATCTTCGCCACTGGCTCCGCTTCAATCCACCGGGAGAAGTAATCGATGGCGACGATTACGAACTGTAGGCTTCCTCGGGCTTTGGCTAGCGGACCAACGATGTCGATTCCCCACTTCGCGAAGGGCTAGATCGGGGGCACTGGGTGTAGTTCGCTAGGCGGGGCTTTCTTCTGCTTAGTCATCCATTGGCAGGCATGGCAATGCTTGACCAGGTGCTCCGCGTCTTGTAGAGCCGTCGGCCAGTAAAGGCCCCATTCTGAACACCTTGCCCGCGAGGTTCCTGGAGGCCTGGTGTGCTCCGCAGGTCCCTTCATGCGTCTCGCGCAAGGCTTCGATCCCCTCCTCCTGGGATATGCAGCGAAGCCACGGAGCGCAAAGCCCTCCGCGGAACAGGAACCCCTCGATTATGGCGTACTTCTTTGCCCGTGCCTCGAGCCGCTTGGCCTCAGGCTTGCCTTGTGAGAGGGTGCCATCGAGGAGGTAGCCGTATATCTCGCCTCGCCGATCGGCTGGCAGTTCTTTGGAGTTATGACGTTGACTGGGAGGCGATGGAGGGTCCGGAGCACCTCAAGAATACTGATCGGGGTAAAGCGCCTCCGGACCCCACCGCCTTTGCTAGCTCGTCGGCCCGTTTGTTTTGCGACCGTGGAATCGCACGAATGGAGAACCCATCGAATGTTCTTTCCATCGCCCTTATCACCTCGACGTATTTCTGAAGTTGTTCGTCCTTCACCTGATACTCCTTTGAAACATGTCCTTCGATAAGCTTCGAGTCAGTTCTTAGGGTGGCGCGCCTGGCGCCCATGGCCTTGGCCTTGCGAAGCCCAGAGAAGTGCTTCAGACTCTCAGATTGTTTGTCGAAGGGAATTCCAGCTTCGCCGCGAACTCGGCTGCTTCTCCACCCGGGGCCGTGATGATAGCCGCTATTCCTGCGCCATGCACCCCCCAGGATCCATCGGAATTGATGAGCCATACGTCCGCGTCGTCGTTGCTGTCGGGTGTCGGCGAAGTCCATTCCGCGACGAAGTCGGCCAGGACCTGGCTCTTGATTGCGGTGCGTGGCACGATGGTTAGCTCGAAGGGGGCGAGTTCGACCGCCCACTTGCTGACGCGCCCTGAGCTTTGCTTGTTCGACAAAGATGGAGCTTAGCGGTACGCCGAGGTACTTTGATCCGGTTCCTCTCGAAGTAATGCCGAGCTTCCTTGATGCCATCAATAGTGCATACGCCATCTTTTCCATCTCCGTGTAGCGCAGCTTCGCTCCCTGCAGGGCCTCGGAGACAAAGTAGACCGATTGTCGCCGAGCTTCCTCCCAAGACGAGGATGGCCACTGATCGCGGAGGGACCCGGGCGGTAGAGCGGCGGCTCTCACCTTGCTTCGGGCTTCGCAATGTATGCAGCTTCATGAGGCCCCGCTTCAGGTTATCGAACGCAGCTTGGGATTCGCTTGTCCAGGAAAAAACCTCGCTCGTTCGCAGGGCTCTGAAGAATGGGAGGCTTTGTTCACCGACTTGGGCAGAATCTGAAGGCCGCGAGCCGCCCCGCCAGTCTTTGAACGTCCTTGACGCTTTTTGGTGGTGCCATGTCTTGGATTGCTTTAATCTTTTCGGGGTTGGCCTCGATACCCCGCTCGGACACAAGGAATCCGAGTAATTTTCCTGCACGCACACCGAACACACACTTTTCAGGGTTAAGTTTCACCTTTTCTTTCAGTAAGCTGTTGAAGGTTTCGTGTAGGTCCGCGACGTGGTCCTCTTTCTTCGCGCTTTTGACGACAATGTCGCCGACATAAGCCTCAATGTTTCGCCGAAGCTGCTTAGCGAAGATTTTGGCGATTAGCCTAGCGAAGGTGGCCCCCGCGTTTTTTAGGCCAAACGGCATTCGCACAAAACAGTATGTGCCGAAGGGTGTGATGAATGCGGTCTTGTCTTCGTCCTCCCTCCGCATATACACTTGATGGTATCCCGAATACGTATCGAGAAAACTCATCATCTCCAATCATAGCCTGCGATCATAGCGGAGACCACCAGGGAGTCTTGATGGGGAAAGTGCACCCCCCGCGCGTCCTCGTCGGTGAACATAATTGGCTCGTGCTTTCTTTGGGAGACGGCGACGGCTTGACCCCGACGTGGTTGATCTGCTGGCGTATGCCTTCTTGCGCCTTTTGGAGGGCATATGCAGAGAGGACCCCCCGGTGATGGTGTTAATGACGCGATGCATATGATTTATTGCTCCGTGCGACGGGGGTCGCTGGTGTTCCGGAGTGGTCAGGCGGTGGCGGAAGGAGTATGCCGCTTCTCTTTTCTTGGCCTCGAAACGCCGGTACCCTTCGATCACTTTGCAATGGGCCGAATCGTGTGTGCCATTTTAGCCATGGTACTCGCAATGGTACCTCCTCCTGACTACCTCCTCCCACTTGGGTGCTGCCCGGTCATGCTTGTCGTGCCGGTAGGCGGGCTTCTTTCTTATTGCTCGAGTGCTTCCCACATCGCGTCGCTCAATCTGCTCGTCAATGTAGTGAACCCTTCTTCCTTGTCTTTTCCTTCGCGCTCTTGGCGCGGGTCCTTCCTTTCCCTTGACGTGGGCTCCTTCTCCCGATCCTTCCGGAGGGTTTGCCGATGATTCATCCGTGGTTTGTCTTCCTCCGGAGTTATCCTCCTCCGTCCGGCGTATTCTTTCATTTTAGCGAACAACTCCTCCACGGTGCAGACCTCTTTCCAGCCGCCTCTCCGCTAACGGTCCCCAGCGACCGCCACTGCAAGCGGCGTTGATGATGGTGGTATCACGACCCCCAGATCCGCACTTGATCTTGGAGAAGCGCTGAAATAACTTTGAGGATTCTCCTTTGCGCCGCCAAGACAAAGAAACAAGTCGCTCTCCTCTTTCATCCCATCGGTTTCCGAAGTTGCTTTCCATTTTGGCGCCAAGTCAGGCCGCTTTCGATGGAGCCCGCCGAGGGACGAGTACCATGAGAGGCGATGCCTTCGCGCCAGGAGCGGCCCTTGGCCTTGATGTCGTCGTCTCTCTCGCAGCCTCCACGGCGGTGTCATACACACGGAGGAACTCCCCGAGGTCTCTGCTTGCTTGTACGGTTTGATGGCGGGAGCTTAAAGTTTCTGGGGAGGCCACCTCTTTGCGCGAGCTGGCGCGCAGGGGTTGGGTCGTCGCCGTTTTGGTTGTTCTTGCGCATGTTGGGAGAGTACCTCTGATCTGGCTTTCATCTTGAGACACCGTGAGGCCTTGATTCGCTCGCTCGCAGCGCCGCGACCACCTCCGCCATCGACTTTTCGTTTGCCTCCATCAACGCCCGCGACGTTGGGGTCGAAGCGCTCTTCAGACTCGGGCCCTCGTGGGGTGGCTCTCTCCTACGCCACCGTCCGCCGCCGGTGGTTTGATGCCTCCACCGTCCCTCTCCGGTGCGTTGCCGATCGCCCGCCACTTGCGCCGGCGCTGAAGCGCTATGAAGTCACCGCGAACGGCGATATGGGCGACCTCCGGATGCCTCCGTGGCCTTGGGGCTCGATCTTCCTCGTCTCAGACTCGCAAGCGATCAAGGTCCGCTCTCGGCGATCTCCACGACTCTCCGTGGGCGCCCCGTGGTAGCCCCTTGGGGCGTGGTCGCGCCTTCCTCTTCGGCGACATGGTTGTCGGTGATTCGTCGAATCAGCTTTGGGAGCGATGGCTTTCTAGCAATCGATCCCCACGGACGGCGCCATCATTGTGGGTGTCACCCCACGAAACAAAAAAAATTTGCCCGTCGCGATCCCGCGCACCCAAGACAACTTTTGATGAGACTCTCGTGCTCTCACCGTAACGCCGTGGATGGAAGGAACACTATACTTGGGCTCAAGAATCGCTTATTATTCAAGGCCCCTCCCTTATATAGGGGCGGAGTGTCTGGCGCCATGCAATGGCGGTCCCTTTCTTCCAGATCCCACTAAGGACCCATGAGTCATTTCCCTTCCATTTTACATGTTTTGCCCCCCCACCTGCCCTTATGCAAGGGGCACCGGGGTCATTCCGTAACACGCTAGCCATACTCTTTACAACCTTGCCCTCCTAAAGGGGCTTCCACTACGGGTCATATGGGGATTACGCCCAGGCAACGGTTACAGACCAGATTGCGCCCTCCTGACATCCACTCGGGTGCCCTGACAAGGCGTTAGGCTTGTCGGCGTGTCTGCCGCCTCCCCCACCTGCATGGACGGGGTGTTAACTCATGCGAAGCTTCTGCTCGGCTTGCTCCCGTTCTGCTTCATTGCTCCGCTTAGCCTCACAAGCCTCCGCCTCCGCCTGTTTTTTCCGCCCGTCAGTGTCGTCTGACACCGCTTGCACCTCGCCGCTCTGTCTTGACTTTCACTGAGCCTTGCACGGCTCCGCTCCGCTGTTCCTCCTCCGCTCCTCGCTAGCCTGCTTTGGTGTTCTGAAAAAACAGATAAGAGGGGGCGGAGGTACGGCGAGGGCGAATCCTTCCTTCGCTCCCAAGTTCGAGGGGATACCTATCTCCGGCCTACAACAATTATCATGGTATTTTATGCGAAGAAAGATGTGCAAAATTGAAAACCGTTTTTTGAAAAATTAGACCGGTTTCTAAAGACCTGGTCTGTACACTTGCTAACTGATTGCTGTGCTCGTTTTTTCTTTTGTCACCACCACCATACCGAACTCATTGATTGATGCTCATTTTCCTGCTCGTTTTGCTACCATGAATCACGGGTTTCGGGTCACCAAACAGTTTTCAAAACCTTAATATGTCTATCATATAACTTAGTGAACTTAGTGTTGATATGTCTATCATCATATGCAATGCAATATATGTATGTATGTATGCAATTTGCTTAGTGTTGATATGTTCCAACCCTTGAATATTTAGCAAAGGTCATGCCAAATTTTTTTCTTATTCAAATATATGTTTTTGTTGAAAACTACCATGCATATCACAAACTACGGCAAAAAAATGTGTCAAAACAGTGTCGTGGCTCTATAAAATTAAAGAAACATATAGCATCAATGAAAGAGCAAAACATGTATAAGGTTCATCTCATTGAATTGATGTATCTAATGTGAGATTATTGACTTGGTATTGATATGTTCTAGATATCATATTTTTTATCAAAGGTTCTTCTAAATTTTTTTCATGATTAAACAAATTACCAACATATATATCTCACCAATCTATGATTTTTTCCAATTTTTAAAAAAATTCAGATCTCTTTTCATTTTTCACGTTTTTCCTGATTTTTCCCACCGTTTTCTCGCTAAAACCGGCGTTTAGTCGGTAAAAACCATCGGTTTTTCACCAAAAACCGTTTCAAAAACTGTCCCGCTCGTCAATTGCTTTCCGACGATTTGAGTTTGAATTTGAATTTAAATGGTTTTTACTATTTTTGATGAAAAACCGGTCCGTCCAAACCGCGGTTTCGAGCCCGAAACGGGTACTGAACCCTGACCGGGAGAGGATTACTTCCGTTTCACGCCAAGTATTTCTTTTTTTTCTTTGTTTCTAGGGTTGCAGTGCTATAGGCAGGAGCCGAGCCGAGCCGGCCACTCTGCGTTGTAGCGTTGGGCCTCATCTTCCTCCGTCTCCTGCTGCTCCGCCTCCTCCGCCGCGGCCTCGCCGCCGCAGATCCTCCTTCTCCTAACGAAAACAAACCCCTCCTCTTCTTCAGATCCATCTCATCTGCCCCCGCTCCTACCCATGGCGCTGCACTACGTCGAGGCGCAGCGCCAGGCGCGCCCGGACCTCGCCGACTGGTACGCCTCCCTCGCCGACCTCTACCAGCGCAAGCTATGGCACCAGCTCACCCTCAAGCTTGACTACTTCCTCCAGCTTCCGCTCGCGCAGGTATCCTCCTCCTCCTCCTAGGGTTTTTTCTACCAGCGTCCGCGTTACGGATGGATCTTGCGGAAAACTCTCTCGCCTCGCTCCTGTCTAGTTCGATTCGCTGCCGTACCTGAGCCTAATTGCAGGGCACCGCCATCGTCCTCTTCTACAATTCACTCTCCGTTTTACCTTACCTTGCTTGCGCTACTCCCATGAGGGGCTCTATGGCTTCGCTGTGCTCACTCACCTCAATATTTATGTTAGCTGCAGTACTGCGCTTCCCCAAGCACACACTATTCGTTGCATGCTTAGGCCTCTCAATTTTTTTTTAAAATTTTTAGATATACCCTCCTTAATTTACACAAGTTACGCATTTCATCTAATTCATTAATCTGCACATATGTTATCCAATGCCACAGCGCTCGTTCATGAGTTCAGATGGAAATTCAGAACCTATGGGGCTGGGTGACTAGGTTGCAAATCGCAATTCTGCTCACGGAAAGTTAGTAGGGTCTGTGCATGACCATGATGAACTGAAATTAGATTTTACAAAAAGGGTTAAGATCTCGATACCATGTGAACTTGCATGTCTTTTGTTTGTTGCTTTGTCTTGTGTTCAATACATGCATGCCTACCTTTTCTGCCAATCTCTGTGGTACCTTCTTCTGTTCTTATGAGGCATGCAAGTGTCTACTGCCTGCCAATTGTCATGGCTGTACAATCGGATCTTCTACCCTGAGTGAGTTTCTGTCTGTCTTATTTACATTATCATTTTCCTTGCTGGGTGGAGCGTATAGGGGAAAAAAGCATGCTTGTCGTCATTTTATTAACACAATGGAACTCACTGATGTAATTGCAGTATGATTGCTTGCAACGATCAGCAGCTGGCTAATTTTATTTTCCCTGCTATGATTTTCTAACAGTTATTGTTTCTCACAATTCTAATGGCACTCTTCCCTCTACAGACTGGAGACACTCTCATACAGCTGTACAACAATTTCATCGCTGATTTCGAGACAAAGATCAATCTGCTGAAACTGGCTCATTTTGCGGTGATAGCTTCACGCCAATACCCTGACAAGGATGCCGCAATTAGCTTCCTCGAGGGGGTAATCACAAAGTTGCGGGAGACAAGGGAACTGCGGATTAATGAACCTATTCTTTACGTGAAGATGCAAATTGCAGCAATTAACCTTGAGAAAGGAAACCAAAAGGAATGCAAGAAACTGTTGGAGGAAGGAAAAACCACTCTGGATAGCATGACTGATGTTGATCCCACAGTTCATGCTAGCTTTTACTGGATATCATCTCAATACCATAAAGCTCGCCAAGAATTCGCTGAGTTCTACAGGAATGCCCTTCTCTATCTGGCTTACACAACAGTGGAATCTCTCTCTGAGTCATTCAAGCTGGTATGTTCCTCCATTCACAGAGCCACTAACTGTAAAACAGAAGAATTCATTTTCCTTTCTTGTTTGGTTAAAATGTACCCTGGATATTGTTTCTGTTGATACTTACCATTTGACATTGCTGTGTGGCAGGACTTGGCATTTGATCTTTCCCTTGCAGCCTTGCTGGGTGATAACATCTACAACTTCGGGGAATTGTTAGCGCACCCGATTGTAAGTCGAACTTTGCTTGTGCGCAATTTCCTTTTCTTCCCAATCCCTAAGTTTATTGTATTGGTAGTTTATGCACTAATTGATTATGACATCAATTACATTTCTTTTACATGCCTTATGCACAGTTCTTCACAGGCTTGTGGCCGCCAAATTTCTTTATGTAGCTTTCAATTCTACATGCAATTGTGAATTGTGAGTGCAAGGTGCTCAGGATACTTGGTGTGTTACAGTTAGATTACTTCTTTGCAAGTTGCAACTGTTGTAGTCTCATACACAGAATAGCACTAGTGGAATTCACTGTTAAATTTCAGCAGCAGCTGCATTGGTTGATGTGTGCGGTTTACCGTAGAGGTTGTAAAATTCAAGCTGTGCAAAACATAGCAAAAAAAGAAAGAAAGAAAGATCTGGTCATGACTCATTGCTGTTTTTCCTTGATGCCAAATAATGTAATTGTGAATTTTCATACAGAGAGTTAGGTTTGTGTTTTCTTTAGCAGACAAGTAGTGTAAGCATAATTTGGGCACCCCCCTGTAAGAGAACCATATTCTAGTTTGACTGACAAGTAATTCAAATGACCTTTTTCTGGAAATTTATATCGACTTGTACATATCTGTACAACCCCAGCATGGAATTACACCAAACATGCACACAGATGGTGGTTGTGCTTTCATTGGGATCCAATCCTATCCAAAATGTGACAGAAACATACCCTAAATTTGTTCTAAAATACTGTTGTAAATTGCTCATTGTTTGATATGCCTCTAGTCTAAGCATGCTTTTTTGTTTGTTTCGTTTAGATCAATAGTCTTATTGGAACAAAGGTGGAGTGGGTTTATCATATGTTACAAGCATTCAACAACGGCAACCTAGCCCTCTACCAAGAACTTTGCAGGGTTCACAATGCCTCTCTTAGTGCACAACCAGCTTTGGTTCAGAATGAACGGAAACTGCTTGAGAAGATCAACATTCTGTGCCTGATGGAAATTATCTTTAGGTACCATTAATGGACTATTGATTATAAATATCAACTCCAATACTCTTTTCGTTTATGCATTTATGTATTTTTTTCTCAAATATTGTTCTGTACTTCTGTTTCATCTTGCAGCCGGCCATCAGAAGATAGAACCATCCCATTAGGTGTTATTGCTGAGCGAACTAAGCTTTCTATCAGTGATGTGGAATGTCTTCTTATGAAGAGCCTCTCGGTAACTTTATTTCCTATGTTGTACCTTCCATATAGAAATTCATTATTGGCATGAACCTTGTTCTTTGTATTTTTTTGTTTAAATTTTTGAGATCTTGTTTCCTTATGCTTGTATGTCTTCTGTTTTACTTGTGGATTGGAAATCCAGTGCATTTTCTTGTGTTGGCTGGTTTTGGAACAGTGAGGGTTGATAACTTGTGATGCATGTTCAGTTCCTCTCTTTTCATGTGCGATTTCTTTATATAGATTGTTCCATGGTTGGTTATGCAATATTTCTTATTGAATTATTACTCTTGTTTTTGTGGTTAAACTAGTCCTGTGGAAAGTTTAGTGTATTCTATGTATGTGTTATTGTTTGTGATCCACGTGTTTATTGATCACAACTAGTTGTGCTAATGGGGTCAAACTCAACCCAACCCATAAAAATAAAATTAATTTTTCCACCCCAACCCAACCCAGATACAATTCTTTAGAACCCAACCCAACCCATATGCCAGTTGAACCCAAACCAACCCAACACACTTTTCTAATATGGGTTCAACCCATTCCTCAGCCCAATTCCATATAAGGTTTAAGTTCATGGAGAAAAACACTTCAGTATTTTTTAAAAAAAACCTCGCCTTCCCAATATAAAAGTTTCACGAAATTGACCAAAATTTGTTGGGTATGACTTCACGCATCTGGAATCTATTTTGTGCAAATTGGCTGGCCTAGACGAATAGGTGGGGCCCACATGCAAAGCTTCATAATTTTTTAAAAACCTCGTGTTTACACGATAAAATTTTCCTGAATTTAACAGAAATTTATTGTGGGTGACTAGTATTCGGAAGTTACATTGTGCAAATTGGCAGGCCTAGGTGAATAGATGGACCCATATGCTTTTATACGAAATTTCCGTAGATCTTTGGTATTTTTTTTAAAAAACCTTGCGTTCACACTAGTTCTGTAAAATTTGTTGGGGTGCAAATTGGTAGCTTCAAACGAAGGTGGACCTAGATACTTTTATAGAACCCAAATCAACCCATCCAAGGCAAACCCACGGGTTGAACCCAATTTTTTTAAACCCATACCAACCCAACCCATTTCTACTTCAAACCCAACCCAACCCATTAGTTACTTACATCAACCCATTCCCATCCATCCAAAGCCAACCCAAATTAAAACCCAACCCTTTTAACAGATTCCAATCCAACCCATTAACACCCGTAATCACAACAGACCTGCTTCTTGTGTTGTGATACATGTCACATTGTTACTATTTCTTTTACCATGTACTGTCTGCAGTGTTTGTCTAGTGCATCAATTAGATTTCTTAGTCACGTAGACATTGAAGGCGCTAATGCATGTCAGTAGTTTCCATGTTTCAGCATGAGTTACATAATTGTTTGTCCTGAAGTTTTTTTAGTGATGTTACCAGGATACTAGGCAATGGAATTAGAGTATCACTGTTATCGCTTATCAGCTTGTTCTTATGGGAGATCCCTGCTGATGCTTTATCTTTAGTTGCTAATGCACCAGTGGAGGCTGACTGTTGTGTTTTTTATTAGCATGTCAGCTGCCATGCAATTGTGAGGCATTTGAAACACTGGCGGTTTTCTTTTTCACTGCAGGTTCATCTTATAGAAGGGATAATTGATGAAGTGGAAAGCACAGTTCATGTCTCATGGGTCCAGCCTAGAGTACTCGGAATTCCACAGGTGAAGGCTTTGCGTGAGCGGCTGGACGCATGGGTTGGAAAAGTGCACACCACGCTGCTGTCAGTTGAGGCAGAGACCCCTGATCTGGTGGCTGCATAACTTATCGGGGCCACTTGTTAACGAACCTTTTGCAATAGGCTTGGTCAGCAAGGCTGCAGCGCAAAATGGGATATGGTCTGGCTGTGCTGCTTGTACTTCTTTTTCTGGATAATGAAAACCTGTTGCCTTGGGCCTTTGCCTGTAATTTTCTCTTGGATGTTGAGGGTTGGAACTTGACGCAGTAATCACGGAACGGAAAAGACGCAAATGGACAGAAATTTATTGTAGTTCAAACTTGAATTTGTAATTCAGCGGATGTTTGTATGTTCTGTAGGACATGGATGCAGGAAAATCTTGCTGATTTTCATTATCTCGTGCCTCATCTTTGAGCTTTGGTTTGTCGTCAATTGCGGTAATGATGGTAGGCCTGTTCATTATATGGGAAAATGTTTGTTATTTGGCAACTTGGTGGTGCATGTTAATCTGTGGTGTGTGTACTTCCCGATTGGTTGAGCCGCAAGGCTAAAGTGCCAGATTTTCAACTTCTTGGAGCATGATCAGTAGGGTCTAAAAAAGAATCTTCTTTATGTCTCTATATTATTTTAGCAGAGTCTCTATGTTAATTTCTAAATTTAGAGTTTCTCTTTTCGAGTTTTTATATTTAAAGATTCTCTCTTCTGTCTTTATATCTTTTCGATAATAGAGACTTTGTTGGAGATGATATAAATATAGGGAACAAATAGTGGTTTGAAAAGGGGATATAGAGATCTGAATTTAGTGATGCTGTTAAAGATGCTCTTACACTTATAGGACCTAGGCATTAATGAAAATATTGTTCCAACGTATTGAGCCTAGGATAATTAATTAAATGCCTCCTATGTAGAGAATCCTTCTAAACCCTTTTGAGTGTAATACTTTTTTCCAAAGTAAATTAGATAATCAATTAGGCACCTTTTTAAATAAACCAAATACCATCAAACTGAGACAAAAAAAAAATGACCCTTTTACCCATTTCTTCATCTCTCTCCTGTTTCTCTACTTTGCCCAACCATCTTAGGCAAGCCATGTGCCCAACTCTCTCTCCTTTGATTGCCATTGACATCGCTCCTTGCGGCTCTCTTGGTCTCTCTCGAAGCTCACTTGCCTATGACAAGGCACTGATACGGGCATGTCGTGCACTGCTCGTCAGCGGCCATGGTGGCGCGACTCAACGGTGTTGGGAGGCATGGCAAGGATGATTGACAAATACAGGGAAGATGAGGATGGCCCGAGGATGCTTCCAGATGCCTCATACCACTCGAAGGGGGACTACGACGATGCTCCAGTGACATAACTCTGGTTGAGGATGGAGGAGGATTAGTGCCACAAGGGTGATGACATGCTACCTGGAATTCCAATGAACGAACATATCAATGATGACGTTCATTGTGTAATGGTCCTTCTCTCCTATTTAAGCAGGGGCAACATGGGTGGTTGCCACGGGAACCGGGAGATGCGATGTAGGTGGCGGCCAGTGAGGAAGATAGGCATGTGGCATGGCCAAGATGACCGAGAAGACTAGAGCAAAAAGGAGGCGAGAGAGAGAGAGACCGAAGGGAGATGGAGAGATATGTAAAAGGCTATTTTGTGTCTAAGTTTGATGAAATCCATCAAAATAATTGAAAGACCATCCGATAAATCTTAGGACGAAAATGTATTGCACTTAAAGGAGTAATAAATGTTTTATCCAAGAGTGCGAGTGGTTTGGGCGAGTTTTGTAGCAAAGGAAATTCTTCATTCATCGCGCTGGGCTGGGCTGGGCTGGGCATGGGCTCTTGTCTGGTGGACAGTGTTGAGCCGCCGGCGCGCCGCTGCCGTGGAGGTGGAGGTGAAGGTGCAGCAAGCACGGCGGCGTCCTTGCAACTCAGGCTCGCTGCAGTGGTCCCCATCCTTTCGCATTCGCGGCTTCTATGCTCCACGCCGCGTTTAGGCGGACACCGCTCGCCGCCGCTGCCGCCTTCTTCGCCGCCAACGCCAAGCCCCAACCGTCGCTCTCGCTCTCGCCTCGCCTCGTCCAAGCCGCCGCCTCCCGCTGCCCCTCCGACGCGCTCGCCCTCTCCTTCTTCCTTTGCTGCTCCCCCTGCTCCCACCCGCCACCCTCCTCCTTCGACCGCCTTCTCCCGGCCGCCACCCGCCTCGCCTCCCGCCTCCGCACCGCTCCCGCCATCCTGCGCGAGCTCCGCGCCCTCGGCTGCCCCATCCGCCCCCGCACCTTCCTGCTCTTGCTCAGGCTCTACTGGCGCGGGGGCCGGGGCCTGTACCCGCTCGTGCTCCAGCTGTTTGACCAAATGCCGCTCTGGGGCTTCCACCCCAACTCCTTCGCGCGCAACGTCGCCCTCGACGTCCTCCTGAGGACCGGCCGCTTCGACGCCGCGCTGCGCACCCTTAGGGACAACCCCTCGCCCAACTACTTCACCCATGCCATCGTCCTCTTTCACCTTTGCAGAGCCGGCCACTGGTCTGGGGTGCGCCGCTGTTTCATGGCCATGCTGACCCAGGGTTTTCTCCCTAGCGCCACCAATCTCGCATCAGTTTTCGCTTGTTGCAGCAAGGCTGGCACCATGCCCGAGCTGCTACAGCTGCTGTCTTTTGCCCTTGTCTCGGGTCATCACATCACTTCACCCATGTGGACATGCTTCATCGCCCGCATGTGCCGCGAGGGAAGCATAGATGACGCCTGCGCACTGCTGGCAAAGATGCTGCATTCTGGGTCTTCTCCCACAGTGGTCACTTACACACCGATCATCAAAGGTCTCTTCCAAGCTGGGAGGCACAGCGAGGTCGATCAGCTTTTGGGACTCATGGCATCCACCGGTTGCAGCCCAGACCTTGTTCTCTATAATGTTGTTATGGACTGCATGGTGAAGGAGGGGGGATATGATGCTGCCCTAGGCATTTATCTAGATCTTAATGGGAGCCATATAAAGCCGGATGCATACACTCTATCTACTTTAGCCCAGGTTTTACAGTTTCCACAGAACAAGGATCTTCTTCTTAGTTTAATCCTGGGCTCGGATATCTCTTATGATCTTGTGGCCTGCAACTCTGTGCTGAGTGCTCTGTGTAAGGCTGGTTTTCCATCTGAAGCCGTCAAGTTCTACAATGATATGATCAGTTTGAGGGGCATCAGGCCAGACAGCTACAGTTATGTCGCGCTGTTGGATAGTTTGTTTCAGTTGGGCTTGAGTGATCATGAAATAATTGCCTACTACCGCAGTATTGTTGTGAACAATCCTGATTCGGATGCCTACGTTCATGCAACCATCCTCCGTGGCCTCGTTAGAAGGGGCCAAAACCATATGGCATTACATATTTTCTGGGAGGCTGTGCGTCGAAATTATGCACTTGATCCTGTGTGCTACACTATAGTTTTACAAGCTCTTTTCCAAGCTCATTATGTTGGAGAGGCTTGCGAGTTATTTGACAGGATGAAGCGTTCAGGAATGGTTTCCAACACTTGTATGTACAATGTAATGCTTCGTGGACTTTGTAGAACCAGGGATATGCATGCTGTCATGCAGTTGCTAAGAGAAATGGAATGTGCTGGTGTTCAGATGGACAGTATATCATTCAACATTATAGTTGTGCTCTTAATTAAGTTGCGGTGTATTAGTTCGGCTACTGCTTTGGTCAGGGAAATGCTTAATCTAGGCATGAAACTTAATACGAAAACTTGCTGGTTACTTTCTCAGTCAATTGGCCATCCATTCATCGTGGAGGATAATGCCGTTGCTGAAAGTGACCAGTCTGACTCAACCAGTGACCTGATTGTATGCTCAGCTTGGTAGTCAATTATCTTTGTCGACCAAACTACTAAGGGACTGTTTCTTTGGGCGGTTGCGGTTGCGTTTGCGTTTAAGCTAGAAATTTGTTATTTTCGTACAAGTCAAACGCTTTGACGTTTCGTAACCAATTTTTGTAGATCTTACTATTTCTTCAACTAGCTCTCAAAACCATTTTTTCTATAATTTTTTGATCCTTCGGATATCCTTATCGAGAGGCTACAAATTTCCAGCTTAAACGCAAACGCAACCGCAACCGCCCAAAGAAACAATCCCTAAAGGATGGTGAAATCCTCATCGACTTTCTACCGTCCAGAGGTATACAATTTTCCTTGTAGCATCCAACAGCATGTATCATAATTATCGAATAGTGTTGATCCATGTCTTTCGTTTACCGAGGATAGCACCAATAATGCATACTTCTTTTTACATTTGAATTATTTACTTCCATGTTTAGGTACAGTAATGTGTCTATTATTGCAGCTTATTCCTTTTTTTTTTCAGTACTTGGACTGCCATTGAGCCCATTAGTGCGTTGTGGGTGATTGGGTGTTTCAGTGTTTCTTGGAAGAAATACCCACTAGAGGAAAGTGCTAAAGGAGATTGATACAGTTACATTTACATGTATGTCTTTTTCTTATAAGCAAGGATTATGGTTTCATAGGGTATCCCATTGATCATATTGGGAAATGCTTTACATGTATATCTTGTCCTAGCTGAAAATTATCTGCTCTATGATAAGGCCATGCTGATTTTGTTTTATTTTTCTTTTCCAAGGTATTTCGGAGCTATTTGAGGCGCTATTGTTAAGTGGGCAATTGAAGTTAATGATTTTAAGGAACTGTCCTTAATCATTTGGTTCTACTCTGATACAGGTAGATAGCCCCTTGTAATGCAGACATGCAGAGATACGAGTGATATTTCATATAACACTCAGAATGAAGCAGTATTATCTTGTTAATATTGGATCGTTCCATGACACAATGCTGCTGTTCACTAATAGGGAGTGTATTTCAAGAGGCTTACACTTTAAATGATTTTGCCACATGGAACTTGATCTGAGAACAACTGCAGGTACAATTTAGATGTTTTTTCTACAGCATTATTTTAGGCAGGAACTGATGCTATTATGTCGTGGCTTGAAGCTGCGCTAATGCATAAATGCACTCTTATGCGTACTTCTTAAGATATGGGTGCAAATATTCGCAATTTTGCATACCTATCCAGAAATTACCCAGTCCAATGTTTTTCTTGACTGGACTATTTTTCTAATTTCTGCTAATGTTTTATAAAGCAAATGGTGCATTTTGAATTAAAGAGGAAATTGATGATTTGCCCCATAGTTGAGAGGCCATTGAGGATATGCCCTATATTTGGTTTACGTTGACAAATGCCCCATAGTTGAGAGACACCTTGATGATTTACCCCTTTTCAAATCTTTGAGCAATTTTTGTCATTTTCATGAGGGAAAAGGACTTTTTTACCCTTCCCTAAGTTCTAGCACCGTGCCATGTTGGACATTTGTGGACAATGAGAGAATTGTGTGTATGATGCCCTGCATGTAGTATATTTCTTACACAGTGAATCTTCTTTCAGCATGGCATTCGTGTGTTGGCATACGATTATGTCAAAACCGGTTTTCTTCTTCACCGCCTCCCTTTGAAGCTAATTCAAGCAAATTGTTTGCACTGTTCTGTGTTGCTTTCAGCAAATTCACACCACGGTCCAAAATAAAATTGGGCATGCACATGCAGAGGCAATGCATTATCCGTCAATAAAATTGAACATAAAGATGATAAGTGGATCTCAAGTTGATAAATGGACAATTTATCACTCCCAATGCAGCTAGGGTCGGTCATTACAGGGCGGTGCTAGAACTTAGGGAAGGGTAAAAGGGTCTTTTTCCCTCATCAAGATGGCAAAAATTGCTCAAAGATTTGAAAAGGGGTAAATCATCAAGGTGTGTCTCAACTATGGGGCATTTTGTCAACGTCAACCCACTGTGGGGCATATCCCAATGGCCTCTCAACAATGGGGCAAATCATCAATTTTCTCATAATTAAATGTGGTACTAAATTTTTTCCAAGAAAAAAATTTGTCATGTCATTTCTATATAACTGCTACTTCTTTTTGTATGTAATCAGTCAAATCGAAAACTATGGAGTGGTTAGCTCAACTTTGAAATGTAGGAAGTGTATTCTGTAGGTCATGACGCATGTAGTTGCAGCATGCCCTATATTTATCTTCATGACAACCATAATTTGTCAACAAAATGCAAAATAAGACCTGTTACTAAAAGGATGACATACAGCTCAAATAGGAGAAATTGTGTAGTGTAACATTATTAGCATAATAACAACTCATTACACCTGTTGACATGTCTTCTTTTTTAATGTAGGCGCACGTTCAAAATGAGAGTAGGCTCTAAATAAACAAAAAAAAATCGGAGAACCAAAATTAGTTGATCTGGACTTGACTTCATATTTACCCATTGTTTAAGCAGACTGGTTCATGGGATGCTCTTTAGGTCTGCTGCAGAACGCAAATTCCGTACTGCTGACTTCAGCAATTTAACATATCAATTCAAGAAGAGCTATTGTTTCAACACACGTTAGATCAAGGGAAAGAGAACGACCCACCAAACTGTGAGTTGGCAGCTGCTGATGGAGGCTTGATTGCAATCCAGAGCAATGAGATAGTGATGGAAAGTAGTCCAGACCAGACGTATACAATTGTGGGTGTCCTGCCTCGCCTGCCCATGAGTCCTTTTGCAAATGGATATAAATGGGCAAGCACCCAGAAGCTGAAAAACACTCCACCAAGAAGCTTGCTCCATTGTGGTATTGTGCTGTAAATCGTTCGGCTGAAGCCAACAGCGATGGCAACAAGGTTGACCATGATGATTGTGAGGGGCGGTAACATTAATGAAGTCCACTTCACTGCGTATAGTTCTGCAAATTCATCCTCCACATCATCACCCACCTGCTTTGATGTGAGTGTGAATGAAATCTCAATCCCTGCAATAACTTTCAGAAACCCTTGCAGCACTGCAGCCAGGTGAGCACTAGTTCCACCAATGAGCCAGAACTGTTCGTTTCGCCACCACTCCTCGAGTGCAATCCCAGACCACTTGATCTCCAATATGGCCAGGAGGCAAAGTGTGATTGTAATGATAAGTAGGTATACCAGGAAGGTGACATTGAGTGTTTGCACAATGAACTGCCCTGAGAAGAGAGAGAGTGCTGGAAGGAAGCAGTAGGCAATGAGGAAGATGGATGTGAAGGGATAAATGCCAACGTTGAGGTATGCTATCCTTTGTAGTACCTGTTGAAACAGAAAAGATTGGTCATATTTGTAATGAGGAATCAACATTAGTAAGAGAGCTATTCTTGAGGGGCAAATAGTTCAGAACCAACCTTCATTTTGGAGCTGGCAAACAGTGCATTGTTGCGGGAGAAAAAAATCTCGACAGAGCCAGTAGCCCATCGAAGCACCTGGTGAAGACGGTCTGTGAGATTGATAGGGGCAGTTCCACGGAAGGCATCACGCTGTGTGACACAGTACACCGACTTCCATCCACGGTTATGCATGCGGTACCCTGTCACAACGTCCTCAGTGACAGAACCATAGATCCACCCCACGCGTGTCCCCCATTCTGTCTTCTCCTCATACCAGCATGAGACCACGCTGATTGCTTCTGCCACAATGGATGCATCAAGCGTTTCACGTGGGATTGTTAGAGCACCAGGTGGGCGCCCATTCTTGACAGATGGATGGTCAGCCAAGGGCCTTCCCTGAAACTCTGCTACTGGGATGGAATCAATCAGAAAACTTGAATTTCCAAACTTCTTTGGGAATGTGGCAAGGTTCATGCTGTCTCCATCAAAATCACCCATACGGAGAGCCATTGTCTCCTCGGGGTTGGCATTGGAAGCAGATGCCTTGCGGCGTTGTGGGAGACAGCAACTAAAGAATCTTGAGTTGTGATCCTTGGAACGAGGCGGATCAAAGCCGTAAAGGGCAATGCGGCGAAAGAGGCATCCGGTACCAACATACACCGGCCCTTGCAGTCCATCAAGAGCACGCATGTTGACGTCGAAGAAAACAGTATTGTGGTTGGCATAACGATCAGAAGGGTCAATGCCTTCAAACCGCTGAGGAAACTGCACATAGCAGAGTCGGTCACCGCCACGGTCCATCATGAAGCACATGCCCTCTCTCAAGGCCTTTGAGTTGTAGACGTAGTGATCACAGTCCAGATTAAGAATGAAGGGGCCATTGGACATGATGGCTGATGCACGAACCAATGCGTTCATGGCACCTGCTTTCTTGTTGTGATCATATCCCGGGCGCTTCTCTCGTGATACATACACCAGCATTGGAAGCCGTGTATCCTCTCTTGAAAAGTCAAGTGGTAGCTTTTCGTTCATGTTCCCATACACTGGCATGTCACTCGGTGGCTTCAGCATAACCTGCATATATAGAAGAGAAGAAACCTTATTTGATTGATAGCTGAATGTAATTTGGTCTATACCAGAAGTAGTTTTTACATGATTTATCACTGAAGCAGCACCTGTATGATTCCTGCATGGTCGCCTCGTGCATGATCCTGTGATGGATGGAGCCATGTACCGGGCCAGTGAGTGCCATCGGCCATCCATGTTGCCTTGGGAATCTTCACTGGCTCAAATTGCTCGTCGCCTCCAGCCTTCACCTTTTCCCTCTGAAGATTCATTGCCTGGATCTCCTCTCGGGCATGGTATGCATCAGAGCGGCGCCGGATGGCATCTGGCAAACCATTAACGCGGACCTTGAACTCGTCGTACTCACGCTTGATCCTCCTCCTGTCCTTGACAAAGTCAGCCTTCACCTTATTCTTAAGAGGATCTCTCTTCAGGTTGAAGTAGCTGTCCGGGTTCCTGGGCTCAATATCATGCTTCCTGCAGAATGGCACCCAAAGATTAGCAAAACTTGCCGCCTCAGCCATCGCCTCGAAGGTGAGCAGTGCTCCTCCGTCATCGGACACATAGCATGCAAGCTTCTCAACTGGATAGTCCGCTGCGAGGATTGAGAGAATCGTGTTTGCAGTAACAAGGACCGGCTCCTTCTCTGGATCAGCTGTTGATACAAAGATATCAATTCCAGGGAGATCAGATTTGCCCGTTGGATTGCTAGGTGTTGTTGTCTCAAACTTTTCTTTCAGTACAGAGAGGTCTGTAGCACGGTTGACAGGGCAAAGCTTTGGAAGCTGGTCCAAGACCCATGAAAATGCAAACCACAACTCACAAGCAACTGAAATTCCCCAGAGCCAGATGGCATCCTGATTTTGGTGCTTGATGCGCCACAGCAGGAAGAAGGCCAGTGCAACCAAGCGAATCAGGACAAGGAGCCTGCAAGCAAGGAATAGCTCAGACAATTCAGCAAAGAGGAAGGTATGGCAAAGCGGGAATGCAGCATGTTTTTTTTTTCATTTCTCAAGATCAAGAAATATTAACTGTATATATCTAATCAAAACATTGAACCAGCAAAAATACAGCTCACAATATCTTGTGGACTACTATGCAAGTGTAGTGAATAAACCAGACTTGGCTCCTGTGTGATGCAGCCAGTTGGTGGTAGGTGTTATAAAGAGTCTGTAATTTGTATGGCGTGTTGTGTCTCTAGAGAGCTGAGGGGTCTTTTGACTTATGGGGTACAGTTCTCATACAAACTGCAGGAAGCTTCCTAGTTAAGATAGCTAGCCAGTGTGTGCGCTTTGTAAGCTCGAGAGAACAGAGAGCAGAGTAGAAAAAAGAAAGAAAAAATCTTTCTTGCTCCAAAGCTGAGCTAAGTGCTGCGTATGTTGGTCTTCCTCGTGTGAGTTTACTTGAGCAGTTTGTAGGTGTTTTTCTGGGCTGGTACCAAGAGCAAGTCAGCATTTTCTTTTTGAGAATGTTATACGTGAATTTGGTATATTTGGTGCTAATGTACTGCCGATGATGCATCTTGTGATGCATCTTTGTTGGCTATATATGTGATGTGATGTAATAGGAAAGGTAAGAGCAGGTTGTGACCTGTAAGGACTGATAACAGCAGCTGGAATGTTGAGCTTGCGGGTGAGCGGGCGCCATGGTTTAGCCATGAGCTCCTTGGGATGGCCCGGCACGCGGCTGCCACGGTGGTCGTCGTCGTCGTCGTCGTCGGGCCAGATGGCATTGCCGTAGCCGTAGGTGCCCTTGGTCTCGAAGAGCCAGCGGTTATGGTCAAAGTCGGCAGCCGGCTGGCGGTCGTCGGCGGTGGTCTGCTTCACCAGCGACATGCTCCTGTCCATGGCAGGGCCATGAGGCAGCGACAGTGCCCGCGTCACCTGATCATTGCCGGAGTTGGAGGCGGCGATGACCTCCTCCCAGTCGGTGTGCTTGTAAGGCTCCTTGCACCCGGGGCAGGCGCCGCCGGCGTCGTTGAAGCAGTCCACGCAGATCTTGAAGTCGCACTCGCAGGGGAGGACGTCGTCGCCGCGCCCGTTGCGCACCATCATGCAACCGCAGCCCTGGACCATGCAGGTGGAGCTGTTGGGTCCCCCCGGCCGGCCGCCGCCGCCGGCCAGCTTCTCCATGACGTGGGCTCGGGTGACGCTGTTGAAGCCGCCGGTGAAGAGCGAGCTGGAGACGTACTGCGCCTCGGCCTTGGTGGCCACGTCGTCGTCCATGGGCTGCTGGTTGTCCGGCGTCATGGGGATGTGGACGTGGTAGTCCTGCAAGTCCACGCTGCTGATCTCCGAGTCCAGGTCGTCGCGGGAGTAGCTCATGAACCGCCCGGACGCGGTTCGCCGCCCGAACACGACCGTTGGCGCCGCCGTGCCCGTTGGCGCGACCGGCGGCTTGCCGCCGTTCTTGAGGATTCCCTTGGACGCCATGGCCTAGCTAGCTTGGCCGCCCTCCTGTAATTACTTTGCTTCTGCTTCTTCTTCTTCTTCTTCTTCTTCAAACTGTCGTCGGCGATCTGCGGCGGAAACTATATATTGCCATGGGGAGAGTCCTGCCGTCGCTGCAAAAGGCACGATTAAAATGAATGGAAGCTACTCTTACTCTTATGGAAAGCTCCCTAGATTGGTTGCAATATACTCCTATATATGTGAGATGATTTGGAAGGAAATGATTTTATTTTGCGATCGAGTTATAGCTGTCAAATCTTGGAAACGCATCGGCAGGATCAGGATCATATATAGGGTAGGAAGGAGGAGAAATGGCAAGCATAAATAATATCAATGCAGGCAATTGAGAGAGGAAAATCACAAATATTAATTGTACGGACTGGCTAGGGACAGGAATTAAAGAAGAAACATACAAGCAACGAAGGGTGGCTTGTCGATCACCTCTAATGCTATGAGAGAGATTGGAGAATTGAAAGGTAATGAGGGTCAGGGTCGACGGAGAAGAGAAGCTAGGGTGCTGTTATTTGAATGAATGGATCCTTCAGTGGAAGCGTTCGTTCGTCAGTGGCGGGCGGGCGGGGTGTGGGACGCACGAACACTACATGCTAATGCTAATGCACTCCTAATTAATAACAGGCCAGTATATACGTCGGGATGCATATTAGATACAGATGCTAGCTACGCCTATCATGCATACGTAACATATGATCGATGCATATATAAATATGATCCACCGTCGACAAATTAACGCTGCTACCACGTACGTCGTGCTCCCGACTCCCTCCCAACTAAGGTGAGGCATCATGCACGCCATTACTCCGCATGTTGCGAGTTGCTTACACGACCAAAACCTTGCTCAACTCACGCTAATATAACTCGACTAATTAACAAACCTGCGCACTAATTGCTGGCTTCACCTCGCTCATTCGCGCACACACCACAGGACGACGACATGTACTAGAGAGCTCAAACTGATGGCCTACTTGGGACATGACTGGATGACCTACTTAATTCAAGCACTTTCAAGTATTGGCCTTCTGTCTAGCTACAGCAAATCCTTTCCTAAGCGCAGCTATCACTCACATTTCTAGTTAAACCCCAAGAAAACAAAATGAACAGTCTCGGTGCATAATTCATAAGCCAGTATCTGCCAATATACCATGTTAAGAGTTGGAGCTGCTACATCTACTCCTGTACAGCAAGCAATTTCTCATGCCCCAGACAGTAAACTACTACCCCAAAGCCCTGAGATACAGGAAAAGATAAAAGATGCCACATCACACACACCAGTGGAAAGCCCGTGCAGAGGTGACCTCTATACCGAGATCCACCTGGCATATCCAGTGGTCAGAAACTGACGAGATCGTCCTTTTGCTCCTTGCGGGGAGTTCTATGACTATCCTGCTGAGACGAGGTACCGCCTTTCTTACCGAATATCATGTCGTCAAGATCCTGAAGTAAGTCGTCCCCACTAGACCCATCTCCAGGCTCTGCTGGTTTCCTTGCAGGGGCATCTTTACTACCAGCGCGGGGGGATTCCTCAGGCTCCACGGTAACTGGAATCATCGCTGGTTCTGGCTCAGGTTCTACAGCAACAGGTTTCTTGAGCTCATCATACTTGGAGAGAACCTTCTGGAGTTCATCATGGATGCTCAATGCCTCAAAGAGCTGGGCCTCGTTATCACCAGCCGTCTCAACAATTCTCTTGATTGTGTGTTGACACTGCTGGCACTGCTGAACCAGGGTGGCAGTCAAGTCATCCTGCATGCGTGTGAGGTGCAATCAGAACACAAACGGATGATAACAGCAGTTTTGCTCCAGTATATTATAGCCATCATGAATTTTAACAAGTGCTAGCAATCGTGAGATAATTTCCTTAGCATGCAAATATGCATCATGTATCAAGTCACCAGGAGAAACTTAGGCCCTGTTTTTTGAGATGCCAGACCTCCAACTATTGCACACTATACTACAACACTAGCTAAGCGCCAAGCTGGAGAATTTATTCGACGGAGAAGAGAAAAAAAAACTCACCTCTAGAGCCTCTTTCTGCGGAGAAGAAGATAGCACGGTGGAAAGAAGTTCAACACTATTACGAGCCACCTCAAAAGCCTCATTGACTTGCACAGAAGGAACAGCACGGACTGGAACAAAACTTTCATCTGGAATTTCTTGATACCCTTCCTGTGCTGCCTCAGAATATGGTTCAGCTGCAGGTATTGAGCGGGGAGGAGTAAATATTGGTGCGAGGCTCTCATCATCACGACCAGGGAAGCGAATTCCCCTAGATCTCAAACTCTGCAAAGGATACCATATGTTAGCTGAAATGCACAAGTTTTGGCAGCACAACAGTGTGGCTTATGGATGCATTGTAAACCATAACTGAACGAATGATGGTGAACATACATCAGAATTATTCAGTCAAGTGACGGAAGAAGAAATTTTATATCGATAACGTACCAAATGTCAAAAGAAGCAGAATGGTTTGTTCTGGTTATTGGCAGGTCAGTGGTGAAAGCAGTATTACAGGATATATTGCACTAGGCTGATTTAAGCGCAAAGCTTTACTTTGTACGTACCTTGTAAGTTTCTTCATACACCGGAAGGTAGCGGAGCTCATCTCCAGACTCTCCCCATGCTTCAATAAGTATAAGTGCCTTGTTTCTGTTGTTGACTATAGTCTGTGGATCATCGATAAGTTTTACCATCTCGTCAAGGACCCGCTCAGCAGCAATCTCAGAGAAAGCCTTCTCACAGTTCTTGGCTATGGTTTCGAGGAGGACAAGAGCAAGATATTGCACCCTCGGATTCTTCAACATGATTCTTCTCTTGATGGCACGGATCAGCTCAACGCTGTTGACCCTTCCAGTGTTAACCATGTCGCATATCTCAAGATTGGTTGCCCAATCAGGCCCATCCATGGTCTCCAACGAGGCTTCATCAACAATCTTGTCCGCCATGTTTTGGCCATGGAAAAATTCCTTCATCTTGAAACTCATGTTACTCACGCCAACTGACATCTTGCGGCTAACTTCTGCACCACTTATCTTGAGCCGCTCGCCCAAGGCATTGACTTTATCCAACAGATTGTCACTCATCTTGTGAAGGGACTTTGCTCGCAGAAACTTAATCTGATTCTGCGGACAAATAAAGGTATCAAAAAAGAAACCGAACACCAAAATCGTATTTTTAGTGCGACAATGGGGTGCAATTAGCCAGTAGAGAAATAGAATGCACGCACGTAGTAGTAAGCAGTTAAAATAAATCAGGAAATAAGCCATTCCTCTAGCAGCTGGAAATAGTTTTTTTTTTTAGAGTAACAGAAATTCCATTAGATTAAGGAACAAAGAGTTACATCCGTAGGAACTACTCTTACACCAGTCCTCCACACATTACACCAACTCCTCCTACTAGAAGCAGAAGTAAGACCTCCGGTAGCCACCACGGCGCTGTCACCAGCACCGAAGTAGCACCAAGGATCAAAAGCTCCCGCCAAAACGACGGGGTCACCATCACCAATGCCATCTCCTTCACAGGATCCGGCATCACAAAACACGGCAGGGCAAGGAAGACAGCTCTTCCCCACCCTCCGCAGCACCATCCACCGTCCCCCGACTCACAGCGGAGCCAACGACGAGGAGAGCACCACTCCAACGACTACTCCGGAAATTGGCACCACCGCCAACCGGAGAAGACTACGGAGCACCAAAACAAGTATCCACCACGACAGTCCTAAAACAACTAAACCTAAAACCTAAATCCAGAAGCTACTCCCTCCAAATCCGACCACCCAAACCCCAAATCGGCCACCACCACCACCGGACACCGGCCGTGCCCACCGCCCCGTCGCCGGCGAGCCGCCAACCGGGGAAGAAGACACACGACCGGGTTGTGGAAGGAGGAAGGGAAGGGGATGGGGGAGGAGAGGGGAGAGAGGGAGGGGGGGAGGGCTGGTAGGAGGAGGGGAGGAGGAGGAGGAGCGGTCCCCTCCCTCTCAGCACCGGCGAGCCCGCCGGAGAGGGAGAGGGAGGGGGCCGGCGGCGGCGGCGAGGGTTACCGCGCGGGTCGCGGTCGCGGTCGCCTTTTCTCTGCGCGCTACGCCACGAAGTTAAGTTACTCTAGCTGGAAATAGTATTTTCTCTACAGTTACATGCGAAAGGGAGGATATTTGGAGTTGATCCTGTTCTTAGGGTCTTGATCCATGTGAATATAGGATTATAATAACCAGAATAGAATAGAATTACAACTAGAGATTACGGTTGAACCAGAGATTACGGTTGAACAGAAGAAAGAATCAAGGCAAGGGAGAGTGCAATACGCTAGTGATAAAAGTAGAGCAGAGATGGATGCGATGCTACCCAAAAAGATGGAAATTTTGGGGATGGCGATTTAGGGTTGGATAGCGCAGCAGCAAGATTAGATTAGAGAGAAATCCGGATGTGAAGAAGCGCAACAAGATTAGAGGGGGAAGGGGAACACAACGATGACCTAATCTTGCTTGCTGAGGGATTCCGGACTAACCTCACGGCTGACGGCGCGCACCTCGTCCTGCTCCCGCCTTCCTTCCACCCTCCCTCCCCACTTTTCCACGAGAAAGAAGAAGTCTTTAGACGAGCGTATTTCCTAGTATTAAAAGGAAAAAAATCAAACCCCCAAGAAGAAGTCTTTAGACGAACGTATTTCCCAGTATTAAAAGCAATCTAGGCTTACAGGGATTACGGACAGTCCCTGAATGTCTTCCCTAAAACTTCCGTCCACTAAAAAAAAAGAAATAATTTAATTTTTGCCACCGTAAAGATGTGACATACCCATATTTTTCCTATTTTCAGCATGAAATTTTTTCGCAAAAAGTCATATATAAATCCTCCCTAATCTTCCTTAAATTTTTGGGAATATTTCAAACCCAAAACCTATTTATACCCCAAGGAAGATCCTTTCCCTTTTATTTTCCAAACATATTCATTCCATTAAATAACCAATTTTATTCCATATTTGGATTCTCCTCGTTTTTCTGAATTTTTAGAAATTTATTTCATATTTTTCTGAGCTTCCTATAATTTCCTATGAATTTCTAAAACCCTATTCAATTTCTGGAAAACTATTTTTCTTTAGATTTAAATCTTTCCGTTTTTTGAAAAACCAGAGTACGTTTTCCCTTAAGGGAATACGTCACTACTTAAACCCGCCTCCAACCTTCCTCTCATTGACCGATGGCCCCCACCTGTCGGTCTCCGTGTCCAATCCAACGGCACTCCAAGACTCGGCCTTGGATCTGACGGCGCCGCTGTTTCTTCTTCCTCCTTCCTGGAGCACCACCTCTGCCAAACTCCAGCGCCGCCGTCGCCCGCCGGAATCCTGCACTGCCACCGCTACCATCCACCTTCTACCCCTGTTTTGCCCCCGTCAGCTAACTCTTTCTGCCGCCAACCCAATCCGCCACCTCCTCTCCCCTATCCTCTAGCTACGGCCAGCTAATTGCTCGCCGCCACTTAGCGCCACCGTCGCCGCCATGAACTTAGGTTACCGTGCTCGCCACTACACCTTTGGCCTATAAAAGGGCCCCCTCTGTGCCATTACGACCCAAGCCACCTTCCCTGTCCCACAGTACCTCCCTGATTCCACCCTATCGCCGCCAAGCCTTGTTTCTTCCTAACTCCGGTGGCCTGCCGCCGCCTCCAAATTTCTTCTCGACCCTAACTCCAAAAGGAAAAACCCCACTTCGTGATCGCTGCCAAGACCACCATTCCTCAAGATCAAGAATCACCGAGCCTCCTCGCCACCACAACTGTGAGGCCCGCCAACCCGACCTCGTCGCCCGGCCACCCCGGACCACCCCGAGCCTCGCCGAGACCTCCCTAGGTACCCTCACGCCCCCAATTTCATGTTTCTATTACCAATTGCTCGCCATTGCCACTGCTCACCCACGCCTGCCTTCCTCCGCCGCCTCTCTATTTTTCCCCATTCCCTGTCACGACAAATTTCAAACCCACTTGTCACCACCTCACTCGCCACAGAGCGTGTTCTCTCTCCATCAAGGCTGGACCCCACTGTCATTGTTCTCAGCCAAGAATCGGCCGAGCCTAGATCAGAAGCCCAATAAATTTAAAATTTCCTTTTTAATTCCTAATATCATTTAAGCTTTTAGATTTTATTTCAACTAACAAAACGCTTCTAAAAATTCAGTAAAAATTTTAAAAATTCTAAAATAAGATGTAGAATTTATAAAAATATAATATCCTATATTTACATAATAAAATAATCCAAATAAATTCTTTTTGCTCACTTTCTTATAAATAAAAGCACTTAAAATTTCTAATAAAACTATAAAATTCTGAAAATTGCTAAAGTTATATTATAGTAATTTAATAAAAATCTATTTTCAATTTTTCACTCCTATATTTTTGATAAATTCCATCTCGGAACTCTAGTAATTTTTGTCGTTGACCTCGATCTCTGAAATTTTATCGATCCACACTTAATTTCACACGTATACCAATATTAAGCCTCATGCTGCCCGGAAGAAATGTCCATTTTTATTCAAACCCACCCACCCTTATCTATTTGAAGATATTTTTAAAATTTTTAGAAAATCGTATAGCTCATCACCTCTTCACCCCAAACTCTTTATGCATTTTCGTCATTTCCATTTTCACAATACTTCTCCAATTCTTATTTGAATATTTATTTTTTTTTCCCGTATTTGTGGCGTATAGACAACGAACTGATCGCCTCCGGATCCTTTGAGTAATAATATCCGAAAGACACTTTTGAGCTTGATCCAACCACCGAAAAAGACAGGTTTTCTATCCTTTGATGCATATTGATTTCCTAGTTCCATTTATTTTATATTTATCGTATTACTTTCTAGCTATTTAATTGTAAATTATCCTTTATTTGAACTATGGTATTTAACTTTTTATAGAATAGATAATCAAAGCACCCACAATGCAAAAATAATTAAACTTGATCAAACCTTAGTATAAGAAAATCTAAATATATAATTATTTCAACAGGTAGGATAGTATTCATCTTGTCTATTGGATAGACAATGTGATAAACAGAAGACGAAAAAATTTAAAAGTATAGGCATGAATTACCAGAGTGGTAATTGCATAGACAAGGTATTGCCCTAGTGTTTTCGTAATACTAAGCATTTAGGATGCTGGCCGAGTAGTCACCGGTAATGATCGTGCGGAGGCCAGACATTTGTCAGGTTTTGGGATATTAGGCCAAGTGATTCACATGTTATCGGCTATGTCTGTGCGGAGGCCAATATCGCCAGGGTTTTTCCTCAATGTTTGTACCTTGTACAAAACAATGAAAATTTTGGACTATTTTGAATAGAAATGACATAAATACCGTCCATCCGTATTATCGGCCATTTTAGGGTAAAACTGGGTAGGTTTTGCAGAGCTGATAACAAAAACATTAATGGACCTTACTTCTGTTATATAAAGTTATATCAAACTGGGTGATGCCTATTCTATTCAAATAAATCCATGAATTTTAAGAAAAGATAATGGTTGTCAGATGAGTAAGGACGGAGAAAGTAGATAGTAATTTTACAAAATTCATTTAAAATTGCTTTAGAAAACATCTTTGCAATATTCAAGTTAAGTTTTGTAAATATTGCATATTATACCAACTGAATTATAGCTCTACCCTTCTTTGAAACATTTTGCATATAGTTAATATTTTATTTTCTATAGAAACCTGCTAGTACTATTGATATACTTACCCGTTATGTGGGAATTATTCATGATAATTGAATAGATCCCTGTTCCGCTGCAGATCTCGACTTTGACTTTTCAGCAGAGGATATGGAACTCTTCGGCTTAGAATACTAGATATTTCTAAACTCACAAATTATAAAGTGGTTTGTATAATACCACAATTTTGGTATTGTAAATGTACATTGATCATAGTTAAATAACATGGCAAGGTTGATATACTGATTCTGGATCAATATTTATATTATTAGAGGAGATTAATTTTTAATATTATGTATTGGAAACTGGTCCCCCACAAAAGAATGACATTATAATATTTGCCACTCCCCGTGTCAATGACATGTGGGTCATAGGGCCACATGTCATTGACTCATGAGTGTCAAATATTAGATTGTCACACCCTTGAGAGTGGCAAATAATAGAATGTCCCACTAAAAAAGACGGATCCACAAGAAGCTAGAAAAAAATCAAGCCCCTAAGATGTCATCGTCTAAAGCTAAATCTAGACTTATAGAAATTAGAGAGGATCTTCTAAATGTCTTCCATGAAACTTCCATCCAGCAAAGAGAGGCGGGTTTAACAGAAGTGAGAGTAAGAGTAAATTGGAATACAGATCTATGAACAGACTAATTTAGATGATAGTATAGGGAATTCCTATATTTGAGAACCAAAACCCATCCTCTAAAAAAAGGTTTCTGCTTACTTTATATCTCTTTCCACTTTTACAGTGGGTTTGATAAGAACCATTTTGCTTTATTAATTAATAATAAAAAAAAGAGTTTTGGAAAAGCTCGAACACCTTTAACAAAGGGGCAACTGTATTCGAAACCGACACAGGTGGTAGGTAGAGAATACCTAAAGGCACAAAACAACTCTCTCTAAGGAACTCAGCAAAATAGTCCTGTAACTTCGGGAGAAGGGGTGCCTCCTCGTAAAAGGAGGTCGCACTGACTAGGCCTGAGCGATTGTTTACCAAAAACATATATTTCCACAAAGTCGTAAGACCATGTATGGGGGTTGACATCTGCCCAGTGCTAGAAGGTCAAGGAAGTTGGTGAACCGATGACAGGGAAGCCGGGGCTTAGAGTTGCTGGACTTACTCTTAGGCTCCATTAGGGAATATACAATGGTTGAGACCACTGTTGTACTTAGCAATATGTTAGTACAATGGTTGTCTCTAACAAAACTACACATTAATTGTCTCTATAGTTACTTTGGTTTTAGTGATAGAGTCGACTCTACGTGAAAAGACAATATCTTTTTTCCTTTTTTTGGCACAAATCGGATTGTCGCACCTTAGATATGGCATAGAGATTGCTAACATGTACCATTTTACATGCTCTTATGGTGAGTTGAACTTTTTTGTTTATTGGTTTACTGACTAGAAAGCTAAACTTCGAGAGAGCTTGTAGAAGAGGCTTAAAAAAGTCAGCCCACTTTGTTAGGCCTATCTTTTAAAGCTTTTAAAAGCGGTTTTGTCGATGATTGGGAAATGGTTTATCTGCCAAGCTTATTTCTTAATTGATGGATCAGGACAGCCCTTTTCTAGTAAGGTGTTGCTTTTGAAATGCAGTGATTTTTCAGGACGACATAACGAGTGAGACAAGGGTTTATCATTGTTCGGACCCCTCAAGGACGAGATAATAACCCTACTCCAGCGTGTGTGTATTTCTAAATATATGAGCTTGTCTCTCCTCGTTCCCAAAAACATTGAGGTATATATAGGCTCCAGAAAAGTTAATGTACAACGCTATTAACCATCCTATTTAATTGCCTTAATTTACAATAAACGTGGTCTTAAACCACGTACGTCGGTTACCGCCATATTTGGATCATGGGTAACGGCTCCGAGGAGATGGGGATCGTGCCTACGTGGCACCTCACCGAGCATCCATCCTTCAAATGCGACCGCCTCGACTAGACCGGTGCTGTAGTGCTAGGCCCGGGCAAGGCTTGGGGGTTTTCTAGGTGCATTTCATGTTGGTCCTTGTCAAAATAGTTTTGTATGATAATTCTCTTGTAAAACATTCCGACATCAATGGAAAAAACTGTTTGTAAAACGTTTAGACATCAAAGGAAAATAAAGCATAAATTTGTTTGACTGGAGTTTGTCAAATTTACTTATGTTGACAATGTAGATAGAGGCTATCATCACGTGGTTTATAAAGTGTTACTTGAAAGTGTTATAAAGTTTAAACATCGTTTGTGATGACATCGACTAATACTGATGACATGATGAAATATTTGTCTAATAGTGGCATGCAGCGTATATGAACAATCATGGTGGTTTATGGTCAAACTTGCAAATTGATATTAGCTAGGCATCTGGAATATCCATGCACACATATGGCCATATAGATGTATCGTAGATGTGATTGGGATATAAATTAGAAAAGTCTCCTTTTGTTCGAAAGTGTGCAACTTTATTATATCTTAATTTACAACTTGAAATTTGTATTGAGAAACCATATTATGTTGTGATTTACCGCAATTTAGATTCTGTTGTGATTTTGCTATAAAAAAGGGTTTGGAACTAGAAGTTGAAATGTCATCTAAAAGTTTCACCACCCATTAGAACATTTTATTTAGAAGAACATGCATATTTTTTTTGAGAAAGAACATGTATATTTACTTGAGTCAATTAACCACTCCTCTTTGTGAAACTTTATAACGAGAACATAACACCAAATTCCTGAGCTAATCATCTGTTCTTCAATACATAGGAATGCAAACATGCTCATGGCGTATAACATTTTCAGCCAAAAATAACACCAAAACTTTCTTCCTCTCTTTTATTCAAGTAACAATCAAGAAGCATGTAAGCAACTACTATATATGTTTCACTCGCTCAACTGATCTATCCAATCTCTATATTTTGTGCTACTATAGAATTGAGGAGCAGCTTGACAACATCCGATCCATTAGACCACTGTGATGCTAGGGGGGAGGACAATGGCACAAAACGTGGTGAGGTCGAGTATTTAGTGACCTTGAAAGCTTCGGATCCACAATGGCCTGCATGGTCATCTATTAGAATCTGGTGGCATCGTCCTTCGAAGCTGCAGAAGGCTTTCTCCCCCCTGCAATCGCAGGACAAGAACGGAAGAAAGATAATTGAGTGGGTAATCTTCTGACAGTCGTTCCTGACAAAATCTTGAAAATATTCTAAAGCAAAACCACTAAAGATATGCTTGAGATTAAAAAGGGTGTGTTATAAGAGCTACAGGTCTCATATCAAAATAGTTTGCTAACAATATGACCAGACAGTTCAGAAGAGAAAAGGATATTTGCTTATCTCATAATTACCTTACTGAATTGAAGCTAGAATGGAAAATCGTTTCAGGCCAAGCTGAGAGTAGTAATTGACCTCACATGTTAGATAAATTAACCTTTTTATTTAGAAGAGAAAAGGTTACCTGCTTATCCCATAATTACCTTACTGAATTGGAGCTAGAAGAGAAAATCTTTTCAGGCCAAGATGACAGTAGTAATTGACCTCACATGGTAGAAAAATTAACCTTTTTACAGTATGCATTGCAACTTAGCTATTTGTCATTTTAAAGTACTTCCACAAAATTAGATTATCTTCCAGAAGACAAAACCAGGACATCCTCTAGACCAAAAAAGCAAAAAGAAAGAAAGATGTAGAAATAGAAAGCATTAGAAGTGTTTTTTGAACTGTTTATTAATCTTGTTTTTGTCACGAAGCTTTTTATGATCTTGTTTTTGTGAAGGCGTGTAAAAATGATTTTGTGATGCATGTGTTCAACCGAGCTGAAAAAGGACTAGGAGGGAATATTGAACTAGGCGTGTGGGGAGCTAGGCCATTAGACGACCATACTAGGATGACTGCCTATCGGACTCCCCTGAAGCCCTGCCTCAGTCATTCGACGAGCCGAGCCTAGCTTGTGGTCCGTACTTGCGCTGAGAAAATCAAGTTTCCTATGAATTATTTGTTTGTAGTATGCTAAAGAAAACCAAATTTGACAATTGGGTTATTCTTAAAAAGTTAATCACTAAGTTGAGTGTGTAAAAAGTTAATCACTGAATTGAGCGTTATTTTGTAGTTATTATATCCCTTTATTAAAAGATATTGTACTTAGAAGCTCTCCACTAAAAAAATGTTATGTTATTTTTATGTTGAATGAAGTTTTAACACTAAAAATATGTTCTATTTAATTTCGATCTATGTATTCTATGAACGAGTATCGGTGTTGTTTTCTTCTTTGGTAGATTGTAAGACTAGCAAGTTCTAATTTGGACTGTCTTTCCTAGATGGTAAGGTTGGCATTTCCTAGATGGTAAGGTTGGCATGTTGTAACTTGGACGGTAAGGCCTGCTTAATTAATTTGCTACATGATTTTGGATCTTTATCGCCAATTCTGAGATTCCATGACAACGCACGAGCATCCAACTAGTAAGCTAAAAAGTTTGGATTTTCGAAATGTGATAAACTTTCTTTTCTTCTCTTCAAAACCTTTACGAAGGAAAGAATTAATTCCACGTACATGCAGTAATCTTTTTTTTTTTGGTCTTGGCTGGGTTTAACAAATACAAATGGCTAGTAGACACGGTATGCTCAGCTTCTCTCAGAAATCGAATCCGAATGAGATGCGAATGCGATGCTGTAAAAATAAGCAGGAACCGCCATGTTTGCTCAAAGTCTAATAACTTATCCAACTCAGAGAACCAACCACCGTGTGCCCTTGACATTTCCTGTTCGAGTCTGACCGTCTTCACCTGCTCCTTCCATCCAAGCTTCACATCCACATTTACCATACTACTAGTTCATTTATTTATTTATCTGCTGTCCCTGTCTACACCAAGCATCCCTATCAATTCAGATGCTTCATCACAATAAACAGCTTCAAACACTAACAGGGCAATGGATCTCTCACATGTTTATCCTGACTTCAGTGAGTTCGGACGTGTATCGCCTCTAGAGAAGAGGAGGCATCAGACAAAGTTACATCCAAAGACCTTCAACAAGAGCAAAAAGGGCGGCAGGAAATCTAGAGAATCGGCTCTCTCTGTGTATACTCCTGACGGTTTCATCCCAAAATTTGAGGCAAAAAAATCACATATATACATGGAACGAAAACAAGCTTGCTTTAATCCCCCAAAAAAATCCACATGATGACCGCTTGCATTGACAACCACCCCACCCAAAAAATCCACATTATGGACTGCTTGCATTGACAACCACACCACGACGCTACTGGATGTACCGAGTGTCCAAGCTGCATTGCTGTGGCAATCTGGCCCAAAGGATGGTCATCTCATACATCAGTATTTGTTCGCAGACGATGAACACACGCATCATCTGCTAGGAGGATCCAGCCACGCAAGGACATCATACTGCACCTGCCAACGACACAGTTCTATCAGCTTCGTAAGGTCATCATACTGCACCTGCATATGACACCTACAAAGGGAACAAAACAGTATTTTTCCACGATTTCAAGAACTTACAGGATCTGCAGTACAGTAACAGCCTCCTCCATGATTAATAACTGTGATGGTGTCAAAGTTTTAAAAAAACTTTCGAAACTTGCAAAGTTGGTACTATAACAGTTCACCTGCTCTATCGAGACGAAATGAAGGTAGCTTCATTGAGAAATACGGACCTGGAAATTGGAGTAGCATTTTCGTTATGACACCCATTAGACAAGGTTCTTCTAAACGAACAACTCTCTTTTGAACAGTACATCAAAGAAGGCAATACATGAGGGATGAAATCAGTGACTTCCTATGGTTAATTACAAAAAGAAAATACAAAAAATGACCACTGTGTACTAACATGAAACTTGTACGTTGTGTGACCAACACGGAATGAGTGTTCTAGAATGATACTAACTGTAACGATGTTCTTATGATTTCTAGGCAAGTTTTGCAGATGTGAAGCTGCTAAAGCATTTATGAGGTCCATTTTATATGCTGATCAACTAGCATGAACCTGACTCTATGGAATCTACATACACATCTGAAATGCATCAACCTATCCTCTCAGGTAATGTCATACTACCGATTATGAAGGCAACCATAGAAGAGAAGCCGAAATATTTGTAATGGATGAAATCAAAACATAGTACAACAAAACAGATGGAAGGATAATATTTTTCTTTTTTGGAACGTTTAGAAGGATAAGATTTTTTAGGTACTCAAAAAACATATTTATTGGAACCTAATATCCTACTATGCTAGTATTGGCACAAACAAACAAATAGAAAGGAAAAAAGGTCAGGTCAGGATTGAACAAAACTGAGAAACCTAAGTTTCATCGCCATGGTTGTGAGAGTGAGATGACAGTGTTTGACAAAGCTGCTCGACGACCTCTAAAGATAGCAGACTTGAGCACATTATACTGATCAACAACTGAGTTGTACAACGTCTCTGAGAATGTTTCCCTGCCCTGTATGAAAGAAGGAAAGCCAAACACATTCACTGTTAACAAATTTCCAACAGAAAAACAACACTAAACAAAGAAAGACAGTATTCCATATTTCCATATGTAAAATTAACATCATCAGTGTGAAAAAGCTGAATGTAACTTGGAGAACTTATATGCATTGTGCGAAGTTTTAAAATTCAAAAGAATAACAGCACCGAGAAACCTAGCATTGCAACAATGGAATTCAGCCACCAGTCAAAAGCGATATCGATGGAGTAGGTGATATCAATATACAATCAAAACAAAATTCAGTGGAACCAAATACCAAATTGCACAGTAATGCAACGGTTGCTTGACTACTACCCTTCAAATATAAACAATAACTGTCCAGTTATTAATGACTTACGGTTTCATACCCTGCAAAAGGAAGAAAGATGCAAGAATGTGTCTGTTCACTCTAAGAAGCCTTTTGTGTGAAAGGGCCTACATTTGATGCATTACTTGACCTATCCAATAATTTCAACTTTGCTAATAGTGTAAATATCTAAACACTTCCACCACATAGACCAAGTATATGAATTTTGACAATGACACTACAAATACTATTATACATACACATTAAAAGAGGCTGCCCCACAGCCCTTGTCCCACCAAACAAAAAAGTACACAGAATAAGTATGTTTGGGTAAATCGGTTTACAAGCTAGCACAACTGTACAAGTTAGGCCGCAATTGACAGGCACCAAAAGTTTTTTGGAATATTGACTCCTACCGACAAGCCTTACAATGTTACTTCACAAAAACTAGTACCAGCGCATCACCGCTACCAAAAGGTTAAAAGACATCATACTATCATAGTATACAGCTATTATTGAAAACAAACCTTATCAGGATTCTGAGCATGAGCAGTAACATCCCCATATTTTAATTCGTCGGCTACTGACAAGCCTACTCCATGAAAGGATATTACCCTTTGCTCACCAATATCTTTCTCAACCTTTCAAATTTAAAAAGGAAAAATCAAAGTGGTTCTCTGATAAAAATATCTAAAATGGTGATATGTAGCAACTAACCATACCTGTTGTGGTGGTGGCATAATCTCGTAGCATAGCAACGATAGTGGATATATGTGCCCAGGAACACCAGAATGCTCCAGAAGCCTCCTCATATTGTCCACTGCGGATACATCAAATGGCGCCTGCCCATGTTTTTGTAAGTGGCAAACAAGGCAAAGATAAGGGTAAACAATAGAAAATTTATGGCCTTGACAAACATTATATTGGTTTAATAGACATTTTCTTGTCACCCATGTCCACAGTTCTGCCACAGTACCACATCATTTCCTTCGTCAACAATGTCATTAAATTAAATTTAAAAGATGCATAATGATCTATACCAAACTAGCTAAACATGATAAGACAATCAAACCATATGGAAAAACAAGACCAGCAGGCCAGAGAACATACCGGGTGCCATTCTCCTGTCAAAGGATCTGGACGGTCTCTACCACCACTTGGTGCTATCCAGATTATATGTGAACCGCCACTACATAATATTGTAAAAGATAAGCATTAAGCCCATGTAAGAAAACAGGTGAAAATAGCTTCGTGCAAAACATGATTTCACTGGTCAAATCTTTGTCTTAAAAGAGAAGAAAGCCAGTTCCACAATCGCAAACACATAAAGGATTGGTTATGAATGCATCATCTCTTTAACTCTATGTGCATTTGACCACAATGAATAACCATATCCGTACACAAGCACTAGGTGCTAACTTTAGCATGTTATAAACCTAACAACTGTACCATGTATTTCACTAAAATTCACTCACTACTTGTACACTTCTAGTACAAGTAGTCATAGTTAAAACATCCGTGAGAAAGAGACTGTTTATTCATAGCAAAAAGAGGTGAAAACTAACATGTTATTGTAAGGGAAGAATACCGTAAAAGCAAAGCCATTTCCTTGAGACTTCGAGTATTTGCCCTCCTCTTCATCTCAATTAACTCAGGGAAATCATTCATATGCTTTTTGGAGTACACACAAATGAGATTTCTGCTGGGAGAAAATGCTGAAGTGACAAACTGATATATTTTCCAACAAAAGGAGTAGAGGAAGGCAGAAATCAATAATTCAGCATTATCATATAAACTTATGGGGTGGAGAAAAAGACCTTCCCATACTAAATGGCTTGCAAAGTGGATCAGTGACAACCCTATCGCCAGCAACATAAACCTACAGCAGATGGATTATTGATGCTAATGGGATTAGCTTGTGATGACCCACAAGTAAATTTACAGTATGCTGAATAAACTCCCTTACTATGTTTTCACTAATCCACGGATTGCTTCTTTCAAGCAACAAGGCAATAATTGCTGGATCTGCTTCTGTCTGATGGTTGGACATCAGAACAACATTATGACCCTACAATGATCACATAAGAATCCTTCAGTAAACAATCTTTAAAATATTGGATTGAAAGAAGTATGTAACCAATGCATATTTGGTGCTTCCACAAGTAACAGAAGCAACTTAGCTACAGAATTAAAGGGACGCCATGTTCGCCAATAAACTAAAAAAATGCCATCCTCTGAAACTTAATAATAGGCTCATGATGCCCTTATATATGCAAATCTTGTTTGCATCAGTCTTCCAGTAAGCATCTCTAAACAATTTTCAAACAAGAAAAAGAAAACAGAAGTATCAATTCCAATGTGGCCTTTGGAGGGTGCTACGCAAATCTTGTTTGCATCAGTCTTCCAGTAAACATCTTACTCCTTTTACCTCCTGACATATGATTGCTGAGTTATCAATAATTCAATACACAATAACATAATAGTGGTTTCCATTCTCCTTCTATTTTTGAAAAAAAATCGTGATGGTTCGCATTTACTGCAACATTAAAGAGGTTTCATGATCAAAGAAGCTAGTGATTGACAATAAATAAAGAAAACAGGAAATACAATGAAGGTTAGACAAATTAACCTGCCGGAGCTTCTCTTCCATGTCATGGAAAACAGAAATGTTACCAACATAAGAATTCCTGAGCATATATAGTGAAAAAGGAAGCAGGATAAGGAAACCATAGTGATAGGCTAGAGATCAGTTTAAAAGGCATGTTAATGTAGAAAGTAACCTGACATGTGATGGTAATAAAATAAACAAAAGGATGTTAATAAATGCCCCTATATAGTTGACTGAAGATATATCTCTGGCCAAACCATTAGTTAAAAATTAAAATAACTACTTGTTGCAAGAAAACGGAACACATCTTCCACATCTGGAGATGCAGGCCAGATATTATACATAAAGCATAGATTTATCATTTTCATCTATACAGGACATCGTATGAAACCCATCAAACTAGAACTTTCAACAAGAAGATGGAAATATCTGTGCAAAGCATTCGGAAGTCATCAGTCTGCATTTGTGCTACAAACTGTGAAAGTGTGCATATCGTGATTGAAACAAAGAATTGAAGAGCATTGAACAGTCTATGTTATAGATAATTAATGTGCACCTCATAGAAGCAGTAAGAGATTATATCATCAACGCTGGTAAGGCATAATGTAACAACTTGTCCATTTCAGTTTAAAGAGGATATCCATGACAAGTACTGGCACAGCGAACTTTACATGAAATTATTTCAACCAAAGCCTCCTAGATGTCCTCAGCCCAGATTTTGCTTTACCTAAAATTGATCAGTGGCCTGATGTAGTTCTGACCAAACATGTAGTAGTCGAATGGCTCTCTGACTGCTTTGTGATAAGGTGGAAAGGTAAATGGGTTCTGCAGAAGCATGAAGCTTGATGTAAAACAGCATCTTGGAAGATAAAACAAAATTGCAAAGGAATGGGTATAGAAGGTAGAACCTCTACATCCAACAGAACACGATCAAATAAAGCCGTCATATTGGAAAGCATGATTTCATACGCATTTGGATCACCGTTTTGCAGGACCTAGTAAACACGGACACATGTCACGGAAATAAGGATGATCTTTAAAGGTAGCAAGTAATTAAGGATCCATTTGTGGCGTATACCGCATTCTTGTAATTGTAGTACAGCTCTTGCAGGTTGTCAGCAACATCTGCGGGCAACTTGCATTTCTCCACCTCCTTTCTGATGTGAGAAATGAGCTCTGCATGTCACAAGAAACGAAACAACAAACTCGTCATTCTCCCTCCCTTCCCATGTAACTGATGATTCCATACGAATGCCACCCGCAGGTTCACTCCTACTACACCCGCTGAGAAAAATCCGTACTGGCGCGAATGCAAGTTGCCGCGAGCGTGAAAAGAGGAGAATCCAATCGGAGGGGTTGGGGTGGGTTCTCTTATGGAAGGAAGAGGCGAGGTGCGTTTGGGTTGGGAGCAGCAAACCTTGCTCGTTGCGCGCGTCGAGCAGGGGCGAGGAACCGACGACCTCCTCGGAGGCGAGGACGGCGCCCTTGGCCGGGAGCCGCGGGGGCCCGGCCGCCCTCCACGCGGAGTTGGCCTGGAGGCGGAGCCGGGAACGGCAGAGCGTGGAGGAGGCGGCCAGTATGGCGGCTCGAGGTCGAGGGGAGGCCCAGGCCGGGGAGGAGGCGCCTCCGGCGAGCGCGGCTAGCGGCGGCGCTTGCATGGAAGGTTCTAGAAACCTGATCCGAAAACCCTAGTGGGAGGTGGCGGGCGGCGCGCCTCGGGATTTGTGCGCCAATGCACGTCGCACCAGGGAGGTGATTATATATTTTTTTTGTTTCTTTCTATCAAAAAAAGAGAGAGAAGAAAATCCGCGTCCGCGGGCACATTGCCACCGCTCTTGCGTCCCTGTCGTGTCGCCTCTACCCTTTTCTTTTGCAGACCAGCATTATTTAAAAAGCACACTAATAACATAGGAACCAAATAGAAATACACCTCCAAAACAGAGGATCCCAAGCATAAGAATCTCGCCTCTCCTCGAGGAGCTCCTCAATAATAGGATTCTAAAAACATAAGAATCCTAAATTCGGGCTGAGATATTTGGGCATGTTAAATCCCTAAGGTCGAAATTTCCGTAAATTCTTCATAGGTGTTAGTTGAAAAATATAGAAATTTTGAGATTACACAGTAATTTAGTAGATAGATAATGGATTGATGGAAGAGAAGTTGCATCATAGTTCTTAAAGATGTTAGACCTTATGCTATAAATCCTTCAAAATTTTGGACGAATTTTTGTTGTCCTATGGATTTTCTTTGAAGCGATTCTACATAAATCAATTTTTACCTTTGGATTGGATTCTTCTTTTTTTCTTTAAAATTCATTTGAATCAAAGAGACCTATTTTTGGTGGATGCTTACCTTCCTTCGAAATCATATGAATTCAACGGGATGCAGGCATCCGGGTTGTTGGTGTCGCCATGGACTAGCAACACTATATTTTGTCTTATAACAAAGAAATGATCTAATATAATGCCACTCCAAAGATTGATAATTATATATTTGTCACTCATATGTTATTGACATGCAAGTCTTGGGCCCACATATTAGTAACACATGAGTGATAAATATGGAATTGCCAATGTTTGGATGCGGCACATATGGAAATCTCGCAATAAAACATATCTGCTCATCATATACTTAAGAGAATCATGTAGGGTGGCCTAAAAGGCATTGAATTGCTTGACCCTAGTACTAAGATCCGCCCCTGCCCACGGAAATTGATTCCTACAATTTTTCAATGGAAATCCCAAGAACCAAAGAAGGCCTAATTGTTGTTTTATCCATCATTCAATTTCTTATATAGCTGTTGGCTAATTATTTTATTTGTTATAGCACAGAATGAAGCAAACAAGGATAGGATGGAGGCCTATAGTTGTATAACTAGAACGATTCAGATTATTCCCATAGGGAATATTTGATTTAAAGAGTTTTTAAAGAAAATATATAAGAGTCTAATTCAAAGGGAAAAAATTACGTAGAAGTATGTGATTTGTAGGATTGCTTCAAAGGAATTTTTTAGGATAGAAAATTATCCTTTAAATTTTGGAGGATTTCCGAAATGAGCTCTAACACTTGTTTGAAATCCCTTCAAGAGTTCTCATGCAAATTTTCTCCTCTCTCTATTATCTATTGATCAACTAGCATTTAATCTTAAAATTCTTTTATGTTTTTATGTGGTATAATTTAACAGCATACTTGAACGATTCGTATGAATTTAAATCGAGCAAGATTCATGAAGTCGAGACATCTCAATTATTTTTTTTTATATATTCCTAGTCTATAGGCACAAAACCGTTGCATTTATCTACTTTTATATGTGTGGATATGCGTAGAAACAAACATGTACTAATTAAAAACAAAAGGGTAAATTGCATCCATGTCACTACTAAGTTGGATTATCTCACAAATGCCACCATAAAGTCGATATTAGCAAGCAAGCCATTATAAAGTGAGATTCCTTCTAAAATAATGCCACCGTGGACTTTTTTACCCCATTAGCACTCTTCAGAATTTACATCAATTTTGTCGTTCCTCTACTTCCTCAATTTTCTCACTCATCCCCCTTCTTCCTCTATCGCCGTCGCTAGACCATCTCTTCTTCCTCTCTCTCCCCTCCCCCTGCCATGTTGCACCACCTCCTTCCCTGTAATGCATTAGAAAAAAAAGAGTATTGTGCCGGCTCGGCCCAGCCGGCCACCTCTCCACCGACCCCAATAATAGGGAAAAATCTAGATTGTTCTAGCCCTCTCCTCCCATCTTTCTCTATCTCTCGAACTCTCTCTCCCTCTCTTTTTACCAAAGAGCAAAGAACAGAAGCAGTAGTGCCATCTTCATCATACCATCACCAACCTCCTCACTACACCGCCACCACCACCACACACCACCACTGTCACCACACATCACACCACGGGCGCCGTTGGAGCAAAGAATTGTTGGCATCCTCATCGAATCGGCCATCGCCTCACCACCTGCCGCTTCCACCAAGATCTCCTCCGCCGCCTCTAGTGCTGCCGCCTCACCACCGGTCGAAGTGAAGAAGGAAGGGAAGAAGGGAAGGCCGGTGCCAAGGAAAGGGGAAGGAGAAGAGAGCAGCCGGGCCTAGGAAAGAAGAAGAAAGAAGAAGGGAAGAAGAAGAAGAAGAGAGAAAGGAGAAGAAGGAAAGGGAGGCCTAGGGTTTGGGCTCCAATTTAGGGTAACGAGATTTTTCCCCCAAGCCCTGCTATCTAGTTCTTTTGTAGTGTTCATTACGAACTTTCGAGGGAGATTATGACCCTAGATTAGAGGTTCTTTGTTTCGAATATTCGAATCGCCTATGCAGCGGCCTGCGGCTCTTTTTCAGGGCACTTAAGCTGAGATTCTGTGGGCGGTGATGTTGTAGATTGTAGGTTATGTTTTTATCTTTCCATCGAGTCCAAGAACGCGAGAATCAGCCAAGTGGTTTAGGAGTTATGGCCCTCACAAGTGAGCTGCCCTGAATTTCCAGATTTCCGGTTTCCAGGCGATTAGTTCGGTATCGTGTGATTTTAGTATTGGGGAATCGATGGATAGGCTCGATTATTATTTGTTGTTAGTATAACCATTGGTTAATTAATATTGAGAATCTGCCCTTGGTTTAGGAGGTGCTGCCGCCTCAGGATTGGGGACATCTTCGCCACACGACGTCCTTAGGGGTTGAGAGGCAAGTGCATATTTTAACCAAAGTGCTTGATGGATATTGCTATGTTCTGTTTATCTAGTATCATTTAAACGGTGGTATCATTTGTATATATTGCTTGTGCTAGTGAAATGCATAATATGGATTGTTACGAGGTAAGAGCTAAATGACAATCATTTGCATTCATGTGCATGGGCCGGGCCAGATACTGATCATATAACTAGTCTGGAGCACCTCGGGCTTAGTCGGTGAGAAAGCTATATGATCAGGCCTGTGAGCTCTAAGTCCTACGGGAGTAGGCACTCCACGGGAGTGGAGTAATTCGACCCTGTATGAAAAAGGACAAGGTAGGGCAGAGGTAGGTCATCGACGGGCGAACACCTGCTATACCTGTCAATTGAGCCTCATCTTGGCAGTTTGGCATCCAACCATCACATATATGGCTGAGTAAGGCCTCGTTTGGCACAGCTCCAGCTCCACCAAAATTGGTGGAGTTGGTGGAGCACCCTATTTCTAACTTCAGAAATTTATGGAGCTAAAGTTGTGGGTATATTGAGGATGTTTAAGTGAATCATCTTATTTATATTTTAAACTAAAAATATAAATTTAAGTCACTTTATTTTAACATATAAACTCCATATCTGAGGTGGAGCTAGGAGCTGGAGCTGTGCCAAACAGAGTCTAAGTAGGCTAGCATGCATTGGATGGTTGCACTCACTACTTGACTTATCTAGCTGCATGCATGTTGTTGAGCCTCGGGAGTTTGGGAACAACCGGCCTTACGAGAGACGGGAGGGAAGAATGGGTCGCGAATGTGATCGGAAGGTTAGCACATGGTGTGAGTTTATTGATTTTCTTGGTTTTTTGATTTCTGGCACTTAGAAACCAAACCAAAACCAAAAACAGAATAGATCTGAAATAAAAACCGTAAAAATAAAAAATGTAGAGTATTTTGGTTCTTTTCGGTTTCGATTTTTTTCCACTCCTAGTCACGCGGTCATTGCGTCGTCGTGCTTTATGAGCGGGGTGTAGAGCCAAGGAGATAAGGGCAACTGTGCCAAGCCGCCAGGTTGCACAGGGCCACCGCATCACCGGAGCTACACGTTGAGTTGTGAGGGATGTCGCGATGCTTAAAGGCTGGTCGCTACGTCGCCTGTGCCATGCACTTTGTTTGGTCGTCCTGTCTCCCGCACGCTTTCCACTGTCCCACACGGTCACACACCTTTATTTGGGTGGGATGGTTGAGAAGAGAGAGAGAGGTGGAGAGTTTCGATAGTGAATACTAGAGAGGAAGTCTCTCTCTAGGTTGAACCCATTTGATGGAAATGGTTTACGTTAGGGCCTATGAGTTGTAAAGTGTTTCTGGTTCGGGTTGAGTAGTGGTATACTACAGCGGGCCTAGTTTGATAGATTGGTTTGAGGATGGATTGGATTTCAACCCATTACCAGGCCTAGATATACGTGATCCCTCGAAAATCAACTGGATTTGATAAAATAGGGCTTCCTTATGCAATTAAAATGCTGCTCTAGTACCTGTCGACGATTTGCGTCGGCAATGTATTTTAGGGGGCGATGCGAAAGATCACAACTACGATGGTAGCACAGGGAGCCGAATTTATACAGGTTCGGGCCCTCAGGGGGAGGTAATACCCTACTACTGTGCTCGTGGATTGTATTATGGTGGATGATGATGATGATTGGAAGATGTGGGATTGGATCTCGAACTAGGGGCCCCGGACCCCCTTTATATAGTGCAGGGGGTCGGATTACAGATAGAATCCCTAATCCGCTTATGGAAGATACAGATGTAACCGATTCAGTTACGCCTATATCCATGTATTCGAGTAGGAAACGAATCCGTTTCCTTGTAGATCATGCCGGGCCGCGCCATCCTCCAAGCCTGCCTTCTGGAAGGCCTAATTGACTCGGCCCAAGGAGGCGGTACGTCTTGTAGTATACCTTCAGATACCTAGGGTCCATGTTTTCCACAGTAGCCCCTGAGTGCTTCGGGACTGGGTTGTCTTGATTCGGGGTTCGGCTCGCAATCCTTCAGATGTTTACCCGAGTGACATCACTTTTCGTCTGGCTGATAGAGTCTGCTCGCCGAGTAACCTGCTGATCAAACAACACAGTTGCAAAGAACTCGAGAAAAATTCTCAAGTTTATTAAATATGTCTGGCACCCAGCCCGACAAATCGGAATGCTGGCTAATGGCCCCACGGAGGGGCATACCAGAAGAGTGGATTTTGCCGAGTGTGCAGTGCCACCAGCGTTATCCTCCATGTTACAACTTATGACATTCAAGCCTGGCTTGCAGAGCTCGATATTCGATCCAACATAGGATATGCCACAACTTGCGTAGGGTATTCAGACGCCTTGATCCGACTAATGCGGACTCAAACTAGTGATCCCTAGAGGAATACGCCCGTCTCCAAGTTGAGATCCTCCTAGTGGTGTTTGTTTTGGCGACAAAAGATCCGGAGATGTACCACTGAGACCCAACTGAAGAGATAACTCTTTGACGCCTAATCCGATTATAAAATCGGACCAGCCATTGACCCTAAGAGGTACGCCAAGAGCTGGATTAATTACCCAGATGGTGCTTGTCTTGATGACAAACGATCCGGAGATGTACCACCAGGACAATTTTGAAGAACTTCCGATGCGCGGTTCGGCTAAAAAGCCAAACCGACCACCATCCCCAGGGGGCACATCAAAAGCTGGGTCGCAACTTTGGGAAGCGCCCAATCCTCGAATTGAAGACTGGCAATGAGCCCAACAGAGGCACGCTTATTTTCCGACTAAGTCGACCGAGTGACACTGCATCGAGTAAGTCGTGGTACTCCACGCCCTTATAGAGCATGTTCTCGAGGACTTAAATCAGTGCCCAAGTCTTGAAACGATAATTTTAGGGCTTCATTTCCTTCCCGCCTTGCACAGAAACGAAACGTTGCCCGCTTCCTTTAAGTGAAGCCAACCAGTGAGTTTGAACCGGTACGCTCACACTGTGGGCCCAAACCATTCACCTTCCCGAAATCCTCCGCTAGGATTTTCGTGCTTCCGCCGCCTCCAAGCAATCCTAGCGCCGCCGCCATTGCCAAGCTTCAGATCCGCCACATTCCAATGGCGGGGGACTGGGCAACCTCAAACACCACCGATGAGCGGCTGCAAGCCCTTGTTGACGCCAGCGTTCTTCCGACGCCGGAGCTCATCGATTGGGGCGCCGCCGCAGGTGAATCCTTCCCCACTCCTCATCAAGAGGAGATTGTTGTCTTTGAATCCTTCTTCTCCCGCTGGTTCGGGCTCCCCGCATCCTCCTTTCTTTGCGGTTTGCTTCATCATTATGGGATTAAGCTTTTTCATTTGAATCCCAATTCCATCCTTCAACTTTCAGTTTTTGTTCATCTTTGTGAGGCTTTTCTGGGGATCGCTCCCCATTTCGCCCTTTTCCGTCATCTCTTCTTCTTGAAGGCCTACCCCACCGACAATGCCCCTAAGGCTGTTGGCGGGGCCGGATTCCAACTCCGGAGCGGCCTCAAGAAGGAGTATTTTGCCTTGCCGCTTTGGACTTCTTTGAAGGGGTGGCATCAGGATTGGTTTTACTATTCCAATCCTCCCCCCAGTCTTCCTTGTTTTGATGGGAGAAAGCCCCGAGCTTCCTCCTCTTGGAACTCTCCCCCTCCTTCTTCTGAAATGGATCAGGTGACCGAGTTACTCGGCCTGATCCAACATCTCAAAGAAGAGGGGCTGACCGGCGTTATATAGTCAAGTTTCCTTCACGAAACGCCAGTGCGCCCACTCAAGGAGAGGATCAGGCTCGGGTTCGAGTACACCAGGCCATCCGACTCTACTAGAGAAACAGATGTCCCAATCTCTAACTCGGACACCATTGATCGACTCTCCGAGTTCTTCGCTCCCGGAACTATTTTTTCAAATCCAAGGAGTCCCAGGAGCTTCTCCCTTAACTATCCACCTCCTGAGGTAAGATTCGAGTATTTTTTTGCTTGCGTTGAACACCAGGCAACCCTGCTGTTTGAGCTTATTTGGGGATGCCGTGCTCCTATGCAGGCCGCCGGGCCTTCGTGTCCGCGGCCCTAACTCCTGATGCTCCTGCCAACAAGGGCGAGAAGCGCCCAGGGGGAGAACTTGAAGACACCCCGGCCGCCAAGAAAGGCAAGGGCTCGGCTCCCTTAGTGGAGGAAAACGTCCCGCCGTCCGGAGGACGCGGCCAGCGAAGCTCGGGGCCAAAGGTGGGTGAGGCTCCCAAAAAGGGAACGGGCCAACCAACTTTGGCTTCCAGGTGTAATCAGGGGACTCACCCCCCAAGGACGGGCGGTAGTACGACGCCAAAGGGGGAAAAGAATTCAACCCCTCAGGCTAGGCCGAGAGGCCCTCCCGACGCCTCTTCGAGCGAGGCTTCCTCTCGAAAGGGCGCCGACATCAAGATTAAGACCACCAACCGGTAAGCTCAACTTCGCCACCCTCCGACAATCTTCCTTTGCATTTTCTCTGACCGAAATATTCCCTATTTCAGAAAACCATTGGTAGAGGTTCCGTCAAGTCGCCCGACCGAGCCGGTATCAGAGCCTGCCAAGCCGAGTCAGGGGGCTCCTCCTCCATCAGCGATCAGGTGCCCCACCAAAGAAGCCGTGAAGCCGCTGCCGAGAACCGGGTCGGGAGAGGTACTACCGCCTGCCTCGACCCTAGTCCGTCTGGCCGAGGCGGCGTGGGGCCGAGCTAACGATAGAGGAGATCCTCCGCCAACCCCACCTTCCTAAAGGAGATCGAGCCAAAGCTCTCGCGGGCCGAGGGACGAGGTCGAATCGGGCCCTTGTTGACGACGAGGCCGAGGAAGAGATGAGGAAAGTCTTTTCGAGTTTGTCGCCGAGCGCGCCGAATGGCTCGGGTAAGCTTCTTGATTTGTGGAGTAAATCTTCTTTTGCTCAAGTTAGGATGATGACCATCCTTCGTCTTTGCAGGAACTTGGTGATTACTCCGAGAGGAAAACCAAGTTCCTCAATTACTTCCTCCCCCAAATAGAACGGATTAAATCCGTGGAAGGGGAGGTCATCGGGGTCTGAACCGAGGCAGCCAAGGAGCGCCGGAGTCTGCAGTTCGGATATGAGCCGCAGACGAAAAGTTCGACCTTGCGAGTTCCCTCCGGTGTAAGTACCCTGACCTGAGTCAGAATTTGCTTGTCTTGCATGTGACTGGATGACGTTGTGTCTCGCATCATGTGTAGCACGTGATGCCACGATCGCCAGGCTTCAAGCGGAGAAGCTGGCCCTGGAGAAGTCGGAGGCCAAAGCCGTCGCCGAGTTGGAGGGTAAGCCCCCAAACCCGACCGACTCTGAACCCCCAGTGTTTACACGGTTATGTAATCGTGCATTCCGTGCTCTTTGACAGAGCATAGGAGGAAGACGCTATCGCAGTATGACGTTCTTCAAGAGAACGCCAAGATCGCGCAAGCCGGATATGATGAGCTTTTGGTGGTGGTGGAACCCACTCGACGCCAACTCTATGCTGGTGAAGTCGAGCCGAGCTCTCGGGCCGAGCTGATCCAGAGGTGGACCGAAGCCCCCAAGCAACTGAAGGTGCGGCTAAGGGAAATCGGCCTAACGAGTTCCAGTCAAGTGCTGGGAATCGTCAGGCCGCACTATCCTCGAATCGATCTTGACGCTGTCAAGGATGGCTTCACCTGCTCGGAAGAGGGGGCGATGGCGCTGCTCGAGGAAGTGAAGCCGACCGCCGAATGCCTTTTAGACAACTTAGAGTTAGATTTCCTGTAAAGATATAGGAACTCGTAAATTACCCATGTATATGACTTCCATTTTCGACATGGCATATGCTAACCGTCTTTTCCCCACTTAAGTCATAGCTCTGGCCCAAATAAACTTTGTTCCTTTGTTACTTGGAACGATTTATGCTAGGCTTCATCATAGACTTAAAAGAGAAAAAATCGATTAGGTATTGGTGAGGCGCAGAATGCACCTAATTAGGTGTAGCCCCCGACTTACTAGTTTCGAGGTAGTAATGTCGAGTTAGATAAAGATTAGGTGCGCGATTGCGCACCTAATTTGGTGTAGCCCCCGACTTACTACTTAATTGTCATACAAATAAGTAGCAAGTCAGAAACTGAATTGCATAAGCGTTAAGACAATGTGAGCGAAAACTTATCTTTATTTAATTGTGAACATGGATTACAATAGCCGTTAGGTATAGCAATCGACGCGATCGCTGATGTTCCTTTGCCTGCACGAGCCTCGGGCGATCGGCCGAGTGATGTGAGGACGTCCTGATCTACTTGCGGAAGAACGTCGGACGCCTCTTTACTCATAATCTTTGCCAGGCCTGATGCCTGACCTAGTTGGCTTCTTGCTTGGTAGAACGCCCTCGTCGCGGAGGGTGGTGGCCGCCTGCCGGATCTTGTCCAACTCAGCTGCCGCCTCGATGGACCGGGCGAAGTCACAATTTTCCCTATCGAGGAGATGGGAAAACTTGACATCTCCACAGATCGTGATTACGCCCCGCGGACCTGGCATCTTCATAACCAGATAGGTATAGTGTGGGACAGCCATGAACTTGGCCAAGCCCGGCCTTCCCAAGATCGCATGATATGCCGTCTCGAAATCGGCCACCTCAAAACTGAGGTTTTCCGTGCGGTAATTATCCCGAGTTCCGAAGGTGACAGAAAGAGCGATTTTCCCAATTGGCACCGATAAGGTTCCCAAAATTATACCATGGAACCAAGACGCCTGCTCACTGAGCGCCGTTTGGGATCTCGTGATCTCGCCCGAGTCTTAGCGAAAAGGATATTCAATCCACTCCCACCATCAACCAGACCTTGCGTGGTCGGACGTCCCCAGACTACGTGATCCGTGATGAGTGGATATCTTCCCGGCAAAGGACGTGATCTGGGTGATCTGAAGCGATCAAATATGATCGAATTTCGCACCACCGGAGATACCCGGGTCACCAAATAGCTGCATTGATTTCCGACGGTAAGCTTTTGCTTACGCTTGACTCATATGCATCCGATCCCGAATATGTAGTTGAGCTCTCACTCGGTTTCTTGGTAAGCTTCGCCTCGGGAGGGTCGCGCTTGTCATCTTGCTTGGCATCTCTGAGTGTCATTGTTGATCCTCAACAACTTCTTCAAGATGTTGCAGTTCTTGGCTACATGCTTCCCGTTTGGATGGAAAGGACACGGCGCCTCCATGACTTTATTGTAGTCGGCGGGCCGAGGCGGCCTTAGCCGACCCTGATCCGCGGCCACTACCATCTCTTCACCCTTGTGCTTCTTGTCCTTCTTGGAGGACGACTCGGGCCTGTCCTTCTTGCCTTCATGCTTGCTTGGGTGATTCTCTTGACGCTCAGCGAGAGCATCCGAGGCGGTAGCATATCGATCCGCCAAGGCGAACATCTCCTTGACGGTAGTCGGAGGCTTCCGAGACATCTTCTTGATTAGATCGGGGTCGCAAACTCCTTTTTGGAAGGCTGCGACGATGACCGCCTCTGAGATCTCCCGGATTGTATTCTTCTTTTTGGTAAAACGCCGAATGAAATCCCTTAACGACTCATCTTTTTTCTGATGAGTCTAATAAAGGTCCCATTGGGTTCCAGGCTTCTCGTAAGTGCCTTGGAAATTGGCAATGAACTGGTCGCAGAGTTCTCCCCAGGAATCGATCGAGTTCTCTGGAAGGCCCGCGAGCCAGTTCTGAGCCGGAGGGGTTAACATGACGGGCAAATAATTTGCCATCACGTCAGATCCTCCACCGCGCCTTGATCGCCAAAGAATAAATCAGAACCAAGCCTCGGGGTTCCGCTTCTCCATCAAATTTCACAATGCCTTTAGGGTTGAACCCCGCCGCTTTACTGCTTGAGTCGGGAGAATGCCTTGATCCTGCCGATCAACCCTTCCGCGGAAGGAGATCGTCGGGGAGATTCCGGCGGTGGGTACGGCGCGCCGATCTTCGCCTCGCTCCTCGAGCCGGGCTTCGATGTCGAGGCGAGGTCGCGGCTTGCACTCTGGCGGGCGTCTTGCGCGACCGTGTGGTGCCGATCGCGCGAGTACTACTCAGAGTACCGCTTTAGCCGAATCGGTCGGTTGATCCCGAGTGTTTGGACGGCCGCCGCCGTCATCATGGCCTTGATTTGTTCCATGATCGGCGTTGGGGTTGTTCTCCAAGCAAAGGGCCAACATTGTCCAGAGGGTCTTACAAGCGAGGATGTTTTCTTTGTGGCGTCACGGAAGACCGAGTGATCTCCCATACGCATTTGAAGCGGTTTCCCGGACTTTCTCGCACGACCGCAGTAATTGGTTGCGCAAGTATTCTCCGCCAGCGGTTTGGTTCGCTCTGCCTCACTGCGGCGCCGGCCGATCCAGAGGCTTGGCCGCCCAAAGATGTAGACGCCATGAAATCGGAAACTATTGGCGCTCTCTTCCAACTCGGATTCCGAGAAGGAAAGGCTCAACCAGTCCTGATTCGTTGGCTCATCGATAGGAGTGATTATAACTCCCACCTCACGTGCAGGATCTCTGGTCACAAGGGGATCCGACTGAGTTTCGGCAGAACGAATCTGCTGGAAACTTTCAGTCGAATTGACCAGTCCGAATGACATAGCCACTCGGGAATTTAGCCTGACTTGAGTTGTCCCCGAGTCTTGACTCAGAAAGCTCGTCCTAGTGTGTATGTGTCGTGTCCCGCTCCTTAGCTCGGATTGGAAAAGCCGGCATGTTATCCGATGGAAAACAGTGGTTGAGTTTCCAAATTCGAACGGGGCGGACCACGACTGAGGGATTGTAACTCCCGACTGGTTCTGAGAACGATCCTGGCCAAGAGTCGGATCACCACTTGATGCTTCGTCAACATGAAGAGCTGGCGAAGAGAGAAGCGGTGGATCCCGACCGTAACCGAAGGGAAACCCAGCGGTAGGCCAGTCGGAATCATCATCATCAGATCGGATCTCCTCTGGATCGGAATCCAGGGAAGAGATCCTAAAGTGGTGAGGCTCGGTCGGAATCGCGTACCATCTCACGTGCGTGGATCGAACGGTTCGCTCACACAACCGCTCTCCGTCGCCGCCATGAAGCCGAGATCTCCGAAGATGAAGCCTTGGCCAGGAGCGTAGGTGAAGACGAATCCACCAATGGAAGCCATCGAAGTCGATGTAATTGATCGTGACGCTAGCCCCTACCTGGCGCGCCAACTGTCGACGATTTGCGTCGACAATGTATTTTAGGGGGCGATGCGAAAGATCACAACTACGATGGTAGCACAGGGAGCCGAATTTATACAGGTTCGGGCCCTCAGGGGGAGGTAATACCCTACTTCTGTGCTCGTGGATTGTATTATGGTGGATGATGATGATAATTGCAAGATGTGGGATTGGATCTCGAACTAGGGGCCCCGGACCCCCTTTATATAGTGCAGGGGGTCGGGTTACAGATAGAATCCCTAATCCGCTTATGGAAGATATAGATGTAACCGATTCAGCTACGCCTATATCCATGTATTCGAGTAGGAAACGAATCCGTTTCCTTGTAGATCATGCCGGGCCGCGCCATCCTCCAAGCCTGCCTTCTGGAAGGCCCAATTGACTCGGCCCAAAGAGACGGTACGTCCTGTAGTATACCTTTAGATACCCAGGACTCATGTTTTCCACAGTACCCTATGTCAATCCATCTACCATTGAAATTCAACGTAGAGCACGTACAATGGTTGAGACAGCAGCTGTCTCTAACTATTGCCATGTCACCTAGAGACAGTGATAGAGACAACATATACAATGGTAGAGATGGTTATACGCTTTTATAGGCAGTTTTGTCACACACAAAGTTTCTTAATTCTCGTGTAGAGTAGAATCTTACATTGGAGACGGCTCAAATATCTATGCATGCTCTCTCTCCTCCATATTATCACATGTCCTATATGGCAACATTTAGAGGTTGTTTATAGATAGCTGACGTGGACCATTGTACATGCTCGTAGTAAATGGTAACGACTCAATAAGGTCGTATTCACATAATCATACATAGAAATAGAAATTGCAGGCACAAAGCATGCAAAATTTAAGAAAAGGTTAGCGTCGCCGCATAGGATCTCTTGCAACAAAGAGTTGATTAGTAGTAGCGTATTTTCTTTAGGCGTCCATGGGAGGAGGAAACCACCCAGAAACTTAGCTAGCCCTTAGGATCTTATCTTAGCTGATGAGCTCCATTGGCGAGAGAGTGCAACATAGGGTTGAACATGAATGGAGCTCGAGTGAGCATGAGCCCGCTCAGATGCACTCGAGGTAGGTTTGGGCTCGGCTCAATAGCATATATAATTTTAGTGAGAGTAGCTATGTTTAAACAAAGATTAACCTTGGAATCCAATAGACTCGATAATATATGATTTTTGTATAAAAGCGCAATTTCAATAAGCTCAAGTAAACTCGGATGAAGCTTGAGCACAAGTATACTAAGTAAAATATGGTTTTATATAGAAATAATCAAGGTTCAGAAAAACTCGGTAGAGCAGCTCATCTAAGCTCTACGAGTTTAGAGCATGTCCAGCAGGGTATTTAAAAAAAGAATATTCTCTATATTTAGAGACTCTCAATCCCTATATCACTCCAGTAGAGTCTTATGCCAATTCCTCTATATTTAGGAATTTTCTTTTCGAGTATCTATATTTAGAGATTCTCTTTCCCGTCTTTATATATTTTTGAGAATAGAGACTCTGTTGGAGATGATAGAAATATAGAGAACGAATAGTGGTTTAAAAAATAGATATAGAGATCCAAATTTAGAGACACCGCTAAAGATACTCTTAGATTGAAGCGTCACCTCTATTCGGTAACTAGGGCACCAAGGTAGAGAAAATGTGAGCACGTCACCTCTAGTAGTACCCCAGTAATGCACGCAACCCACCCTCGAAAAAAAAAATAGTGGGAGATGGCAAAGAAAAATGTGGCCGGGCGAGACCGTTGACCAGGCGTCGATGGTTGGATGTCGGCATCACGCCGTCGCCATTTTGCTTACGGCGCAAGAAAAGAGGCAGCCCAAGCTGCGTGGGCCCACGCGCGTCCGGGGCCCGCATGTCGGCGAGGGTGTGCGAGGCAGGGGCGGTGGCAAAAGCACGGGGGGCAAGTGGGGACGGCAAAGGCCCAATAATTCCAGCAGCGCACGTCTCTCCCTTCCTTCCCCTCGCCTTCCCCCCTTGGCCCTTGCCCTCCCCTGCCTCCTCGCCGCCGCCGCCGCCGCCGCCGCGACGATTCCGGTGGGTATCTGCTCTGACCCTCCTCGTCTCGCCGGAGAAGGAGCCGCCTCACTCTCCTCCGGCCACCGCCGGGGATAAAGTGGGCTCCGCAGGGAAGTCGTGGGGGGGAGAAAGGGGGTTGGATTGGGAGAGATGAAGCGCTCGATTTCGTCCACCGTCATCCTGTTCTCTGCTGACGCCGCCGCCGCTAACCCTAGGTAGGCATCCGTCTGGATCTACGTGTCTTCCTGATCCTTCTGCTGCAGATCGTGATTGATGGTGCAAGATCGTGATTAATTCTACTCTATATTTCTGTCCGCGATCTGGAGGATTTTCTCTTGTAACAGCTACGTTTCCAATTTTTGGATCGGGGTAGCTGATTGTTCGGGGCGATTGTAGATTTAAGATTCCCCATGTGGATTGTGAACTTCTAAATCTAAAATTTTGGGCGTGCGACTGAAATTCCAGTGAATTTTGCGTTAGATTCCACGCTTGTGGTGGATTGCGATGGGGGAAGAAGCCGTCTTCCTCTTCGATCGGAGTTCTGCTGAATTTTACGTTATGCTGCATATGCCTTTGTTAATTTGCGTTATTACCTATTTCGGATATTTTGTTTATTTATGAAGCATATTTTTGCCCCTCTGTGTGCGGTAACGCAGATGAATAATTGTTGTTTCATGATGTTTTTAAACACAAGCAAAATTCCGGCATCAATTCAACATATTGGTCAAACCACCATGTTCTTTTAGTACAAGCTCTATATGTACCCTCTCTACTCTAGTCACTGACCCAGCTTTGATTTCATGAGAAAGGTGCAAACTTTGTATCTCTTTAAATACCTGCAGCTAACCTTCCTCCCCTTGGTCTGAAAATCTTGGACTTGCATACCTGGTTTACTCTTGCTCTGAAATATGTTAGTATAGCGTTTTCACAGCGCTTATATCTGCTAATTTCCCTTTTCAGGATCACTTTGCCTCTGCCCCCTTCTGACCTGACTCCTTTTAGTTTTCTCACAGTGGATAATGAATTTGAGTATATTCAGGAGCTTCTCTGTTAGCTTAGTGTAAATAGTAGACTTGCTGGGGTTTAGTTTCATAGAAAGAATTAGCCTCTGGTTGGTGTTCATTTCTGCTAGCAACAATGGCTGCGATGAACGAAAAGGTGTTGGGTAAATGTGGAAAAAACATAAGTAACCTCAAGAGAAAGCGGAACAGCCCCGCTTCATATTACGCTGATGTCTGCCGCACCTCTGAATTGCATCAGCGTCCTGCCGACAACTCTGCTATTAGGTTGTATGTTGATGAGGATCACAATGCGAACATCGCGTGCCGCTTAAGCAGGCAGATTTTACAGAACTATCAGAATTTCATGACTAGTGCACTGCCAAAGCGTATTCTGCTCCGCCAAGGTGGTCATTGGAAAGATTTTCCAGATAAAATTGTCAAGCTGGCCCAAGATGATTTCAAGACAAAGAAGACAATCACAGAAGTAGGATATCAGAGCCAGCTTTTTTTGCTGGATTTTGTTCACATGACTTTTATAGATTCAAAGACAGGCCTTCAGAGGCCGATAGGCTGGATTGATGAGAATGGAAAGCACTACCTTCCTGAATTATTTGTTGAAGATCAGATATTTTATAGGAAGAAAGATCTTGGCAACGGAAATCATGTGTACGTTAGTGTTGTTCCTAATGGTACACGAGAAATTAATGCCCAGTCTGGAACATCAGAAAGTTCTGCAGAAAGCTCAAACTTTGAGTCTAGTACTGAAGATGTATCCAGTGCTAAGAGAGTCAGGACTGAGAAGATCATAATGGGAAAAAAATATGGTGATGTTAGAGAAACTATTGGCGAAAACGAGCCAGGCAATTTGTGCCCTACAGCTTTCAGTTTTCCATCACATCAAGATAAGCGGGATGTGGAATCAAGTGCTCAACAAGCTAGTTCTGTTGTGCAGAAAATGTTGCTGCAGGGGATGGGTAGTGTCCTTGGTTCCAAGGACATCATTGGGATCTACAGAACACCATTACTCAATAATTGTAAAAAAATTCGTTTTGATCTTTTCAAAAAGCAGGTGCTGGCTACTGAGGGCAAGGGTGGCAATGCCAATATTCGCTACGCCTGGCTTGCTTGCTCCAAATACATCGTGGATGAAATGATGTTGAATGGTGTCCTGAAAGTTCAGAAGCCTGCTAGGTGTCCAGCCTATGGAATTGGCACCCTCCTTGCACCGGCGAATTGTTCCAATACCTGGTATGGTCCTGATCTATGTATCATCCTTTCGGTGAAACTCTAGTGATTATTATTATGCGAAATCCTGTTAACCTCACATCAATTATCTAACCTTATTTACAATTGCTCGCATGTTGCTGCAATCATCTTTTTTTTTTAAAAAAAAAAAATTATTCTACATGTTCACATGTTTTTAGATTTGCAATATTATTACATTAAACTTTTTGAAAATTTAGATACATTCCATTATAAAGTATGACATTTCGAAATATACCACTTCATATGTCAATGACATGTGGACCTAGGACCCACATGTCATTGACACATCGAGTGGCATATTTCCAAATGTGAACAAAGAGTGGCATGAATCTAAATCACCCTTTTTATTTGCATCTCTTAGCAAGTTCCTTTCTTTTCCTAATTGTTGCAAATTTCAATATTTGTATTACTTTATGCAGTGTGAATTACTCTGATGTCGATGAAAATGGCATTGTCCATATGATGTTGTGCCGTGTTATTATGGGGAACGTAGAAATAGTTCACCATGGATCTAAGCAGGACCGGCCTAGTAACGAGTATTTTGATAGTGGTGTAGATGACCTTAAAAACCCGCAACATTACATTGTATGGGATATGAATCTGAATAGTCATGTCTATTCTGAATTTGTAGTCACCATCAAATTGCCTTCTAAAACCAAAGGTAACTAATCACAACTGCTGTCCTTTTGAAATTTTCATTTACTTTTGTGCAATTCGTAATTGGTGGCAGCCCCAAATTTTCTTATGAGCCAGCATTTTCATTCTGTGCCAGATTCCCTTGTCACACAAGAAGATTGTCACAATTCATCTGATGGTTCACTGTTCTTGAGTTCTAGTTCGCCTAAAAATGTTCCACAGGTAAGATACTTTACAATGGGAGTTAATAAATGGTGCTGTCACACTAGAGTCAACTTCTGTTCTCATACAGACAAGTTCCACTGTTGGAGCAGCAGCAGCATGCAGTAATTCAGATTGACTTGTGCTTGTGTAATGCAATTAGAACTTCAAGCTGATCGTAGTCTTTATCTTTGATAGAAATCTCCAAATATGATAAGTTTCCTGTTAAAACCATGTTATGTCACATGTTTGGTTGTGTAAAGCATCAGTTAACAACACCCATTCATGCCATGTACAAGCAGGACATGAACCCTGAGGCATCTCCAGCATTGGGAGGTCAATGTGAAGCCCCCATGTTAGGAGATTCAGTGGAAAGGGCTCCAAGCTCACCTTGGATGCCTTTCTCCATGTTGTTTGCTGCAATTTCAACCAAAGTTTCTCCTGAGCATATGGACCTGGTCAATGGTTGTTATGAAGAATTCAAGGTCTGTTTTTTCTCAATCAAATGTGCCTGCCCTTTCTGTTGGTGTCCTAGCTGACTTGAATTTGTGCATTCGTGCATATGCCAGAGCAAGAAAATAAGCCGAGTGGACCTAGTGAAGAAGCTGAGACATATAGTTGGTGACAGAATGCTAATATCCACAATAATGCGGCTGCAAGATAAGGTGTGCACCTTATTTTAATTCTCTGATGCGTTAGCTTTTGATTCATGTGGATATGTTAAAGTAAGCTATGTTGTGTTCCAAGAGTGATAGTTATTTCTTCATCTGGTGATACACATGCTTTTCTGCAAATAATCAGTTTGCGTTTGCGTTTCAGCAGTTGCCTCCTGTGGGAAGGCGTAGGACATCCAACACACGGGCATGAGGTGGGTGGGCAAGGAGAGGAGGAACTGGCCGACTTGACGAGTTAGTCCAGAACAAACTCGAAAGCCATGGACGAAGTCTTCTGAGTTGTTTGCGTCTGTGTGTCAATGATGGTTTCTGTGTCGTAGGGTTTTGTTGGCATCACTGTTTGTTCGTTGCAAAAGAAAACTGTTCAGCTATACGGTTACAAGAGAAAATGTTCCGTGTTTTTCGTTTTTCGAAAGAACCTCGAGTTATCGATTAATGCTGTGGTTGCCTCGTTTAGGGTCAATGTTTTTATGAGCATCTTGTGTATCAATTTCGTTTGATATTCATTTATGAAGACCGGTGCTGCGACTTGTAGGCAGCGATGGCCGTTCAATTGCATTTGTCAGATTTTTACCCACCACATACAAGCTAAAGGCGAGGAGGAGCATCCATCAACATGTACCTACCTCGTTTTAATTCTCCCTTTGCACAGCTATATTTGTCTGGCTGTGAGATTATATTATTCTTTTCAATATATTTGTCTACCAACAGAATGTGAAGTATGTCTTTTTTTTTAAAAAAAAAACTGCTAACATATTTAGCAAGAGGTTAAATGTTTGTGCTACATATTTTAATAGGGATATGTATGGTCATTTCTTGTTAGCTATTTCTTAGATTTAGTGTTGTCATTGTCAATGAGCATAGTAGACCATGGACAAATATTGTCGAGCAAATAGAACAGTTTGAGATTTTGTTTGGGCTAACTTGGCAAAATGATTTTCAATGCAAAGAGTACATAATATACATTTTTGGTTTTTTTTAAAACACTGTTTTATGTTTCATGGTTAGATTTGTGTTGTAGCTCACGGTTTTAGCTTAGCTTCATTTTTTAAAAAGAAATTGAAGTTTCACAAAAATCTATTAAAATTGTTTTCAGATGCAAATATGTGATATTATAGCTCGTAGTTTGATGTGATTTCTTTTCATAAAACACGAGTCAGTGGCTTTTGTCATATGCCCATTGTTTTAGCCCACGAGGATTTTTTTTTTTGGGGTTTCGATCTTATGTGCCGGCCTAGTCAAGTAGTCATAATATAGATCACAATTTTAGAGAAATTTAGCTTCCAACTTTACTTCATAGTTTTAAGAACTTTAAAAAATTATCCTCAATGCCAAAAAAAAAAACTATACTTCACGATTTTGGTATAGACTTTCTTAGAATTGTACTTCATGGTTTTTTTTTTAAACAAGTGGCAGTGGCTCTGCCAATTCATTCGGAGGAGGAGAACTAGTACAATTCACAATATACAAATTGGTAAGAAGAGAAGGGATGAAAGAAAGTAGGGAGAGAGGAGAGAGCACACTAAAGGTTTAAGCAATCAGATGCTAGCCAACATTAGGGAAATACAGTCCTGCTTGACTAGGTCACAAACTTCTCTTGGTGAGATGAACACCTGCTGAAAAAGACGTCAATTTCTCTCTTTCCAAATGTTCCAACACATATAGATGACTGCTCCATCGAAGTTTTTCCTGTTTCTTCTCTCAATCATCAGCCGCTCCTTGTGGCACCATTGTTCCAAGGTTTGGGATGTAGCTGGAGCTCTAGGTGATTGAGTGTGAAGCAACCCGACCAAAACCAACTTCCAAACCTGGCGCGCGAAGTAGCAATGGACAAACAAGTGCTTCATTGTTTCCACCGAGATGCCACACAGGGGGCACATTTTCGAGTTTGGCCATCCCCTCTTCTGTAGAACATCCGTCGTGAGAATCTTGTTTTGCATGACTAGCCAAAAAAGAACTTGCATTTAGTTTCCGTGAATGCCTTCCACGTGATTTCATAATTGTGATCAGTTATGGCTCCTATGAATTTCATCATGTATGTAGACTTAGCAGTGTAGACCCCATTCAAAGTCCATCTCCAGGTGATCTCATCGATGCTCTCATCTGTCAACTGAACTTGGTGCACTTGCATCCAGAGAGTTATGAATTGCAACAGAGCATCATTGGAACTTGGAGTTTGGACGGTTGGCAACCAAGAACCCTCCAGCAAGGCTGATCTGACAGAGTCCGACTTGTTCCGAGCATGAATGAAGCATAGAGGTGCTATTTCGCTCGAGCTTGCACCATTTAACCATCGATCTGTCCCGAAACTCGCCACCCGACCATCACCAATTGTGATGGAAGAAGAGACCGCGAAGAAACCTCGATCAGCTAGAGTGCAAGGTAACTCCACACCCCTCCAAGGTCTGTCAATCCTTGTCTAATGCAGCCACAACCAACGGATGCGGAGAGCACTTCCAAAGATGTTCAAATCCTTGATTTCCAATCCTGTAAGATTTTTTGGCCGACACACTCTCGCCCAAGCGATGAGGCTATGACCTGCCTCGTCCGAATTCCCTTTGCTCCAGAAAAAGCCACGCCTGAGCCTGTCAATTTGTTTAGTGGCCCACTTATTGAGAATGAAGGAGGAAAGCCAGTGCACGGACAGTGAATAGGACGGAGTTGATGAGTACTAGCTTGGCTGCCTTGGAGAGGAGCCACCCTTTCCATCTCGCTAATCTTGCCCCAACTTTGTGAAGCAGTCTTTGGTAGTCGCTCCTCTTCAGCTTGGTTGGGCGGAGAGGGTGACCGAGATAGGTGCAAGGAAAGTGGTGGACCGCATGTTGATTGGGGTCACCAAACTCCGAACGTATGTATTGGAGCAACTGATAGGGTAGACTTCACTTTTGTGGAAGTTAACAGTTAGACCAGTGGCGTCGCCGAAACACTGTAGAATCACATGCAGAGCATGCACATCCTCACTTTTTGGCGCCACGAATACCACCGCATCATATGTAAATAGGGACACTAGAGTGTGGGTCAATCTCGGATGAATCAGTCCCAACCCACTTGTCTCTCGCATCTTTTTGAACATTTGCTGGATAGAGTCAATAGCCAGAATGAAAAGTAGGGGAGACAAAGGGTCTCCTTGCCATAGCCCTCTCCTGTGCATGAAAGGTTTGCCGAGTGTACCATTGATCATGATTCTCAAAGAAGCTGAGGCAAGGAAAAGAGCTACCCAGTCCCTCCATTTTGGTCCAAACCCCCTAACCTATAAGAGCTCAAACAGGTATTCCTAACTGACTGAGTCGAAGGCTTTTGCGAAGTCAAGCTTGACGAAGAGATCTTGAACTATGGATTTTACCAACAAAAAGTTATCATGGATGCTTCTGCGGCGGGTGAAAGCGTTTTGAGCTGGGGAGAGGATGTCATCCAGGAGCAATTGCAAACGATTGGCCAACAACTTACTGGAAAGTTTCCCTATACTATGAATGAGGCTGATTGGCCAACAGTACTTCATGGTTTTGGCATCGGGTCTGCCGCACTATCAGTTCACAGTTTATTACAAACTAGCTGAATGCCCGTGCGTTGCTACGAAAATTATTAGAATCTGTCATATGCAATGTCAACTATCTAGTAATTTCGCTAGTTATGAAGTATTATGTTTTTTCAAGCAATTAAATATTGTCTTCTTGTTTTAGTCAATTTTCTTGGCTTACATGGTTTTTATTACATTTTTATATTTTTAAAATATTGGATCAAAACGAAGTAAATACTCATTTCAAGAATGATTTCAAAATATTGCCTATCCGCCGACGGTGATTTCAAATTTTGAATAGATGAGGAAGGTAGTGGGGCTAGGTATATGTGTAGTTAATGCAAGGATGAAAGATAGAATGGTCTAGTAAAAATAGACCACCACTCATCATCACTCACCACAAGCCACTTTTAAATAGTAGAGATTTAGTTTTTGCTTACCAAAAACAGAAAATCTGCATACAAACACAATTTCTTAGATACAAATATGGCATCCAACAGTGGTATAGCTCTAGTTGGTTGCTATTTCCTGTAAACGGTAGTAATTTCAGGGTTAGATTTACCTTGGTACATCTCAGGTTTGTAACGAGCGGTCCTCTCTCTCTCTCTAATTGCTCTTAGATATACTACATCTTATTATCGCAAAACAATCATTGGAATGATTTACTTCATTGTTGTGTGTTCAAATTTTGTCCAGCTCTAGCTCATTGTTTTACCATAATTTCTTTCTTTCTTTTTTGTTGTAGAAATATACCCAAACTGTTTACAGATGCAGATGCCATACTATATCCTGTGCCTTTAGGTTTAGATTTGTCTTGTATAGCTCGCAAAATTTGCACTAAGATGGAAATATGGATATGGTTTGATGTAATTCTTCATAAAACTTCAATCTACAGTCTCTCATAGACATACATTCCTTGGTATAGCTCACCTTTTTAGCACATATTTTTTAAGCACAAAAAAAAAAAATCAAAGCTTTAGGAAACTCCATTGAACATTCCATGACTGAAAAATGATGTTTTTGGATTGGGTATATATCACTCGGCCTATGCTACTTGATTTGAATGCAGTGCATTTGTCACAGGTTACAACAGAGAGTAGGATGGCCCTTGGATACTAGATCAATAACTGTCCGCATTGACATTGGCCAAGAGACTTTACAATGCTAAAGTAATGAATTGGAGAAGACACGCCTTGCAGAACCGAAGGAGGCCAAGAAAAGCTAGAGTAAACAGGCTAGTGTGTGTGTGTGTGTGGAGTAGAATGCATCATATCAGACATTGGTGGGTGGGGCATCAGACTCAGGATCCCACCCGGGTGGTTCGATGTTGGGCCAATCCCCTCGGCACCCTAGCCTGATGTAAAGGCTCTTCTTCCCTGCCATGCCAACTAGCTACTGTTAGTACACCAACTAATCACCAGATTTATGCCATGCTAATCTCTCTCGGCCATGATTTTTCAGATTTTCATTGGAACATGTACATGTAATGAACGGCAAGTTGGGGAGGCTAATTTACTTACCTGCTAGCTTCTTGTCTGCCAAGGTTAGCTGCTTTAAGGCAACAAGGCACCCCTGGGCAACTGCTCGAGTGTACTCCGGGTCCCATCCACCCATCTTCACCACCACATCTGCTTTTGCATACGCTACATTGCCAGCACTAACACTTCTTCGGGCTTCCTCTTTAGCAGAGGCTTCATCTGCACAGAACAGATCAAGGAAGAACCTTTCAAGGCAACACATTTTGCAGATTAACGTGTCAGCATGAGAAAACGCAAGGCTTCCTTACCACTAGCATCAGACACCGACAACCAGACCGTAAACCCAGCATGAAGATACTGCCATTTATCAAATCTGCTGGCTGCTCCTTGCTTACCACCTAGAGTTGCCACCACGGTACGGACATGACTGCAAGAGACATATTAACCCTTTTAGCACACATACCAAGTGATCAACCGAAGCTAACAAAGATTTTTACTTTATTTTATTTTCAAAAACCTGCTAAGGCTTTCCAGGACAACACATTCTGCTTCAGCTACAGAGTCCACCCCTTCTGAACCCACCCCTATAAGTACCAAAACTTTGTCAATTCACTCTAATAGCATGAGCTGTACATAACTGGAACAACATTTGGTTTTACTGGCATATGAAAAACTAAAGATTACTGCTTTTATCAACAAAATGAGGAGAGAATTTTACATGTATCAATAGAGACTTGAGTGGCACTTTCTAGCAGCTCACTTGTGCAAACTGGAAGATACCTGCAAAGGTGTGAAACATGAAGAAAACATAGTTTAAAGGCCTTTTTCTGCTATAGAAGTAGCAATTATTATATAATTCATGGTAGAAAATCTCAGAGTAGGTTATATAATTTAGCCAATAACTAACTATATACTGTGTTCCAGTGAGTTATCATTTACAGTTATAGAGTAAAAAGGTGAAGCAGAAACCAAACTGCAATTTGCACAGGGCATAGCGTCTATTGGATAGTTTTTTTGCCTCAAAGTTGAATTGGTTTTGGTAAAATAAGATGCACACACCCAATGCCCTCGGCAATCTCTTTAGCAACTGCCTCATTAATATCTGTGGAATCGCCAACAATGTGAACGCTAATCCCTGTCAATAACTGTGTGATTCCAGAAGAAAGGGATTCCCAAGATTCATCAATGTCAGGCCATTTCAACTCTTGTTCGACTTTCTTTAGATTTACCACCAACTGATCCTCGTCAATGAACCTGCAGCACTGAAATGAGTACATACATAAATTCTAACATATAAGAGCTCACAACTGAAATACTGATGCATACCATATTGTGTCTGAAGACTTAATTCTATCAAATAGTTGCTTAACATTCACCAAAGTCCTCAGTGTCCCGTCAGACTTGGCTCTGATCAATAGAGACGTATCATCGACATCAACAAAAACATCCCTTGAATTCTCAATTTCAAGCTTTCCAATGTCAAGCCTCAACTCCACCTCTCCGTTTCCATCAGTAAGCTATAAAAATAATGCCAGATGATTATTTTAACAGCATGAGAGGAGCCGTGTTGTCGAACAGCGTGTCTAAAAGGATTCACAGAAGAAAGTTATCTGTAGCACATTAACCGATCAATATCTAAAAATCTACCTTTTTTACACGGCACATAAGAGCTCCTAGAGTAATACACATGATTCAGACTTTTCAACTACGTTGTATGAAGGAAAGTGATCTCAGAGCACATCATCCCTCAAATAAGCACCACGCACTAGCTCTAACATACTTTTGCAATGGAGGTAGTGCATTTGTGTTCAGGGTGGGAAAAATGGTGCCAGGCAACTGTTGTGATGCTTTAGAGGAGTTTGGAAGAAAGGGCCATTGCAAATTTGATTCCAGGGAGCCATTTTCATAGTAAACTCCAAATGATTTGTAAAACATGTTCGTACTTGCTTTGTTTAATAGCATTGAGATTCCCTGTTGTCTGCAAGTTCCTCTGTAGAATGAGCTAAGAAGAGCAAACTGGGAGATGATATTACTGTACATAAAATAAAAGATTTAAAAGAAAAGGCAGAAGCTCAGATTCTCTGAACAATTCCCTCATAACCTGTGTCATTATTACAGAGTGATCAACTACAAGGGAGCATGATTAGCTACTTCGCGAATGGTTTTTGGTCACGAGTGGCTATGTGATTACAGCGGATACCTGCACCCGCACGCAGAAAATATATTAGTCGAGTTTGGGGTGTGAATTATGAGATATTCTTATTTTTGTTTTTCCTAAGAGCTGGATTGATATTGACAGAACCAGTGAGCACTGGTAATGATAAGAAAGCTTTGTGGCACTGGCATTGGTAGTGGTAGTGGTAGGGTTAGCGTGACACAAACAATAGGGCGATCGGGGACAGCAATTGCTACACTGTGTGCTGTACAGCGACGTTGAGATAAGGTAACAAACAGCACAGCAAGCACACCCCTGTATCCTGGGCAAGAAGGAAGAAGCAAGCAAATAGCATAGGAGCAACATGTATGTAGAGTATAATTAAGGGAGGGGGCGAGCGGTTGCCTCGTAGTCCTGCGCTGGGGCGGGGGAGGCCGAGACAGAGGCCCTGGAGCGGTAGCGGCGGCGGGGGCGGAGGCTCGGCGTGGGCGGTGGGGAGGCAGCGAGGAGGGAACGAGGCCAAGTCGGGTGAGGCCTAGGCCTGACGCAGGCGGAGGCGGAGATGTGCCAGTGGGGCTTTGGAGGGAAGGGTCCCAAGGCAGACAAGGAGGAGGAGGAGCAAGTGGCCACCATGGCTCTCCTTCTACTACGCTCTACGCCTCTACCAGGGGAAGAGGGGGCAAGGCAACATGAGGTGGAGGAGGAGGACGACGCAGCCGCAGCCGCAATGCGAACTCTTTTTTTTTTCTTTTTTTTTTTTTTGGAGAAATGCAATGCAAACTCTTCTCTTTTTTTTTTTGAGAAATGCAATGCAAACTCTTTTTTTTTTTTTGAGAAATGCAATGCGAACTCTTTTTTTTTTAGGAGAAATGTAATGCAAACTCTTTTTTTTTTTGAGAAATGCAATGCGAACTCTTTTTTTCTAGAGAAATGCAATGCAAACTCTTTTTTTTTAGGAGAAATGCAATGCAAACTTTTTTTTTCCTGGAGAAATGCAATGCGAACTCTTTTTTTTTTTCTGGAGAAATGCAATGCGAACTCTTTTTTTTTTTTGAGAAATGCGATGCAAACTCTTTTTTTTTTGAGAAATGCAATGCGAACTCTTTTTTTTTTGAGAAATGCAATGCGAACTCTTTTTTTTTTGGAGAAATGCAATGCAAACTCTTTTTTTTTTGAGAAATGCAATGCGGACTCCTTTTTTTTTTGGAGGAATGCAATGCAAACTCTTTTTTTTTGGGGAGAAATGCAATGCAAACTCTTTTTTTGGCGAAATGCAATGCAAACTCTTTTTTTTTTTAGAAATGCAATGCAAACTTTTTTTTTCGATAAATGCAATGCGAACTCTGTTTTTTTTTTAGGAATGCAATGCAAACTCCTTTTTTTTTTTTGAGAAATGCAATGCGAACTTTTTTTTTTTTGGAGAAATGCAATGCGAACTCTTTTTTTTTGGGAGAAATGCAATGCAAACTCTCTTTTTTTTTTTGTTGAGAAATGCAATGCAAACTCTTTTTTTTTTTAGAAATGCAATGCAAACTCTTTAAGATATACTACTACTCGCTCAGATATCTGTTATATATCGTTCGTTTGGGTTTTTGTCTTGTGAAGGTGGCGTCACTCGCTCAGAAAAGCACAAACAGAAAAGGAAGGATTCAGCATTAACCAGAAGCAGCAGGAGGTTACTTGGAGCAACAAGCGTATGAAAGAATACAGTTAGCTGTAGAGTAGCAGCAGCAACCCAAAAAAGAGAAAGAGAGCATTAGAGAGATATACAGCAAGCAGCTGCTACAGAAGCAGAATGGAATGGTAGAGAGTAGGGAGATCCTATTTCCGTCACTGGCATCAAAGAGCAGCAAGCAGCGACTCATGAGGACCTCCTCAAACAACAAGAACAAGAATAATCGGTCTCCTAGCGAGGCCTCAAATTGGAGGCCATAAAGAATGGATTAACCAGCCCTATCTTCTCCTCTTGTAAAGTCAGTCAGCATCTGTGCTAATCCACCTGCCACCTCCGAGTAGTTAACAACCAATGCGCCTAAATAAAGAATTTTATCTCTTGAGGTTAGCACCTGTGCGTCAGCATACCCTAGAAAGTACGCAACTTGTCATCCCTTGCAAATCTCTGCCCTGAACTGCTCTGCTCCACCAGCCTGTGTGCGCTCGAAGGTAGCCGGATCTTCAGCCGCTTTGGCCGGAGCTCTGCACCTGCATCTCTACTCGTTTCCACAGAGACTTCCCGGGAACAGCCACCCGTACCCGTAGATGGATACACCTTCGCCTTTGCAGTGTAGCTGGTCTCATCATGTTGAGTTTCCAACTGCCGCCGCTTCATCCTCCAAGATATGGGAACCATGTCCTCCCTTTCTTCATCAGAAGAGGCCGCCAAATTTGAGTTCTTCTGGCTCATATGAACCGACGGAACTGAACAATGATCAGAGCCTTCTGGCTGCTTATTATTGTCCTGTATTTCAGGGCGCACCTTCTTCAGCCGCCTCAGAACCTGTTTACAGTAATTATATTAGAAATAAAGTACGCACCATATATATAAATCAGAAAAACATTGAGGGATAATATGGTAACATTCCCACACAAGCTCCTTATTAGTTCCTCGGTCCAAATTCCAAATTGGTCCTCGACTGCTAGTTGTGTGGAGCTGTAAGGTTTGTGCTAGCATCCTATATGGCTATGACACAGTTCCATTATATATCTAGGCCCTGAACATGCCAAATCATTTATAGAATGCGCACAGCAGGCAGCCAATGCAGCAGCAGATCACCAGACAACAATAATAACAATAAAAAAAATGTCTACTGGGTCAAATAACCAAGCTCAAATAAATCAGCTTCCTCACTTCCCAAAATATTTTTTCATATCTAAAGGATCAAACTGCAGCATACCTGCTGTTCAGACAAGTTTGATGCCTGTGTGTCTGAAGCAGATTTTCCTAGTATGCTGGACCTGCGCTTAACTCGGAAGATTTCAGATTCAGAATCGGAATTGCCACTGTCTTCCATGGGTGAAGCATTACAGGGACCAATTTCACTGCAAGCCATGCTGGATGGATTCTCATCCAGAGAGTCAGTTCCTTTGACTAATGATGCATTTATGGCCCGCTTGGCAATTGAGAAAGCTTGGTTTGCTTGAGCGGCACGGACCTAAAATTACAAGAACATTAACTCAACGGAAAAACAGCAGTTCAGAATATGATTCAATAATATGCATAGTAAACCCACCCTTGCTTCTGCAGGCACAGGCACCTCATGGTGTGCAAAAGATGTCAATGTTGATGTTACAGGAGAACTCTTTCCAGCATCAGCAGTGGTTGCTCCTGAAATGACATCGTCTAGCAAATTTGCTTCACCATTGCTGAAGTCCCGTGAAGTCCCAAAAGATGGGTAATGCTCGTTAATATCAGCAATTTCAGCCTGCTTATATGAGCCATTGCCACTTCTTTCCTTGTCCAAGAGAATGTCATGCTCAAATTTTCTTGATAGAGCCTCTAGTTCCAGTATGTCCTCTCTAACGTAGACAACCCGGCTAGATTTACAAGGGCAGTGCCTCACTTCTTGTTCTGCACTCCAGCCAACAAGCTGTTAGGTAAAATATAAATAATAAGCTATAGAGGCAGCCATCTTAACATTTCCTACCGTGATGAAGGCAGATAGGATCAAAGTTGCATCCACACAACACATGTGTAACGTAGCAATCACGCTGGCACATGCTACAGGACAGATTCGAATATGCTTTCGGCTTGTAGCATATTTGAGAACCCATTTTAGCAAGCAGGCGGCGTGCACGTTGCTGGAAACGCATCAGCCGCACAAAGCAAGACTTAACACAATACTGGGAGAATGGATGTTCAGATTTATTAAGTGATTTTGGATCGCTGTTTAAGAGCTTGTGAGACAGAAGTACTGCTGAACGGCAAAGTAGTTCCTCATGTGCAAGCAAGGGTGTCCTGTTTAGAAGCGCGTAGCGTTTGCTAGCCAGATAACCCAGAGGAAACCAATCACCAATAGCAAAATTGACAGCCTCTCCACAGTTGAAGCCTGGGCAGTTCAAATATTGCTTAGAATATATGTATGCAGGAATCAGCAAACAGAAATTTTGAAACTTCATACACATACCGTGGCTGAAACCCGCATGGTAGGAACGAGGGAAAGTAATAACAAACTCTCCAGGTTTTTGCACAGCTTTATAAACAGGAACGTCGTGGTTTAACAAGATATTTGGAGGAAACATTGTCGTCTTGCCCAATAGAACATCAAATGCTGCATCCTCTCCATCACCAATCAAAATATCCTTGTTGTATACATACTGGCTGGCCACCCTTTCAAACCCAGAAGCAGCATCACCTGGTATCCCATACCATGTCTTAAATGCCCCACAGTGATGGTAATTGATGCTGGTCGTATTATAAAATGTCAGCAGCTCAGCGTTAAAACAAGTAAAAAAAAGTAAACCGTTATCAACAAGAATGAGGGCTTCTACCTGTACAAATAGTGATCTTCCACATGCCATGCAAACATGCTGAATAGCATCCCAATATAAAGCATTGGATCTGTTACTCCCTGTTTTGAATCAACGGTGTTACAATAATGACAACCGCCTTGTTAAAGAATATAAAAACATACTAGGCAGTGATTACATTACTTACTGGAATTGCTGTCTGCAGAAGTCTAAGCACAGAATTGGAGAGCCGTGAAAAATTCTAAAAGCACAAAGAAAACAATTAATGAAACCCATCTGGCAACCACCATCACACACAGGGAGAGGTAGATGAGTTCTTTACCTTGAGGTTCCAATTGCTTCTTCCAAGCTGATCATGAGGAGAAGAAGAGAAGGCACTGCCATCAACATCGCAGGCATACTCAACGTAATCCATTTTACCGAAAGCAATTTCACGCCAAAACTCCTCCTCCATGTACTTAGCTGGGAGACAACTAGCACTGGAGTATTTCTTAGAAAACACTTTGTTAGCCATCTTCTCGTACTCTCGGAAAGTATACTTTCTGCAAAGTCATGCCAAACATGATGAGACTTGGAAGACAAACTATACCGTTAAATGCAAATAGACAAACAATGGCACACCTTCCACTCATAAAGAAAGTGACTGTATCATCTTCAGCCCATTCGGCAAGACGAAGGGGCTGAACTCTAGTCATGAACTTAAAAGTAGGCTGTTCCTTCATCAGCACGACACCAGCAGGAACAGAAGCGCTTACAGGAGACACAATTTTGCAGATACCTTGAAAACACAAGAAATACAATGGTCAATATGACAAATGCAAGGGTCTACTTACACCCATGAATCAATTGAGTCATACACGCTTAATGTAAAAAAAAGAAGAAGAGCCTAACAGGAGCAGTACCATATTTTGCTGCCACAGGTGCAATCTTCTGTATATAACCAATGGGATCCTCAAATTCCTCCTTGGTGGGACAATACACAGGGCACTCTGGTATCTTGTCCATCCATTCCAGGTTGGACATATCGAACTTCTCGACCTTGCGCTTTGCAAACGGATCCTTGTCCTGGACACTCGTTGGAAAACCTGCACCATTGTTCGCATGCAATCTCACCCCACAGAATGCGGGAGTCCGTAAGGCGTCCCCTCCGCTCCTGGTAGCCACCGCAGGATTGTCGCCCGCTTCGTTCTGTGCAGTCAGACGCATTCTCTCGAGCCTCCTCCGCTTCAATGTCTCGAGCCCATTCCTCACCTCTGCAGGTAGGCAGCTCCTGCCCTCCACCTGTGACACGGCAAGATGCATTAGGGAACGAACAAAACCACGAGGCATTGCAACCTTAATTACAAGGCGGCATTGACCAACAACGACAGAAGACTCGATTAGCACCAGCAGTCTGGATGCCACGAATTGGTCGCACGTAGCACCGAAAGAGCGGCAAGTCCCAACCAAGTCAAGAAAGCTATAGTCTTGGAATCAAACACGGCACATTGATATCCTCAGGGTGGTTTCCTACCACGGCCATCAGTCGCAATCAGTCGGCCGCGTAATTTTGTCCAGCTCTAGCCCCCGTGTATTTACCGCTTAACCAACAGCTCATCACATGGCTCGCCGCTCATTTGATTCGACGCCACTGAAACACCAAGCTAGAGAAGAATTCCAAAAACTCCAGTAGAGTAAACGACGACGGGGTCAAAGTTGAAAATTACGCACATGCGGTATGACCAATCCATGGGAGTGAACATGTAGAAATTGTCCAAAAGGAAGATGCCGCGGGATGGAACCCCACACGGCAAGAATAGGATAACCTTAACTTGACACTTGTTAGTAATACTAATTCAGCATCGAAAAAAAGGAAAAAAAAAAGAAAAGAATAATCTACTACTAATAACTATGAAAAATATTTTTTGCTCCCGTCTAAATATGACGATGATGGCCAAGTTTAGGGTGTTTGACTAGAGTTAATACCACGGAGAAGAGTAATTAGGCAAAGGCCGCGGATAAAAGAAAAGGAGAGGTAAAAAAAGCTGCTGCTTTTACAACATTGAATTCGCCCGTGGCCACAAAATTGGAGGCAAGAACGAACAGCAGTGGGTAATTAAGGCACGCTAATTCACGAGTAATCCCCCAAAAAATCCAAATTGTGGAGATTCGAGGCGGAATCTACCAATTGGGAGGCCTCTATACTCTAGAGGGGGGGAGAGGAAATTAATTGAGCGGGAAAAAGATGCGATTTTTAGGAGGAAATAAAAGGAAGAGAGGGATTAAGCGAGCGGTAATGAATAAAGCACGAAGCCGTAATAATCAGGAGGGAAAACGTAAAGGAAAAGGCGCGAAGAAGAAGGAAGCGGCGAGGCGAGGGGAGGGGAGGGGAGGGGAGGGAATTGCAGATCTCGCGGCTCACCATGTCGTGTGGCGCGGTGGCGCCGGCAGCGGGCGAAGCGAGGCGAGTCTAGAGAATTCCCCGGCGGCGTGGGTCCCACATTCCCCTCCGGGGGCGGGCGGCGACGAAGGGGAGGGGATCCCGGGCGGCAGAAGCGGTCGGCCGTACAGGCGGAGGGGTGGGAGAAGGAAGAGGCGGCGGCGGCGGCGGCGGTGGAGAGGGGAAGCAATGGGGGGCCGCCGGGGACGGAACGGAACGGAACGGAGGGGAGGATGTGCGGCTGTTGTGGTTGTGGGGGAGAGGAGACGAGGACGGCCAGGGCCAGGGCCAGGGTCAGGGGTGTTATTCTCCTTCTCCTTCTCCTTCTCCTTCTCCTTGTATTTTTTTTTCTTTTCCTTCTCCGGTCGGGTTCGGTGTGGTTGCGGTTGGACGCGAAGAAAGGAAAGGAAGGTGCAACGGAACGGAGCGGCGTGCAGCATCCAGGTTGGTTCAGCTGAGCGAGCAGCTCCTTTTCCCTTTTGCATGCATTTACTCCACCTGAGCTGAGCTTATCCACCTGGCCTGGCCTGGGAGGGACAGTTGGCCAAAACGCTCATTTACTGCAATTTGTTCTATGATTTGGAATACAAGTCTGCAGTGTTTCTCCCTTAAAATAATGCATCAAGGGAAATCCAACATCGAATTCGTTTGGTATCCGGTGAGTACGTGAATTCCGATCCCGTTCATATCCGCTTAGAGCATCCGTAGCAGAAGCTCTATAGTAGTATAGAAATAGAGTTTTAAAGATAGAGTTTCTGGTGGAGGGAAGGAATCTTTATGATGTAGTGTAAAGTATGAAGGAATTTTAGAGTAATGAAGAGAGAAAATAGAGAGTAGAAGAGAGAGAAAATAGGAATAGAGTTTCTGGTGTGGATGCCCTTATATAGAAATTAAACGGGACGAGCGATATCCAAACAATATTAATATGAATCAAAAAAACAAGTACCCTGTAAACACAAACATTCTTTATGTCGGTTAGCTACTACTATGTAGTATAAATTATTATTTTATTATGTATATGCTATTAGGTATGATAAATATTTTTAATGGTTAATGTAATATTACATTTTTCACAATAAACTTGTATCTTTTCTTACATACTCGATCCATATTCGATGTGTACTGGTATCCGAACAATCCGAATCCAAATCCGTATCGAGCAAAAATAAACGGGACGAATGCGAGACAAGCGAAACCGCTCATATTCGATCTGACACCGAGTATGATAAAAATTGGAGGGGGGTGAGCTGTGGTGTGGTACCAGTGGTAGGATTAGATTAGGATTTGGATTAGCTGGTAATGCAAGGGATTTGGTGTGGTATCTTGAATTCAATGGTAGGTGACTGGTCCCAGGCCAGACGCCACCACCTCACCTGGAACAGTGCAACCACCCCACCACAACATTTATTATTAACGCCCTGCCCAGGGGCAATTCCGTCATCCTCCCTCCCCTCCACGGAGCGCCCGTAGCATCCTATGCCATTGCCTATACGAGTCCCTCCCGTACGGACACCCGCCATGTCTGCCTCCTCCTCTTTTTCTTCTTCTTTACCCCAAAAATTCAATGATTTGTCACTCTAAACAAGTACTAGTATATTCGATGATTTGCTATCGTTGTATCTATGATATACGGACTCTTATGTGTCTATAACACATATGTCTAGTGGTAAATAATCAGCCCAACAATCTTTAGCAGTGACAAATCATTAAATATATTCCCCTAAGTTACGTGTCCATCCTCTTTCTCTCTCTCTTTTGGAGAGATAAGTCCATCCTCACCAAGAGCATCAGGAAACAACCTTAGATGTCTCTATTTACCTATTGGTCTCTATATATGTCTCCTAACAAAAGTTCAAAGATTATCATTGGATTAGATATATCAAACATGCAACCGCAAGAAATCTAGTCTATCCATTTCCGAAGACAACGGCTCAGATGGATTGCTGCCGGCAGTCCCTACTACAACTGCGCAGGAACCGGGTCCTACCTAGGTAGATGCAGTAACTATCAAGATAATACTGTAGTACACTTAACTTTGATCACCGATTACCGGTGTAAGGAATCTACAGAACGTAGCTTTGCAAGATCCATCACGTAGGTAGAGCGAGTTATACAGCAAGTCTAGCTACGTATGCGTCAATACATATACATATATACAGGCAGTTGGCGAGGGAGCAGCTAGCTAGCAGAAGGTTCTCTTGGGCTGAGGCTGAGCTAATCATCATGTGACCTCGCTCGCTATCGTTTCATTTTGTTGACTTGATCATTATATATGCTGGTCTTTTTCATGTGCTAACATAAGATCCAACAAAAAAGGAAAGACAGGGAAAAGAAAGGCCTTTCACACGTCTTTTTCCCCTCCCTTCCCTTCACTTCGGCAGCTACCCCTCCTACTTATTATTATTATTATTATTATTATTATTATTATTATTATTATTATTATTATAGCTACTACTACTACTCCACAATGTTGTACAAGTATATAGGGGCTGTTTGGTTCTTATATAATTTCAGTAGGGCCCGGTGGGAGGCGGTGAGATGATCTGAGGAATGTTGTTTGGTTGGTTGTATGAGATTGAGCAATTTGCAGAGATGTTGTTTAGTTGGCTGCACTAGGAGGGAAGCGGGATAGACAAATTCAAAAGAGGAAACTTAAAAACAAAGAAAATAAAATCAAAAGTGAAAATAAAAAATTTTAAAAACACTGGAACAAAAATAAATTCAAAAAAAATACTAGAAAATCAATAAATTCGAACACAAAAATAAAAATTCTGAAATTCTGAACCTTGTACTTGAATCTACGGTTCCATTTTTTTGTTTCATTGAATTTGGATATCGTTTGAATTTTTAAAAAATTTTCAAAGAATGAATAAATGAAGTGCATTGAACTGGAATTGCTGTGAGTGGGTTGTTAGTATGCGAGTCATGAGCACGTGGCGTTCACCGTGCTAGCCTAGCCGTCGAAAACGGCCGCAGCTGGCGTTTCCCGCGAGCCAGGCCGGTACAGTGAAATCGCATGGGGAGAGACAGGCTCCCATGCGAGTTCGGTCAACCAAACACCGGTTGGGTGGCTCGCGTGAGTCTGGTCAGGCCGGAGCCACTCAACCAAACATGCTCATAACTGCTGGTAATAGTACGTAGCAGATGGAAAGGCACAGCAGACAAATCGGAGCAGAAGAAGCTTCATGACGGGAGGTGTTGCCGTTGACCCTACTCCGGCCGGTAAACAGAATACAGCTAGTAAGACAAGAGATGAATGTGTTGTCTGTACGTAGAGTTCCATGGATACACCGCCGGTGAATTTCTCATCTGTGCAAACAGTGGGTGCGGGGACGGACTGCTCCTGTCACTGCCACGGATTGAGCCTTTAATTCCGGTTCTAAACCAGCATCAATCCCGGTTTTGAAACCGGGATAAGCAATTCGGGACTGATGGCATGGAGCCATCGGTCGCTTCTTCAACCCGGATAGATGTTAGAAATATATTTAAAAATATAATGCGCACATATGGCTTCTGCGGGACTCGAACCCGAGATCTCGTGACTCCCCACTCACCCTTCTAACCAACTCACCCACCCACGCGTTCTGATATAACTAGGATATGCATTTCTTTTAAAGATTCCTTAGATGGGGCTTTACACGAACTGGGACTAAAGGCCTACTTTCAGTCCCGGTTGGTAATACAAACCGGGACTGATGAGCTTCCATACTAGCTGGGCTGTACTAGCCTGCATGGGAGGAGCATCAATCCCGGTTGGTATTACCAACCGGGACTAATGTGAGCGACGAACCGGGATTGAAGCCTTGGAACTACGAACCGGGACTGATGCTACTATTAATACCGGTTCGTATCTTACCGGGACTGATAAGCCGGTATGGAAGGCTGTTTCTCTAGTAGTGTGTGACTCCACTCTGCCGCCATCTCAACTTCCTCTCGGCCCTCCTTGCCCACCTGACTCAGTGATCTCGCCGGAGATAAAAGGGTTATGGGGACTCTTTTCTTCATCTTGCTCTGTGGTAATTTTCTGATTAGATCAAGTTTTTTAGGGTTAGGCTTTGCTGCTTGTTTCATCTCCAATACCGGTGTTGAGATGACGACGCAACAAGGTATGATAATAACTTCGATCCCTTCTGAGATTCTCTAGCATGGTGGTTGGCCTCGGCATCCCCCTCGTTAGAGTCCTGGGTAGGGTTGGTACCCTTGGTCGCCAATCTGTTCGTGGGTTAGTGAGACTTTTCTCCCTGTATGGTAAGAGTTTTGTTTTGATTCAGGGCTGGTTCTGTCTTCCGATCAGTGTTTCGGAAGCCGAAGGTCATGATGGTCCTCGAAGCACTGATAAGGCGCGGCAAGGTCGAGATAGGTCGATGAAAGCACGCCTAAGAAGAATGGTGGAGAAGTTAGTTTTGGGTGTTCGAACTTTATCTTTGGCTAAGAAAAGGCATGCCCCTCAAGGAGTGCATAAAATGCTTAGTTTATGTTTACTAGCGTAAGCACTATACCACACACGCAACAAGTTCTTGATCCTGACAAGAGGAATGCAAAATGCTCTTCGTATTGCTTGTAGTAGGAGGTGATGAATCAATATATGGAGTTGCATTATTGATACGGCTGTAAGCCTTTTGGATCTAATGAAAGCGTTGTTTTTCTTTAAAAAAAATTCTCATCTGTGCAGTGCAGTGCAGTGGCCCATCTGCCCTTCCAAACCACCTGATTGATTGTTTCTTTGTACATAGAGAAGAATACATCCAATCCATTAAAATTCACGGTTTATAGAAATGTCGTTCCATATAAGAATATCATGTGGGATTTTTTCGTATTTATAGAAATACCACTAACCTAGTATTATAGAAATGTCACTAACCTACGATTAGCTAACCCATAAAATGGGTGGGATAACTTATTTCTCTCTACTAACCCCACTAATCCATCCAAACAGAAAATCTGGGTTAAGCTAGGATAAGCTAATCCGTCGCTCATCTGTGTGGTGACACTTCCCTCATCCGACCTATCTTACTACTTTCTGTCGGGCATGTTTAGTTTGTCTTATGGTACCGTTTCCTTGAGTCAAACATTTCACCGCTCTTAGATATTTTAAAGTCTTTTCTCAAAATTTTAAAAAGCCTAGTCAAACATAATGTTCGTGTGTTTGTTTCTTAAATATGCTTCACAAAGCTATGGAAACCTAACATTTTAACCTGTTCGTTCGATCATCTAGAACTAAGATGTTTGGCTGTGAAGCTCACATTTTAACAAGAGGAGTTGAATCATTGTATGGAGTTGTGTAATTGCTATGGTTGTAAGCCTTTTGGCTCTGATGAAAGCGTTGTTTTTCTTTTTAAAAAAATTCTCATCTGTGCAGTGCAGTGCAGTGGCCCATCTGCCCTTCCAAACCACCTGATTGATTGTTTCTTTGTACATAGAGAAGAATACATCCATTCCATTAGAATTCATAGTTTACAGAAATGTCATTCCATATAAGAATATCATGTGGTATTTTTTCGTATTTATAGAAATGTCTCTAATATAAGATTAGCTAACCCATAAAATGGATGGGTTAACTTATCCATCTCTACTAACCCTACTAACCTAGCCAAACAGAAAATCTGGATTAAACTGGGATAAGCTAACCTAGTTGGGTTAAGGCTAGCTAATCCGTCACTCATCTGTGTGCGGCGACACATCCCTCATTAGACCTAGCTTACTTCTTCCCATCAGGCATTTTTAGTTTGGCTTATGGTACCATTTCTGAGTCAAACATTTCACTGTTCTCCGATATTTAAAGTCTTTTCTCGAAATTTTAAAAAGCCTAGTCAAACGTAATGTTCGTGTGTTTCTTAAAGATGCTTCACAAAGCTATGGAAACCTAACATTTTAACTCGTTGGTTCGATCATATAGAAATAATATATTTGGTTGTGAAGCTTACCACACCACCACCCATGTTTAAGTCCCCATAGGAACAATAAAAAAAAACCTAGGTTTTATTCTTGGGAGCATATGACCGAATTGCTACATCCTACGATAATAAAAAAAAACTACATATTAGTGGGCTCAATGTGTTCTCATTGATTGTCACACAGGGAGGAAAGACACGCGTAGAAAAAGGAGGCCCAAATTGAGCAAACAAAATCACTAGTCCAAAATGTTTCCATATACACTCAGCAAGAACAGTAAAAAGTGATTTAGAACCTGGGTAACATTTCCTTGAACAATCCTTTGATAAGAAGGATGAAGGAAGTCTTCAAAAGAACAGAATAGTACATCGTAGCTCTCTAAACTTACTATGAATCTTATTTAGGCATCCAAATATGAAATTTATTTTTTTCAACCTCTCGAAGTTGTGTGTGTTTGTACGATTGCCCCCAAAATGTAATGTCTAATGTCTTCTCTTAAACGTTAAGGTGTCTGCCTATGTGTCCGTTAAATACTGACATGTGTTCGACGTCACCGTAAAATATTAACGTGGCTAGCCACCTATGCAATTAGCAACGAGGTAGCCTCCCCGTCATCCTCCTCCTCATCCTCCTCCTCCTCCTCCCCTTTCCCCCCTCTCTCCTCAATTTCTTGATCTACTTTTCCACCTCTCGATACACGAGGCAGGAGGGAAGGTGTTGTGCTCGGGCATGCCACCCCTGCGGCCTCTCATCTCCAAGCATCTACTACAAATGCCGCCTCTACGTAGACCTCAATGACATCTCTCCACCCACCGTTGACCAAGAACGATGGCCTAGACCAGAGCTCTCCATGGACACTTTGTACCAAGCTACGCCATCTCCAATTTCAGCCTAGGATTTGCATCAACCACGGCGCCTCCCGACTCTAGTCATTTAATGCCACTGAGCTGCTCCACCAACATCCGTGGCCACCCGCCAATCGGTCCTCCTCCCTACCGCCTCCTCAACACATTTTGTGTCGCTTAGCTCTGTGCCACTGTCACTCAACAACACTACCACCATTTTCCTTGGCTTCAAACCGGTCCCTATCCTCTACAACTCTAGCGAGGAGGAGGGGGCTCTAGCGGCCAAAGGCGGTGGCTGATCGGCAAGCGCTGGCCTCCCGTTTTGGAGAGAGGTAAGAGGTGACGGCGATGCACCGAAAGCCACATGCGAGGGTGCCCTTCCCCTCCTATTACTCTACAACGATGGAGAAGACAGAGGAGGCGGGGGATTACTATCTCGTGCTGCCATGGCTCGAGAGACAGGAGGAGGAGGAGGCAGAGGAAGAAGAAGAAGAAGATGATGATGATGATGGCGTGGATGCCACTACGTTGTTAATTGCAGAGGTGGCTAGTCACATCAACATTAATTTAACAGTGACACGGAATACATGTCAGCGTTTAACGGGCACGTGGACGAACACCTCAGCATTTAACAAATGACCTAAATGTTTGGGGGAAATTGAGCAAACAAAATACAAGTTCGAAGAGCCGAAAAAAGTAAATTTTAATTCAGAGGGTAATTGAGATTCGTTGCAAGTTCAGGAGGGCTACCGTGTGCTTTTCTCAAAAAACAAGGATATATGAACTCGTGAGAATATGAAACTACTCCTGATATGATTTCAAATATCATGAAAAACCATTCAGTTCTCATGAAATTTCAAGCTACCTATACAATCTGGAAGCAAAAAAAGTGGTTTCAAATTGGATAGATTTCAAAAACATGAAAAAAGTTAAAAGATCCTAAAAATAGTACTAATATGTTTGAAGCCTTTTGCATATTTTTTTTAAAATTCAAGCATGTTTTGATCAAACCCGAGTTCAAAAAATAAAAAAAATGGCTCGACAACTAGAGGAGAGGAAGAGGATGGGCAAGCGTGGAGAGGGAGCCGATGCATGAGGGAGGAGGCATAGGGGCAAGTAGGGTTAGGTTGGGGTTGGGTAATTGGTTGGTTGATGTTAGCCGTGGCGGCTAGGGTTAGGTGAAAAACAATTGTTTAAAAACCATTTTTAAGTTGATTCAATTAGGTTCTATGAAGTTTTTTTTTTCTATAAAGCGTGTTTTCTTTCATGCATGTCGTTTTAGACTTTCATGCCCCTTCGCTCTCTTCAAATTTATAGTCAAATTGCCTCTCCCCCTCTATCTCCCTTCTCTCCTAACTCTGGCAATCTCCTTTGTCGAACCCGACCACCTCCTTTCTCTCTCCTGTCGCCGCACTATCGATGAAGGAGCACTGCCAAGCCATGCCACCCTGCTGATCGATGGTGGGACTGCTAGATGATGACCGTCTCGAGTAGATCGCGACAGCTATGGTGGAGCCCACTCACCATAGCACCATCAGCCAGCCGAGAGCACATGGCTCTGCCCTGCGTCATGGAGGTCCAGCGCTACGATCGGAGCACGGCTGGCCTCTAGTCCTAGCTCCGATGAGGCCATTGAATCCCGAGGTCAGCCATCTGCTCGAGCTCCACATGTTAGTTTGTCACTGCTCGAGCTCAGCCGTTTGTTTTTTGGAAAACCGGAATTTTGAACCCAACCCAGGTGCTGACAGTCGTTGAAATCAAATGTGTACAATGTACTGTACGTGGCGCGCGTGTTTAGTCCTTGGCGACATATATAGCTGACCCCCATATATATATATAACCATGGCGTGCCTGTTCGGTCTGACGAATGTCCGTTGCATATTCCATCGTAATGTTGTCCTTTGGATGTTTTTATTTTACATTTTTAATGCAGTTTGTTTGATTTCATGACCTTTGATAGTTTCGTTGACCTAATAGGTTTTACATTGCTCGATGGATTTTGGCTATGGGAGAGACCACCCTAGGTACTCCTTCAGATGAAACACATGATATTCGATCATGTGTGAAGAGAGGTGTGCATGGACTTTGTTAGTGATATGCCCTAGAGGCAGTCATGTAATATGACTGTATCATGACTATATTTATGTACTTTTAGATAATATGTTATTAGTTCCACAAATAAACGTCGTTCATATTGTTCATCAAGTACGACTTGGTTATGAGACACATTGTTTATATAATTTTATTCTAAATGATCCCTGGTCTCATATCATTATATGGAATAATAATGATTTGATCAGCACATGTATTGATTGATGATAATGTTTCACATACCATAGATATAGAGATATCAAATAAAATCAATAATAATGATGATAATGTTTCACATACCATAGATATAGATATATCAAATCAATAATGTGGACACATGGATAGACCTACGTCAAGATACTGCAAAGATTGTTATCTTACATGTGCCATTAGCCTGTAATTTCGAGTGGTATACCTATATGATTCTTAGACCTGAGATCATCATTGAATCACATCATACATAGTTGTATACTTTGGGTTATCAACCACTATACCATAACTGAGTAGTTATAAAGATATCTTTCGGGTATGCTATGAAACATGTCGTGGGGTGTGAGCGATGAAGATGGAATTTTTCCCTCCTTGATAACAGGAGAGATATCTCTGGACCCCTCGATGTGATTGGATTAAAAAGTGTATGGCCACGCCAATGTAATTAAATAGTTAATCACTATTTAGAATCCATCATAAAATTGAGTGAATGGTCAAGCTATCATAATGGAGGCATGTATCTCGCCTTGAGTTTGACCAGTATCGTGCGGCAAAGAGATCGGTATGTGAGTATATCAAGGTTTAGCCAATATTATCATTCTGTTTATTTAGGGGTCAATATGTCATGCTAGGAACCGCTATTGACTTGTGGTTCGAAAAAGAGCTTTCAATGCCATTGCGCATGAACCTAATGGGTCACACACTTAACGGGTTGAAAACATGTCTAATGGATTGGATTCATATATGGTTTCGCGGATGCTGATCAATGTAGAATTAGATTCGCGCATAATGATCCATGTAGAATTAGTTTCACGAATACTGATCTGTGTAGAATTAGAGTCCTAATAGGCCTCTAGCGTAGAAGCACATTAGTGCGCTCTATATAAGGGGAGATGACAAGGCGGTGCACACACACTAATTCGCCACCACATAATTCTAGCCGCCATGCCCCTTATCGACTCCTAGAAAAGCTAGCCGCATGTGTGCGGTGCTAGCACATCGGCGCACGGCGTTCCGTCCTAGACGTGTGGATACCGTAGAGGCGCCGCTGCGGTTCCTGCTGTGCTGATCAGCGACAACGAGGAGAAGGTCGGCGATATCTACTACTTTCTCTACGGCAGTACGACCTTGCTGCGGTGGTGATTGGCGAGGAGGGGACATTCGACTTGATGTGAAGAACTACTTTCTATACCTCGACATGCGCGACATCGGACTTAGCTACTCCGACTCTCCTTCCGCCGCAACCGCGCGTTAGGGGTAATGATCTGTGATCCTTTACTTGCATGATGTCCTATGTGCTTATGGTAGAAATTTTTGAAATTACGGTAGCGTAGCCTACCTGTTCCCCTTTAGATTTCGGTTAAAAAAATGCGCTCTACAAAAGATAAGGGGAAAATTTGAATAGGCCAATTATTTGTCGAAACGATAAATTTGAAGAAGTTACTTCTCTCGTTCCATAGAGATGACAAGGTAACATGGAATATGTCGGTGACTAGGAGGCGAGTCTCCATGAGTCGATGAGCGAGGGAAGGTGGGTGTCGAGACCCAAGGGCGCCTACTCCCTAGGCAAGGCGGCCGTGGCCGCGCCGAGGAAGGGCGATGGAGTGCTTAGCGCGACACAGATGTTTTTATCCTGGTTCAGGCCTCCACTGTCGAATAACAGCCGTACGTCCAGTCTTCGTTTAATGCCAAGCTCAAACGAGTACAAGGGGGGTGAGACCGAGCTTTGGGAAGCCCGGGCTCGAGTACAATAAGCGCTCAAGACACTATGTGTGTTCCTATAGTACCTGGATGCGAAGAACTGCCGCCTGAAACTAGAGCTCCTACGTGAGTGCAAGTGCTCCTGCTCTACGGTGGCCGAGCGCTCTTCTAGCTATCTATCTCCTTGTCTATCTCTCGTCCGCCCGGTCCCCTTTGGTTGTGGTCCGTGCGCCCTTTTTATAGACGGCCTCCAGCCACTGTAGCTTGACCTTGATCCGTTGTGATGGACCATGTTGTCCTTCGATTACTAGCCGTGTTCTTCTGTTCTACCGTGCTGGGGCGTGGCGGACGCTTGAGGTCCACCGGATATTCGGACGTATTCTCTCATCCCGCCAGGATCGACGTTCGGACCGCGGCCCGGCAATACGTGTCTTTCCCTATGGCGACGGATGGTAAGCTGACCGTTGACACGACCTGCCACCAGCTTGCCAGTGACATGTGTCAGACGTGCCTTGGTACTGCGGTCGCATTTAACTTCATGGTGACTGCGGGACTGCAGGCCTTTGTCTTGTGGCGCGCGCTAGATCGCCTTGGGCCCTAGGCTTTCGAAAGCCCGGAGGGACGAGTGACCCGAGCTTCAGAGCGGGGTAGCTTGGGCGCGAGCTTGCCAAGCTCGGGTGCGGGTTTTACCGAGCTCGGGCGCGAGCTCATAAAGCTCGCGCGTTCTTTTCATAGGACCGGAGGTAAGTTAGTGGGCAGTATCTCCATGGGCCACATACTTCCCCCAACAGAATATAATCTCAAAAGTTCCATGCTCTTGTTAGAAAGTTTGGAAAGGTCAAAAAATTATAAATAAATTGGTTTTGAGAGCTCTAAAAGGAAACACTAAGGTAATTGAAAACCTTAGTTTTAGTTTTAGTACTTTGTCGATGTCGCTAAAACTTGAGGTTCTGCTACAACTCTAGCGAGGAGGAGGGGGCTCTAGCGGCCAAAGGCGGTGGCTGAATGGCGAGCATTGTTCTCCTGCCATGGAAAGAGGTGACAAGCGGTGGCAGTGTGCCGGAAGCACATGCGAAGGCAGCCCTTCCCCTCCTATTGCTCTGCCATGATGGAGAAGACAGAGGAGGCTCGTGCTGCCATGGATCGAGAGAGAGGAGGAGGAAGAAAAAGAAAAAGATGATGACATGGATGCCACCTCGTTGTTAATTGCACAGGTGGCTACTTATGTGAATATATAACGGCAATGTGGAACACATTTCAGCGTTTAACGGACATGTGGACAACCACCTGAGTATTTAATGAATGCATTAAAGGTTTTGGGGCAAATAGGACACACATTCAAATAGCTGGAAAAGCAAATTTCAAGTTCAGGGCTAATTGTAATTTGCCGCAAGTCAGGGCTAGGATGTACTTTCTCGGAAATAAAAAGATAAACGAGATCATGTGAGTACACGAGACTTGTCCTCCTAGGGTTTCTCGTGAAAAAATATTTTGTTCTCATGAAAATTCAAGCTACCCAAGCAAGAAACATGGTTTCAAATTGGATAAAATCCAAACGCATGAAAATTTTAAAAGATCCTAAAAATAGTATTAATATGTTTGGAGTCTTTGGCATGTTTTTTATAAAAAAAAACCAAGCATAATTTTAATCAAAACTTGAGTTTAAAAATTTTAAAAAGGGTTCGACAACCGGGAGGGAGGAGGATAATGGGTGACAATAGCACAGGAGGGTGGAGAGGGAGCCGGTGCATGAGGCCATGAGGGAGGAGGTGGGGGCGGGTAGGGTTAGGATTTTTCTACAACAAACCAAATAACCTTCATTACTCGATAATAAAAGTTGCAAGACAAACTAAAACATCAACCAATGAGTCTCAGCAGTAATAACCACCAACTCCTATAAAAAATAGTATAGAGAGTATGGTCTTGCAATATGTTAACCCTGAAAAAGCTTGTATGGCGTATGGAACACCTTGTCATCTCCTCTTGTGAAAGAGCGTTACGAGGAATTTTAACACCGATATCGGAGGTAAGCTTCTCAAAAGGTAGGAACATGACCGCTCGATGTACACTTCTCCACCAGCCTACTGACGAATGGCAAGACGAAATCTAAGATTCGTGCATCTGGTCTTGACACATCCAACTCATAGAACAATTAAAAAACATAAAAAGAGATTCTGTTTGCCCTCCTTGTCGGTATCGGGCTCCTGCTTGAAATGACGGTGATCCTCTGATGAGTAGATCCAATCCGTGATGCTGCAATGATGCCATTGTTAGATCCAGCACCGAGGATCTAACCTCGCGCGACCACTCCATCGGAGATGCCGCTGTCGCAGCCTGCCGAGGAGGAGCCGACGAAGGAAATCAACGCCGACGCCTGATCCAACTCCTTGCCGACGAGAAAAAGACTCTTATTTCAAACTTTAAACCACTATTGTTACTAACTCTGCCCACCGCAGATTCGGCGCCGCCTCCCCTACCGACCGCCTAGAGATCATCGGCGAAGAGAACGATAGGCGGATCTGCGGCGGCGCTTGGATCCCTTTCTCTTCTCTTTTTCTGTGGCGGCACTAGGGAAACCCTACCTCCGGCTGTTTGGGTAGGGTTAGGATTGGGGTTGGGTAATTGGGTGGTTGTCCTTGATCGTTGCCGGTTGGGATTGGGCTAGTGAGCAGCTATGGTTAGGAGAAAACTGAGTTTTTGGCACAAATAACCGATCTTAAGCTGATTCAATCGGGTTGCATGAAACCCGAGTGTTTTTTTTGACAATTAGTTGGTGTTTCGACGAAATCGACCTTTTTTTTGTGTGAAAGCAAAACTTTTTAGCCTTGAATTTGGTTCGTGCGGTTTTGACGGAATGCGGTTTTCTGGAAAACCGAAATTTTGAAGTCGGGAGCTGATAGTGGTTGAAATGAACTGTGTAGATGCCGGGTGTGGTAGCGGTGACCCTATTTTCTGGTCCCATCATTGTACAAATAGGGGCGTAAAGAGGGAAAATAGGGTTGGGAGAAAACTATAAAAGAGATATGAAATAGAACCAGCGTTGTATTGGGATAAAATAGAGCCATGATAACATAAGGTTAGGATAGTGCTGGCGTTATGTATGGCCTGACACAGATGACCGTAAGTATGGGATGGGTTGTCTCGTGAACGCTGAATCGTTGAAGGAGAAAAGAAAGAGAGCAGGGGCAGAGCCGAACGATGGATGGCATGATCAGTAGCACTAATAGTTGTTTGGAAGTCGTCTAGAATTGTGGTCTTGTGCTGGCAGTTGCAGCTGGGTTATAATCTATCGCTACCAAATTTGTCATTTTTGCTAGATTATAAGGCCTTGTTCCGACGGTCGCAGCTGTATTTAATATAAGTAAAAAATATATATAAACATTAGTACTAGTAGGCAGTAGCTTGTGCGTGATTATTTTTGTAAGTAGTGTGTGATGTGTGGTGGCCTCCATGGCTTTGTGAGCACAAGACAAGAGTACTACTCCAGTTGCAGAGCACACATTTAAGTTGAGCGGTGCGGGGTGTCACTGCCTGCCTTTTGTTATTTGCGCGCGCGAGCGAAATCTGCAGAGAAACCGGAAGCAGCTGGAGCCAGGAGCTCCACTGCAGCAGTACACTAGCTTGCGATGGAACCGGGAGAAATCGTTTTGAAATTTAAATCCAACGGAGAGAGCCCATAACGGAAAAAACACCAAATCGTAGAAAATTCTCCAAAAACCGATTTAAGTCGAATCATACCGGTGTGCCTTCAGCCTTATCCTCTTGTTCTCATCTTCTGTCTGCTCCTCTACGGCTTATCCCCTTCGTCGTGTTTTCTCGGTATGGAGTAGCACATAGAGAGGCATAGCGCTGCGTGGGCGAAGCGGTGGAGCACAAGCGCGGCGCGGTGGCGGAAGCACTGCATGTCTTTATGATTAAAAAAATAGATTTAAAAAGTCAAACGTTCCACTTTTCAATACAGTTAGGCTTAACCTTTAAGGGCATATACAATAGAGAGTCAATGGTGTCTCTTAGCATATTCTTCTAAGTAAGAAAGACAAGTATGTAAAAGCATGCAGTGGCGTATCTAGAAACTTGAGAAGGAGGGGACTAAAATTGAGACCTCCACACTAGTATATATAATATCTTAATATATATAGTATATAATTTTTTCATTCGTGTAGATTTCTATCACTCGCCGAATATTTTGCTCTTGAATTTTGGATTGTCAGCAGCCGCTTGGAACAGAGACACGTAGTTACGGAATGACGATCAGGGGAGATGCTGAGACTCGATCGAGAGAGAGACCAAGGCAGCTAGACCGTCATGTGCAGGTACAATATATAAGTGTGATCATGTTCAAACTAAATAGTAATCAAGCTATGCAAGGAGACTAGTAGTAACTTCTTAGTGCTGACCATTTATCTGTGTATGTGGGGATAGGGGACCCATAGGGGGGCTTCAGCCCCCCAAAGCCCCCCATGTGGATATGCCACTGAGAGCATGTACAAAGCCATTTAATAGGGCGTCTCTTAGCGATTTAATGCTGCTTCTCTCTGATTCTGTCTAGGAGTTTGTGAAGAGTCGTCTCTTCACCAAGAGTCGATTCTAGCATTTTTTTTCACTCCCCCCCCACCCCGCCACATCAGTGAAACATATCCACCTCATCGCTAAGAGACGTCCTTACATATTTGTCTTTTAAACTTAGAAGAATGTGCTAAGAGACACCTTTGACTCTCCATTGTACATGTCTAATAGGGCGTCTCTTAGCGATAAGGTGGATATTTAATGCTGCTCCTCTCTAATTCTGCTTAGGAGCTTGTGAAGAGTCGTCTCTTCACCAAGAGTCAACTCTAGTATTTTTTTTTTCACTTTTTTCTCTGCCACATCAGCGAAACATATCCACCTTATCGCTAAAAGACGTCCTATTAAATGGTTTTGTACATGCCCTAAGGCTAATATGACATTGGGAACATGCGGTAGATTGGAGGATGGCATCCAAGAGGTCCACCCGCGCGCCGCTTTTTCTCTGCCGTTGACGTGAGGCTGCTCGTTCTGCTTCTCTCCTCCTCCACACTCGTGGCCATCGACGTCCTGCGTATATACTCCCGCTCCCCCACCTCACACCACCATTCCTTCATTGTTTTTTTTTTGACCATATATGCGTCTTCCATCCAATCCAACCACATAAATGCTATCTCTGCCTTTTGCTACATCTTCATCGCGGAGGTTCTCCTCGTATGATCGACCTTCTTTTTTCAATGAATTTTTTTATTAAACCAGTGTTGTAGTTTATTGCAACACATGGAAGGATAGACGAAACATAGATAAAATATTATGGCATAATACACACTCCTTACACACGATAGGTTGGTTCGTACAATGTTAGTTAAAAATTCGTTAAATTTTTATGGCATTGCTACGAGGATGGTATTATTACATAAGGTCCAAATGGTGTTGACTCGAGAGAATTTGCTAGCACAATTGTGTACCATCTAGACCTACAAAACATGAAAATCGTAGAACCACCGTTGTCTTGGATGTGCTACCTTTTTTTTATAGGACCCTTCTTTGCAAGAGGTGTGCGCGCAAGCCTTGTGGGCCATGAGTGCAAATGTCAAAGTATTGCAACTAGTTCTGCTTGTAACAACTATTGCTCTGACAAGATTTATAGGAGGATACAGGTGTTGGGGGGGGCAACCAATGATTTTTGTTCAAACGAGTATGTGTGAGGACCCAATTTCCAAAAATAAAAATGGAAATTGTACTCCCAATATAATACACATTAATCCAGAATCGATATAACAACCACACTTTATTACATAACTATTTATCAGAGTTGATTACAATACCAAAATTTGGTATTTTACAAACTACCTTTACTAAACTTGTGAGTAAGGAAAAACTAAACTAATAATTTAAGCCGGTCCATTTCTTCTTTACAAAAATCAAAATTCGGATCTGCAACAGAAGCAGGATCTGTTCAATATGAATGAACAGTTCCTGATTATTGGTTAAGTTAACGCACAACGAGCAATCAAACGTATGCCCGTGCGTTAGCGCAACGGCTTGAGCGCTAGTGCGCTTGCTCCGTTGCTTGTTCTTGAGCGCTCAAGGCGCTCAAGACGGTGATTCTTGCTTCAAAACTAAAGGGCTAAAGCACTCCAGCTTAAGCCGAGTTTGCAACTTCAAAACTACAGGTTTTAGCCTCCTGCTGGGTGGGCGCTTCTTCGTCTATCGTATGTCTCGCTTGGCCGTCCGAACCAAGGAGGCATGATGGCGGCGTCGTGTGTACCGACTGCAGAGACTACAAGCCGACGCCGGAAGCGACTCGCTTCTATTCTCGCCAACAGTACTTGCAGGTTTTCATAGGAATAACAATATTAACTATATGGAAATGGATTCAAAGGAATGGCAAGGTTTATTGGTAGAAATTTATACAATAACTTATATAATTGGAAAACTTATAATTGAGTTCCTAGATCAAGTTTTAAATGTTTCCCAGAGAGTTTTTATCAAATTTATCATCTTCCTCCATCCTTAATCATCTAAAACTAGATGCCATTTTCTTAAAAAGCATGAACTAATTTGAATAGAATAGGTATCACCCAATTGACACAACTTCAGATACCCGAAGTAGGGTTCATTAATGATTTTGTTATCAGCTCTACAGAACCTATCCAGCTTTACCCGTATAACGACTTCTTACATGGATGGATGTATATTGTGTCATTTCTATTCATTTTAATCCATGTTTTTCAATATCTACATATACATAGTGGATCCTCCAGCAAATGTTATGCTTTTAGATATTGAGAAAATCCTCAGTAATGCTTTGCTCACAACATCGTGAATTCTCCAGCAGATATTGCTTACCATAACAATATTATGAGATCTGCTCAAGCATTGCAAAAACCTAAGGCAATGCTAAGCTTGCACAAACAAAGCGAATACTCCAGCAATGTTTGGCCTTATACTTTTCTCATTGTTCTCGATCATTTTCATAACCAATGAGTTGTCTCATTGTATGAACAATGAATAGTTATCCTACCTGTTGAAATACTTATATATTTAGATTTTTCTTATGCTAGGGTTGTGTCAATTTTAATTATTTGGGGTGGCCTTTGGTTGTGGAGTTTAATTAAATAACTAAAAAGTAATACAATAAGTAATAATAAATATTGAATAGGAATTTTAATATGCTTCAAAGGATAGAAAACCTGCCTTCTTCAGGGATCTCTTGGAATTCTAGAGTATTATCTTGATATTCCAAATTTCCAACTTTGGAGAGAGTTTGCTTGTATTATACGTCGAAAATAAGGAAAGCAAAAGAAAAGTCAATAAATATCCAAATTGAAAATCCAATAAGAATCAGATATGCAATTTCAAAAATATGATGCAAGGTTTAAAGGTTTAGGGTGAAGAGGTGATAGGCTGTATTATTTCTTAAAGGTTTCTATAGAGATAAAGTGGGGTGGTGGAGTCCTCCAATTGGTAAAAATTAAATAGGAAAATTTTAAAAATAATTATTCAAAAGTAATTATTTTATCACAATTAATAAGAGAATCATAAGAATAAGGTTTTTCGGTTTATTTGCATTTTTATAATTTTAATAAAGGAAAACCTTAAAATTAAATTTTAAAATGTTATTAGAATTTTAAGTATATTTTAAGAATTCATTTTAGGTGGAAAGGTTGGAAAATAGATTTTTATGGTATTATATTAAATTTTATGACTTTTACGGATTTTTCATAATTTTATATAATATTTTACAATAGATTAGATAGCCTATTTGATTTATTCAGATTATTTTATTATTGAAAATGGGATTTATATTTTTATAAAATTATTCATCATATTATAGATTTTTGAGAAGTTTTTCATTTTTTTTGGAGTATTTTGATATTTTTAATTATTTAAACATATTCTCTGGATAAAATAAAAAGAAAAGAGAATTTAAATTGGGAAATTGCTGTAACAGTAATGGGTTCGGCCCAAATCGTTGTGAGATTGACTGATAGGGCTTGTGTGACAGTGAGAGGAGGAGCTGTGAGGGCTGAGAGGGGAGGCTAACGGGTCGGGCTGGCTTGTCAGTGACACGGGAGGAGAGGGATGGGGATTCCGGCAAGGGTGCGAAAGCGTCTGCGATGGGTGACCGGAGATGGGATTTGGTGCCTGAAAAAATGAAATTAGGAGCGAGGGGTACCTTAGGGGGTTTTTGGTGAGCTTGGGGTGGCCTAAGTAATGCTGGCGACAGAGTCGAGGCGGCGGCGCTCACAGGCTGTGGCGGTCGCTGGGGTTTGGGAGCAGCTTCAAAAGCTTCGCGGCAGTAAAGCAAGGTGTTTTGATATTGGGAGAGAACTAGAATCACGGCGAGAGAGTTCGCCGGAGTTGGGGAAGAAGCGGAGCACGGCGGCGATGTGATGGAGTAGGGGAGGAATTGGAGGTGAGCAAAGTGGTCTTGGAGCATTGCAGTGACGCCGGGGTTCTTTTTATAGGAAGAATTGATGCGGAATTGTGCTTGGCGACGAAGATCGATGACGGCGGTGGTGGTAGTCATGGCTATGGCGGTGGTAGTCGTGGATCGCCGCCGCCGCGCCGCCCCTACCTAGTCTTTGTTACACATTTCTACTGTAAGAGTTCTGCGCCCCCTACCTAGTCTTTGCTACACTGCTTTCTTTGTAGCCGCGTCGGCCCCGGGACGGCGAAGATCAAGCCTTCCTACCTGCTGCTGGCCACGCCGCCAACGCGACATCCAAGACCACCTCTGACGTCCGCACGGGGCCGGCAATGGCTGGTCTTCGCAGATCTACCAAACCCTCCCCCCTCTCCCCTCCCAATCGTGCAAAAAAAACACATCTACGGAATGGCAGGAAGGACTCACCGGATGCTCACCATGGCCGGCCACACCGGCGACAACGAGGATTGGCCCGAAGCCGCAGGTGTCGTCGGATTCTTCGGCGCACTCGATGCTGGATCCGCACCCAGCTCGTCTGCTCCCGATGACTTCAGCGTCCCTTTTGTGCAATCCCCCGGCCAGGCACAACGCCGCCGAGCGCGGAACCTTCCTCGCGGGCGTGGGAGTCGCAAGTAGTTGCAGCCGGCGCCGATGCAGCTCGGAATGGAGTCTCACAATGGCCTCCAAATTTGGAGCCTCCGACGCCGGCCTCCATCCTGTAATGAAGTTTTGGAGTCTCTGCTGGGAGGCTCCATTCCCCACTAGCTCGAAGAAGCATCACATGGGGTAACCCTCGTGCATAGTATTATGGAGGCTCCCCTGGAGCTGCCCTAAGTTTCATCTCCGTGTAACCTATGTTGTCTCTTTCATAGTTTAATAATGCACGTATCTCTTTCCACACGCAAATAGCTCATTGTGGTTAGACTCGCTGAATGGACAATCTATACCCAGCGATATCGTACACCTACATTACATATCCACATGAAAGGATTGACTGCTTGCAGGCTAGGCTCAACAACATGGTGAGTTCAAACCAATACAATCGTCAAGAGTGGCCATTGCGTCCAATGCGAACCAGGCTGTCTAGGGCCAATAGTATCGCATAACCCCATCTTGTTAGAACCAAGCCTGCTTATATGGTTGTAACTACCCAACAACACTGAACAAAGAAGTACTCCATCGAAGAACAAGTACATAGGAGAACTACCCAGTGTGCTATGACACATAGTGGGAACTAAACTATGTGTGTCAGCACCTGATGCGCCTGTGAGTGCCATAACCCCTTTAGCAAGACATGGTGAAGGCCTTCGCTTGTAAGGTCTCATAGATTATTCCCTCAAAGGCGTGTTTATGCCCTAGATACATGTAGGTACTATGTATTTTTAATCCCCTAAAAACGCGTTGATACTCTTTGTAATTGTTTTCTTCTTGTACTCAATAGGCAGTTTTAGGGATTATCTCATAATTATCTAGCCATTATGTTAAGTCTATGTGCTACGTGATTAAGAGGAGTGCATTCCTCTAGGTCACTAGGTACACACAACATGCTGGTTTAGTCCGTACAAGCCTTGGTTTGTGGTCCGTGAGTCGTAGGTCGTGACTCCGGTGCCCTTCTTAGATCCCTGGTGATTTAGGCCACCACATTAGCCTGTTGTCATCGTCAATTGGGTCTCTGTAGGTCACATATTAGTTTATTTTTCCCCAGAAACCATCAGAGATTAGTAATGTGTGCACACACCAGCAAAAAATTGTGCAATGGACACTCAAAAAACAGAATTGCTAATTCTCAGACGACTGAAATTTTCTTAACTATCAATCAATTTAAAATTGCACTCTAGTAAAACTAAAATTGCACAGTTGACAAATGTGTCATTTTAGTATCAAAATTGCTATTTATCAATCATCAATTTTATTCATTAATTTATATGCTTTGTTGATATATAAATTTATCGAATACACATACTTACTTATTTTCCTTTTCCTATGTTTGAAGCTATCATGTTTGTTTCTGTCAATCTAAAATTGTATACTAGTAAAACTAAATTTGCACTTATTTATAATGTGCAATTTTAGTATAACTATAGTGTAATTTTATTAATAATCGACCGACACTTATTTTATTATCAGCCAACTTGCTCTTAGTCGCTCCAGAAAAAAAAACCTTCTCTAGGTGACCAACAAAAGCTACCAGTAGCCCATTTTAGCATACGACCCAGGCGATCCAGTTTAAATTGTTGGCCTCGACCTTACAAATATAGCCCGTAAGCGTAGCTCATAACCGATAACAAATAATGGAAAGGCAGAGGCAATTAGCGGCATATTTGATTCAAATAAAGTTCAGGGAAATACTACGAGAGGAAATTTTTCTGTTTTAGGTGTTTGATTTGAACAAATTATTCAAGAAGAAATGCTTTAAAAGGTTTCAAGCATGAGGTCATTTTTCGATTATGGAAGTATAGCTTTCAACCTCTGCATTAACGATGGATGCATACAACCATTACACAACTATAAGTTAAACAGTTACTACAATCCAAAGACCAATAATCAAAAGATGTGACAAACAAATTGTCATACTATAAAAGAAATAAAAAGTATCTGACTTCCGGCTCAGAAAACCAAAACGCCCTGAGCATCATGACGGTTTGGCTTCGTTCATCCTCCAATTCAAGATGGCCACTGACCTTTAATAGCGTTCATTTATGGTTTCATAGAAACACTTTAAAGTCCGAAATATCAAAGGCCTTCCACACCACTGATGAAGAGAACCCATTGCTGACTAGACAACCATGTGCAATTAATATCTCAATTCACCACTAAGCCACCCATCGAATGAACGAAGGAAAGAGTAATACAAAGTATGGAAAAACTTCAACACTCATGTTATCTCCGGTTGCCGCTGCAATGCATGCCACCGTAAGACTCCGGCACGAATGCTGGGTCATCCACACCAACACCACAGCAGTCTTGTTTTTTGGTCGCTTCAGGGTGAGGCGACGAGAACATGTCCGCGGGTGGGTTGCGATCAAAGACATCACCATGCTGCCCTGGCGAAGAAGGCATGGATCGAAAACGAAGAAACAGCTGCACTGGATCGGCTTCTCGGGGGACAAACGAACGAGCAATAATACTCTCCCAGCCCGACACAGTGAGATGCATTGTCGCTCATGTCCTGGACGAGGATGAACGCCATGCGCCCACGACGAGGGCGTTTTTATTATTTAAAAAATAGGAGTATGGTGCATACAGATACAGTGGTAGATATGGTCGGCCCAGCCCGCAGGCCGCAGGGCCCAGAGCTAACACAACGGCTACTACTCCACAACACAACGGTCATATCATTACCGACCGTTGTACCGCGACTGCGAGCGATTATTTAAAGCCTTCTTCCCCGGTCTCACCATCACAATCCATCTCCTCTCCGCCGTTGCAGAGCGCCGCCAAGACGACGGAGATGGAGACGCCCCCGCCCCTGCCCCTGCGTGAGTCCCTCCTCCTCCCACCGTCTCTCGCCTCGCGCGTCTCGCCCTGTGCCAACGATTCTTCTCTTTGCTGGCTGCTGCAGACAAGGACCCCGCCGCCACCAAGAACCACTTCTCCAGCACCAAGAACGCCGCCGGAGAGCGCGCTGCGCTGCACGACATCACCAACGACTCCCCCATCGTCGGCCTCGCCGCCGGGGGCCTCCACGCAAGCAGCACGCCCGCCTCCACCGCCGCCAAGACCCGCCCCAGGCCCCGCCGCACCCCCGGCTCCGGCGAGGCGCTCCTGCGCGGCCAGGTCAAGACGCTCCTGCACAAGGTCCACGAGGAGGCCTGCGCAGCCGCCATCAGGCCGGCTCGCATCCATGCGCTGCTCGGCGTCTCCAGGTCCCCCGCCCAGCTCCTCGCGCCCACGCCGGCCAACACGCCGCAGCTCGGCATCGTGTCCGCCGCAAGGGATGGCATCCAGGAGCAGCTCATCCCTATGCTCCAGGTACCAGCTGCCCAAAGATGCTTTCTTTTCAACTTTCCATCAACTACATCGCCTGATTTTCTACCTCTTTTGCTAGTAAATTGCTATGGCGATCCACATAGGTGTTCCTTGTCCTAGTCCCGTATTTTAATTGTCATCCCATCATTAATCTCCGTCGATCTTGGCTTACTAAATTGTCAGATGTAGTTGCAAACCTTGTGGGACGATACGTTTGGTCCTGAGCTGCTGCTGTGTTGCGCGTTGTCTTGCAGGTGATTGCGGCTTCTGTGCCGGCGCCAGAGGACAAGCTCGGCGAGTGCCAGCTGAACCGTGCGCTTGTGTTCGATGACTCCCCTGGCGAGGACAGGTCGCCGGACGACGACAGCTCATCGGCCTGGTCTGTCCAGGTGCATCCCAGCGATGAGGACACTCTGGGAGAGCTGGAAGAAGAAGCGTACAGTGACGATGATGACGAGGAGTGGCAGGGAGGCGATGACTGCTTTGATGATGTGTGCGAGGGGATGAGCAAGATGACGGTGGCCGAGCTCGACGACGATGAGCCGGTGGGGCTGCCGGTGTTCGAGGGGAAGCACACCCGGTTCGTCTACAGCAGCGATGAGGACTTGGAGACGGAGACGGAGCAGGTGAAGGAGGATGCACCGGCGAGCATTTAATTTCTACAGTGGCTGTCACTCCCTGACACCAACCAGCCCCGATCATCAAACAAAGAAAGCAAATTATTTTTTGTTAATGCCTTAGCAATTCAACTCTTCCGAACGCACATATGCATCAAGTGCTCACTATATATATTTTGCAGCTTCATGATCATACTGTATATCTGCATGGTTCTGTATTTGTCATTTGTTCCGAAGTGCAGTCTGATCCAGCTTTATGCTTCAGTGGGTTGGGCTGCCATTTCTGTTAAATTCTGGGCCGCCCCAAGAATGATGCATTGTATTGTGTTCGCCTCGAAAGAAAGCAACCAATATGCTTCTCTAAAAATGAGATGGAGCCCGCTTAGCAACCGATGGCTAGTTGGTGAATTAAAAAATATTGTAGATTTCCTTGTATAATAACAGGTGCAAGAAAGAGAGAGAGATTTGGGATGATACGACTAGGAGCAAAAACGATGGCTTAGCTTATTAGGCAGCCTCCTTGACTTTCGTTTTGTTTTCTTCTCTGGTGCTCTTACTTTATTGAATTTGATTACGTCTTGATAAACAAAAAAAAAAAGTACTCCTGCAGTCTATTCCAGCACTTTTCCACGCTCGCCTATCCTGTGTAGTGTTAGTAGAAAATGGACCAAATTAACGTTACATGAGGTGACAAGAATCAATCAGAAATATACTACCTGGATGTAGCTGGCGCGGCTACCCTGGCCTGATGTCACCAAGTTGTATAAATATTTGTGATGTATAAGACCATCTTTAATAAACACTTCAAATTTTTTCTTTATAACACTATTCTCAAAACACCCTATCCATCCTCTAAAATTTTTTCATACTTTACGCTACACTGTAAGAGATTTCTTTCCTCTCACGGCTCCTATATACACTTTACGCAGATGCTTGCGTGTGACTCGCGAGAACAGTTTCACACTGGCTGGAGTGCTCAGCCTCAGATTTGGATTGCATGGCAGTATGGGGTATGGCACTGCAGGTCAGTAGTACGTGTGCTGTTGCGTGTGAATGGAATGGTTACACTACACACACAACACGAGCAAACTAGCGGCCTCGGTTGAACAAGTCAGGTCATTCATGGTTCACACCTACGATTGTGGACACTACAGGGGCAGGTGCGATAACCACAGCGTACGTGCAATCGTGCATGTGATTGACAATCTTGTACCCTGTCTCTACACTCCTCGTGGAGGAGTATCTATTTCCTCTCTTGGTTGGCAACCCAGGTGAGGACCTGAGAAGATGGAACGATTTTGTCTGAAAATGTAGCACACTATTACATGATACAAATATATAGTTGTTTCAAAATAATTGCACAACATATCCATGTAGCTATTCAAAATAGTGATAACTAGCTCTATCACGATACGTGATACAATCCGATGTGGGTCCCGCTTGACAAAATTGCAAGTCTCGTATCACCGGGTTATGTCCACTGGCAAAGCTTCACAAGAACCATAGGGGGGTTTGTCTCTCAATTCTCTGTTCCCCTTTTGCTACATTACCATTCACGTGATCCAGAGGTAGAAAGGTATCCGATGTTGCTCTTGTCGGATTCCTTCCCGCTGCTGGCTACTGCGTCATCGGTCAGCAAGGGGGATGACCGAGCTGCACCAGATCTGTATAGGACTAGTCTTTCTATTCTAGGTCTAGGTCTTAAGCACTCGTCGGTGACTAGGGTCTCTCCGGCGAGCTTTTGGTGTTCCAACAACTCCGTCGGTGTTGGTGGCCAGTGTGCCTCTGGATCTAGTGGGCGGCATCGGAATTGTGTCTTGGTTGGTTGTTCGTGCTGGTGTGGCTGGCATTCTAGTGGCGGGTCTGTTCCGGCGGAGTCGTCGATGTCTCTCGTGTGGGCTGGCAGTGGACAAGCTTCCTCACTATGCGATTCGGGCAGGCTTCATCAAGTCAACCATAGTGATGGTTGTTTGGCTAGGATTGGGACTGAGCTGCACCGACACGGCAACGATGCCGAGGGATCATTCTACTCGAGGAAGTCAAAGCCTGTTTCAGAAGGCGGAGACGGTCGTGTTGGTGCCGGAGGTTTCGCCGCTCCATCCTGGTCTTGGCGCTGCCTTCGTCCGATCACGTGCCTTGTCCTCAGAGGCTGGTCGGCTTGCATGCTAGCCACACTCTGTCAAGGTGGGTGATGTGGATGGAGAAGGTGTTGTCGATCTGTCCTGGGCTTGGCACCACCTTCATCTGACTAAGTGATCCTCAAAAGAGTTCTCGGTATGAACACTATAGCGATGACCACTTTTGTGTTTATGTTCAATTCTATGAAGTGGAAGCAGTGTGGAGAACAGGATGCACGAATTGTTGAGTTCATGTTGTGATTCGGTAGTAGGAAGGTGAAGAAACTTATCTATAGTGGTTTTGCATCTTGCGTGCTTTGGTTAAGCTTACCTGCATCAAGATCGTTACATCTACTGTTTAGCAGGAGAAAACAAGGTGCCGCGTACGCTATACAAGCAATCTGGACTACTATAATGCAAGGCTTTCCTCTTCATTTAGTTTCAAATAGGAGTTGGTGGTACTTTCCACGAAGGCTATATGTTGTTTGCTTTAGTTTGTGTTGTAACTTTCATTATTAAGTTAATAAAGGTGACATGGTTTCTTATTAAAAAAAGAATCATATCAGACGAGCCTTGGAAGGATTGCAAAATGAGCCTAGATGGATGGACCAAACATGCATGTAACCTTGAGTTAAAAAAAATAGCACAAGCCCTGTCACTATTTCAACTCAGAAATTTTGTATCGCTGCTATTACCGGCATCTCTTTAGAAAGGCAACCATGATATACTCCTATAATCATCTATCTATTCATTATGAATGGTTATATGTATATATTTATACAATATAGTCAAAATGTCCCACGCATAGGCATGGCTAGATTTGTGTCAAACTATAAGAGAAATTTATATAGATAAAGATTCATAGCCATATTTGTCATGGTGACCTCTAATAGAGTCAACCTTGTTCTCGTTATGATTTTTCTAATATTCTATTTTTTTATTTTTTATTTTAGTTGATAGCATTCCTTTTCTATTATCTTTATTTTAGTTTTTTGTTGTTGTAGTTGATATGATTTCCTTTTCTAGTCTTGTAGTAGTCGATACATACTCATTTTCTATTATTTTTATTCTTAATTTGTTTATTGTAATTGATACAGACTCTTTTTTTAGTCTTGTTGTAGTTGACACATACTCGTTTTTTATTATTTTTATTCTGAATTTTATTTCATCTTTATTGTATTAGATATGGACTCTTTTTCTAGTCTTGCAATAGTTGTTATGAATTCTTTTCTATTATTTTTATTCTGTTTTTATTTTTTTTATAGTAGTTGATATAGACTCTTTTTATATCTTGTAGTGGTTGATATGGACTCCTTTTCTATTTTTAATCCAGATTTTAATTACTTGAATTTTATTATTACAGTCGATATGGACATTTTCTTTTAACCTAGACCGTTATAATTTGGGTTCACAATGATTAACGGTGTAGATCTTTGTTTTTTCATCGACTAACCTGAGAATTTCTAGTATTATATATAAATATAATTGGTTACATTACTCTGTTAACTATGCACTTACCTTCTCACCCACGAAAGACGGTGTGGTGTGCAGAAGACCCCGATCCTGAAGCAGCTCCTCCTAAAAGAGATATACACAATTACAATCAATATACCAAACATCAAGACAATTCTTAAACTATGCCACACTTGCTCTTCTATCTGCTAAAGCTATTCTTTCCCATCATCTAACCTAACAACCCTCAAAACCCGTTAATCCTTAAATCTGGGCACAGAGTAAAACGGCCATAACTCCTAAACCGTTTGGCCAAATCATGCATTATAGGGCTCATTAGAAAGCTAGAAACATAATCCATCTTTTTATAACATGACCGAGTTCTGATTTTCGACCTAATCATCCTAATTTCACGTCACGACCTCCTGCACATGCAATTCAACCTCTAAGTCATAAAATTCCATTCCTAGGGTTTGCTAGTTCTCCTAAATTACATCCTAAACACCACTCAGATGGACAAATCACAGGACAAATACCTTAATTTCAGTACCCAAAGCTCGGTGAAAACCCTATTTTCCTTTCCTCTTCATCTTCCTCTCGCTCTTCTTCTCCTGCAACCTCTTCTTCCTTCTCCTTTCTTCCTTCTCCTCCCTTTCTCCTGGTGCAGACCAGCATGCAGCAGCAGCAAAGGGAAGGACGGCTGGCCTAAGCAAGGAGCAAAGGGGTGGGGGGACCAATTTTGGGCATCGACAGCTGGCAGCGACCAGCTCTGGCGAGAAGCGGTGTTGGGTGGAGGAGCAGCACGGGAAAGAGGAAGAAAACGAGTAGAGAACGAGCAGGACAGGAGTCCGGGGCTGCTCCTCTTCTCTGGAGACTTCTAGGAAGTGATATGGCGAGCTGGGCCTCATAGGCCGCCCTCCTAGGGCCTAAGAAGGTTATTATAGGGACGGCAGCAGCACAGCCATGACGAAGCAAATGGTGCTACAATAGCTGGCTGAGCTAAGACAGGACCACCACATGATGTTGCAGGCATGGACCGTTCACCGGCCGGCGGTGGTAAGGACGAATGCTCCTCCTCCTCCTCCTCGGCAACAACAACATTCCTACCACACCCACAGTTTTGCAACATGCTTGCCTTCCTCGGCTTGCTCCCACTCACTTGATCTTCTTCTCGCATCAAACGACGTCAATGCCAACACATATGTTCGAAGGAGGAGTCAGCGTGGTGCCAAAGAGAGGGAGCTGCACGGGAGACAAAGAGATTGAGGGTAGAGAGGAGAGAGAAATAAAAAAGATGCAAGGGTATTTTTGTCCAAAAAATATTCAATGTCTTCATCCTATCTGTAAAGGTGGTTTGGGATCCTATAATGGCATGGATCTAATTTTTGAATCTGAGCGGCGGTAGTTTTACAATTTCGTATTGAGCGGTGATAATTCTCTAATTTATGAACAAAGCTGTATCTAATTAATCCTAAATAGATAGATAAATACACAGATAGTAGATGGATTTTATTTTTAAGGAAGAGTTGAGAGATAGGAAGTAAAAGCGACTATGGTCAGTGGGCTGCCCAGTCATGCACGGCATGCTACAGAGAAGAGGTAAACAGGAAACAGACGAGGCGAGAAGACAGGGCCAAGACACACGCAGCAGTGAGCCTGAGCCACCACACACACACACAGAGATCAGAGTAGAGAGGAGACGAGAGGAGATTCGCTGCCTATGCGGTCTGCCCCAATCCAAGCTCCAAAGTCAAAAAAATCCTTCTTTTTCCCCCTTGCTCCTTCCTTGCCTTGTTCGTCTCCTCCGCCGTCCCCCGCTCCTCTGCCCTCCGCCCGCCCGCCCCCATCAACCCGTCCGCCCCAAATTGACCGCCTATTCCGCTCCTCCCGTCGCAATTCCATCCTCCGGCATGGATCGCAGCGCCGGCAACCCGCACCTCGGCGTCAACAAGCTCGGCCGGAACATCCGCAAGGCCACGCCCCCGCCGCCCCAGCCGCCGCCGCCCGCCCGCCCGCCGCAGCCCCAGCCCCAGGTCTACAACATCAGCAAGAACCAGTTCCGCGACATCGTCCAGCAGCTCACCGCCGGCACCCCCTCCCCGCCGCCGCCCGCCCACCGCCCGCCTCCGCCCCCGCCGCACCAGCACCCCAAGCCCCCCTCCCAGCGCCTCCAGAAGATCCGCCCGCCACCCATCGCCACCCCGGTCGCCCGCCCACCGCCCGTCCACAACCACCAGATTCCAAACCCTACTACCCACAACCCCATCTTCCACCGCCCCCCGCCACCGCAGCCCATGCCCATGCCCATGCCCGGTCCCGCATGGACCGACTCCCCAGTCTCCGCCTACATGCGCATCCTCGAGAACTCCCTCTTCAGCGCCACCCCGCCGGGCGCCGCCGCGGCCGCAGCCGCAGCCGCAGCTGCAGGACAGCCGCTTCCTTATCCCCCACCTCCGCCGCCGGTGCCGTCGCCCGGGATACTCCCCTCGCCAAGCGGATTTCTCAACCTGCTCTCGCCGACGCCCAGGTCGCCCTACCCGCTACTCTCCCCAGGGTTCCAGCACCCACCGTCGCTGACCCCCAACTTCCCCGTGCTGTCACCGCTGCCGGGGACGGGGATCCTGGGGCCAGGGCCCATGCCGCCGCCATCGCCAGGGCTATGGTTCCCGCAGTCACCGTCGGGGCTGCTCTCGCCGTCCGGCTTCTTACCGATCCTCAGCCCACGGTGGAGAGATATGTAGCTCGGGTCGCTCTCCGCAGCAGTCGCCCCTGGTGAAGGCGGCCATATAACATTTGACGGTAGGAAACACATAGCTACGGTGAGGTGAATTGGGTCGTCGGCCTGAGCCGGAGGTCGGGAGGTGGGCACAGGTGGGTCGTACAACACTATTTGTTGCTGTTACTTACTGCTCGTGTGATTAGTCAGTCAAATCAGTCTGTAAGGTTTCGGTAAAGGCTTTTGGTTATATATTTGTAATTGTATAACTGGGGAAAATTTCAATTCATTCACTTTTCTTAGCTGCAAAGGGCCAGACCAAACAAAAAACTGGGCATGTTGTAGTTTTAGATTCTTGAGTGACTAGGCTTGGAACATGTAATTGTAAACCTTTAGTTCAAGAAAGATTAGCTCTTTCTGACAATTATTTTGCTCATGATTACTGCTGGTCAATCTGTTCAGTGAATGGAATGGTTCTCTTTCCTTTCCTTTTCTTTTTGGGTGGGAAGATAATTCATCATATCCCAGCTCTTCTGGAAAATCATAATCAGTAAAACTATCTTTTTTTTATGGTTCCTTTTTTTTTTTTTATCTCATGTAGTTGAGGTTTACCATGTCATTGTTATGACTGTTTTTATTTGAAAGCATCATGCTTTCTTGCATTAATCATGCTCATATATGGGATAAAAGGTCGCCCTTTTGCTCAGTTTGATTGTGTGGCACAGATTGTTCATGATCTCCAAATATGTCATTGTTTAGCATCGGGATGGATAGCACAGCATTGTTGCTTCGGGGTTTGCACAATGATTTTGAAGCAGATGCACAGCTTGACAAGTTTGTAGCTAATATTTAAAAATATTAGTTTCTAGTTTTGGTCTGGGATATACTTTTTTCCTTGAAGTTACTACCATCCATCATTGATTCATAAGGTAATATTGGTCCATCAACATGATGGGATATAATAGGAATACATCATCGCTTTATAAGGTAATATTGGTCCATGAGCATATTGGGACATAATAACAATTCAATTCCATTCTTTGCGTATTGGTATACACATTTGCATGCTTTACTAGCTTATTTTCTTATGTACCTATAACGAGTGGAGGACCCAAAGGTTATGCAACGTCATGATTGGAGGCACACCACTCCTTATATAGCTTCTGTTTGAAGATTTAAAATGTGATAAAAATCATATGGACCACTTGATGTTGTTTGAATGGTGTCACTGATACATGCTGTGTCGTGAGGCCTAAAATGCAAAGTGCTTTTCGAAGTGGGAATTCTTTGGCTATCTGAATGCTCTTCTAGGTTCCGAGATGTGTGGCATCTTATAATTTGCTTTTCCTCTGTTTTAGGATTATTATGACATGTACTGCTGGACCCCTTGGTATGTAATGCTAAAGTAGGGAATAACTAAAGGATGGTTCTTATTGTTGTTCTGTAAGCACTAGCGTTCATTGTGCGCCACATCCTTTCTAAGTTAAGATTATTGTATCAGTTGGTCTCAAAATTAATCATAATGCTTTGTTCATTTCATAATTAGTCCTTTTATAAATTTATTTAGCTTTCTATCAACAAGCCATGTAAACATACTTTGGCTAAAGGGGAACAAGGTATTTTCTCCATTCTGACTAGATTGGGTGTATATGTCATATGGCTGTCATCAAAGCTAGAGTAGCTACGAAAAGAAGACCCTCTATCAATTTAACGCTAGGCCTCGGCATGCATGGTTTGCATCCAAGGACATCCATATCCATATTGGGATAAACATAAAACTTAGCATAGCCTATTTTTAATCTGTTTAGTGTCATAAGTTGATGTGAATCATTTCACAGATGTTTACACTCTTTGTAATCTGGTTGTAGACGTCAGTCCTAAGATGTAATGCTTGGTGTCACACCACTTCACCATACTTGTACTACCAACTGGAATGGAAAGTATGTGGTGGCGATTCTTTAGTTTGCCTGGGTAATAAGAACTCAACCTACGACTCTAGAAAGAAATGACTATCCATACCGTACTCTTCATCTGGTAGTTTTGGTATTATTGTTACTGCAAGTGCACTTTGCTGTTGTTTCTGGTGCAATGGCGATTGTCAGGATACTTTCCTTTAGAGTGCCTCTGCAGATTGCAAGACGGCTTGCTCCTCCGTTTGGTACGGCAAATTGGCAAGAGGGCGACACACAACTCTGTAATTAGCAATGGTGTCAGCTCTGATCCTTACATTGTTTGAAGGGTTTTGTAGGTTGGCAAACGTGTCTGTGACATTACTGTAACTTAAGAGGATTTGTTAAAATCTGTTGGTAGATATGGTAACCTTTTTGTGTTGCTCTTGCTGTTGGTAAGGTCTAAGGACATGCTTGAACTTTTGTTTGGTTTATTTTATAATTGGTGTTTGCTTTGACATACAAGTTACATAATCCCATATGGATATGGCATTATTATACCTGTGAAGAATCAAGGGGGAAAAAGAGATCTAAATCGCGTGGACCAAATAGGTTAATGCCGGCCTCGTGGCATCTCCGTGTGGAGAACAATTTGGTTTCCTCCCCAAAGTCGGCCTAAATTTCCGTAGACATTTATTTCTCTAGTCAAGCTTGGAAGCGAAATTATGTGGCAAAGTTCCAGATAGATTTAGCGTTGGTTCTAAAATCAGACGATGAGCATAGACCGTTGACTTGGAAAGTGACGGAGCAACAAATCTGGTCAATAACAATCTGAATGGTATTATTACTGCGTGTTGCAAGAGCTGGCACAAGCTGGCACTAAGCCACCTGACTAAACTAACTCAAGTGGCTGTCAAGGTCTCATCATCATGCATGCATCTTCCTTCTTTTCCTCCTCTCCTTTTTTCTGCTCTTGTGGAGAAATCAGCGGGCAGATCCAAAAGAGAGCCAAGAATATAACAGAAGAGACGTCAGCGTGATGTGCACGCGCCTATCCTCCATCTTATATATCTGCTTGCTTGCATCCTGTTTCATTCAACCTTAACAATATATATTTTATCACTGGTTTCCTGATGTCCATTATTTTAGTAAGCTGTGGTAGTGGTACCCAGGAAGATATATTGATGGATCCAATGAATAGCACAAGGACAAAGGAAAAACCATCCAAGAGGATTGTTGTTTTATTGTCCATGTTCATCCTAATAATCTCTTCAGGCCGAACTGTGTCAGTGTGTTTATGCAGGCAGGCAGGACAGGACAGGACACGCTCCATGATGGGTGATTACTTTTTCAAGTACTGCCTGATTGCGATGCACCGGATGCAGAAATTTTTGACCAAAGCTGGAGGCCGGACAAAGCTGAACCCTGTGAGAGAGACACTGCCCGGCATCCAGTGGTAACATTTACCTTCCCTCCACGTACATATTCCTTTTCTACCTCAGAGCTCAAAGTTTTCTTGGATTGTTCCTGTTAGATTTTTAGACTCTGTGAACATTTCATTCGTTTAGCAATTACTCCTGCCTGATGATACACGCTGCCTTCTTCCTCAATTCAGAACATATCCTTCTACATATTTCTCATAGTAGTCCAGAACATGACTCAGGAATAATACAGGCTCTGAAAAGAATTGAGCTTGACATTTAGCAGCACATAGTGATCACTGAATGTGCTGTCAAGGTACAAAAATAACTAAATGATGTGGCCTGTTATGGTTCACACCTCAAGTTGCCGCTACCGTAATAACCATCGATAATTGTCCAAACCTAATAACCCGAATCACGTATTCATCAGTAAAAGCATGAAGTTTTTACGAAATCACCATAGGAGTTGAGTCAGGTAGGCTGCCTAGGAGTGATTTCTCAACTTGGTGAACTGAGCTTTCTTCTTCAGCAGGCTCCCGAACTTCTTCAGGATGGCCTTCTTCTTCTTGTGGCCGTGCTGCTCCTGGTTGAAAGATGATGTCGGGCCATAGATCAACAGTGCATTCATGTGATCTACAAGTGCGTCGTCTCCCTGCGACTCGACGTCACCGTCACTCGACACATCGGTATCATTGCCCCCCTCTTTGCTTAGGTTATCATCTTGGATCGTCTTGCTGTTGTCCAAAGAGTAAGCCTCGGCTGCTGGTACCTCCTCTTGCCCATGCTTCACCGTCTCCACTTTGACGTGCTTAATCTCCTCCTCCACTTGGACGATCCTAGCTTCATCGTCACGTAGCACATTGTCCATGGGCGAGCAGATCATCTTCAGGAACACATTAGGCTGCCTCTCCGGGCTCCTCACAGCTGCTGCTGCGCCGTTTGGCTGCGAAGAGAGCTCATCGATCTTGATGAGCAGGGCCTTGGACTTGGCTGCGTCTTCCTCTTGGGCTTTCCTTGCTGTTGCCTCTGCGACCTGCCGGTTCGGAGCAAGCACCTCCTCCTCCTTTGTTGGACAGCAGCAGATCCGTCATCATACGTGACCTCCTCTCGGCTTGCGTTTGTTGTGCACCGGAGCTGGCCCCTATCGTGTCAGCGTCACTTTCATAAACTTTCAGCTTGCTATGCAGCTGTGCTTTCTCTGCCTCTGCAGCTCCAAGGGACTCCATTAGCTTGCTCATGTCTGACCTGATAGAGGTTATCCCTTCGTCTGATCTCTTGAGCATGTCCACAGGCCCGGCCTCATCCTTGGAGCTCTTGGCCTCTGAACCCAGCCTCTCCACTGTTTTCCTGAGGCAGGCAGTCTCAAGCATCAGCTGGTGTCGGTCTTCCGCCTTCTTCATCGCCGCCTTTAGCTCTGATATCTCGGTCTGTTTTGCCAGGACCCTTGCTTCTGACGACACTTGACGGAGGGCGGCCGCTAAGTCTTGGACGGCCTTCTTGGCCTTATCCCTCTCCTCTCTGGTCTCATCAAGCTCCCGCACAAGCTTGGCCTTGCCTTCAGAGAGCTCGCCGACCTGCGTGCTCGCTGCCTTCTCGTTGCCGACGACCTGTCGGTGTGCCTCGGTTAGCAGCTCGTGGTCGGACCTCAACCTATCAGTGGCTGCCTGCAGCTGAGATGCCTCCGTCCTTGCAATGTCAAGGCGCCTATTCGTCTCCAAGAACCCCTCCTTATATTCACCTGCTTCGCTCTGCAACCACTCCACCTTCTCCTTGAGCTGGACAAGTTGAGAGTGCTTGTCCTGCAGCGTAGACGTGCAGTCGTCAAATCTTTTGGTCATGGCTGCGAGGGAGTGCTCATTCGATTCGTTCAGTTGGAGAGCCTGCACCAAGCGAGCCTCGAGCGCCGCCGCCTTCGTCTTCCACTCCGCCGCCGACTGGTTGGCGTATGCAATGTCAAGCTTGAGCTCCTCTGCTCCGGCCAGCTTCTCCTTTGCTTTCTGGAGCTCGGCTCTCAGCTCCGATGCTTCGGACTGCAGCTCGCTGGTGATCTTCTCCAGCTCCGACTTGAGCCGGGCCACCTCGGCCATCAGGACCTCCACCTTGTCCGCATTAGCGTCGGCGACCTGCTTGATCTCGTCCGCATGACTGACAGCCGAGTTCTTGGCATGTACCGCCGCTGCCAGTTGGTGCTTGACATTGTCGAGCTCCCTGGTCGCCGAGACGAGGGACGCGACGTCTTGGGCGTGCCGCGTCCTGACGCTCTCGTACCTGCTCTTCCACTGCTCCTCCATCCTCTGGATGCTGGACTGATCCCGCTCGATGGACTTGAACTTGTCGAGCTTCCGAGAGGCCTTGTCGGCCAGCCTCTTGGTGAGCGCCAGGTCGTCCAGGACGTGGGCTCCGTCCCTGTCGACGGAGGCCAAGTGCTCCCTCGTGTCCTGCAGCTCCGACGTCTTCACACTCCTCGCCTGTTTCTGAAAGCAACGTATGATATCAAGCATGAGAGTGACCGATATATGCAGAGTTAAGCAAAGCATGGGTCTGTACATCACGAGTGGTCGTCGCCTTCTTGTGTAGCGGGGAAGAAGGCGCCCTCAGTATCTCTGGCTTGCTTCATCCTGCAGCTCTGATTAGCCTGCTGACTCTTGGTGCTAATGCTGGAGCATGAGCCCTGTGCTTGGATTTGCCATTGGAAGGCTCAGAAACACTAGCCCTGCTGTTCAGTGACACACAGGTGAGGTGACATGCATGAGCAAGTTCACGACTAGAGTATATATGGATCCGAGTGTGTGGTTCAGCTATATATCTAGATGAGATAACCAGCATGGGAATGGCCGGGGTTAGCGCCAACGATACATGATCAGACAGCATTGATTAGCTACAAATATTGCGTTGGGCATATACATATGTCTATGAGAGCAGCCTGAAAATGCAAGGTTACTTACTTGGGCTTGGATGCCAGCATTGTTGTGGAGAAAGAGCTCGAGCTGAAATTCAAGTCTGTAATTTGGTGCTTGGAGTCGGGGACAGGAGAGGGCTGCAGATATGTAGCTAGTATGGAACAACAGCATTGCTGACAACGTGCAATGCTGTTCGACTCCAACGTACCCCAAGTAGTATTATACGCTTGAACCAGCTATACATGTGTTGGTAAGGAAGCAAAAATATCCTACTCCTATGCCTATTGCCTACATACATACTCCACATGTTAGTATTAGTCAAAGGTAATACAAACTTTTGGAATCGGGCTGCATGCAGGCCTTGTAATTGGCTTCGGCTCCCCCACTGTCTTTGGGCCGCCCACTTCAACATACATATATGCATGGGCTCACCCTGTAGTTAGTCATACATTTTTCCTTCTTTTTTATAAGCAAGTGGTTAAGAAGGACGAAATCACTCAATCAGATGCTTTCGACAAAGAAATGATGGCTAGTGGCCAGTGATGAGTGCATATCACCAACCCAACTGAACCTACCTTACCTAATTGGATGCATTCACATTGGCTACCGAGTACCTCAATCACCGATACTCCCCGAAGAGAGAGCATCACCATTGGCAACGCTGGCCCTATTTCATTATTCACCTCCTATTAATAATTCTATTTGACTATTCGCCTCTGCAATCCTAGCCCTGTTTTCTAATCCCTATATATCTCTATCTTATATTGTACTCTTAATCCTATTTTCACTATTCACAGTCTTATTTCTACGGTAACAGAACCAGCTTCAATAAAAGTATATAGAGTCACCATTAAACATGCTCTCAATACTCTTACCTCCTTGCTGCCTCCTAATCTTGAGCTTTGTGAAGGCAGCAAAAAAAACATAGGGCAAGAGCTTTGCCATTTATTCAAGAAAGAAAAAAATACCAACTCTTAGAAAGTAGATACCACAAAGCTTAAACACCCAGTTGGAAGGACACGCACAAAAGAAGACACTAAATACTAGCCACGCTACACCAAACGTCAAGGGATCGAACACTACACCAAGCGAGAGAATAGATTGTTACCGTCTTAGAGATACCAACAGCAGCTGGCAAGGGCCAGGCAACATTTGAGTGTGCGATCCATTCTAAAGAAGATTGTCATAAAAAGCTAAAACCTTTTTGTAAATTGAGAGGCATCAGATCAGATAGCCAGGAGCCCTCCCCCTCCATACCATGGATGTGATGTATGGCCAATTCGCCATTGCCAGGCGACGCATCAGACAAGAGGTGAGAATGAGGCGATCCTCGAAGCAACCCGTCACAAGAAAGAGTAGACAGGAACAGGTACCCAACAAAGCGCAGCCATGCCAAATGAAGTCCATGATTATTTGCAGTTGGCACAGCTCATGACTCGAGCGAGCCAACCCTCACACTGACGATGCTGTCTCGTCAGGACTGGACAACCACAACGCCGCATTGCATCGGACAAAACCGAAACGATTCGATACTTCCTCTTCCTACTTCCTCTGCTGTTAGCAAGATAAGACAACCAGCCTCCACACCTAATGATTCCAATGGGGTCACTCGCACCTGCTCTGCTATCTATGCCTGATTTTGATCGATGCCATGCCACCTTCTTAAGCAACCAAGATTAGGATGCAACCACACCAGGATAATAATAGGCCAACTCAGCTCTATTTCATTTCACCTGCTTAAATTGAAACACAAATATCACCAACATGTCAACATCTCCCGTCAGAAGAGTGTTTTATATAATGATGATGAAAAGGAAGGAGCCGCACATCTTAAGAAATGAATGACCATTTCAATCAGAGGAACTCAAATTACAGTCTTTTACATCCAAACTGCCACGACAGTGTAGATAACCACCACAAGCATAGGGCAAAATCAGCAGGCCCAATCAAGAAAAAAAAAATCAAAACGCCGACAAGCTACTGCAATCACCACAAGTGCATGCATTTACAATAAACGCATAGAAAGCAGCACCTCCAACCTCGTCAAACAAAACACAAACCAATATGGCAGTAATAGTGTGTGCGTTGTTCAGCTACTTGCTGTTTCTCTTTTTCAGTAGGCTCCCAAACTTCTTCAGCAGAGGCTTGCTCTTTTTCTGTTGCTGCTGCGGTTTTGCTTGGGATGCTGCCACTTTGCTTACTGTTCCATTTGCATGCTCAGTGCTGCCATCCTTCTTCTTGGAGTCCAATTCACCGTTGGAGGATTTGGTTGCTTGTTTGCCGTCTATCTGTGGTTGCTCCTCGACAAGTTTGTTTCTCTCCTCTATGGTGCACTCTGTTTTCACTTCCTCCGGTTCAACCTCCGTATCATCTCTCTCTCCTTCATGATTCATGACACCATTAGAATCCCCAGTGGCAACGTCAAGTTCCAGCTTTGGTTCTTTATGGTTCCCTCCTCCTGCATCTTCATTCTGTGCAACTACATCAGCAGCTTCTTCGTGCACAGTTTTGTTGTGTGACTCGTCGACAACCACTAGCTTCTCTTCCTCCTCAGGATGCTTCTTTGTCATGGCTTCAGCGAGCAAAGCAGACAGTTCGTCTATCTTCTTCATGGCGTCAGCTTCTCTCAGCCTGAATTCTTCATTCTCCTGGGTTATGCTCAGCAATACGTTCTCTTTATCGAGTAACCTCTCCTTCAGTTGCAAACTCTCAGCATTTGCCTCCTGCACAGCCTTGTTGGCTTCAGAAACTGCTAATTCCTTGTACATCAGTTTCTCTTGAAGCCTCTCCTTCTCACCATTTGCCTCCTGCACAGCATTATTAGCTTCAGCAACCGCTGATTTTGTGTACATCAGTTTCTCTTGAAGCATCTCCTTCTCTGCATTGGCAGCTTCAAGTTCGTGCTCTGCACCTCGCAGTGATGCCGCCACCTTGTTGGCTTCTACTTTAAGGGCCGCAATTTCTTCTTCTGACTGGTTGCTTGAGGTGATAATTTCGAGCTCCTTAGCTTCACATTCTTGTCTGTACTTATTCACCTCAGCCTCTACTGTTTCGACAGTTTTCCTTAAGCCGGTGATTTCGTTATTTGCCTCATCAAGCATTACCTCATAACTCTCTTCGGTGCTCTTTAAGGTCATCTTCAGATCACCTATCTGCACAAGAGCATGTTCGTAATCATCTTCCTTGTCTAGAAATCTCTCATGTGCTTCATTCGCTTTGCCAGAAGCCTCATTCAATGCAGCAGTAAGATCTTCCACTGCCCTTTTCTCTCTCTCTTCTCTATCCCTAGTGTCATCCAACTCGCTTATCAGCTTGATTTTATCCTCGGTCAGGCCTTCAATCTTCACATTAGCAGCCTCTACATTGGTTAATGCCTCTGAAGCTGCTTGTTCAGCAGTCTCAAGCTTGTTCCTCAGAACATCTATTGTTGTATGCAACCCAAACACCTCTCGCTGAGATGCATCCAAGTGCTCAATGGATTCGTCGATATCTGCTAAAAGTCTTGCCACCTCAATTTCCAAAGCCGTCGTTTTTCCTTTGAGTGCTTCGATCTCAGATTCTCTATCTTGTAATACAGACTGGGTCTTGTCCAATTCTTCCGCCGTAGAGGCAAGCGAATCACTTATGAATTTCTTAGAGAGAGTAGCTTGCTCCAATTCCATTTCAAGTGATCCAGCTCTATGCTTCCATTGCTCGAACAGCTGACGCACATCCGACTCGGTCTTCTTTGCATCATCTAACTCCGATTTAAGCCCCTCGGCCAGTTTTTCCATCTCGGCCAGCTTCTCCTCAACAACTCTTGCCTCCTCTAGTTTGCCTTTCAAAGATGAAATATCATATTCCAAATTCTTAACAAGAACTTCAGTTTCGCGGCTATTACTCACTTGGCTCGCCGCACTCAAGTCAATCAATCCTTTGAGGTGGACAACTTCGCCCGAGAGGATCTCGACCTTCTCTGCATGGACCTCGGCGATCTTCATGGCATCGTTTGCGTGGCCAAGAGCAGCCTTCTTGGCGTCATTGGCCACCGCAAGCTCACGCCTGAACCTCTCGAGCTCTTGTGTTGTTGTGAGCAATGTCTCCAAATCGGCAGCGTGTTGGCCACGCACACACTCAATCTCCGTCCGCCACTCCTCCTCCCGGCTGTGCGCCTGGTCGATGCCAACCTGCTCGAGCTCATCGGCCCGGAACTTCTCAATCTCCGTGGCCTCCTCGGCCCACCTCTTGGCCATGAGTGCATCCTGGAGCTTGTCGTGTGTCTCATCAGCCACTCTCTTGGCCTGGTTGAGCTGCCCGGCGAGGCGGTCCCTCTCCCCTACGATGAAGGCCAGCTGATCCTTGGCCTTGTTGAGGTCCTCCTGGGCGGACTCAAGGCGCGCAAGCAGCTCGGCCTCCCTCCGAGTCTGCTCTGCATTCAGCATTGCACAGAGTTTGCATCAAGAACTCACACAGTGTAGTTGGCACCATGTTGGATTCACTGAGAAAACAAAAAAAAAGAAGGAATTTTGCGGTGCACTTACATCAGGGGGCGTGCCGACGTTGGGCGCCCGGTGGTCGACGGCAGGTTTGGAGTCCGCGGATCTCGGGGAGCGGTCGAGCGAGAGGCGGGGCCGCGAGTTGAGGGCGGCGGAGGGTGGCGAGTTGGGCTCGAACTTGAGCGGGGCGCCGTTGTTGCGGGTGGCGCCGAGGCTCCTCCTGGAACCACCGGCGGCGGTGGAGGGGCGACGGGTGGAGGATGGCGTGGTCGGCCTGGGCTTGCTGACGGGGGAGTCATTCGTCCCAGGTGTTCTGTGAGTGGCAACCAGGTAAAAGCTTCAATCTTTCTTCTCGCTGATACCATACCAGTGGGCGAGTGGACGAAGAGTCGAAACTAACAAACCAAAGGAAGAGGAAGAAGAGAGAGAGAGAGAGAAGGGGAGAGAGTGAAGGTCACCTTGATTTGGAGGGCGGCATTGTGGTTGTGCACACGGTGGGGGAGGGGAGGAGGAGGAGGAGGAAGAGGAGGAGAGAGGCGACTGAAGAATCGTCGGTTCAGTTGTTTGGAATCAGAGAGGAGGGATTGAGGTGAGCCGTGAGCGGTTGCCTCGTCGTCGTCGGCATCGCGGTCGCGGTCCAACCAAATCGGCGGCCCGCTCTGTTACTACGCAGGCTGAAAGAGGCCCCAAAGCCCAAAGGTGGCGTTGCTAAGGGCATCTCCGGCAGCCCTATTGCTCTATCACTATAACAAATAGTGATGAGCGAGAGATAGAACAATAGGACCATGAAAAGTAAAAGTAGAGAGTAGAAATAGTGATTAGCCTGCTGTTGGAAAGGTGAATAGAAATAGGGCAACTCCATTAGTAAAGTGGTACGTGAATAGTGATGAGCCAAAAGGGAAATGAGGCAAACTGCTGGAGATGTCCTAACATGTCCAAGTAGGGTGTAAACGGAGCGGATAATTTTCGACCGACCGACCGACCGAATCAGTTTGGATAGTGATTTGGATAATTATACGGATATCCGGTTGTTTTTTGCGGATATCGATACGGATATGGATATTGGGTGCCGAATACGTGTCGGGACTTGCCAAATCGGAGTCGAGTCCCTTCTGTGCTTTTACCTGTACTAGTTCCTAGATGAAGTAGTTAGTACAAACAGATTCCAGAACTTGGATCACAACCATAACGATTAATTTATACAATACATCAGAGTGTGCCACATAGAGTGTGCCACATGACGTGGTTACAGTAGTTTGGCTCGACGGCCTTACAAAGGCAGACGTTTTACAGTCTTCCATAACTCCAAATGGAAAAAAAACAAAATGCAACCAAAACGATCCCACAAGCAAGGCTGAAGGATGGCGATCCTTGGCGTCGGAGTAATCTTCGTCTTGAACTCCCGCAGCAAAACCTTCGTCTTGGCACATCTCCTCCTCAGGGTACCACTACTGATAGCAACCTGCTCGTTGGAATGAGCAGCTCCACATAAAAGGCGAGGATGAGTATACTTAACACTCAACAAGCAAGGTTGACTAAATGCAACTAAGGCTTACAAGGAAGGATAGGGTTCTTTTGCATAAAGCCAGTTTTGCCTAGATTATATAAAATGATTTGAAAAGTGTTAAGGAAAACAAATATTAGAATCAGTTTAATTGAAATTCCAGCACTAACCGGTTTTGCCCAACCTGGCTACTCACGGCACTCACCGTGCAACATCCTCATCGTTCACAGCACCAACTGTGAGGAGAAAAACCAAAACACACGATTGCAATCGTGGGTTTTCTTTGAAACATCGTTTTGAAAACAATAGATAAGAAGTAGCATTGAGGCAGTTCCCCGTCATCCATCCTTGACTGTGGATACGGCTATCATGATGGTTTTACACTATGCAGATATTGCACACTTTACCCATGTGAGGTGGTTTTTCCCTAGGTGCACCTAAAAGAAAAATGATCACCACAAGACCTTTCTCCGACATCTTACTAGTTAAGACATTCCCGTTAAAGTTTCCACACCAATGCCCCTTTGCGCCAATAGAACAGCACCAACTGTCTACTCCACCAACTGGAATGCCAAAACTAAGAGTCCGAAGGATACTCAACTGGGGCCCGTCCATACAAGCACACGTGGTCGCACTGTTGTACTTAGCTCGTCTACCTCAAGGAATCGGTCCTTAGGGATCAGGGTGATTCCCACATTGGGCCCAAGTCTCGTGCTTGCTGCACCCACCTTGTAACCATCCACCCCGATCAGGTTTTCAAAACAATTTTTCCCCCGATAGCACCCACTATCAAATAACCCATTTGCAAACATGACAACACCAATTGCCCTTTTGAAATCCATCTTTTAAACAAGCATTTGATAATGATAACTATCCAAAATGGACAATAATTCAGTACTAAGCATTTCTAAGCATGTGCAAAACCTAATTCAAGGGTGATGTTCAATATTAGTAATTTTAATAACCTACGGCAGCAAGGAATATTTTAACAGAGTAATTATTCATTGGGTGTTATCTAAGCAACTAGGTAATTAGCATTTTTAATTTTAATATAACATGCATTTTAGAAATGTCTAGAAATTGTATTTCAAATCACTGGGGTACAATGTTCAGCACTTGCCTTCTGCTGCAAAGACTTGATCTCCGGCTTGAGGGTCTTCGGCGGCGTTGAACACGAACGGTTCTACACGTATAAATACGAGACACGCAAATAAGAACAGATGCATTAGAAAAATGTATGCAATATATTATGCATGAAAATGAGCTAACTGTGTACAACAGCAAGCATTTATTCATGAATAAATTTTTAGAGATTTTAATATAGAGAAAAACCATTTTTTAAGCTAAAGAAAGCTTAAAGGATTTTTAGTAAACCATTTTTAATTTACAACATAAGGGTTTTATATTTTTACTAAGCTCAGAACAACACCTAGTATTTTTGGAAACATTTTCACAATTTTTGAATGTTAGTTGCTATTTTTAGAATTTCAAAATCCTTTCTGGAATTATTTAAGACATAATTGGAAAATACTAAATCTAACATAAAAGTTTTACGGATGCAACATGCATGAAAATTTTATGCAAGATAGAATGGATTTTTCTAAACATTTATAAATTTATTTTATGTTTTTAATGAGTTTGTATGAATTTACTATGAATTAAATAAATTAAATTGGTTTTGTAAAAGAATAAATGGAGGAAAAATTAGGGATGGCAATGGGTACGTGTAATACCCCGTGTTGGGCCTTTAGCCTAAGCCCAGCCCAGCCCATCATCACTCTAGGTTTAAGAGAGCAGAGGATGAGGATGAAAATCCTCATCTCATTTTCCTGCATTCCCTTGCTCTCTCTCTCTCTCTCTCTCTCCTCGTTTACATCTGCGTCGCCATGGCCGCCGCCCGTTGTTGTCGCCAAGCATGGATTGCTGGCTATTGTCCGTCCGTACAGTTGCCGCTTCTTCTCTCTCATTGCTAGCCCAGCCGGTCTCCTCCACGTCCCTCTCCATCGCTGCTCCTTGCTTGGACTAACCCTAGGCCATGGGTGGCTGAGCAAGAGGAAGGAGAGGAGGAAGCTACGGCTAGGAGAGGAGGAGGAAGAAGCTGCGGCCAGGGAAGAGAAGAAGAGGAAGGAGAAGAAGGAGAGAAGAAAGGAAAGAAGAAGCTAGGGTTTTAGGGGTGAGTCTAAATTTCTGAAATTCATGCTCTATTCCTGCAAATGGATGGTTTTTATGAGGTCTAGATATGGATTTTTTTTTGGGGGGGGGGGGAATCATGAGCCCTAGGTGTGGATTTTGGAGTTAGATGGATGAACTGTATATGCAGCAGGTTGTTCCTCAAATTCGAGGGGTTTTCCTTAAGAATTGGAGCTGGGTCATATTGAATGAAAGTTGCGTTTTGTTCTTAGCTCTCCAACGTATCTAAGAACGTGAAAAACAGATAAACGGTTTAGGATATATGCCGGTTTTCGTGCTGCTGTCCAGAGGCTTATGGCTGCACGCTGATACTGTTTTGATTTGATGATTGGTATAGTAGCAGGCCAAATCAAGTTATGGTCATAACTAAGAAAAGATGAATAATTTTCTGTAGTTCTTGAAAGTGGTATTATTTATTACCTTTCGATGAATATAAAAAATATGTACAAAATTAACAAGCCTCATTACTGCTTTGGATGCAAAGTGGAATTTTGATCGTGTTGTTGCTAGGTTGTCTAGCTAATGAGAAAAGTGAGATGATAATGATATTAGAGTTAAAAGAAAAATAAGTAATCACTTATGGATTAAGATAGTTAAGGGAATCGAGGTTTAAAGCCTAATTTAGCTTGATGCTTAAACTAGAAGGTTAATGGTATGACCATGATAGGGTTGATCTTACATGGCTTAGATATATTTAGAATGCTTAGTTAAGACTTGATGTTGCTTGATGCTTGATAGATGTGTTATGGTTGATTGGCGTGTTTTGATGTGTAGGTCGTGTCGGGGGATCGGCATCATCCTCTCATCATTCCGTTTCCTTCGATAAGAGGCAAGTACATAATAACATGATGACATGGATGATTGATGTTTGTGTTTATTACTCTCTAATTGATCGTTTTAATTACGCTATTATGGATATGCCTAAGATTGACGATGATAACGTTATGAGATGCTATGATATGGTATCCGTCACCTTTTAATCTTATGTTAAATGGTTAAATAACCAATATCAATGAACCGTATGCGAGGAAAGGAGAACTCATGCATTTGCACTGCACTATACATTATGACATCATTTGTGATGGTCGACCTCACTACAACATGAAAACCTACCTATGTAGGCCCCTCCAGATCAGCCTGGAGGATATGAGGGTGGGTATCGGCCGGTGTCCACTCAGCTTCGCCGGTTGAAACTTATGATATGAGATGAGCATGTAGACATGTACTGGACGCATACACGACATGAGCAAGAGAGATTTCTTTGATGCGATAGTTAAATGAATGATCAATATCACTAAAGTTAATCATGAATTGTCCATCTCACATTTTACTATGTACTTGTTGAGTCGTGGACTCACGTTTGCTTATTTATGTTTTTAGGTGAGCCGTGACGACAACATGCATGGGAACGGGCTTAGCATCCTTCTTTTGTCACGATACTAACTATGGTGAGCACTTAATAATCTACAAACTTAGTGAATTGTGCCTTTTGGATGTGATAAAATATGTATTATGCTGTTTTGGGCTTGTTTGTAGGGTAATGACTGATATGGTTACCGCGAAGGTCAAAGCTGGTAGGGTTTTCACTTGGTTGTGGTTCTAAGTAATGGATGTGAGATAGATACGGTTTTGATCATCCTTTTGGTTTAATATGCATGATCTATGGATGGATATGATATATTGTTTTGTGTTGTGTATGGATGTCCAGTTTTTAGGCAAAACTCTGTCAAAATTTCTAACTATATGTAGAATTAGCTTTATTTATGTAATGAATGTTATGTTTGGTAGCATTCCGGGCTCGAGGTGGAGCCGGGGTGTTACAATACGGGTATGGACAAATAACCGCGGGTAATTACCCGTTGAGCACGGGTATGGTGGAATTTCTTACCCACGGGTATGGGTATGGGTATAATATGGTATCGACGGGTAAATTTTTCGCGGGTTTGGATATGCACTATCCATACCCGTTACCCGATGGGTATATGACATGTGGGCCTAAAACCATTGCTACTTGAGTACATTACCTGCTACTGTTTGTTGCTGAACTGTGATGAAATAGTACTGAAATTGTTGTTTGATGTTGCTGTTGTTGAAATGTTGTTGTAGTGAAATGCTATTGTTGCTTAACTGCTATTTTTGGCTTGTTGTTGTTCTTTGTTTCTTTCTTTGGAATGTTGCTTGTTTCTTCTTTGGAATCTTCTTTGGATTCTTCTTTGGAATCCTCTTTGTTTAGTCTTTGGAATCTTCTTTGCTTTCTTCTTTGAAATGGAATGGCATTATAGTGGGCGGCAGGTAGCAGGTACTCGTCGGGTAGCGGATACCCGACGGGCACGGGTACGGGTAGAGGTGTATACCCACGAGCGTATATGGGTACGGGTATGGATTGGGTTTTGTCTCGCGGGTATGGGTCCGCGAACCATATACCTGTGCCCAACCCGCCGATTGCCATCCCTAGGAAAAATCGAACTTGGTCCGCGATCATGTGGTCCAAATTTATGGTGCAACGTGATTTAGCCGCAGCGGCCGGCTCGGCATTGATTAGCGCAAAGATGGGCACGCAGCGTCTGACCAATGGCGAGCGGCCACTGGCGTAGTGGCCTAGTAAGGCTAGCGTGGCCCGACGCTCGCGCGCCTGTTGTTCGACCTAGGAGAGAGAGGAGAGAAGCACGCAGTCGCATGCCCTGGCCTGACGTGGCCCAGCCAGCTCGCAGGGCGTTGACGGGTGGGGTCCGGCAGTCAGCTACTCGGGCTAGCTGATAGACGAGGCCCGCCTGTCGGTGACCCAGAGCAGGGGAGAAGCGGTGAGGCGGCTCGGGTGGCGATCCTGGCGACGGCGGCGGAGCTCCGGCGAGGCAGAGAGGGGGAAAGGAAAGAGGGAAGGAAGGGGAAGCTTGGGGTGGGGTCCGTCGACGAAGAGGAGGCCAACGGCGAGCTCGGTGCCGCGCAGGGAAGGAGGAGGGCGGCGGCGCTCGGTGGATCCGCTCGCCGGCGGCGAGGGAAGGGAGGTGGCGAAGTCAGCGAGCATCAGGGGAGGGATGGGGAGTGTGGAAGCGGCTCGGGCTCGGGGCGAGCGCGGCCGAGGCGGCGTGGCGACGTGGCTGAGATGGGACGGGAAGGGGTTGCACGGTGCCGACCATCTCTGGCGAGGGAGGGGCGGGGCCGGTGACGGGGATGGACACCTAGAGGCCTAGGGAAGGAGAAAGAGCCAAGAGGGGGAAAGATTACCCCCCGAGAAGGTTTGACGGCGCACGGGGCAGCTCGAGCTTCGGCGATGGACTCTGGTGATCTCTGGCGATGGTGGCGGCCTGCAAGACGGGGAGAAGGGAGTGAGAAGAGGGTGGTGGCAGAGAGGATCGGCCCGGAAAGAGCTCACCTGGCGGATCTAGGGAGGAAGCAGTGAGGAGGAGAGAGCAGCTCACCTCGGCTCTATCGATACACAAGAGAGGGTGACAGGAAGAGGGAGGTAGATAGATAAAGGGGAGAAAGAGTAGGGGAAAATTGAGGTAGGGCTAAATAGGATTAGGAGTGGGGCAAAATGGAAAGGGCAAAAAGGATGGCCATTTTGGAAAAGTCCAAAATGGGGAGGGCTAAAAAGGAAAATTCCTAATTAGGGAAAAAGGAATGACAAGTGGGGCCCACTTGTCATGGAGAAGAGAAAAGAGAGAGGATTAGGGCTAGGGCCTAATTATAACATAGATCTTTGCTAAGTTTAATCAATTTAATTTGATACCAAATTTTATTTAATTTAAGTTTAACTTTTAGAATAGGTTTTTAGCAAATTAAACATCTTGCAATTAGAGATTTTAAAGGCAAAACTTTTAACTAAGCTTTAGAAAATTAAATATAGTAACATGCACATTTTTAGATTATGTATTTTTAGGAAATTAAATCACATTCAATGATTATGTATTTTTAGATTTTGAAAATGGGGATGTTACAATACTAATACGGATACGGATAATACAGTTATTATCCGGATCCATTCTAGGAGCTAAGACGCCTGCTAGCCTACCAGGCAGTCCACAAGAGTCTAATAAACCACGGTAATTTAGTTGTTTGCTCTTTCTATATTTTTACCTTTGCAGTATCACTGAAGTACATCTGGAAACCTCATCTCATCTGGGTCGAAGAGATTGATCTTTCAATAGATGCTTAATTTCAATTCCAGTAATTTAGTTGTTTTGCTCTGTACTCTAAATTTATACAAGACAGCAAGTAAACTCTGGGTCTATGATTTTGATGGGAGCTGGAAGATGTGGGGGTCTAGGGATTGGACATTGAAATGCTTTAATTAGTTACTCCATGTCCATGTGTGATTTGCTGATGTGTGTGATGCTTGTTCTGCCATGTTAATCTGATATTACTCCATGCTTTCAAAATTATTTTCTTTAACTTAATCAACAGTATATAGTGGGCAACGCTATACTGCTGTATTTCTTCATTGGTGAAATTATTCACTCCAAGACATATATTGGTTCTTTTTTCTAGTGTGTGTTTTCGAATAAGGCTATTATCCGAGGAAATATCTGTTCCGACCAATATCCGATCTTATATTATCCGTAACTGTATCCCAAACTATCTGTATTTGTATCCGACACTATCCATGTCCGTATCCATATCCGACACTACCCATATCCGATCCGTATTTGAAAAAAGTATGGATATGGATAGAATATCAGTGATATCCAACCGTATCCAACCCATTTTTATCCCTATGTCTAAGTCCTATTGCCCTATCACTGTAGCAAAATAGTGATGGGCCGGAAAATAAATCCCGCTTGTGCATTGGATGGTTTTTATATATCTCGCCCGTTGGATGGGCTGTTGTTCTGCTAGGAAGAATTCTGCCCGTTGATTGGACGAGATTAAATCCCGTCAGACCAACAACGGTCGGGCGGGAAATAAATCCCGCCGTCTGTCGGGCGACTTTTATGTATCTCGCTCATTGGATGGGTTGCTACTCTGTTAGAGAGAATCCCGCTCGTTGGTTGGGCGAGATTAAATCCCGTCCGATCAATGGGCGGGATCTATTTTTCAAAAAAATGGGGAGCCGAGCAGGACTCGAACCCGTAATCACGGGCGAGTGGCATGTCTAACTCAGCTCTTTTACCTAGTGTGTCCGGGAGACTTTCTCATTCCTTAGAGACGCTGGTTGTTTTATTATTTTAAATCTCGCTTGTTGGTCTTGCCTGACGGGCGGGATTTATTTCCCGCCTGATCATTGGGCGGCGGACGGTTAGTTATTTAATTTTTTTTAAAACGGTGTATTATTATTATTTTTATTTCTGAATAAAAATAAATATAAAAAATAAAAAATTTCCTTCCTTCGTGCTTAAGGCAGGAGGCTCCTCCACCTCCACTCCTCTTCTCAGTTTCTCATTCCAAAGCAAAGCATCGGTTTCTCGTCGTCGGCGATGTGGGTCGAAATCCTCTGCGGCCTGCTGGCCTACAAGATCGTCCGCCGCTTATTCTTCGCCGCCGCCGACGACCTCCAGTTCGCCGACCTCGACTCCTCCCACTCAACCCTCTGCTTCGCCGTCGCCTCCAGGTTGGGATTCCCCTTCTTCCTTCCCTCCATCCATACCCACCCTCACCGCTTCCCTGCCCCCAGGCTCGAGAAGCTCTACGCCGGACTCTGCTATGTCGGCCTCCGCATCCCCGATCCCGACGCCGGCCAGCGCCAGCACATCGACGTCGTGCTCGTCACCAAGAGGTACACTTTGTTCACCAAGAGATTCCTTTGCTCTGCTTTGGGGTTTTGCATATTTTGCCTTCCTACGAATGTTTGCATCTGTCGTAATAACCTAGCAGGCTAGCCTGCTCTCGATACAACACCTATATTCATCTTTGGATGTTTGCTCCACAGGGAGGTGATTGTGGTAGCAATCAACAACTGCTCTGGTTTTGTTGAGGTCGACAAGGACGGTAATTGGTCTTGTCCCGCTGAGAAGAAGCGCAAGCAGGAGGTTTTACCAAACCCGGTATCCCAAAAAAAATTGCCAAATGCTTTCAGGGCGTTGATTCACGCATATTGCAATACGAATAACATCCCAAACAACTTGTGCAACCTTGCATTCAAACATTTTATATTGGGTACTTTCAGGCTGGTTGTAGAAAAAAACATAAAGGACCACCAATCCGTTTTATTTTTATCAAATTATCTGTTGTTAAAATAGCTTCATTAAAACCAACCTCAGGAAAAATTTATTCTCTCACAGTATTTGTTACACAATTGTAATAGTTGTATTGTACATACATGATTAGTCTGCATCGTTATAATGTGACCCCACCGAAATAAGTGATGTAGATGATTTTTTTTACAGAATACCGTGGAATTTTGTAGGCCTCTGAAGCAAAGTAGGTGCCTTGTATATGACTAGTTGTTTGTAGATATGTAAATGCTCATGATAGTTTTTGAGGAATTTAATACTCGTGATAGTAAACTTAAATGTTTTTTTCTTGCCCCTCACTATTATTGTATTTGGAACCATAGAATCATTTGTAATTGAACAACACAATGAAATTCCAATGCGGAAAATCAAGCACTGGGCTCTTTTGGTTTGCTTTCTTGTTTGATGCCTGCATGCTAATGGTTTGGAAGAATCTACTGGTTTGAGTTGTGTTATTGTCCATTGAATATTGATTTGTTGAATCTTGTTCTTTAGGTACTAGAAGTGAACAGACTAGCTGCCAATCTTCAGTCATACTTGGAGCAGAGGGGAGCAATGCTGCCTGACGGGCATATAACTGGAAGAGTTCTACTGCCAAATCCAAACTGCAGGTTAGTTCTCTGTATGGAACTATGTTTTATTTGCTTTTGCTTCCTTTGGATGCTTCCTCGGTTTTGTGATTATTCCTTTTCGACATGTGCTCCACCAGGCCTTCATACACTATTACTCTTCAAACAGAGGTTATCACATTTGATCAATGGAAAGATTTTAAGGCAGACTCAAAGGGTGGACTTTCAACATGGATTAAAGGTGCATTCCAAGGAAGCAAAGGTGACATGCAAGATTTGTCGCTCCAAAATCTACATTTTATTCTGAGCACATCGCCTATGTGGGACAGGTAAAGTACACCTGCGTATGTTTTCTTCTTATGCATCTAAGAGAGAGAGAGTTGTTAGTATGTGCTATATTGTGGTTATGTGCAAAATATAGAAGCTCAAGGAAATTTTTATGGTCGCTCTTTCTTTCTGTAGGTTGGAACTCAAAGGGGACACAAATGTTCTGGGTGAATTCATTGAATTCAAAGGAAGGCATGATGACATTCAACTCTTGAAAAATAATATAAAGAGATCAAAAGTGAGCCGATTCATCATCCAGAAATCAACTCTTTTTGGAGGTTTTGGTATGTTTTTTGCACTGTGCTTCATTGCTATTCTGTTTGTTAGTCACTTTGTTCAGTTTATCTTTCACTGCGATTCATTATTCAAGGCATTATAGATCTTGTTGGTGTGGCTACTGCTCTAGGCTGGCAGAGAAATGGCTTTGTTTCATGCAGTTTTGGCAGCTATGCTTAGTGCAAGGGAAAACACAAAACAATAATAGTTCACAGGACAGATGCATAATATGCTTGTAGATGTGTCATGTATGCATTATCTTAGTAAAATAAAAGGAAATTTATCTAATCAAATAGTAGATGCAAAATATTGTGGTATTTTCTCAGTTTATTATGCAGATATGTTGCCCAAATGCTGCAGTTGGTTTGAATGACTTGCATCTTTTTGGTTTGGTTTGTCCCTTGTGCAAATGCAGGTAGGTCTCGAGTTCAAATATTGTATTCTCCCCGAGATTATCGAGCTGAGGGATCTTCATCTTCAGAATGGAAAGAGATTTCCGTGAAGCAATACACAGAGATTCTTTTTCAACCATTGCACTCCAAAAGGTTCAGAAATTCAAGCTGTCAAGTATTATCTCTGTCACACTGAGTGCCTAGTAAGTGGAAGTTTTGTTATGCACGGCATTTAGGCTGCTACTTCTCGATTGTACTGATGTATACTTTCTGGCTGTGACATACTGACATGGTGTTAAAGGAACATGAATTGTAGGAATGAATAATTGAATGTTTCTTGCTGTTGAGATTTAGGTGTATACGTATGTGTATATTGAAACGGGAATCTCAATCCCTGAATAAAATTTCCGGCGAGGGGTTGTCGGTCCACTTGCTCTTGTTCTTTGCCTCTATTGGCCACGATTTGGATTGTCATTCTCTCTGGACCCGCTTTATTGATGAGCAGGATGGACCTGGAATACTTGTTTGTTAGTCACGTGTGACAATTGCTGGGTATCAGTGTTCGACGATGGTGTGATAAAGCTGTTGTCTTCTTGCTAAAAAAAAACTTTTATCTTTGCACGAGTATGCAGTACGCAATGGTATTCTGCACCACCAAATTCGGCACTGTAATGTCACGCTCGATGGTGGTGGCAATGTTATTGTTAGTGGTGCTTTTAATTAATGGACTGAACAAGTGTCTTCTTTAGACAGTAAACATGAATGTGTTAATGGTACAGTTTACAAAAAGAGAGGGAATTATTTGGTGCTGCTTTTTTTTTAAAAATGAAATGATTCGGTGATGAACTTTGTCAAACTGAGTTTCCTCTGTTTCCAGCACATAGTTTGGGTTTCACTGTGCAATTTAGGATGGTTTTCGTCAGAAGAATAATTTGCAGGTGTTGCATCAGTTAGGTTGGTTTGTCAAACCAAGTAGTATAGCTGTGCTGTGGAGAGTGTAGAAGTTTGTCAAAATTTCGGTTTCTTGCAATGAATGTTTGCTTTTGGAATCACTTTCAATGTCATGTCGTGCTGCCTAGAAGTTTCAACATCTCTCCATCATACCTGCTGTTATGTACACAGACATGAACATAAGTATAGATTTATATTATTTTTTGTTCAACCTAGGGATATTCTTTGGTGACCAATCACTCGAATGCTCTTGCCCATGGTAAAGGGTGGTGTACATGTGTACATTTGCTGAAGCAATTTCCTTTTCAGGAAAAAGAATACAGATACTAGATATACAAAATAAAAGAAAGAATACACCCTAGTTTCACTTGTGAGCAAAATAAATAGAGCGCGTAAAAATCATGGTTCCTAATCCAGCTCTCCATATACTCCGCTGGTGAACTCCAGCATGAGCTTGTTGAGCTTCTTGTTCTGAATCCTCTGTGGGATCACCTTGAGCTCATCACTGCAGTGAAGAAGAGCAACAAGTTTGATTCCATGGATGCAAGCAGAGGAGGAAGAGGAAGAGGCAGGGGCAGGTTTACCTCGGCGGGGAGCGTGGAGCGGACGGGGAGAGCATGTGGGCCAGCTGCACCGCATCCTCAGGCCGGCAGACGGCGTTGTTGAAGCAGAGGTAGCGGCCGTGAGCCGTGGGGCACTCGTAGACGGCGACGTGGGCGTCGGCGAGGAAGTCGACGTCGACGGTGACGAGGACGCCGCCGTCGTACATGTCGGGGGCTCCCTTGAGGTAGGGGTGCGCGGCGGTGACGGTGAGCCCCGGCCCGGTGAGCAGGCCGGCGTTGATGGCCACCATGTCCACTCCCCTGTCCATGGCCAGAGCCCAGGCCGTCTTCTCCGACAGCGTCTTGGCCAGAGCATGCCACAGCTGCAACAGTGACAGAGATACCATCAGGAGCGAGCGAGAAAGACAGCAAGAGCAACACTGGTCCCAGCACAGAATATATTCACTTATTCAGTGGGAACAAATTCTAAGCATTAAGATAGATAATATCTGTGGCATCTTCCTTTGATCGTACAATATGGCGCATCCAGGGTTTCTTATACTTGTCCCATGGGCCCTTGGATTTGTTTGCACCTTGCAGAGAGAAGCCATGAGTTCTTTGCTTTTGTTTTGAGGAGATAGCCTAGAAGCTTTCTTTCTAGCCGGGTCATTCACAAAGAAAGCCATGAGTGCATATTTCGCCCGTTTCCCTTTCGTGTTGGGTTTCATAAAACAAGCAGCTTGCTTGTGTTATGAAACGTACAAGAGGTGCCTTTGGCTCTGTGATGTAGTAATCCAGTACTAGTAGTAGTAATTAAGAGGTCATTAAGGAGTAGATGTACCGATACAAGTGGAGTGACACCACCTAGTCCTGGATGGTGCTTCTCTCTCTCTCCTCTCTAGCATATGGAGTAGATGGATGGAGGTTTACCTTGAACTTCCTGCAGAAGGAGAGCTCGCTCCAGTTCTTCTCGTCCAAGGCGGCGGCGCCATCGTGGAGCTTGTGCTTGTTGTTGCCGTTCCAGACGACGGCGGTGACGGAGGAGGTGAAGACGACCCGCTCCATGGTGTCCGTCTGCGCGCACGCCTCCAGCACGTTGTGCGCCGCGCGGACCTCCGTCTCCACCATCACCTCCTGCCATTGCCATTCATATTTCTCTCCCTCATCAAACCAGCAAGCCATGTCATGTAGGTGCGGCGCGGCGCCATTAATGCACAGCTTCGTAGCAGCAGCAGAGTTATTAATAGGAAGAAGAAGAAGGTCACAGCAGCCGAGGCTGTGCCATTAAAGCCCTCCCAGCTCACCAGTCACGCAAGAAAAGGAACCCTTTATTTCTTGCAGTTTGCTAGCTGTACTGGTACGGTCACGGGAGGGACTCCTCTCTTCTCTTGCAAATACGATCGATTTATTTCTTGCAAATACGATCGATATTGAAATCAATTGGAGTAACAAGAAGAAAGAAAGGAAGGGAATCAATCCAACTAGGTCCGTACGATCGACATGGCATTGGTATAGCACAGCAAGGTAGGGGATGAGAATTAAGGCCACGTACGTCGCAGGTGGGGTGCTCGTGGGGGATGCAGAAGAGGCCGGAGCAGCCGCGGACGGCGTCGGCGATGGTGTGGTAGTCGAAGGGGTCGGCGCGGAAGAGCTTGAGGCGCTGCTGCTTGTCGCCGCCGCCGCAGAGCTGCCTGAGCGCCGTGGAGTCGTCGTCGTCGTCCTGGTGGTGGGTGTAGGTGGCGGCGTGCACGGTGTAGCCGCGGTGGAGGAGGCGGTCGACGAGGGCGTGGGCGAGCGGGCCGGAGGCGTCCATGACGCACACGCTCTTGGGCGGCGCCGGCGACCCCGGGCACATGGTCGCAGACGGCCAAGAAAGTTGGAGGCGGCTTGGGTGCAGCAAAGGCACCCCTCCCAGAGCCCCCCTACCCTAGACAGTAGTGGTAACAATCCGAGGTGGAGGCGGAGGCGGAGACGGCCGAGAAGAAAGGCCGAGAGAGAGAGAAGAGGCAGGGCAGGGCATTCAAAGGGTGTGGCAGGGCAGGCAATGAATTTCAGGCGAGTTTTATGGAGTCGTCATGGCCAGCCGAGAGCATCACGCGTGTGGTACTCTATCCTCTCACTCTTATAACACTATTCACGACTCTCTCTATCTAACATTCTAAAATTCATTCACACTTTACACTACACTCTAAAAGATTCCTTCCATGCATCAGCTATTCTATTCCAAGTTACAGTATTAGTGTCTGCTTCGAATGCTCTGATATGAACACATATACTAATATGATCTCAATTCTCAAGATAACCAGAACTCTTTTGAAGCAAACGACAGAGCGACAGTCTGGTAGGTGTGCAAGCAACCCTGTCCCTATGTAAAGTCATTTTATAAGTAGCACAGAAGGATAAATCGTATTATACATCGCACGAAAAGATAAACCGTGTTGTAAATCTTCTCATGTTTAATTTGTAACTCTCTTGAAATAGTAAAGGTTTCACTGGGTAAAATCTTGTCTCGTATTCTGTTTCTAGGGTTGTTAGTTTTGTAACACTGGAATTATTTGACCTTTTAGGAATAAATAAAGGAGCTGATAGAGAAATAAATCATTTGGAAAATACAGTGTAAAGTGCGAGAGATTTTGGAAGATGATGAAATTTTGGAGGTCGTGGTGAACAGTGTGTAGGACGATAGAGGAGGAGCTAATGGTCATGGTTGGGAAGACGGGCAGATAGCAGTTAGTTGGCAGCTTAGCTGCTGGTGCGAAGAAATTGATTGATTAGCGTGGAGAGGATCGACACCGATGGGAGGAGGCTTATTAATCGGCAGCTGCGTACGTGGACTTTTCCTTGTGAAGCCTCTTGGAATGTCGATTTCTGATGGCATTGGAAAAGTCCAACATGTCATGTCACCATGACCATGGTGGCGTCCATCTCTGGTGAAGCAATTTCGATTTCTAGCTATTGCAAACACCCGCGGTTCCTTTCCATTCGGGCCTCACCATCTTCATTGCAACTGTCCTCTCCGCTTCACTTTCCTTCAATGCTGCAACGTGGAGTATTCCCTTCAACCTCCTCTTCTTCTTCAGTTTCCCTTAGGGCATCTTCAACAGAGACTCTAAAATTGAGCCTCTATACACCCCCTCTAAATCACTATTTGCTCTCTATATTTCCATCATCTCCAGCAGAGCCTCTATCCAGAAAAACTATAGAGATTGATATAGAGAGTCTCTAAATTTAGAGGCTGAGAGAGAGAAACTCTAAATTTAGAGGCTGAGATAGAGGCTCTGCTAGAGGACGAGACTCTAAATATAGAGAAAATTCTGTTTTAAAAGCTCTGCTGGAGATGCTCTTAGTCAAATGATGCGAGAGATGATGTTGGATTATCGTTGTTACTACACCTCCCAGCCCCCAGCTGCTTCTAGATGCCTAGTGGCTACCAGCACGCATCTAAAAGCACACTAGACTCGCTGGAGCTGCGTGTTGCCGTTGCTTCTAGTCCCAGATGAACATAAATGCACTGCCGCTGACTCCTTCGTGCATCCACACCGGACTGGAGTAGTATTTGTCGTATAGCAAACATTTTCTTCCGGTAAAATTTGACGAGTTTCAGAAACATTTACTGCTTCTTCCGGTAAAATTCAAGTGATGGTCGGTGCATGCAATTTCGGCATCCATCTCTCACTTAAATTGCATGCACGTGGTTTAGCTACACAAATGATCGACAAATCCTTGCAGATGCCAGCTGCTGGCTGCTGCTTCCTTCCTGTCATCCATCAACCATGCTGAATTGCTCTCGCTCTTTAATTTGCTTGCTTGCACCGTTTTCCATTGAACAAGGACTAATTAGAAAACCCATCCATCACCGTCCCATGGAATTACATATCAAACGTTTCAAATTTTTTCTCTACAACACTATTCGCTACGCACTCTATCTATCATCTAAAATTTCTTCGCACTTTACACTACCCCTTTAAAAGATTTCTTCCCTCCAGCACACACTTCAACCCTAGAAAGTCACATGAACATGTTTCACAGCTACTTCTGGAGGTGCTCTTGTATACCCTTTGATGATTTTCCTCATCTCCCTGTTTTAAAAAAGAAAAAATAAAACCATTTGTCAGAATGGCAAAATAGAAGAAAAACACCATCATTTGTTCCATGGCAAAAAAGAAGAGAAAATTGGCCCACTGACTTCATGACTGGGCTCTCCTCTGTTGGGCCACTAAACCCGCAGCCCAAATGTGAGATCTTTCACTTTTACGACCAAGGCAACGCAAAGCCAAAGTCCAGAGCCAGCAGCCATGGCCGCCGCCGCGCCGGGCCTCCTCCTCGCCGCCACCGATCCCATCCGCTCCTTCCTCTCCTCCGCCGCCGCCTCCGAGGATTTCACCGCCGACCTCCGGGACCTCGCCTCCGCCCTCTCCCCGGAGCCGGCCGTCCCCTACCGCTCCCTCCGTGCCATCTGGTGCGCCACCCCCTCCCACGCCCGCCCGCCCCTCCGCCACCTTCTACGAGGAGCGCAGTTCGTGCTGCCCAGCCCCAAGCCTCGCCAAAAGGTGCGTGCTCTCGATCGATCGATCGCTTCTGCTGGAATTTCGTTTGATTTGATCCGTCCCCGTGTGTGCGCACGCGCAGAGCGATGAGCTCATGGCGAGGCTGGACAGGCTCCGGGAGATGCAGGAGAGGAGGGAGTACGCCGACCTCGTCAGGGACGTCGCACTGAGGAAGGAGGACAACCCCGAGCCCTTCTCTTCCTACAAGGATCAGATCGGATTCGGTATACTCTCTTGCGTCACTCATTTCTCAGATTTTCTCACAAAACGACAGCTTTCTTTAGCTCCTCTACTGCATGCGTGCTATGCTTCAAATACAACTCACGAGCGTGGTTGCCAATCGAATTAGGAAAAAAAAAAGGCCAATTTAAGCAAACGCAGGTGTAACTTGTAATCAAGTAAGTTTCCATGTGGGAATAAAACTTACATTAGAAGCATGTTTCATAAGCTAAACAAGAATGCACGCTACTACGGTTGTTAAGGGATGCATACAAATCTGTTCAGCTAAGTAGAATGTCCTAATCAAACCCATGGCAAACAATCGAGAGACTGGAACGGTTAGTCACTTCAAACTACTCATAGCTTGCATACATAGGTCTGCAATCTGCATTTTAGATGGTTCCATAAGCGTGTTTCACTAAAGGGGGACACCTTTTAGTTACTATATTTTTTCTTTGAATTGGTAACCTTTTTGCCATAATCAGATAACGGAAATAACAATCTGTTCCACAGAGCAATGAGAGAGAGAGAGAACAATACAGAAACCAGTCCCAGGAACTATTTGAACATGATACAAAACATAACTGCCAACAAACAGCCAGCTAAAACCATCCTTTTTTTTTCCACATGAACATTTTCTTTATCTACATGTGAGGATGCGTTTGTCCACTGAAGATCCACTGTCACTTGGGCAAAGCAATGAGCGCCTTCCACTTTACCCCCTGCACATCACCATTTTGCAAACCCTGCTCAATGACGCAGCAAAGAACATGCTAAATTAACAACCTACGTAGGAGGGCATTTAATCAACTTATTGGCAAAGCAGGCTTTATTTCTATCTTGCCCAGCAGATAGCTGAAAGGATCACAGTGAAAATAGTTCTTCTTTGAAGCCTAATACGATCAGATCAACCCAAGCGATGTATTGAGAAATAGTGAGTTTTATGTGTTTAATTTGTTTACTATATACTGCATTGCATGTGTTTTAATGCTCAGTGAATTTAAATTTGTTTTCTTTGTGTTTGCAATTTGGGCAAGTCAGTGTGAAACTGATATCATCTTTTTGCCTGGAATTTTTTTCCTATAAACTTGTTAACAGTGCACATATCCTCATATTATGTTTTCCCTTGACCCTAGGCTGGTAGTATTTGCTTTTACTAGTGTTGGCTGACTCTTCTCCTTTTGTCAGGCCTGCATGTTGTTCTCATCATGTTCACGGGTTATTTGGTCGGATTTGCTGCTTTCAGAGCTTTGTTCAACAACAGTCCTGTAATGGTAAGTCCAAGATCCGATTAATGATCTGTTTCAGCTTAGCCTGCCTTCGTACTGAATCGACCCACCCTAGAAAAACATTGCCTTGTAACCCCCCTCCTTGCCGCTATCGCTGCCAGTGCGGCGGCGAAGGCAGGCCTCCCTCCACCTTCCCCTTCCTCCTCCCCTCCCCCTTCCTCCTCCTTCCCTTGTTGTGCTCGAGCAGGGTCGCCTTCGTGAGGCGGTGTTTCCGGCAGCGGTTCGGTCGGATCCGGCGGTGGGAAGCTCAAATCCGATGGCATGGCAGCCGGATCCGATGGCTGGGCGGCTGGATCCGACGTGGTGCTGCTGCGATGGCGTGGCCTTTGGGTCGGCGACGTGGGGTTACGGTGGCGTGGCCTTGTGGTGCTGCAGTGGCGTGTTGGTGCTACGGGGTGGGTAGTCCCAGCGTGGCAACGGCTTCCCTCTCCAGCTTGCCCCTGAGGCCTCCTCGCTGGTTTCTCCTCCTCGGCTGCCATCCCCTGTACGTCGTCGCTCTTCATCCGCCATTCTCGCGCGGTTGCCTTCCGGTCTCCCGTGCCACTGTAGCTCATCCCCTCCTCCTATGGGGAGCTTGGTCGCCTCGTGGGAGCTAGGTAGGTGGCTCTCGGGCGACTCCTGGACGGTGATGCTACGGTAGCTTGGTAGTGTTCTGGCGGCACGGATTCAGCAGAGGGCCTCATGTCGGCTCACTCGGTGGTGGCTGTCGCCTTCGCTGCCTATCTAGCCTCCTGTGCCCCTCTGGCTCCTCCCCTCTTCCTGCGGGGAGCTCGGCGGCTTTGTAGACGGTGTTTGGGCGGCTCCCCATCGGTGGTGCTCCAACAGCACGGTTTCGACGGTTTTGATCCTCAGGACACATCCTTTGCAGGCTGGCCCCCTTTTAGTGTGGCTTCAGGGTGAGGGTGCGCCGGGCGAAAGCCCCGCATGGCTTCACCACTTGGGCTGGTGATGGCGACGCTATTTCGGCGCCGTTCCCCTCCTTGCAGGCATCACCGCGGGCGCCCCTACCACCTAGAGCCTCTTCGAATGAAAACCCGGATGGGCGGCGACGGCGGCGTTTTGTCGTTGCATCCTTGTTGAAGGCGCCGTCCTGTTTCCTTTCGTGTTGTTGGCTGGCCGCCTGCAAGTCTATCTCCTTGTTGGTTGGACGCTGGCTGCTTTGCTAGAGTGGCAGGAAGACGGCGCAAGACTAAAGAAGCAACACTAAACCTCCAGCCGATGGCGCTGAAGAGCATCTTGTGCGGCTGTGGCGGCTTGATCGGCCGAGCATCTTGCGCAGCAGTGGCGGCTAGCATATTGGCTATGCATCCCGTGCGGCGGTGGTGGCCGGTCTCGGTCGTGCATCCTGCGTGGCGGTGGTGGCTAGTGGTTGGACGTGCATCTCGCGCAGCAGTGGCGGCTCGATCGTCCGAGCCTCGTGCATCCTGCGCGGCGGTGGCAGCTAGCTTATCGGCTATGCATCCTGTGCGGCAGTGTTGGCCAGTTCACGGTTGTGCATCCCGCGCCGCGGTGGTGGCTGGTGGTTGGTTGTGCATCCCGCGTGGCGGTGGTGGCTGGTGGTTGGATGTGCATCCAGCGCAGCAGTGGCGGCTCGATCGTCCGAGCCTCCTGCATCTTGCGCGGCGGTGGCAGCTAACTTATCGGCTATGCATCCTGTGCGGTAGTGTCGGCCAGTTCACGGTCGTGCATCCCGCGCCGCGGTGGTGGCTGGTGGTTGTTTGTGCATCCCGCGTGGCGGTGGTGGCCAGTGGTTGGACGTGCATCCTGCGCAGCAGTGGCGGCTCGATCGTCGGAGCCTCTTGCATCTTGCGCAGCGGTGGCAGCTAGCTTATCGGCTATGCATCCTGTGCGGTAGTGTCGGCCAGACCGTGCGTGCATCCCGCGCCGCGGTGGTGGCTAGTGGTTGGTTGTGCATCCCGTGTGGCGGTGGTGGCCAGTGGTTGGATGTGCATCCCGCGCAGCAGTGGCGGCTCGATCGTCTGAGCCTCTTGCATCTTGCGCGGTGGTGGCAGCTAGCTTATCAGCTATGCATCCTGTGCGGCAGTGTCGGCCAGTTCACGGTCGTGCATCCCGCACCACGGTGGTGGCTGGTGGTTGGTTGTGCATCCCGTGCGGTGGTGGCGGCTGTTCCTTGTCAAGCTTCGCACGCTCTGTAGCCTGGTCGGCATCAGTAGTGGCTAGCGTCTTGGTTGAGCACCTGTACGGTGGTGATGGTTGACGTCCTTTTGGCGTCTTGGTTGAGCGTCTCGTAAGGTGATAGTGACTGATTTAGCAGAGCATCCTTTAGTTGGTGGTTGCTGGCTTGGTTCATGTTGGTCTTCCTCAAGTTGATTGGTGTCATGTTGTTTTCTTCGATTAGCCAACTCGCGTCTTTTTCCTTCTCCGCCTCTCGCCTCCTGTATCCCTTCTTTCTATGTGTGCCCTGTACAGTTTCTCTTCTACTTAAATGAAATAGTAGAGCTCCTGCCCTTTGAGTTCAAAAAAAACAAAGCAGATTAGGAAGATTGCACTATATTTCGTCTTCTGTGGCCGTGGGCGGTGAAAGTGGAATGTACTAATATATACATCAGCACTTTGTGTAATCCTGGTGAGGTAACACCCTGCATGATTTTACTTTTGTCAGAACGCTGCTGGAGGGATCCTAGGATTAGTTGGTGGCATGCTAGTGGAAACAATTCTTTTCATCATCAGATCTTCCAGTAAAGAATTGGGCTCTCGTATTCCAAGATCAAAGAAGGTGGACTGATGTGGTTGCATGAACATGAAACCGAAGGGGATTCATTTGAGATGGCAATTGTGCAAATGCATCGAAGTTGACGGGCTGTGTGATATCTGAGGCCTGGGTTCGTTTGTACGTATTCACAGGACTTATTATGCATCAGGAGACAGCAAGGGAGTATAGTATAGGCTGGTGTATGGATGAGATTGAGTATACAACTTCCCTTTATGAATGGACTGCAAGGTTGGTTATTGCCCGTTTATAGTTTAGAAAATGAATTGATACATTGTAGTCCACTGAGTGATGCTGTAGTAAAAGCTTACTAGAATTGATTTGCGCGCCTCAGCGCGCACGACCCGGCTGTTCCAATGGCCGTGAATTGTGTTGTTTAGTTAAATAATAAAATGAACTGAACAAAAGAATCTGAAGCTTTAATCTCTTTCTTTTGTAATGACAATTTTAAAACATTGTGAATTAGTAGTCACTGCAGACCTTAGTTTGTGGACCATCTTCTTTTTCCATCATCAATCAATATACAGTTTGCCAAAGAAATGAAATACCCTTTTCTTTGCTTAAATTCACAAGGAGAGAGAACACTGGCTTAAAAGAATAAATACTGAATAGATATTACAACAAATCGATCAAATACTTCTTATACCTTTTATACATATTTTTTCTAATATCTTCCTTAACGTTCTTTCAATGGACTGGCTGAAATAAACAAAATCCAAATCCAAAAGTGTTCAACTGTTTAATACATATGTTAAGAGATGAGAAAATGTATGCACAGAAGTTGCCATTGTAGTACAAATAAAAGAATATGCAAGTGTACCTCATTGCGGCGTTCAATAGATTGACCATTATAATATAAGACGGCGGCAAATCAATCTGATCTTTTGTGCTGGTGCTCTGAAGGACGATCTAAACTAAAATCAACTTTAGCTACTATTGGATATGACCTTATATAAGAACCAGAAGTAGGACATGAAGTAAGGTAACCTAGCATTAGCCTAGTGATTTTGCTTCTGGTTATCATTTCCCTGCAACATGCGCTGATGCATCTGGACTACTTTGCACTGCCTCTAATGAAGAAGAATTCTCCAAATAATAGTTTGATGAATAAAAGTAAGACTGCTGCCTACAATGTTCACTTCCCAGTGATCTTACTATGCAAATTTCCTAACCTTCAAGAACATGAGGCATTCGTACCAAGAATCTGCATGGTTATGTAGGTAATTCGAAGATAACATCAAGTGACAAAAGGTTACCTCATACTTAGTCACAGGGACATCAAATGGCTTTGTAGCTTGCAAATTACTTTTGAGCCCTTATGTTTGGTATAGCCAGCTCCAGTCTTATGAAATAAAGAGCAGAAATAGCAGTATACATTGTCTACAAAGAACCCGAAGTGCAATTCCATGGAAACAATATTGTTCCACCTGTTGTTTGTAAAAGAGGCACTTAATGCGAAAGAAAAGTAGATTTGTAAGCTGTATACTCATTATAAGGTGTAAAATTTCATAGTGTGCATAGTACATCAACATACTCGTAGTTGAAGGTCACATGGATCAGTGTGAGAATGATTGCAAAGGTCTTCGTTTGTTTGTTGAAGCCATGAGATCCATCTGCCAAGACCCTGAAAATTGAAGTTTTGTAACCTATTTTTGTGTTTGAACCAAAAAGAATAAGTAGATATGGTTTACTTTACTCTATGTAACTAATTTTGAGCTTGCAGATACAGTAAAAGCGAAAGAGAGGTCATTTCCCACAACAGTAAGTTACAACCCTCTGCTTGTAGACGGATGGTAAAAGAGAGAGAGGTCATTCCCGACAATAGTAAGTTACGGCCTTCCTTCACCTAGATAATGAAATTTATATGATTGCACGAATAAGCTAGACACGAAAATACACTTTTCAGCACAGCAAAAACCAAATATTTACACTCTCTTAAGTAAATGTACATTGATAGGACAAAAATGCATTCCATGGTGATTCCATATCTAAATTAGATTGGCACCAAATTATTACTACCTCTAAAATATGAGTCATGCTTGAAATCTCATACGACAATAAATCCTCAAATCTAAAATATGAGTTATGCCTGAAAATCTCATATGATAATAAATACCCAAAAGGGAAGGTCTCCCTGAAGAAATATTAGCCTATAATTACCTCAAATGTGGAAGAAACCTGTAGGCACATACTGCAAAAATGGTATGTGGTTGAAAGCCGAAGAAAAAAACATGATAGCAGAATTAACAGTGAACATAAATCTGAGACAACATGCAAATCGAAAAAGGACTCCTCATGAAAGAAACTATGTTCTGTGTTAGCTAATTCCATAGGACCTCTATGAAAGGCAGAACATAAGAATAACCGTACCAATTTTAGTAAATTTCTTAAATCATTATAAATGAATGGAAAAGAAATCAATAGGATTGTACACTATGCAGCTACCTATTGCTGAAAAAACCAACAGATAATTTGGTCCAGCACTCCAGCACAATTAATTCATAGATGGACATGTCACCATATATATTGTATCAACTGTTGGGCATTTCATTCTCGCCGGATTGCCCTGCCCTTGTTCAGCAACATGGAGTGCCTCATTAGTACCGATACAGGGAAAGGTTAAAATAAATTAAACAACCACCAGGAGACTGCTTGAAAGTGGCTTGCTTCCTTCCTATGCACACGATCTGAGTAATGCTAACACGGAGTAGAGAATCTAGATAAATATTTGGTTTCCCCTATGCCGAAAAGTGTATTTTCAGCCAGGGAGTTATACAAAAGGGGGGGGGAAAGGAGACAGACAGATAGCATTTGGTGTGTTGGTTTACATCAAGAGGTTGTATTACTGATCTCCTTTTTTTTATGTCAGTCAGTCTTTGGTAGTAATGAAAAAAAAGTAGGCGTTGCTCAAAAATGGAAGAAAGTATGGATAGAAAAGAAACCAAATTTTCTTTTTACCAAGAAACCATGTTCTTGATTCTTGAACACATCGAAAGTAGGAAGGAAGAGAGAATTGTTTGAAGGCATAGACAAATCCTACACCCTCAATGAAATTTAGGAAACAGGAACCAATGTGCAATCACTTCCACCTAGATTCCAGCATCGCATTTGAAACACAACATCCTACTCCATTTCTGAATCTGTCAGGCTCACTTCAAGTAGCCTCAATCTGCAGTCTCCTCTCTAGTGGAGTGATGAGGAGTACCAAAGCATATGAAAAGCGGGATGATATACTCCTGTTGTTAAAGAACCATCGTTCCAGGAAATGCCCAGGGAAGAAGTTATCATTTATGGTAACATTCTTGATCCCAACTGCATATTCTCCTGGCTTGTACTCAATCACTCTACCAACTAAAAGGAATGGGAACCTAACATGCACATCCAAATACATAGAAAGTTAGGGGAAAAAAGAATACCAGACAATCGCGAATTCATGATCAATTAAATTCTCTTGAGTTTACTTCAAAAAAAATTCTAGAATGTTTTCCCCCTTTTGCATTAATATCGACAAAAGTAGTGAAGAATAAAGATATCTGAGATGCAGGTTTGCAGACTATCTCCAAAAAAGTAATTCATTGAGCGGTTGTAGCGAAACCATAGTGATGTTAGTGAACATTATATTTGTGATTTTGCAAATTGGGCTCGTGAAAATAACATGAGCAATTCAATGGCTCACCTGTGAGGCAGGATCTCGCGGATCTGGTTAATGTCCATGACAGCCAGGAAGGGAGGGAACCCTGCAAGCAACACACAACCAAGAATCACAACAATTGAAGAAACGACTACAGAAATCCAGCCCTGCGCTACCTGGGGGCAAGAGGAGTCCCGGCCGGCGGGTGGAACAAGAGAAAAGAACCGACTTTTCTCGATGGGGAGCTCCTCGTCCTTGCCTTTCTCGGCCTGGCCTTGTGTGACAGCAACCGCCGCCATGGCGGGAGGCGGCGCGTGGAAGCGGGAGCGGCGGCGGCGGCGGCTCGTGGAGCCTACACCATGGGGAGGAGAGGAGGCAGCAGCGGCACGGCTGGAGAATCTGGACACAGAAATGGACGTGGCCTCCATCGGCGCGGCGTGCAGCGATGTGAGAACTGCGGAATGGCAATGTGGTGTGCAGCGAGGAGAGGAAATGGAGGTGGAGGCAGGGAGGCTTTCACAGGACGTCCTTGTCGACGGCGCCCTCGGGGGCAGCGGCAGCGAGCGCGAGACTGGCGGGGCTAGGAATCTGGAGGGAGGGGGCGGCACCGTGGATGGGGAGGAAGGAGAGGCGGAGCACCGGCCCCCCGCGCCGTTGCTTGGCGCCATCTCGTTGGACACCGGGACCCTGCCACATGCTCGTCGTCTATTAGCAGAAGAGGAAGGGGAGCAGTGGCTAGGGTTTAGCCCTCTAGTTGAGCCGCCACCGATCTCGTCACGCCTGCTTCGGCCGCCGCCCCCTGGATCCGACCTTCGTCGACCCTGTTTCGCCTGGATCTAGGCGATGAGGAGGCCATGGGCGGGGACGGGAGTAGAGCGAGCGGAGAGAGGGACGGTGAGGGGCGGCGTCGGTGTAAGGAGGGGACGGGAAGAACACCGCCACGAGAGAAGGCGAGGCGGCCTAGGGTTGAGCGGAGAAGCAGCAGGCGGCATGAGAAACACAGCGGCAGAGAGAGAGAGAAGCAGCGCGGCGATGAGGAGGTCATGTCTCGGCGGAGTAAGCGAGCGGAGAGGACGTGGAGGCGGCGCGGTGTGAGAGGGCAGAAAAAGCGCCGCACTGCGAGCGGAGGCGGCCTAGGGTTCGGGCGGAGGAAGGCGGTGGGTGAACGGCGGGTTGAGGATGAAAAATGCAAAGGGGCTTAACACAAAGACGGCGCAGCGATGGCCGCTTGATCGGCTGATCAGACGGTCGTCAAGGTCCGAGGACGCGGTTCTGAAATGAAAACATTGGAGGGGTTTTTTGCATTGGCAATCCGGTTGGCACGGTGGGCAGCAATCGGACGGACGGATCGGGCCGGACGGGCAGATCGGACGGCCGAGGTTTTCTCAATGACGTGGACGCACGGCTATCCAGGATGAGATCCCTCTTTATAGTATAGATAATGTGAAATCCTTTTTGATGAAACGTGGGCTTGTGCGGAAGGAAGAGATGCACGTGACATGACATGATACGCAGCGGCAACGGCTCCGTGCCGACATGCATATCCTGGAGGCCCAGGTGCATCTCATCCTCATGGGATGGATCTTGAGACAAGAACAGATAGACCACGCCACCTACGCCTATGTACGTGTCGTGCATGCGCAAGAGCAGCCCGAGGACGCTGAGCTGTACCCCAAGCCCCCGAAACCAGCAGTGGCCGTCGGACCGGGAGCTCTTCCTCTTCACGTGTCGGTGTCGGTGTCCGTTGACGCCGAGTACATGTTTACCAGCAGGTGACGCCGTCGTCTTCCTCCTCCTCGATCACTCCCTCATCTGCTACACCGCAAGCATGGAAGCTACCGCCCTCACGCGCTCACTCTCTCTCCTCCGCCGCTCCCACGTCTCCCTCTCCTCCGCCACCCCCCGCGCCCGCGCCCTTCCCTTCCGCCGTGCCAGGTCCGACGCCGACCTCGCTCTCGCTGCAACGTCGTCCGTCACCTCCCCTCTCTCACCCCGGATCCTCGAGGAGGAGGAGGAGGAGGACGCAGCAGCGCCCATGGACCACGGCGCTGGCCTCGGAGGCAAGGGCAGCAGCCGCAGCTCCGGCGGAGGCAGCGGCGGCGGCGGCGGCGGCGGAGGAGGGGGTCAGAGCCAGAGCAGCATGGGGGAGTACTACCGGAGGGTGCTGCGGCTGGAGCCGGACAACCCGCTGCTCCTTGCCAACTACGGCAGGTACCTGCACGAGGTGGAGGGCGACCTGGCCGGCGCCGAGGACTACTACGCCCGCGCCTTGCTGGCCTCTCCCGGCGACGCCGACCTGCTCAGCCTCTACGGCCGGGTGCTCTGGGAGGCGCGCCGGGAGAAGGAGCGCGCCGCCGCCTACCTGGAGCGCGCAGTGCAGGCCGCGCCGGACGACTGGTACGTGTAGGTAGCATGCATGCGTTCACGTTGCATTGCATCTCGACCGTGTCTCGTTCGCTAGCTAATCGCCACCTACGTACGTACGCGCGTGCGTGCTGCAGCTATGTGCTGGGATCGTACGCGAGCTTCCTGTGGGACGCCGACGACGAGGAAACGGCGGTGGTGGTGGTGGCACCTCCGGCGTGCTGATCGATATATATATCGATGCATCTGGGATCCATGGAGGATTGCTTGCTCTCTTGTACATACGACGATCGATGCAGACACCACAAAATAATCGATCATGGTAGCCGACACAAAGATGCATATGCATGGATCCCAGACGCACGTAACCACGGCGATCGACATATATATAAAGATGGCTACTGCTACTTGCAATTTCTTACCGAGTTCGTATCCACGAGTTAATTTCTTGTTAGTTATACGGAGCTGTCTAATTAGTTAACTGTATGTTTCGACTAACGTACGTCGACTCTCCATATGTAAAATCACTAGCTACGTACGTACTCGCCCATCGATTGATGCTCTTCAGCGCTTAATTACATATAATATAATCATCGCTCTCATGTATGTGTGTTGCATCATCTGCTGTTCCATACGTACGAGGTCGAGCGGAACTTCACACGGAGATGTCGAGATCAGCTAGCTAGCACCTCTCGAAGACCATCCTTCGGATGTCCGATTGAAAAAAAAAATCAATCGTTTCTTTGAAACAAAAGTAATTCACTGTTGGAACAGAACTCAAATATAGAAATGCTACAACAGAACTCAAAAGATAAATGCTTCGACAAAACGATAACGCTTTTAAAACAATATTCAAACTGTTATAAAAAAGGTTTGAATAGTTATTCAAAGATAATATCAACCCAAACGAGCGCTGTATCACAAGAGTAAACAAAATGTTTTTTAAGTGTTTCATATGAGCAAACATATTGTTTCATAAAAGCAAATAAAATGTTTACATATGTTTTGTGCTATTTTTAGATGTTCATGCCGAATATTTCAAGGCAGAAATCATGATGTTTCAATCTTCACCGGAACCAACAAAATAATTCATATATTTATTAACAATGTTTTAGACATACATGGATAATGTTTCAAAGTAAAATCGATGATGCATCTTTCCTACTCCCATGAACTGTGCGACATGCGCCTGCATCTGAACGTCGTCACCGTCACTGCGCCTGTCGAGGTTTGGATTATGCCCCTAGTATTAAACACCCCCGAGCGACCTTAAGCACGCACTTAGCAGGGGTCAATTATCCGTGGTTGCTCGGCCGCGAGCAAGAGCTACGGCTTGAGCTCAACGGCCCTGCCCCGAGTAGCCTCGTTGCTCGGACGCCTCCCCGAGCGGTCCCTTGCTCGGATGAATATGTGGCGGTCACACGTGACTGCTTCCCTACGTAGCGGACCGGTCCTAAGGTGCAGAAGTCAAAAGCGATCGTCACATCTGTCCTGTCTGCACTGTTTCGGCGTCACGGCGTGGAGGGCAGCATGGTCTGCCGTCAGCCCCGACACGCTATAGTAGAGCTATGTCCCACGGTCCGTCACGTATGCCCAGCGGTTAATCAAGAGTTGTTGTCTCCAGGCACGGGTATAAATAGCGTCTCGTAGCCACCGATTCAAAAAAAGGAAAAACACAATCGTCAAATCCCGATTCACCAGACCAGGAGCAGAGGCAGAAACACACGCACACACATCGAAAGATCGTAAGATCAGGCGAACATTAATAATTAGAAACACAGCTTGTACTTAGTTTAGAAGCGCCCAATCCACCTATGGCTAGGTCGCTCGCCTCTTGTACACCCTCTTTCACTATCAAGCAAAGTTGGACGTAGGGCTGTTATCCCGACAGTGGGAGGCCTGAACCAGGGTAAACCATCGCGTCGCCACTCTTTCTTCCTCAGCCAGCCCGAAGTGTTGCTCGGGTGGCCTTCACCTCTCTCGAAGCCGTATCCTGGAAGGCCTAGCACATCCCCGAAGTCCTCGCCTGGTGCGAAAAGAGGCCCGTTGATCCCCAGTTCAATAAGTAAGCTCGGCACCTAGGAGCCCCTTACTCCCAACCGCCGACAGTGCCCTTCTTCCTTCAGCGAGCACATGGGAAGGAAGTCCATGTTGGAGCTCAGGGAGAATAGGGCAGGGTCAGAGAAAGGAGAGATGATCGGATCCTAGGAGGATAGGGTAGAGCTGGAGGGAAGGGGGACAGGCAGAGCTTAGGGATGATAGGGTAGAGCTGGAGCTCGCTACTACCGTCGACTCGAGCTGAGAAGCTTATCCCCAGTCGCGGACGAGGAGCTGTCCCCAAGGGTCACCATGACCAGCGTCCGATTGGTTACCGCTGACGTTCGAGGGAGAGGAGGAAGAAGAAGGCTGAGGAGCGGTAGGAAGAGGAGGGGAGCGTCATCGCTTGGGGAGGGGGAGGGAAGAGGGAGGAGGAGGAGGGGAAAGAGCAGCAAGAGGAGGAAGGAGCACCCTTGTGTGTGTGTGTGTGTGGTGGTACATGAATAAGGTGGAGTGAGTGGGTGAGAAGACGTCCCTTGGGGTGAACGAAGCGTTTGAGGGATGCAGTGGCGTCGGACGCTCGTTCACAAGTTAAATCGATTATTAATAGGAGGGTTTTTATTGTCCTCTATCTTAGTGCGCCACCACCACCAACCACCGTGCCAGCCATTGCACCATCCCTCCACCAACCACCACATTGTTGCCCCTCTCCTCCTGCCATCACGCCGCTGCCGCGTCGCAGGCGACAAGTAGGCACATAGGTCATCTGCGAGCATCTGGGCTAGCAGTGGGTGGCGTGTAGGTGGTTGTGTGAAAGGTTGTCTAGTCAGTGACAGGCGAGCGACGGACAAGTAGGCCTCAGGCCCCACTGGTCAGGGGCACTAACACATGGTGACAGAGTACGCCACCATAGTTGAAAGGTGCAATCGGTGGATTATGCTTCCACTAAACCTGACATGATCGACTTGGCCTAACTGACAGCCGTGCGGGGTTGGTCTTGCTGGCCAATGGCTACGTGGAGGTGCTAACATCGGGTGATGTTGGCGCGGTGCCGGTTCTCCTAGGGCTCTGGCCGAACTCCGGCAAACCCTTGATGGGGAACTGGCGGCACTACAGTCCACCATTCTGCTGGTTCATGATTGAAATGGGTTCCGCTAGCGGCAACCTAGGACGTGATGGCTTTGGGGTTGCCAGCGGCAAGCTAGAACGACGGTGCTATAGGCACGGGCGGCGGAAAGCCATAGGAACATGGTTCTACGGTGAAGGACGAGGACGATGATCAAATCATCGGGGAGGGGAGTATCTAGGGATTACCAGGAGTGTACCTGAAACGGTGTTGAGCTTGGTGGAGGCTGTCACCGTGAAGGGTGGCGGTGGCCGAAATAGAGCCCACACCCTCCTAGGAACTCTAGCTGCTCCTGGGTCAAATTGAGGGCAAAATCATGAGGGACGATTCTTAGAGAAGCTAGGGGCGAGGGGAATCGGCCGGCGACTCACCGAGGCGCGAGGGAGAGAGAGGGGTGCTCGGGAGCTCGATGGCGAGAATGGCAAAGGAGCGAGATTGAGGCTGAGCCGAGAGTTTAAATAGAGGGGGAACGGTTGGCAGGGCAATAGAGAGGAGCTCCACGGCGAGGGGCTCGAGGAAGAACAGCGACAGGGCGGCGTGGCACTGAGTAGTGCAGCGATGATGGCATGCGTGGCGGTGTCATTGCGGCCGCAACAGAGCACGGGACGTGAGGCGGCATCTGAGCGGCGACGAGATGGCACAGCTGCCAGGCACGGCTCTGGCCTATGTGGCACAGAGCAACGGGCAGAGGAGAAAGGTGTCACGCGTGGGTGTTGGCACGAGCAAGTCTGACGGAGACGAGCGCGGCAGCTTCGAAACGCTGTGTGCGTGTGCGACCCTACCCGAGCGGGGTAGAGAGAGAAGGAGAGAGGGAGAGCTAGGTGGGTTGGGCTAGGCCCAGAGGTTGGGCTTGGTAGGCCAAGCCTAACAAAACTCGAAATTTGATTTTTTGTTGAATTTAAGTGAACTGATTTGAATTTGATTCAAATTTGAAAATTTTTCAAATTTTGCCCAAAATGGGCTGTTACATGGTATGCGTGACCTGCGTTGTGTAGCACGCCCACCTGCTCACGTTCTAGACCTAGGCTCGGACGCGGGATGTCAGCGCAATTTTCAGAAATCCACAATTTGATTTCCAAAAATGTACAAATGTGTGCGCAGATTAGTGAGACACTGTATGTGCTATAAAAATGATCCTTCTCTTTGCCCTCCAATCTAGGTTACTGTTGTGATACGCATGGGGGTAAGTTGTGGGTCCTGAGTTTTTATACCCTAAAAAGAGTTCATGCTTACCTGCGCTTTCTCTAAGTTCGAACATTTCAGAGTCACTAACCATTTGAACCAAACATCTTAGTTTCTTGAAACTCTCGAAGTCGACATTTCAATGTTTGGTCCAAAGCGACCACACATGAGTTATAGGGGATGCTGTAGCCTAGAGGGTGTGACATGAAGGTGTGTGTGGTGGTGTGGGATGGCTTAGATTCGGTGGCGGCCATGGGGGACGACGATGAGGACAAGACGCAAGCAAACGGCTAGGACAAAGCATGGGTGAGTTTGGATCCGATGGCCATGACAGGGATGACAGGGTATGGGAGTAGCAAAGGAGGCCGTCCAATGATTTTGTCAATGTGGCAACATATTTTGTCCACATCATTTATGCATGGCCATTGTTCTTAAATTTCTAGAAATTTTCAAAATACCTTTATGCATAACTATAATAGGAACCGACTCTTTAGAAACTTTCAATGTTTAAATATTTGACACTAAAATTTTAATTAACTCAACACAAACATATTGCTGTGTCGATAAGACAATCTCCAAAACCACATAGGAACACATTGTGTAAAATGATCCGGTATCAATAGACTAGCAGTGTTATAATTCAGGATAAAATATTATTTTTTATAGTTGATGATGAGTGTAATATGAATTTAAGGTATGTTTAATGGTGATTATATTTTCTGGTTTATCATTGTAGATATATAGGGTGCCGTGAGAGGTGAAAATATGGTTAAGTGTAAAATATATGAAAGTAATAATAATAGAGGTAGGATAGGGCTAACATTATGTTGGAGATAAAATAGCGCTAAGATATGATAGGGCAGGACAGTGGTAGCGTTGCGTATGACCCTATCATATGAGAAATCCAACGGTGGAGAAGAAAAGGTCTGACGTATGGGTCCGCTAAACCTGGTCCATGGAGGCAAGGGCACAAAGGCAGATAAAAGACAAGGCATCACATCCCTCTCGTACCTTTATCCTCTCTTCCCATCGATTCCCGAATGGCCGCCGCCGCCGACCGCCGCCGCCTCCTCATCGGCTACGCCCTCGCTCCCAAGAAGCAGCAGAGCTTCATCCAGCCCTCGCTCCTCTCGCGCGCCGCCGCTCGCGGCATGGACCTCGTCCCCGTCGACGCCTCGCGGCCCCTCGCCGACCAGGGTCCCTTCGACCTCCTCATCCACAAGCTCTACGGCGACGACTGGTGCGCCGAGCTCGAGGCCTTCTCCTCCCGCCACCCAGCCGTCCCCGTCGTCGACCCGCCCCGCGCCATCGACCGCCTCCACAACCGCATCTCCATGCTCCAGGTCGTGTCCGAGCTCGACGTTCCCGTCGCTGGCGACCACACGTTCGGCATCCCTAGCCAGGTCGTCGTCTACGACGCCGCCGCACTGGCAGACACCGGCCTCCTTGCCGCCCTCCGCTTCCCCCTCATAGCCAAGCCACTCGTCGCCGACGGCACCGCCAAGTCGCACAAGATGTCCCTCGTCTACCACCGCGAAGGCCTCCGCAAGCTTCGCCCGCCCCTCGTCCTGCAGGAGTTCGTCAACCACGGCGGTGTCATCTTCAAGGTCTACGTTGTCGGCGGCCGCGTCACCTGCGTCAAGCGCCGCAGCCTCCCGGACGTGTCCAAGGAGGTCCTCGAGGACACCTCAGCCGAGGGCTCCGTCTCCTTCTCCCAGGTCTCCAATCTCCCCACCGAGCGCAACGCCGAGGAGTACTATGAGGCCATGTCGCTCGAGGACGCCGTGATGCCGCCCACCAGCTTCGTCAACGAGATTGCAGGGGGGCTCCGCCGCGCTCTGGGCCTCCAGCTCTTCAACTTCGACATGATCCGGGACGTCCGTGCCGGCGACCGGTACCTCGTCATTGACATCAACTACTTCCCTGGTTACGCCAAGATGCCAGGCTATGAGACTGTCCTCACAGATTTCTTCTGGGAGATGCTTCACAAGGACAACGTAGACCAGAAGGAGGATGAGGGGAACAATCATGCCGCCGTGAAATGAGATGGATTTGGGACAACATGGTTGCAAACTTGCAGTTCTTGGATGTCTGGGGAATGCGAGGTGACAGGCTGGTTGCACAATCTGAGAGGAATAATGGGAAAACTGATTAGGATGGGGAACTGGGGACAAATGGATTCCGGAGGGTTTCAACCAGCGGAACGCCGATACCCTGCGGTGTAAATCCTTTCTCCTAACTCCTTTCATACCAGTTATTTAGGTATCTTTCTGTTTTTTCGTAATTTGCTTCATCTAGCTTGGTTAGAACAAAAAAAGAGAGGATGGAAGCAAAATTCTAATGGAAATTTGCTCTCAGCGCGCAAACCTTTTCTTCTTGAGTACTGGATGAATGGCAATCCCATATCACATTTTTCCCTGATCTCTTGGAATGTTGGTAGCCCATGTTATGATCCAGTTTGGTATGCTTTTGTGGTATCACTTAAAAATGAGTAAGAGATTTTAGAACTGATTCTATTAGTTCAAAGCAACAACCCAGTGATAAAAAATTAACTGTCATACTGCGTGATGAGGACATCACCCAAATGGATACGCACACATCATTTCCTCCTCTACAAGAAGGTCCAATCACTCGATCCCGTGCACGCCAGTTAAATTATCAGGTGGGCTCGTTCCTCGCTTCATTCAATTTTAATTTGGAGAATTTGTCTCTATCTTGTGATGCTACTATGCTACTATGCTTAGGAGTATGGGCGTGGATCGTCGAGGAAGTGGAGATAGCCTCAAGATCAAGTACCAGCCCAGTCCAAGAGGGAGCACCAGTACATCTTCAACTCGGCCTCCCGATCAACCTGAGAAGAAACACGTGCCACGGATGCATACGAACTCTGATTGATGTGTTTGAGTACACTGCGGAGAAGCCCATGAAGTCAGCTTTCCAATGGATCCAACCTCATCCCCCACGTGCCATGGATGCATATGGACTCCGATTGATGTGTTCTCCCACACGTGCCACGGATGCATATGGACTCTGATTGATGTGTTCTGAGTACAGTACGGAGAGGCCCGTGATGTCAGCTTTCCAACGGATCTAGCCTCATCCCAAATTCGATCCAGCCTCATCCCCATAGTCATTTGCTCAGACTTCTGAGTGTGGACCTTGAGGTTCTTGGAAGTTCTGCTTCTTTTTTATTTAACAAAGGCTATAAATAAACCATGTTTTCGTTAGCACTAGAAGTTCCTTAAGCTACTGGTTTTGTGGTTTATGAATTTTTATAACTTTATTTCGTTGGCTGTCATTGAGTATGAGCATTAGCAAAAGACAGTACAGGAATTCCTTTCTTGTGTACTCGTAGCTTTTTCACCACTAACTTGTAGTTCAAAATGTGTTTTTTTTTCGGTTTCAAGGCTTCATATCTTGTTCACCGATTCCATATATGGTTTCCCTCTGTTGGTATGTTTCTGCACATGATCAAAGAGGGCAAACATATTTGCGTGTTAAAAGTCCTGCAAACAAATTAGCAAGTGTTTAAAGTCTTTGTGTTTGCTTCATCGCTGTTGCTGTATGGAAATGACTTGCTTTGTATGTCGCTGGCACTGGTCCACACAAGTTTTTGATTTACTCTTTCAACATGAAGCCATGAACAGATTGGCTTTAACATCTTGGCGCCTGACATTTTCCCCATATTATTACCTCAATCTTGGTTCCAGTATCCACCTTAAACCTTAGAGAGAATGCATATAGCTCTATTTGCATTTGAATCAGTACCAATTACCTCGACTTTTTACTGCCTGAACACCGGGACATGGTTCTTATGCTTTATTATAGAAGCTTTGGGTCCCTGACAAGGGTTCGGGGTCATCTCAAACTTGGATTGTAGTAGTATTTACCAATAGGCATTGATGTTGGAACAACAGGCATTGTAGTATTATTACCGGAATAAGAAGTTTCCTTGTGATGGAGACCCAAAGGATCGCCAATATGAAAAGCTGGGCCTTTTCCATTGTTTTTCTGGGATCAGATTCGAATGCCTTTGCTTTTCTTCAGACTAAGCCCAATGCGTCTCCACTCCAAAATCAAAAGATCAGTCAGCCTGGTTCCTGAATTGCTTTAACAAGATTAGCAGGCTGGAGGTGACTAGCAGTTGGATGCAGCGGACCTGATATCATCAGACCAACTGCATTCGTTTTCCTTTTCTCTGCAGCATGCACAAGCTCTAGTAGTTGAGCTGTGCCTGAAATGGATCATCTCAAAGCGAAGAGGTATTCTTCAGTTAATCTGTGCAAATCATCAGATAGTGACCATGTCAGTCTCATTGCGGTTGTGTACATGTAACTGATGACCTTTGGTGCTTTGGTGAAATTAAAAGAAAAACTTTGTCGTGTAATATGCGAGTGCTTGGTTGGTCGTGAGCACATTTATGTGAATTTGATCACTGCCGTCTGCCAAATGTTACATGCTGCGATGCCCATGTCCAGCAAGTACCGTGGGCACTGTAGCACGCCACTGGGCTATGCCTATCCTGCGATTCTTGTGTTCTTTTGCTATTGTCTTTTACTCCATCGGAATTAGCCTGGCTTGCATGCCTTCCTCACCGCCTGGCAGCTGCCTGTCTAGCGTCTACTTCATGTACCTCGACCAGCTAGCTAGCTTAACTGCGGAGTATCTTTCTTCTTCTTTTGAGATGTGACTTCATGTCATTTGCACATACGCACCCCAATTAATATCACCTCTCCACTGATTAAATATTAACTAGAACTGCTCGTCTGTCGTCAAGAGGGGAAGATTATGGTGCGGTTCTTTTCATCTTATCTCGTTTGCTTATTTGCTTACCGAGGTGGCCTCGAGAATCAGATCCCATCCATTCGACTTGCGTTAGAGAGTTTTTAGACACGTCTTCGAGATAGAAAAAAAACGGAATCTAAAAATTTTAAAAAAAAATCCCGATGAGTCAAATAAGACAACGAGATAAGTCGATAAGACGACGGTATCGTGCTTTGGCTTGGGCCGGGCATCAGTGCCCAGAGAGGTCCGCTTGCCAGGGCACCGGTGTAACCGAGTGGCCTGCTATAGCGTGCCACATGGCCACGTTTCCCACGATGCGGAAGCCGTTACCCACGATCTGTGCGGTTCGTGGGACGGCCGTGCGTGCGGTGCTCCGTTAGTTTTCTTGGCCACGGTGCGGGCAACCGTCTCTCAAAGGTTCGGAGCCGACGGTTGAGGATAGGCCCTATAAATACCTATTTTTGGATCATTTAAAGCATGTTTTGACCTTTTTTTCACACACCGAGCTGACACCTGAGCTCATCAGCATACATTGTAATTTCATATTCTATGATATACGTACACTGGAGTAAGGCTATTATCCTTCTCAGGAGGCCTGAACCAGGATAAATCCTATGTTTTGTCCATTTTCAACTCACTCACACGAAGAAGTTTTGGACATCTCAGACGCCACACTTGGCAGAAAGGGGCTTTCTGATCCTTCAATCGAGAAATAAGCTTGATAGGGAATCCGTTCCCAATCGTCGACAAAATTAAAAAAAAAATCTAAAGTAAAATTTAAATTTGAAAAAAGTTTCTGCTTCCTTTTCCTTTCTTTTTCCCTCTCTTGCTTTGCTGGTCGTGACCTGTTCAAACTCCATGTCCAATTGCCTTGCACCCTAAAGCCCATCTCGTTCGGATCTCTTTGGGTGCTCCCACTGTATGCCGGCACCATCAAAGGCGCTTCGGAGGTCCATCGTCAAAACGGAGGCTACAGCCCCAACATCCTAGCTTGTCGCTCTATCATCTCGCTGTCCTCCCAATTTGGCCGCCACGGGCTGCTATGAGGACACACTTCTTCTCCACCTTGATCCAGCATCCTTCTTCCCTTGTTCTAGCCGATCGAGCCGCTCTTCTACCGCCACACTGCCTCCAAAGACTGTATCACCGCTGAGAGAGATTGAGTGGGAGAGAAGATGGCATGAAGGCTCAGGTGGTATGCCGCATCGACGTTTAACGGGCACATGACAACCACCTTAGCATTTAACAAAATCTCTAACGGTGTTGGGACTAGTGTGCTGAAAAGTAAAGTTAAAGTTGAAGAGCTAAGTCTAAGGCATAGCACTAATATGTATCTTAAAGCTCACTTGGTTGTGGTGGAAACATGATCCCAGCCTAGCGCTAACGAACACAAGCTGGTCATGTGTACATGATCAGGACCATGACCGAACTGAATCACTCAAGATGGGTTTGGGAGTTGGTTTTGTTGGTGCAAGTAACACGATCAGTGAGCGACTTCCAGAGATGCTGATGCGCAATGATTTGAGCCGAGCCACATTTTCTGTCGGAGTTTGATTAGGTGAATTGCATTTTAGGTGAATGGACAGCGCTCAACCCAACGTCGACCTCTCGCCTAACTCCCCTCCCTTTCAAATCTCATCACTTTCTTTCTTTAATTTTGCTCCATCCATCTTCATCTTCATCTTCACCTTCACCTTCATCTCCATCTCCTAATTGATACACCTAGCTAATTTGAAAGAATGAGCACATTATTAAACCTACAACTAGAGTCCACAGCCTTCCTTGTTCTTTTTTTAGAAGGCCGGATGGCACCGGCATTCCTGTTTGATCCAATATATCAGTAGCTCGCACGTCCACAAGAAGCCATCCATCCAATGCCCATTCAGGTGACAATTGCGCTACTCGCTTTCTACGTGCATGCACTCATGCAGATGCACAACCGCCAAAAATGATGATTTGCAACTTCAATTAAGCCTGGTATACATCTTTAAAAAAAGGACGATCCATGCACGAGTATAAGCTTCGCGTAAAGTGCTTCTTTTTTTTTTTTTACCAGTGTATACTGGTTCATGGTACAAGCTAATATATGGAGCTCTCTCCATGAGGATCACGAGGAAGGAATCTTTTTTAAACAAGTGATAGGAACTTAATTGGTGCCGATTGCAGTCATTTGATCTTGGACTATATCAACTGACTCTGACTGGTTTAATTCCAGGTTCCAGCTATGAAAAAAAGATCCTTGCTGTTTTGGTATGGAAAAAGTCTTTTTTTTACTTTAAATTTGGTCATCAACACAATTTTTGTTCATAAACAACAAAACCGGGTAAACATGGTCCCGAAATATGAAAACCATGCAAAAAAAGGTTTCTTTTTCATCAGTCAAATAGCGGTTTTGACTAAAGCGGTACAAGTTTAACCAAGACTTTTGCTTACAATTTTATCTATAATCCAAACTAAATTGCATAACTATGGCCCTAATAGTTTTATAAGCCCATAAAAAATTTCCTGTATTTTTATTGCATTTTGTAGTAGTTTCAAAAAAAGGAGAAAAAGATACCAGTTTGTAGAAAATTCAAAAAGAATAAGAAAATTTTTCCAATGAGCTCAAATAATTATAAACAGCTCAAATATTTATTTTTATTTTGAGAAATATTTTTATGCAAAGATCTAAGTCAAACATATGGTCTTTTAGTCAAAACCGCCATTTAAAATGAAAAACTTCCTCTTTATATCTTGCATATAGTAATCAAAATTGCTAATGCACAGTCGCCTGGAAAAATGTTTGGATTCAATTGCCTAAAATTGCATGCTATCAAGCTTAAAATTATAGTCCTTACTAATGTGCAAATTTAGTCCGGTTATACTTAAATTTTTAGTTAGTTTGTATTATATTAACAAGGTTCATGTAGGTCTTACAAAAACCATTTTTTGTATTATGTATGGGTTCATCAAAGTTAAATCTCTGTCTAGGATATACTTTTGATATTTTGTAGGGGTTCATAAAATTTAAACCTTTTATCTATGATATGAACTTTATCTTTTTTTATTTGTAAGGGTTCGCCAAAGTTAAAAAAAATTTCGAGGCCCGGTGGTGGCTTCAATCAGTCGGCTCGATGCTCGCGTTTGAGGAGGTTCATAGGGAACTGTTGAAGAACTATTAGCACAACAATAGGATTGAGAGAGATTGAGACACAATGTGTAATCTTTATTGCAATGATCATTCTTCTTGTCAATGTACATCATCTTACAACAAAGGGAGGTTAGCCCCTTTATATAGAACAAGATGGGGTGTGTCCAAGAGACACATTTTCATTAAGGGATGTGTTAGGGAAAGTATGTGGCTCATGGAGTTTCGGCCCACTTACTTACCCACGGCCCCACAGGAGGCAAGCTCGGGACCAGCAAGCTCGCGCCCGAGCTTGGTAAGCTCGAGCCCGAGCTTCCGCCTCAGCTCGGGCCTCTTGCTTCCTCCGGCTTCGAGGTACGAAAGGGCGGGACCAAGGCAAATCATCACGCCATGACAGGGATCGCCGGGTCCCCGAGTCATCGAGAATTAAATCTGCGCATTATACCGAGGCGCTGGCGGCCGACGGTAGGCGGCGGTCCCTCAATCGTCGCATGGGCAAGACACGTCTTGACCGTGGCGGTCGTAGCGGTGATCGAGATTGCGCTCGATTGGCCGGTGGATTGATGCGCTACTGCAAGGGAAAAAACAACGACTAATTCAGCGGACCAGCCACAGACTCTGATGGCGGGCGCCTATAAAAGGGCGCGCAGGCCACAACAACGAGAGCTTCACTTCGACATACACACAACTCACTTGGAGAATAGATAAGGTAGAACAGGAGCACTTGCACTCTCGTAGGAGCTCTAGTTCCCGGCGGTAGTTCTCCGCGTCCGAATGCTTGAACAACACACGCGGTGCCTTGAGCACTTATCGTACTCGGCCGGGCTTCCCAAGGCGGACTTCACCTCTTGTACTCGTTTAAGCTCGCCATTAAACGAAAACTGGACGTAGGGCTGTTATCCCGCATTGGAGGCCTGAACCAGGATAAAACACTCGTGTCATCGTCCCCATCCATCCGGTCTTGACGCGCCAGCCGCGTCGGGACCAAACTCTTTTCCTTCGGCAGCGTCCGGCCACAAGGCCGGGCCTCGGTCCGAGGGCAGGGCGCGCCGGACCTCGCGCCCCTTTTCCTTGCTCATTGGCGCTGCGGGGGCTCGCCTCCCAGTCGCCGACAGCTGGCGCCCACCGTGGGGCCCGATTGCGGTCTTCTCCCCTCGATTGAGTCGAGGATGGCCTTGTTGTCTTCTGGCGACATTGATCTGTGTGGACCTCAACTCGGCGATTACAACGATCTCGGCGGCGTCGGCAGGTCGTATGAGGATGGCGGTGGTATCCTCGCCGGAGCTCGGTCCGACGAGATGGAGGTGGAAACAACGCCCGCCTCGAGAGTAGCCTGTTCGCTCCCGGCTTTGCGGCGCTTGACTCGCGTCGTGAAACCCTCATGGAGGGTTGGAGGCACCGCCACCGATGCCATATCCGGGCGGACGCGTGCATTCGCGGCGGTCTCAAGGACGATCTGCGCCGCAACTAGCGGCCCGACCCGTCGAGGCGGCGGCAGACCAGCCATGAGCCCATGGTGGTTGAGGTGCCGAGGGCACCGCCTCCGTGGTGACACCGACATATCCCCGCATGGAGCTGCCTCATGTCATGTCTTTGCGGCGTCGGTAGGCGACCCGCCCGACCGCGTCTTGACCAGCGAAAAGCACCGGCGGCGAGAGCCACTCGAAGCTTCTTTCTTTGGGTCGGTTAGGCGAACCATGGCGGATATCCGTCGCGAACTCGCCGCCCGACGCCCGTGCGTCGCTCTACGTCGCGTTCGCCCACCACTACCGTCACCAACCCAGTCTTTGCGCGATCAACGAGGGTTAAGACGATTGCCAGTCATCGTGACTGGAGAAGGACCCGCGAGGTTCACCATAGCGATCTAGGCGCGCGATTCTTGCGACGACCTAGAAGAGCTCGCTGGGGATCTCGGCGAGCACCTCCAGGCCCAGTCACACACCATTGGCTCCTCGAGGCGGCGCGGCCAGAGCGTTCGGTCGCGCCGGTAGGCGTCCACGTCCACAGCGGACGACACTCCTCAGCGCACACCGGGCGGAGTTTTTTCCCGTCTCGGGCCGCTTCCAGGCGGGAGATCTCCCGCTGGGAACAACGGAGCCGCCCCTGGATGCCCGGCCTTCTCCCGAGCTTTGCGCGAGGCCCCCTGGCCCCGCAAGTTTAAGCCCGGAGCATTGAGAAGTTCGACGGGAGTAAAAACCCCGACGAATATCTCGTTGTTTATACTACCGCCATCCTGGCCGCAGGCGGTAATGAGGCCGTAATGGTCAACTACTTCCCTACCGTCTTGGAGGGAATGGCCCGAACCTGGCTGTTCAACCAGTAGCCGAGTTCGATCTGCACTGGGAACAGTGCGAGGCGCCCGGACAAACTTCGAGGTCGCTCTGGCATACTGAATGCCCCAGACCTCAAGCTTGTGGTCCAAAGGGCGGAGAGCGCTGCGGACTCGTCCGCAGGTTCGTCAGTCGCAACACTATTCCGTCGATCTCCGGCGAGGCCATCGTGAGGCCTTCAAGGAGAATCGGAACACCCGTTCACCGAGGACCTTGAGCTCCATCCGGTCCACACCGCACCGATTTATTTCGTCTTTGCGGAAGGATACATCAACGCCTCGAGGCGGTGGGCGCAAGAGAGGAAGAATGGAGGAGAAGGCGGCGGCCGGACCGCACCGATGCCAAGAAGGGTGACGCCGAAGAAGAAGAAGAAGAAGAAGAAGAAGGAGCCCGCCGCCCGTCTCGTCGCATGGTAGAGCAGAAGGCCCGCTCCTCTGGCGGCGCCTCCGCTGCCACCCGACCGGCGGGTGGCGGAACGGCGGCGCGGCCCGAGGCGGCGAGCTCCCGGCCTCGACCTCGGCCGGCCTAGGGGCAAACCCTCAAACAACCGCTCTGCCTCCTCCATCGGCGATCTGGCCATGACTCGCTTGTAATCTGCGGGATATGGGCCACGCGGTTGGAGGACTTCTCGGCCGGCGCAGCCCATGCCCGAGCTCCCGATCATGGATTGCCGGACGGCCGGGCGCCTCGAGCGCCCATGGCGCGCCTTCCAGAGACTTCGCGCTGCGTCGCCCGTGATCTTGGCGGCGCTTCGCCTATAACTTCGCGACGTGAGCTTAAGGCATTGTCCGGAGGTTTACCACCTCGAAAAGGTAAGCCCGGGGCGCGCTCTGCGGTGGTCCCACCATCGATCATTTTCTCCGGGGATGATTGTCCCCGGAATGACCGAGCCCAGCGTCTACGGCGGTGCTCATCCCACCATCGGCAACACGCTGGTCGATCGCGTGTTGGTAGATGGCGGAGCTCCTGGACATCGCCTTTGCTCAAGTTCTTGGCGGATCACGAATCCGCGGTCCAAGATCAGGACATAGCCATCCCTTCCACAAAGATTGTCCCTAGGTCATCCCTCTGATCGGGCAAACCGTCGTCTTTACTGTGGCGTTGGGGACCCCTAGAACTTCCGGACGGAGTCGTCACCTTCGAGTGGTGGACTCGAGCTCCCATCTAACGCCATCCTCGGGCGCCTTGTTGTCCAAGTTCATGGCGGCTACCCACCATAGCTACCATCGCTGATGATCTGCGGCCCTCACGGGTCATCACGATCAGGGCGATCCACAAGGCGCAATGGCTGCGGCGAAACAACAGCCATGGTCGGACAGCTTCGGCGTGGCGGCCAAGGCCGAGCGGCCACCGTCCGCCCTAAGGTGGCCTGCGCGGCGCGAGAGCCCACTAAGGCGATCCCCTCTCCGAGGACGACCCACCCAAGGTCGCCCACGTGAGGGTCAACCGAGTCCAAATAGGAACTCGAGCTCGTCACCTTCCTCCGCTACGCACATGTTCACGTGGGAACCGTCCGATATGCGGGGTCTAAGGAGGTCATCGAGCATAGGCTAGCTATTGACGACAAAAAGCTCGTCGAGACAGGCCTACGGCGCTTCCCAAAATGGAAGGCCGACATTATCGAGAGCAACAGGCAAGCTCCTCCAAGCCGCTTCATCAGAAGTCGAGCACTCCGACTGGCTAGCTAATCCGGTCGTCGTCAAGAAGAAGGGCGGGAAGTGGCGAATGTGCGTCGACCATCGCGACCTCAACGCCGCTTGCCCCAAGGACAATTTCCTCCTGTTGCGCATCGACCAACTGGTCGACGCAACGGCGGACTCGGCGCTCATGAGCTTCCTGGACGCCTACTCCGGTTATCACCAGATCGGCGGCAAGGAGGGCGAAGAGAAGCGCGCCGTAACACCTTGTGGTATCTTCGCTACGACCATGTCGCCGGTCTAAAGAACGCGGGAGCCATGTTTCAGCGACTAATGCAGAAGACGGTCCTTGATCAGATAGGGCGCAACGTAGAGGTTTATGTAGACGATGTTGTTGTAAAAAGCAAAATCCCAGGGGACCATGTGACCGACCTTCAGGAAACTTTTGCTAATCTTAGAAAGCATCGGGTTAAACTGAATCCTGAAAAATGTGTTTGGTGTCCGGTCTGGGATGTTGCTTGGCTATGTGATAGGGAAGGCAAGTATCGGAGCAAACCCCGAGAAAATCGAGGTCATCGAGAGTATGAGGTCGCCAACCTGCACCAAGGAGGTGCAAGCCCTCACCGGGCGAATGGCGGCTCTCAGCAGATTCATATTTCGTCTCGGCGAGCGCAGTGCACCTTTTTGTAAGATCCTGCGTAAGCACGATGGTTTCGAATGGACGGAAGAGGCCGAGGCCGAGGCCGCTTTCAGCGAGCTAAAGTGCTACCTGTCCACGTCTCCCGTCCTAGCCACGCCAAAGCTCGGGGAAGCTCTACTCCTCTATTTGGCGGTTGCCTCGCAGGCTGTGAGTGTTGTACTAGCAGTCGAACGCGAGGGCAAGCAACAACCCGTCTACTACGTAAGCGAGGTACTTCACGGGCCTAAGGAGCGGTACCACGAGGTTGAAGCTCTTATGCGCCTTTGCTTATGGCCTCGTGAAAGTTGCGTCACTATTTCCAAGCCCATCCAATTACGGTCCCAACGAGTTTCCCGTTAAAGGACATCATTCGGAACCCAGACGCGAATGGGAGGGTCGCGAAGTGGGCGGTCGAGCTTGGTGAATTTGACATCAAATTCGCACCCCGAACAATAATCAAATCCTAAATCGTGGCCGACTTCTTGGCTGAATGGACCGGCCCGGCCGACCCTTCGGAAGGCCCGCCCGGGCTCGCTAGCCAAGAAGCGCACTGGACCATGTTCTTCGATGGGTCGCGCCAATTCGAGCGATCAGGCTGCGGATTTGTTCTCATTTCCCCCCAAGAAGAACAAATTCAGCATATAGTACAGCTCCATTTTTCCGCAACGAACAATCTTTGCGGTCTGAAGGCCTCTAGCCCTCTGAGCATGCATCTGCGCTTCGGCATTAGGCGACTAACGGCGAAAGGGGATTGAAGTTGGTGCGTCGCCAAGTAAACAAGGAGTTTCGGTGTTGCGGCGACTTAATGGCGCGATACTTGGCGAAGTGAAAAGTGAAGAAGCACTTCACGAACTTCAAGTATGCTCGTTCCCGGATGGCTAATAGCTTTGGCCGATAAGCTCATGGCTTGGCTCCTCTGAAGAAACCGTCGTGAGGGTGCTCGTCTGGCACCTACAAAGCCCTCTATTCCCTCGGAGAAGAGGCCCCGAGAAGACGGTTGCCTTGACCCAAACGACCGTCTTGTTTAGTTCCTAGAAGCGTAGCGACACTGGATAGACGCCATTCGTCGATTCTTAACACATGGGACAACGCCACGGACACACGGTGAAATCCGGCTCCAAAGACAAGCCCGACCTTACCGATTACTCGGGGGCTTGTTGTACCGAAGGGGTTCTAACGGCGTACTTTGCAAGTGCGTGACCCGGGAGGAAGGCAAATTTCTCTTCCAAGACATCCACGACGGGATTTGCGGGGCCCATGCCTCTTTCAGAACCCTAGTGGGAAAATCCTTTCGCATGGGGTACTACTGGCTAACTGCGTTGACCGATGCAAGAGAGCTAGTAAAACGCTGCCCAGCCTGCCAATATCATGCCCGAGTATCCCACCAGCCCGCGTATGAGCTGCAGACTATCCCGCTAATCTGGCCATTCTCAACATGGGGGATGGACATACTCGGTCCATTCCCCAGAGGCTTAAAGGGCTGCACACACTGCTAAATGCGCCATCGACACTTTCACTAAGTGGATCGAGACCGAACGATGTCGAACATATCCGCCAGACGGCCAAGAGGTTCATAAGAACAATATCGTGACGAGTTCGGCGTCCCAAGTAAGCCGATCGTGACAATGGGACCACAGTTCATAAGCGAGCTATTCTCGGACTCTGCGAAGAGCTCGGCATGAAGGTCGCCCTAACCCGTGCTCGCCCACAAAGTAATGGTGCGGCCGAGCGCGTGAGCAGGCAGATCATGCGAGGTATTAAGCGCCGAGTGTCTGACGCTCTTGCCGAAACAAAGACACAAGCGGGTAGAAGAACTACCCTCCGTGCTTTGGGCAGCCGAACAACCTCTAATCAGACTCTTGGCAAAACCCGTTTAGACTTGTATACGGCTCGGAGGCGGTCCTACCCGCCGAGCTAAGAATTGGTTCAGCTCGTATTGATTTTGCAGGGCAGATCGACAACGACGAGGAGCGATTGCTGGACCTCGACCTATCTGAGTCCTACCACGAGCAAGCACTACTGCGAGTGGCAGCATACCAGCAATCCCTGCGGCGGCACGCAGCCAAAAAGGTATAGACCCGGACCCTGCAGGTGGGCGACCTGGTTCTAAGACGAGTTCAGAACCTGGCTCACGCCAATAAGCTCACCCCAAGATGGGAGGGTCTCAGACACGCAGTCAGATCGGCCGACGCCCGGAGGCAGTAAGGCGGCTATGCACGATGGGAGAGTCCTCAACAGCTCCTGGAACATCGCTCAACTTTGAAGGTTCTACGCCTGAGAAAAGATCGTAAGCCTCCATTCCCCCCTATCTTGTTTCTTTTTGTTCACCCCACTATTCCCTAAGAGAGCCTCAAGCTAACCCCAGCGACCCAAAACTTATGATCGGGCTTGGGAGAAAGCCCGGGTCGTTCCAGTACACATTAGCAGGGTAGCGGCTACGCAGAAGCCAACCCCCGGGATTCCCTTGCACAAGGGTAAGCCGATATCCATCGCACCTCGCAAAATCCCGTGCGGGCACACGCTTTCCAGCCCTATACCTTAAGCTCGCATAACACCTGCGACAGGCCCGGGATACCTCTAAAGTCCAACAATCTGCCTCTCGCAAAGGGACAGAGCCAGGACCACAAACTTCGTTCAAAAAAGTGTGCGGTCTCTAAGCCACGTCCGGGCTTTTCCTCAAAAGCTCGGACAAGGCTCGGGGACTAGGGTCTACTTTTTAAAAATTGATCTTCTCTAAGCCACGCCTGAGCTTCTCCTCAGAAGCTCGGACATGGCTCGGGGACTAGGGTCGATTTTTCAAAAATTGATCTTCTCTAAGCCACGCCCGAGCTTGTCCTCAGAAGCTCGGACATGGCTCGAGGACTAGGGTCGATTTTTCAAAAATTGATCTTCTCTAAGCCACGCCCGAGCTTCTCCTCAGAAGCTCGGACATGGCTTGGGGTCTAGGGTCGATTTTTCCTAAATTGATTTTCTCTAAGCCACGCCCGAGCTTCTCCTCGGAAGCTCGGACATGGCTCGGGGAATAGGGTCGATTTTTCAAAAATTGATCTTCTCTAAGCCACGCCCCGGCTTCTCCCGAGCTCGGACATGGCTCGGGTCTAGGGTCGATTTTTAAAATTGGTCTTCTCTAAGCCACGCCGGGCTTCTCCCGAAGCTCGGACATGGCTCGAGGTGGAGTCGATTTTTAAGGGTCGATTTTTTCTAAGGGTCGATTTCTTAAAAGTTGATTTTTCAAGATCAAATTTCCAATCAAAAGACTTCGATCTTCTCTAAGCCCGTCCGAGCTTCTCCTCGGCTTCGGACATGGCTCGAGGCTAGGATCGGTAGGACTATACTACGTTTTCAATCCTTTCTTGCCTATCGACTACTAGCGTTCGTTTGCATGCGGGAAAAACAACGAAAACAAAAGAGAAGCGGCGATAACCACCAACAACTTTATTAAAGGGGTTACGGGATGGCTCACAAGCCGATTACAATTAGTCCCGGAAGGGTCCCGAAACGACAATGGCGTCGCCACCTCGGCAAGCGCCGGGCAGCCTCGACAAAAGCGGCGGCGGCGGCATCAAGAACGCGGTGACGGCGCGACCAGCGCCTCCACGAAGCGGATCAAAGGCCCGCGAAGACGCGAACGACTTCAACCGGCCGACCACAGCAGCGTCGCGGCGCGCGCCTCCTCCTCATAACCTCGGCCATGGCGAGGTCGAAATCGACCAAAGCTCCGCCAACTCTGGATCACAAGCCATGAAAGCAAGAGGGAAAGGTACGGAAGAAAGGAGTATGGGATAAGAAGTGACCGACGCATTGGTCTCTTTTTATAGCCAGGATTCGGGAAGCCGAAGCGATCCTAGGAGTAATGGCGTCGGAAGCAGTTCCGACGTGGAACCGTTTCCAAGACTGAACGCGAATGTCTCTTGGGACATGGCGCGACAGTCAAAACGACGTTCGGCATTTCGGAGAGAAAGCGGACCGAAGAAGTGACGAAGGAAAGAAGTCAAAACAAGTCAATCATTAATCAAAGGTATTTACAAAGGCGGTAGGATTATCACCCAAAAAAAAAAAAAGGGGCCTCGGCTTAGGTATGCACCGAGCTTCAAAAGCTCGACCAACAACTCGTCATTTTGGCCTCGAAGGTCGAGGAGCTCCTTCTTTTTAGCCTGAAGTCTGCATTTTGACCCGTAAGGCTTCATTGGCAGCCTCCAGCTCCCGCCGCGGTATCTGGTGGGTCTTGATGACCCTCCATCGCGATTCTTGGCAGCCTTTCGTCTGGGAAAGCTCTACGGCAAGGAGGTCGCGCTCCACCACCGCACGAGCAACCTCAGCAACACGGCATGCCTCCACCGACCAAAGACGCTCCTCGAACTCAAGGGCGCGGTCGCGTCCGGCCTTAAGGGCCTCCAGCGACCGGCGAGAAACCTCCTTGGCGTCCTCCTGCGCCACAGCTAAGGCCGTCTCAGCCGCTGCGGCCCGAGCCTCCAGAGCTATCGTCTGGACTGAGCTTGAGCGAGCTTCCTCAAGCTCGGCGCGTGCGGCATTGGCTTCCTGTCGCCACCGCGTGCTTTTCGACCGCAGGGCCTCCCGTTCGGCATTGTGCTTAGTCTCAAACGAGCAAGCCATGCCGACAAGCTCGCGGTAGATCTGCACCCAGAGGATAAACTAAGGAAAGGAAGGACCGAAACAGGGAAAACACAAGACAACAAAAACCAAGCCCGGAGACACTTACCGCTTGGCGACCGCCACGCCGCGACATCGTGCGAAGCGTCTGGCACCCCGGCCGAGGAGAGCGCCATGACTGGCGGCCAGCCGTCGCCTCGAGTTGCTTGGCCCCTCGGCCACCTCTCCTGCGAGGCTCGGCCGCCTCCGCAGCTCGGCCAAGCCTCCCGAGCTCGGCCAAGCCTCCGCAGCCAGCCACCTCTCCCTGGTTCGGCCAAGTCTTCCGCAGCTCTACCGCCTCCTGCAGGTTCGGCCGAGTCCACAGGGACGGCCGCTCCTCCCACTAGCACGACAAGGCCTCCCGTCGGCTCGGCAGCCTCCCCCATAGGCTCGGCAGCATCAACAGCATGGAGACACGGCTCGGAAGGAAAGTCAGTCTACGTCCAAGCATCCACCGGAGGTCCTCTCCCCAGGCGGTTCGCCAGCCATTCCTCGAGCGTTTGATCGGGGACTGGCCGGAGCCGGATGGCCTCTTGGTGACTCCATGTGGCAATCCCAAGGTGGTGCTTGACCCACGATGGCGTCGCCGAAATCCACCCCGAGGCGGTCCAGCGAGCCACGCTCCATAACCGCGACCGAAGCGATGCTTGCGGTTGTGATGACCGAACGGGCGGTCCCACCAAGAAGAAGAGTGTCGCTTCGCGTCGGCGGGGAATGGGTATATTGCTCTAGCAAAAAGCTCCCGAATGCCGTGGATGTCAATCGGCGCCACCGGTCGAGTTCGCCCCGGCGCGGATTAGCGCTAAGCGCTTCGGGGCGAGATCGATCTCCACCTTTACAAGCGGCTGGCGCGCGTCATATCGCCACCACCGGAAAAAGAAGGGGCCTCGAACCGAACTGGGTTTGCCCTTGGCGAGCTCATTCTCGAGCCCTTGCCTCTGGTTGCGCCGGATGGGCTCCCCCGCTTGAGGGGACAACGCGACTGAAGAAACAAGAGAGAGTTGGAACACGATCGGCCCGAGGGCCATAATCAACAGAGGAAAAGGACGGGAGATGCCGGCATGCACGAGCAACTTACGTGCAGCCGCGACGGCCGCCTCGTTCATCTCGTCCGAGTCATCATCGTCCAGCACCAACCGACGTCTCATCGGCGCCGGCTAGGTATCCTCGCGACGATCGAATCGAGCAGGGACTTCGGCCGGGCTTGGTCAAAACGGATCCGCCGACGAGGCGCTGCCGCCATCTGTGGCGACCTTAACCGAAGCGACCGGCTGGTTTCTTCCCAGTTGTCGCCGGGAGTGGCTCGTCTCTTCCGCTACGGGCTAAGCTCAGCGTCGCCACCGGCGAAAGATCGGCAGACCCAAACCGCTAGACGATCGCGGCGGGCCGGTTCTGCTCTCGTTTCCCTGCGAAAAATAGGCATGGGCGTCGGCTCCGCAAGCGGAGAAACCGCCCGAGAGCACCTAAGCCCGTAAAGACCGCACCTTATCTGGGGCGTTGCGAGCCTCGAGCTCGATGGCTCGTTGTGGCTCGTAAACGAGGAGCCCCGACCGAACCACATCATCTTGGGGCAAGGTGCGGAGAAGAAAGAATGAAGAACATCACAAACACGACTCGGGAAGAAGCTCGGACAAACGACTGCAAGAGCAAGAACAAATACTTATGGGCGGTGCCTTCGCGGGAGAGGTCGTCCCACCCGCGGATCTCGAAGAAAGGGCAAACCCGCTTCCTCAGCGGGCTCACCCGGTGCATGGTGAAGTCGGCTACAATGTCGAAGCCGTTAAGCCCCCGGCCGGCCAAGCCTCGAATCTTGGCCGCCAAGGCTACCTCCGCCGGCTCTAGCGTAGGCCGGGGCATCGGCACCTTCCCGGGATTCACGTTGGCAAACCAGAATCGGCAATTGTCGGGCTTCTCGGCGTAGTACCACCGCGACGCCCACCCCCCGACGTTCTCCTTGGCCTTGAACACCGGGTATGAGGACTTCATGTCGCGGCGGCGCTTGAAGTAGGCACACCCCGCCGCATTGTGCCCGCCGGTTGTGATCAGCTCGTAGAAGTGGAGGAAGAGGCTGACCGTCGGCTCCACCCCGACGAATGCTTCGCTGAGGTGCGCGAAGATCGTCAAAAACAGGATCAAGTTGGGATTGAGGTTCACCAGCTCGATCCCGCACTGGGCCAGAACGGATTCGACGAAATCGGACTCCGGGACCCGGAGCCCATGAATCGCAAAAAGCTCAAAGCAAACGAACTCCTTACTCTTGGGCGCAGGAACCACGTCTCTGCCGGCCGCCCTCCACCCGCCGACCTCGACGAAGCCAGCTGTTTCCAGTCCCTTCAGATCGTCCTCAGTGAGGAGGCTCCGCGTGAAAGGCGCCATCGGGAGGAGAAGAATCGGAAGGGAAGATGGCGGAGAGGCAGATAAAGGAAGAAGACGGAGGAACGCAGTAGCACAAGAAACACGAATGGCACAAGAAGGCGTGAGAAGAAATGACGAAAAGGGAAACCACCTGATATAAACCGGCGAGGGGAGGCGAACCATCGCCTGTCCGCCGGAAGACGTGGAACTCGAGGAGAAGAAAGCTGCGCGTGCAAACCGCGCCGATTTGGGATTCCCGCCGAGGTGGGGGGCCTTGAAAAACCAAGCTTTTACCAAGAGCGATTACTAGATAAACCTCTGAACGGCACGTCACCATCCCGCTCGAGGCTCGGGACTAGCTGTTGGGGAAAGTATGTGGCTCATGGAGTTTCGGCCCACTTACTTACCCACGGCCCCACAGGAGGCAAGCTCGGGACCAGCAAGCTCGCGCCCGAAGCTTAGTAGCTCGAGCCCGAGCTTCCCGCCTCAGCTCGGGCCTCTTGCTTCCTCCGGCTTCGAGGTCTGAAAGGGCGGACCAAGGCAAATCATCACGCCATGACGAGATCGCCGGGTCCCCAGAGTCATCGAGAATTAAATCGCGCCTTGTCTGCATCGAGGCGCTGGCGGCTGACCGGCGGGTAGGCGGCGGTCCCTCAACCGCCGCATAGGCAAAGACACGTCTTGACCGTGCGGTCCGTAGCGATGATCGAAGATTGCACTCGATTGGCCGGTGGATTGATGCGCTACTGGCATGGGAAAAAACAACGACTAATTCAGCGGACCAAAGCATAGGCTCGATGGCGGATGGTGCGTATAAAAAGGGCGCGAGCCACAACAACGAGCTTCACCGGCATACACACAACTCACTTGGAGAATAGCTCTTTGAGAACGAGAGCACTTGCACTCGTAGGTGCTCTAGTTCGGCGGTAGTTCTCGCGTCCGAATGCTGTAGGAACACACACACGCGATGCCTTGAGCACTCTTCGTACTTTCGGCTTTGGGTTTCCCAAGGCGGACTTCACCCCTTGTACTCGTTTAAGCTCGCCATTAAACGAAGGCGGACGTAAATCATTATCCCGCATGGAGGCTGAACGAGATAAAACACTCGTGTCATCGTCCCCATCCATCCGGTCTTGACGCCCGCCACCGCGCGTCGGGACCAAGCTCTTTCGCCGGCGTCGTCTGCCACAAGACCGGGCCTCGGTCCGGGGGACAGGGCCGCCTTCGGGCCTCGCACCCCCTTTTCCTTGCTCATTGGCGCTGCGGGGGCTCGCCTCCCAGTCGCCGACAGGATGTCTCTTCACCAAGAGGCACATTTTCACTAAGGGGTGTAACCGCAAGGCGGTTATTATTGTCTAATAACCGCAATGCGATTATTGTAATTTATCCACATATTTTATTTCACAACACTCCCCTTGGACAAATTATTAAATATGCATATGCCTTAAAAACTTCTTCCAAAAACCCTGTGGGAAAAAATGGATGAAGAAAATAATATTGCATATATGAGTTTGTATTTACAAACTCATCTTATCAAATCATCAATATGTATATGCATCATTAAAAACTCCTTCCAAAAACCCATTGGAAAGAAAATGGATGGAGAAAAGATTGCATTATACATAAGTTTGTATTTATATACACTTTTGACAAATCACCAATATGCATATACCTTAATAAAAACTCCTCCCAAAACCCATTGGGAAAAATGGACGAAGAAAAGAAAGTATATTGCATATGAATACTTGTATTGCAATATTGCCTCATTAAAAACCTTAATATGAGAAAACTTTAAGAAAAACTCATATAAGGAAAAGAGTGCAATATATGATCTCCAAGATCATCTATGTTCAATTTGGGTTATAGTTCAAGAGTTTACTCCCCCTGAACCTTTCAATATACAAAGTCATCTTATCCCAATTTCACATTTGAAAATGGATCCACATAAATACTTAATTAGTGAATAAATCTCTCATGATAATTCACATGACTTTATATATATTTCATTTCACAATGCCTTCGAGGCTTGTGATGTATCATAACCCATTTGCCTTTGTGCAATACAAGTCATATTATCTCTCTAGATAATAACCGTAATAACCGGGGTATTAGTTGCATTAAATGTTATATGACTCCACCTATGGCAAACCATTTGCTTTAAGCCAAATCAATTCATGTGGTGTCTTAGATAATGCAACACTTGGTGAAATTAACCGTTAGGTCTATTTTCATGATTTTATCAAAATCATACCACCATATATTCAATATGAGATTTAGTGCGGATTTTGATAGATATCCAATGTCTATTCATCCCACTGTATTTAGACTTTGGAGATTCAAACATAATTTAATGTCAGTCTAATATCCTCTATTTAGAACTGCATTAATTTAGTCAATAATTGACTTCGATCTCAGGCCTGATAAATTGATGCTCAAAAAGCATCATTATTAGGAACTTTATGTTCCAAAAATCTTTCTCCAAAGAATCTCATATATCTTTTGGATATATCATATCAAATCTCCATGGTCTTGATATTTTTAAAACTTTCTCTTAGTGGTTAGACATACAACCAAATAGCCTAATTTTAGGACTTACAAAACATGGTTGTACCACTATAGAGCAAAGTATAACCAGTCTTTATTTAGGGGATTTAATCGATTTTACGATTTACATCAATATTCATCGTACCTAGAAGGTACTAGAGGATATCACCACTTTCCTAATTTCATTAGGAAATGCACATTTCAAGTGCTCATGTGGTAAATTAAGTCTATCGGGCCTTGTAGGGTCATTATCTAATTTATGGACAATTGGTGTATTTTAAACCTTTGACTGGTACATATTTTCCTTTTAGGAAAATCACTTTTCAAAAATTATTCATCTTTCAGAAAATATTATTCTTCCCAAAACACTCTTTCTTTAAAAAAGATGTTCCATAATTTAGGAAGATACTCTTCTTCTGAAGATAATACTAAGTATGAGTTTTATATCAATGTCGCTATCAATTTCTTTTCAAAGAAATCATGAATCCTATAAGGATATCACCAAGGATTCTTAAATCCATTTACTGCATATTTATTCATGCCATTTATCAGAATATAATGGAACATTTATGATATGAGAGGAACCATAGCCATAATCACCACCTTTTTGTGTAATGACCCTATAAGTCTAGACCCAACGGCTCTCAGACTTTTGGCTTTTATGGTTCAACCCCAGTTGCCTTTCCTAGACCCGATATGCGCACCTTCATGTGCCATATGCCATGGGCTTTAGTTACAGATCTGTATATAGCAACTTTCAGAGGTGGAATATTTGTCGACAAATGTTTCTTTTTACAAAAAACATTCTCATATCCAATATCTCACAACTGAGAATATGAATTTATTACCTAGTATTTCATCATTTCCCAAATGAATATTCTTGGTCGTTTCATCTTCCCAGCATTATAACATGCGCGCATTAAATAACTGGGATTATCATCTCCATGATGATATTTATTTGTATAGGAGTATTGTTTTGACTTAGTCATTAGATGTAATAATCGCAGGCGTCCCGCATATGTAGATCATCGACTATAAGTCAATTTCGCAAAGATGGAAATACTATTATCCCGGGGTATTCCACTCTTAGCGATCCATTCATACTATAGTAAATGTTTTCCATTAATTTCATATCAAATGCAACACACTTACTCATAGTAAATGGTAACTCCAAATTTCTGACATGCTCCCTGTATCACCTATACAGGAGTTTTGACTAAACTTTTGTTCAGTCGGTGTGTGCTTTTATTAAAGCTATAAAGATCGATACCTGATCCTCATCAGGTAAAATCTCATGGCATTACCATTTTATGGGCATTCTTCCCCTAATGCCGAGATTCGATCTTTCACAACATACTTTAAATCCTTTCCTTTATATTTCAACATCCTCTTTAATAGGCATGGATTTAATGGAATTTTATCCAAAAATCCTTAACAAGCCTATAATGTATGTTGTAGTGGTGATATTATGTGAGAAATGTATACGCACTATTTATAAGTCAGGGGTATGCAGTGAACTAGACTATATAGATGCAGTGGCATGTAAACTGTATTTATCCCACATTTAGTGGTCTATCCCATCAACTTATGGGATTATAATCTGTGACAAGAACCCAAATAGGGATGCAATGGTCATCAGCATCATTTTATAGTCTAGCTTTTACAATTTTGCCCATTACATGACCTAATTACTCATACTAATTTTTAATTGAAATAGGTCATTCATTAATGCGACATGGTCATGACTAGTGTAAACTAGAAACCAACATTTCAAATTTTAGAAATGTTTCCCATGAACATAAATTTATTGATTGTTCATTAACATGACCAAAATTAATCTATATGGGAATACTGTTCTTTTGAACAAAACAATTAATTAAGTGATAATATGTATGTCTTTAACACAATTCTACACACCTCTCGGTGTATGCATATACTGTGTCAACAATGTTATGATTATTCATGACCATTTTAATTTAATAGATCATATAATCAATAAATTTGGGAACCATTTGTTTCAAACAAATGTATTTGACTTCCAGTCATATGTCATATATGCACTTGTGTGCATTAATGTCACATTTCAGCGACTAATATATTGCCACAAATATTAATTATCCACCACGTGGATATGGTCAATATATTAAATGACATTCAATTATTTCCCAAAATGACCTATTAATTTATTAACCATGCCTTTTAATTCATATTATTACAAGCTTTTTCATAAAATGTCTAATATTCTCCCCCTTTTCATGCCAACCTTAAATTCCGAGTAATAACATGTGCATCAGGTAGATGCATTAAATCAACTCGGAATTGCAACCATACTAATATTTTAGTATAGATTTATAGCATGTAACCAATCATATATGTTAGAGGATCATATAGACTTTATGTCATATGACATACTATAGCCAATTTATTCCTAAATGAATCAATTCATTATTTGGCTATATATCAATGCCACCGTGAAAAAACAAATTTCCATTTGTCCTCAAGACATCGGTGCATTATTAAGGCTTTAATAAGTGTTCGAGACACTTTTCACACAAGGCAAAGTATATCAAGCATATAATTTTTAGACATACAATTTCACATTTTATTCCATGCAAGATGTTATCTTACTCTGTGTAAGATATGCAATAAGCATAATGTTCTATTCATCTCCTCAAATAATGAACTCTTCTCCAAGAGGTTTTGAATAGAACAATCTAGACCATTTTATGGTCTTATGGGATCCAGAAAAATTCACATCAAATGCATTAGATTCCATCTAAAATAAATTGATACTATTTGTTCAACATATTACCAAACTCTTCATGAGTTATACTTATGCCAAATGCAACTCAAGATGATCCAGGAGAATTATACCACAATTCTCCCTCCATATATCATATGACAATAATCACATTTCAATGCACATTCTTGCCAATTAAGATAAGCACTAGTAACATCTAGTTACATAGTCTTTTAGTCAAAAGACTATTGTGCATAATGAATATATTCACATATGGACTTATCCATTCGAAATGTGCAATTCGAATATTGGTTTGTTGTGCATGACAACACAAGTGGCTTTTATTATCATTCAAGACAATTTGCATAGTCAAAGGATCTTTCTTTGTCAAATATCTATCATATAGATTTGCCTCAAATCTGAACAATTGCCTTTAATGTCCACTATGGTAAGTAACCCTTTTTGACAATCATGATATCCACCAACAAATAGGCAAGTGACATCAATGTCACCATCATGATAAAAGAGGTGGGTCACAACGATGGGTATAGACCTTCACATGCCATGGCTGCGGGTGATATCTCATCACTGTCATGGTTAATGGACTCTGCACCAAGAAGGTAGTCACCAATCACAAACCAAATATTTGATAATTGTATGACAAAGAGATAAGACCAATAAAATATTGGTGCGATTATCCAAATATATCTTAAAGATATATGTCATAAATCTCACATTTATCATGTAACATACTACAGGTATACCACCCGTACGTATATTCTGGTTACATGAACTGAGTGCAAAATGTTGAAATTCAAAATTATCCACTTCATGGGTAATATTAATAATTTTCGAGAATTTTCCTAGCATTTTTCGGGGTTTCTTTATACCTTTTGGATTTTCAGAGCAACTTTCCTATTGCAAAAATCCACAAGATATTTCCAAATATATATAGCCGAAAAATAACCATAAAGATGGTTCTCATAATTTTCTAGCATATTCTCAAAATTTCTGCATTTTTCATGATTTTCTGCAATTTAAGTTAGGCCAAAATAACTTAAATAATGCAATAATGAAGAAAATGATGAATTGACGTAGTTCTTTTAGCGATGGGCGACATACTCTCACTATGGATATAAAAATATGCCATATGACCCATGCCTTGTGCTAAAATAGCACATAAGGTAATCGTCATCTACCATATGCAGTATGGTAACAAGAAATTAATGAAAACGACGTAGACCTTTTAGCGATGGGCAAGATACTCTCACTATGGATATAAAAATATGCCATAGAACCCATGCCTTGTACTAAAATAGCACATAAGGTAATCGTCATCTATCATAAAAAATAAATGCTAGAAAATTAAAGGCACAAAAATTAAGAGCAAAATGTATCACAAACTGCATATAAATTGCGATTGTAAATATTTTAAGGGGAAATCACAATTAGAACGACAATAACATAATATTATGTTATGTCCATAGTCTGAAGACTAATATGCAGTAATATAACACTATCTATACACAGATTTAAAATTTGTTAAGACAGTGAGGGCTTATACACCATGAGCCCATGCTAGGGAGGCTGGTGCTATGCCGCCTTGGAGACGAGTATCACCACACCGAAGTAGAGGATGATAATGATGTCACTGTCGCAACCTCTCCCCCCATCCACTGCCGCTGTTCCCCGTCCCGATTAGGACGAAGATAGTGGCATCGGTGGCGGTGATGGCCGGGGGTGCCGTCCCGGCTCGTGGAGCATCCGTGGTGCGGCCTGGGGACTCGGCCCCAGACAGATCGACGACAACGGCGGTCGGGGACACCGCCCCAAGTCGTGGAGTGCCGCCTACCATGGCGGTTACCACTGCCAAGGTAGCAGTTATCGCATCGGAGGCAGAAGATGTGGCGGTTACCACTTTCATCGGTACTCTTCTCGCCTCATCATCTTCTCCAAGAACGATCAATCGAATTGAAACGAAATCGATCAAAACACTTACTTGGAGTCGTGCTTCGCGGCATACAACCTTGTGACGGAATGATCGGTACATCCGATCTCCTCCATCCTCTTCTTCCCATCTTCTTCACAATAATCAATTTAATTGAAAAATGACGGGAATCAATACTTACTTGATGTGTGATGATCAAGTTCTGTTTGTTTGAGACAGAAGTTTTCATCTTTCCGTACAACACATATGGCAGTTGCCAAATTGCCATTGGGTTATTTCGCCAAATGCCACCGATGCCTCTGTTCATCGTTTTTCTTCTTGATCTCAGTGTTCCTCGTAGTGAACGCCAAGGGCAACGTGTAGTGATTAGTACCATAATAATTATTAAAATGATCGTTAGATGATTTCTTTACTAATCAAATCACGAAGAACATACCGGTGTGCCTTTTTTTTTCTCTCCATTGGCTAATTTATCGATGTGATTAAATATCACTTACCGATAGAGACAGTGCTGATAACGTGTTGAAGAACTATTAGCACAGCAATAGGATTGAGAGAGATTGAGACACAATGTGTAATCTTTATTGCAATGATCATTCTTCTTGTCAATGTATATCATCTTACAACAAAGGGGGTTAGCTTCTTTATATAGAACAAGATGGGGTGTGTCCAAGAGACACATTTTCACTAAGGGATGTCTCTTCACCAAGAGACACATTTTCACTAAGAGGTGTAACCGCAAGGCGGTTATTGTAATTTGTCCACATATTTTATCTCACAACAGGAACAACCAGCTCAGCTAGCCAAGCTAGATGCAAGAGAGAAGGTGAAGGGGTTGGGGAGAAAAAGGACTCGGCTACAAGAGTTTGACAAGACACGAGATTTTCTTTTTTTGATATGGCGAGGGAGAGGTGGGAGATGATTACACGGATCTAAGAAACTATAGTTTTATAATACAGAGTCTTCAAATATGGTGCATATGAAAACAATGGATTTAGCAAACTCCATTTCACTCCGGTTTCAATTTTAACTTTAACTTGTTTTGTTGCATGGTTCCAAAGATAAAAACTTGACGAAAGTATTAAACAAGGAAGAGAAGTAGAGGACAGCTGCCATTCAATGTTTGAGGAAAAAATCGGGTGAGGAGTGAAGTTGCAAAAACTGGAAAAAAAAAAACTATGGTTAGAAATATAACTCTGTTTTGGAACGGGCACCTCCATAGTTTTCTAAACCGCGGTAATTTCAAAAACTATAGTGTACCGTGAAAGCAAACAGCGCTAACATTTGTGAAATCCCTGTCCCATACGGTTATTACATCGATCAAACTATACATGAGCGCGTGTCCTTTTAATTTGTGTTGGTTATTTGTAGATGAGTAGAAGCTTGCTTGCTAGCTTATGTGTTACTCCATCAGGATTTGATGCATGCATGTCTCTCTTGCCATTGCCACCAAGCTAGCTTGAGCTTCACTGTGGAGTATCTTTCCTCTTTTGGGATGTCACCTCGTCTGACGCGGAGATCACTCTCAAGTCTCACCAGATCAAGAGCCAGCTTCTTGATCTGAGGCAAAGACTGGCCGGACAAGAAGCAACCACTACAGTACGTACGCGTACGTGGCGATGGTTTCACGCTCCTACTCCAACCTCCTCGACCTCGTCTCCGGCGGCGGCGAGTCCTCCGCCGGCCTCGGCAAGAGGCTGCCTCGGGTGATGACCGTGGCCGGCATCATCTCTGATCTTGACGAGGAGGCCTCCACGGGCTCCGACTCGGCGTCGCAGGAGCGGCCGCGGCAGCGCGTGATCGTCGTGAGTAACCAGCTCCCACTGCGCGCGCACCGCCGCGCTCTCGTCGGCCCCGGCGACGGCAAGTGGAGCTTCAGCTGGGACGAGGAGTCGCTGCTGTTCCAGCTCAGGGACGGCCTCGGTGACGACGTGGAGCTGCTCTACGTGGGCTGCCTGCGTGCCGACGCGGAGGTGGAGCCGCGGGACCAGGACGAGGTCGCGCAGCTGCTGCTCGACGTGTTCCGGTGCGTGCCGGCGTTCGTGCCCGGCGACCTCCTCTCCCGCTTCTACCACGGCTTCTGCAAGCAGCACCTGTGGCCGCTCTTCCACTACATGCTGCCGCTCTCCCGCGACCTCGGCGGCCGCTTCGACCGCTCGCTCTGGCAGGCCTACGTCTCCGTCAACAAGGTCTTCGCCGACAAGGTCACGGAGGTCATCTCCCCCGACGACGGCGACTTGGTCTGGGTGCACGACTACCACCTCATGCTGCTCCCCACCTTCCTCCGCCGCCGCTTCCACCGCGTCAGGCTCGGCTTCTTCCTGCACAGCCCCTTCCCCTCGTCCGAGATCTACCGCACGCTCCCCGTCCGCGACGAGCTGCTCCGGGCGCTGCTCAACGCCGACCTCATCGGCTTCCACACCTTCGACTACGCGCGCCACTTCCTCTCCTCCTGCAGCCGCATCCTCGGCCTCGCCTACCAGTCCAAGAGGGGCTACATCGGCATCGAGTACTACGGCCGCACCGTCAACATCAAGATCCTCCCCGTCGGCATCCACATGGGCCAGCTCAGGCAGGTCATGAGCCTCCCGGAGACCGAGGCCAGGGTCGCCGACCTCGTCGCCGGCAGCGGCAGGACCGTGCTGCTGGGCGTGGACGACATGGACATCTTCAAGGGCATCAGCCTCAAGCTGCTGGCCATGGAGCGGGTGCTGGAGCAGCACCCCGAGTGGCGGGGCAAGGTGGTGCTGGTGCAGATCGCCAATCCGGCGAGGGGGCGCGGCAAGGACGTGCAGGAGGTGCAGCAGGAGACCTACTCCACCGTGGAGAGGATCAACCGCAGGTACGGCACGCCGGAGTACGAGCCCATCGTGCTCGTCGACCGGCCGCTGCACTTGTACGAGCGGGTGGCCTACTACGCCATCGCCGAGTGCTGCCTGGTGACGGCGGTGAGGGACGGCATGAACCTGATCCCCTACGAGTACACCGTGTCGCGGCAGGAGGCGCCGGCGGCAGCCAGGCGGAGCATGCTGGTGGTGTCCGAGTTCATCGGGTGCTCGCCGTCGCTGAGCGGCGCCATCCGCGTGAACCCGTGGAACGTGGACGCGGTGGCGGAGGCCATGTACGCGGCGCTGGAGATGCGGGAGGCGGAGAAGCAACTCCGGCACGACAAGAACTACCGGTACGTGAGCACCCACGACGCCGCCTACTGGGCCCGGAGCTTCGTGCAGGACCTGGAGCGCGCGTGCAGGGACCACGCGCGGCGGCGCTGCTGGGGCATCGGCTTCGGCCTCGGCTTCCGCGTCATCGCCCTCGACCCCAACTTCCGCAAGCTCTCCGTCGACCACATCGCCGCCGCCTACAGGCGCGCCGCCCACCGCGCCATCCTGCTCGACTACGACGGCGCCATGGCGCCGCACGCCTCCATCAGCAAGCGCCCGTCGCCGAAGACCATCGCCATCCTCAGCAGCCTCTGCGGGGACCCGCGCAACACGGTGTACCTCGTCGGAGCCAGCGACAGGGAGACGCTCAGCGCCTGGTTCGCGGCCTGCCACAGCCTCGTCCTCGCCGCCGAGCACGGCTACTTCATCCGGGACAAGCAGGGGTGGACGGCGTGCGCCAAGGTGGCGAGCTTTGAGTGGAAGCAGATCGTGGAGCCCATCATGGAGCTCTACACGGAGGCGACGGACGGATCGTCCATCGAGACCAAAGAGAGCGGGATGGTGTGGCATTACCAGTACGCCGACCCGGACTTCGGGGCTCGTGCCAGGCCAAGGAGCTCCTCGACCACCTCGACACCGTCCTCTCCAACCAGCCAGTCACCGTCAGGAGCGGCCAGAGCATGGTCGAGGTCAAGCCACAGGCAAGCCAGCCATGTCCATTGCTTCCTCTGCATGTCTCTACTGCTCAGGTGTAGGTGTACTTCTTGTCTGAAAATGGTATTGCCAATGGCCCAGGCTGTCTCCAAGGGCCTGGTGGCGGAGCAGCTCCTGTCGGCAATGCAGGACAAGGGCATCCGCGCCGACTTCGTCCTCTTCGTCGGCGACGACAGGTCCGACGAGGACATGTTCCAGGTGATCAACGGCGCCGCCCAGGGGCCGGCATTGTCGCCGCTGGCCGAGGTGTTTGCCTGCACGGTTGGGCAGAAGCCGAGCAAGGCCAAGTACTACCTGGAGGACACGGCGGAGATCATCAGGATGCTGCAGGGCCTCGCAGATGCTTCAGATCGCATGGCGAATCATCCAGTATCTGCCTCTCAGCATCGATGAATCTGACACCGACACACAGCCTCTGTTCAGTTCGCAGATAAGAGAGTAGATTATATTGTAGCAAATGAGAAATTCAGTGTGCTGGAGCTGGACATTCGTCTAGTGTAGTATATTGCCTTGTTTGCCCGAATGTTGCATTCTTGGCTATTATTTTAGCACAAGGTTTCCAGAAATGCAGAGCATCAAAATTCAGGTAGTTCAGTACAGTGAAGAGAAGCCTAGTGACGTGTTCTCTTGTTGACAGATATTGTAGCACCAGATTCCTCACGGGAATAAGATTTCTCCACTGCACTTTCGACATCAAATTGACTAAGCTCATGTCATCGGTCACATAATGATAAAATTTCTACTCCGGCCAAAAGTTCAGACCTAGCAAAGTTATACTTATGCAGCGCGCCAATTAGAGGGAAAAAAAATCTATTTTACACCTTGAACTATCGTCTACTATTCTGGCATGCAAAACTTTAAAACCGGCGCAAATAACCCCTGAGGTGGTTTTGCCACCGTGATTACGGCATGGCGTTTTAACATGGCATGGGCCCTACATGTAAGTCAGTTATTCACGGGCTAGAATACCTGACTTTTATAGTTCCGGGGTTATGTAGACAAAACGTGATAGTTCAAATTATGAAATAGACTTCCAAAAAAAACGTACATCAAGAACTGTCTTTCACATCCTAGGGTTTAAGATGCAATGGAAATGAAAGCGAAATATCATTTGTATTGACGGAATTGAAAAGGAAGGCAGGAAAGTGCAAGCACCGATTTACTCGATTTTCAAAGTGACAGGGAAAAGTACAGATACCACACAACAATGTTTTCTTCTTCATCATTTTATTAAGAGTCTATGAGCAACTTCAGAGGTAAAAGTAGAACTGCAGCTGTTCCAAGTTACTCCTCTCAATTCCAATGGAAAGGTCACCTGCTCAAGAAAATAAAAGGATCAAAATCATAGCCTACAAAAAATACAAGTCAGATATATGGTTCTGCTTGTTTATTCCAACAGAGCAGAATCACTTGAATACTATTTGGATTGTTAGAACACAATGGCGAGTAGAACATCACAAGACATCAATTATCAACGGATATGGTAGAGTCATCACGGCAAATAGACCAGTGAAATCAACACGTGTCAATACTCAACAGTACGATGAGATATGCCAGGAAATGTAGTAAATAAATAAATAAACTGTGCTGGTGGAAGATTGCACTCCGGCATTAACAAAATCGTATTTAATCAAAAGAGATTCCAAAGTCACCTCAAGTAATTCATGATTATCCTTAGCTATTAGCCTATTATATCTTATTTTTTCCTAGCATGAGAATATTGCAGAGGGTTGAGTGGTGGACGATGATGTTTGTAGTAAAAATTCTCATGTACATCCTCTTACATCGATCTTAAGAATCTATTAAGATAAAGTCAATAGAAACAAAGAGGCTCTTCAAAAAAAGTTGGATAGCAATATAACAAGTGGATGCTTTTGTGCGAAAGGAAACTTCCTAGATTTTCCAACAGTTCAAAAGTACTGTGAAGCGTTTTTAGCCATTCAGAGTGTCCTTAGCTTTTGTTCACTTTTCGAAAGAGATGATCCATTGACAATCATTTTACAATCTTTAGATATTCCTCATACAACTCGACTTTAAAGACCATAGTGCCTCCATTGTACTCATTTACCTGGACTGAGTGGCACAGCACATTTCATCAATCCAGTTTACTAACAAGTGTGGTTAACAATGACCCAGTGAGTACAGTTAGGCTATAGAATGGATACATGAATCGTGATATCCTCCTATTATATTTTCCAAAAGTAGTTTTTTCTTCAAATAAGATGAGCACAGATAGCAAGTAGGCCAAACACAGACAATGGCAGCTAACAAATTCTGAATTTCTCACCATTTCATTTAAGGAAATATGATCATAAGAAATAAAAACATCAAATGCAATTTAAGGAGAAAAGTGCATACGCATCATGAAAAGAAATGAAGGCTGAATTCTAGAGGAATCTTCAAGGCTTTTGGATGCTGGTTTGCTAATCTTGGGTACAAATTTTTTTTTTTTGGGTAACAAAATTATCTTTGCTACAGTTGTGGACTCAACAGTTACTTGATGAAACAAAAAAGAGCAGACTTAAAATGACATAGTTGGCTGCCTAGTGCCTACCACTAAGAATGCATACACTATCAGTAAATTCAGGCTTCATCTCAGGTTTGATATATATCAGAGGTTCAGGCAAGGCAAGTCATACGCCGACAGCAGTAGAGAGAGGTGAGATGACACACAAGGAAAACAATTGTACCACCTTTACAGTATCTCCTTTTCTTTCCCAGTGTTTGTTATAGGGTACACCTTAAGAGCTTAAGGGGGTGTTTGGATGAGGGGGTATTTCTGCAGGAAGCTACATTGTTTAGGGCGTCTCGTCCATGTTTAATAACATGCAGGATATTTGTTCAGCAAGAGGAAAATGAATAAGACTAAAGTTCATAAGTTGGAAGCAATATCTACACATACAGTGGAGATAGATAGCCTTCCGCTGTATTTGTGCTAGTTTTAGTGTTCCACATTATTTCCAATCATCTAGAGCAAGATGTCATCGTCCCTAATACAGTATTGAATGCAGGGATGATAAATGTTAAGATAAAAACATGAAGATTTCGTTTTAAGCTGTACACACAGTGTTACTCAGGATTCTAAGCAGAGCAGACAAGAAGCAGCCTCACCTCTCCAATTCCAATCCAGGAACAGCAGCAGTGCTACTCCTTGGCCACGATAGGCTTCTTGGGCTCTGCGCAACACCGGACAATCAACCAACTATACGAATCAGTAAAACAAACTAGGCGAGAGGGGAACGCCGAGATGAAGATCAGACCGTGCAACTCCGGCGGGCGCGCGTCCTTGCCCCAGCCGACGCCGCGCGTGGCCTCGAGGTACTGGTCGACGAGGTGGCGGCACTTCTGATGGTGGTTGACGCCCTCGATGCGGTAGCACCAGCGGAGGCGGTCGCGGATAATCTTGGCGGTCTCGATCTGGATCCACTTCTCCCGGACGAGGTGCTCCCTGTACTCCAGCATCGCCACCGGATCCCCGTACGGGTTCTTGGGGTCGAAGTCATCCGGAGGGCGCTCGTCGAACTCGACCTTGGCCTTCCGCACCATCTCCGATTGCCTCCGCCGCCGGCGCCGAGCAGCTCGCCTCCTCCGCGTTGGTTGGGTTGGGGATTGCTGCTCTGGTGCTCGTCGTGGTGGAGCGACCGAGGAAACGTAACCGATGATTGTCTTGCGGTTGCAGCCCGGCCCATTTTAGGCCCTTCTCATTTGTAGGCCCACTTGCTGCTCTGCACAATCACACCTCTCTCTCGAGTTTCCGAGGAGCGCACAGGCGGGCCTCGCACTCGCGTCGCGTGTTCAAAGCCGTCTCCGATGAGCTCCCCGGCGAGGTCGACCGTCTCGGCGGCGAGCGCGGGCGGCGCGATCGACGACGTCGCCGACTCCATCGACGCGCTGTACCGCAAGGACGAGGCCATGGCTGGTAAATCCCCTCCACCTTACGCAAGCCCTAGCTCCCTTTCCTCTTCCGCGGCGCTCAGTAGTCGGATTGTGTTGGCTCTCCCGCAGAGCTCAAGTCGGAGGTGATGGAGGCGCTGCAAAAGGAGATCAGGTCCCTCGACGATGACAGCTGGATGTTCACCGCGCCCCGCTCCCGCATCAACCTCGTCTCCAGGCCAGGTAACAGCAACACAACTGTAATACCAATTACCAAGGCCTTTCTCCTCAAATCAGATGCAAAATTAACTCGGTGTAGTGAGCAGTAGCTGTTCGTGAAGCTATCTCTGGCCTAACTGAGTGTGCTGTAGTGCAGTTTGGTGATGTTTAGGGTTGTTTCCTGTTATGAATCGGAGGTTGTTTGTGTACCATCCTTGATAGGCTGTTTTCCCCTGGTTGGCATATGCATCTCAGGTGGTTACCTACCCAAGCAACAGGGAAAATTTGCAGAGCTCGGTCAAGCATCAAAGAAGACAAGGAACTTCTAGGCATTACCTGTCTGTCAGATTGTTGGAAGCCTCTTCCGTGATCAAGTCTGGATTTCCACGATTCCATCCAGGCTCTATTTCAAAAAAACTGTGATATGGTTTCAGTCACTTGTAGCTGCGTCCCGCTAAATCATTTTCAAGTGTATGTTGGGATATTGAAATGATGAATGTTATTCTGCTGTTCATGACTTGCGTCTTTCCCACCAAATCTTTGCAAAGTCAACCAATCATTTTTCTCACATTCATCTTGTGGTAAAATATGTCACCTTTTAGGTGAAATGCTGAAAAAATTAATAAGCACGTGCACTTGCACGTTTTCACTGCCTTCTGCCTTGACCAAGGATACATTGAAATATTCGATATCTTTTTTTATTCTTTCTAGAATACAATGGTTTGGCATTCTAAAGGCTACAACTGTAGCTCTTCTTTTTCAATTTTGGCAATCCTTTTGTATGGCATTGTTCCATAGCTGTTTATGGTCTGATGAATGCCTGATTTTAATGCGAATTATTCCTTGCATCTATTCTTTAGCGCTTATGTATATCTGTATCATTGATCGCTGATTATAATTCGAATTGCAACCTGCATATGTTCGGCATGTTGTCGTGGATTATATTGTGACTTATTCATTACATCTGTCCATCATGGATTAGTTCATGTCAATAATCATGCCGACTACAGGAAACTTGCTCCTCTAGGTAGTCGCAGCTGGCTTGGCTGCGCTAATCAAGTATTCCTTGAGAACATATTGAGTTGGCTCATCGCCTCATCGCAGCAAGCCATGTTTGTGTCAAGGGATTTCAGCAACTATGAGACTACCGATTATTCTGTGATCTTTTAAATGAAGAGATCAGAAGATAAGAACTGATCAAGGATTTTTATAATCATGTTAGTTTTTACTTGTACCAATTTGCCCTTGCATATTAACAGCCGTTTCTGCTTTGAGATTTGTAAAGTTTTCTAATAGAAGTGTACCGAAGCAAAACCTGCTATTCTTCAAATGTGTTGCTTTCATATTACTTCTTGCAGGTGTCTGGAGCACAGTTACTTGGCAGATCTGCTCCATAATGATGTTCGTAAACATCTACTCCTAATTTGATATAATTAAGGGAATGGTTTATCATGACTAATTTTTATTTAAAGTTATTTTAAGGTTAGTTTGGTCTTGGTGATGAAAATGGGGGTGTTTTTAGCTATTCATGTACGTGATGATTGCATGGATAATTAAATGATTCAGGTAGGAGAAAGACTAGTGCCTGAACGAAATGCAGAGTAGATCGTTAGAGCATATGTAGCAGGCCTTTTATAACACTGTAGCTCTAATTTTTTAAAAGATAGAGTAGCTGATGGAGAGAAGGAATTTTTTAGAGTGTAGTGTAAAATGTGAAGGAATTTTAGAGGAATGGATAGAGGGGACGCTAATAGTATTTTGGAGGAGAAAATTTAGAGAAGCTGGTGTAGATGCTCTTATTCGTTGAATCTACCGGGCCTTTTTTTCTGGTTTATCTCTGTTAGCTTTGTGCCCCAAAATCTTCTTTGGAGGAATCATGGAATTTAAGTTGCTGTAAGTTGTAGACGAGTCAGTAGTGATCGATGTATGATAAACCTGTTTGCGATCTATCTTATATATATTCCATACCATTTGGCTGCAAACATGTTTTCCCTTTTTTAAAAAAAAAAAAAACTTTGATTGGAGGTCCCCGAATGAAAGGCAAGGTTGAAGTGTGGGGGTGCTATAGCACGTTAACGAGGTTCCCAGATCATTTCATGTTTTTCACTGTACACGGTTAGTGCAAACGTGTCAACATTTTTTTCTTTTGCCCTTTTTAGAGAGAGAGAGAGAGCCAGACGTGTGAAGCCCCTTGGCGTGCAACGCTTAAAGCAGTCCCTGGAACTGATTTTGGCTATCTAATTAAAATCTACTGTTTAAAATTTTTCATTTTGATACAAGCCATACGCTGTAACATTTTATACCCATTTTTAAAGTTTTTAGTGGTTCTTCTTAAAATTCCAAAATTATTTTTAATATATTTTTAGTCTCTATGAACCTCTTTTCGAGTGTCCTTAACTTTTTATATTATAATTTACCGTAATATTTAAGCTCTGTCAAACTTTACCTTGGCTGAGCTGGGAAGCTACTTGTCGGTGCGTGAAATGGCTTGGTCCTCTGCGATAGCTACAGTATTATGTGGTGGCCTATGCCCAATACAGCATTATCCTATGGCTTGGTGCCTGTTGTGGCCGACACCGATCGACGGTGCCACTTAGAAAGGCCATATGATAAGAGTTGTAAGTAATCATATATGGAGTCACGGTAAGCGTTCGTACAAGATGGCTATGCAATGGTCGAATACTAGTAAGAGACTGCTGGTAAGCTGAATACCTGAGCTTAGGCACCTAAAGCTGTAGGCTGAAATACAAGGGTTTGCTTGGTTAAAGTTAAACCAAGCTATAACTTGCCACGCCATAAGTTAAGCGGTCATAATTTGTTAACCTTCGGCTTATTTTGCTGTTAAGATTTAGGCTTGATATAAAAACTTAGTCTTCTACCCCACATCATATAGAGTTATTTTCTAGACAAGTTTTGCCACATGTGTGACGCCCGCAGAAACTGTATCACGTCATATTTTGTGAACCAAAAAGTGTGGTAACCAACCTACCAAAGAGACCCAAGTTTTGCCCTGCAGGTCCACTTGGAGGCAGAGGACTTGCAGAGACGTGCTCGGCTGGGCTGGAACCAGGTCAGCTCCCCTCTGCTCTGTTTCTCGGTTTCATCTCGTGCTCGCCCACAAACAAAATCTGGATGGATGTCCATTGCTGATAATGATATACTCATCGACGGCGGCAGCAGGCCGAGAAAGAAGGGAAAAAATTACTAGCTAGATAGAAGGGCATTAGCTTCTTTTTTTTTTTGATGAAAAAGGGCATTAGCTACGACACCGAATGGTGACATCACTGCAGCTGCATTGCCACAATGGGGCTGAGAGAGAGAGAGTCGTTCCAACGGCTAGGTGCGCTCCGCCGCCGCGCCACGCCCGCGGACCTGCCTCGGGTCCTCCTTTAGCCGCCGGTAGACGCGCCCCATGGTCTCCGCTGCAGAAAAAGAACAAGATGAGAAAACAAAGAAGGAATGAGACGCTGAGACGGGAGGAAATTGCGGTTGGGATCTCACCTCTGGCTCTGACCTCGAGGGAGCGGCCGGCGACGGTCAGGACCGGCGAATCTGCGCAACAAGTAGAAGCACACAAAGCGTCAGCGTCAGGCGCGTGCACGGGGACGGGGACGGGGACGGGGACGGGGCGAGGGGTTACCGCCGAGGGAAGAGGAGGAGGCCGGGTCGTGGGAGAGGAGGAAGAGGACGAGGAGGCAGAGAAGCGTCACGAGGGGAACGAGGTGGATGGACTTGTCCGGCGCCGCCCTGGCCGCCGGCTTCGCAGCCTTGTCGTCCTCCACGCCGGCGTCCAGGCGGGGTTTACCGCCCGGCGATCCGATGGAGAGGCGCTGCATTGCGATTGCGGCGGATTTCTCTCTGTATGAGTATGTATGACGAGGCTGTGGGGAATAGCTGACGACAAGACCTTTATCAATCTCCAAATTACTAGGGTTTCCCCCCCCCTCTCTCTCTTACATTTACTCCTCTGGCTGTGCTGTGACTGCGGGGGAAAATTGAAAATGCCTGCACGTTTTCAGCCCCAGCACAGCACCAGCAGGCAGCAGGATAACGTGCGAGTGCGATCGTGCTAGCCTAAAATTTTTTGGCTTTAAAATTATATATAGGTGCTATAGATAATGATTGTATATGCTCTAATGATTAGCCTCAAAATTCTAGGCTTCTCCGCGCACACAACATATCTATGTTCATCCACTAATTCTCTGTACATCCTCTCACTCATCCACACCATCTTTGTTATGTGTGGCATGTTTACAGACGGCTTATATTATACTATTGTATATGCTCTTAGCCATTGTTTTACTGTTATAATAATTTGTATGATTAGTGCCACGTATAACCAACAAGTAATATTTTTGCATATTCATCCTCTATTTTCACCATAAGGGCAAATATGTCATTCATCTTGGTCTAGCCATCCATTACCTCTGTTTTGCACACGAAACATACGCTCTTTCCACTTGTCTAGGCCAATATAAATGGACACGATTGGACGACAATGCTCGATCGAGAGGAGGTACGTGACGCTTCACCATTCTATGCGGCAATATTGTCTTACGAATGCCACAGACAAGGGGCATCACTCCAACTCCTGTTTCGTTGATGAGCATGCGAGCATTTGTATATTAGCGATCTATTGAGCTCATGAGCCAATGATAGATGTCCACATGGGTAGCGAGGTTATGACAAACTTGATATCTCCCTAGGGCCGAGGAGGAGTGCCCAAAACCCGGACACATATGACGGGCAAGCGAAGTAGGATATCTTTGGCGCTACATCCATCGGTCGAAGCGGTTAGGCGTAGCAAAGTTGAGCATGGGTTGTCAAGTGAACAACAATGCGATAGGGGCGACGAGCCGCGATAGAGCTTAACCATGCAGGTAACCGTTCTGGGCTAGCGGGAAGTGGGACAAGGCAACGGCCCATGAGGCGACGGAGAAGCAATGGCATCCACACGACGGCGTGGGGTCGACGAGTAAGTGTGCACCCCAGGAGGGCTGTAGAGACACCAATGGTAGAGTCGACGGCAAGTGGAACTTATGCAAGAGAATGCCTTGAATGAGATTATACAAAGTGTTGTAAAACTATTGAAAGCATTAGTTTAGAAGGGAAAAAAAATCAAGTGAGTTAAATTTTAAAGATTGTCCATGCCAGGCAAAGTGGGGGAAAAAACTAAAATTGAGCTCACTCATGACAAGGATGGCTCAATAAGCTTTTGTGGATGGGTGATCGGGATGAGAGCACACGGTGAAATGGTGTGGGGAGGAGGTGGTTGCGTGGTGGTAATTGGAGGCGACAGCGTGGTTACCAGGAGGAGGAGATCGCTGTGCGAAGAAGAGAGGAAGACATAAGAAGAGAGAAGAGGGACTTCAAGTGATAATTTAGAGTGGCTTTTTGCAAAATGGGGTAAGAAGCGAGGAAGACATTTTATAGATCTCATAGCGAGATCCGACGTCTCGAGAGGTAGCTAGAAACACATGTGCGAGTGGGAAAAGTGAAAACCACTACCTTTAGCTAAATACCATCGCATTCATTATGTATCATTATCTCATGCATCCTCTTTGAGTCTTGACCAAACAAAACATGGCATTATCTCATCACCAACTAATAGAGACATAATCGGACCATCCCTTCTCATGAAACGCAAGATCATCTCACACATGGTCCCTCGATCCAAAACATTTTTTAGATTAGACAAAGAGCATTAATCAAAGCTAGAGCTGCCGAATACCTGGTACGGAGTACTGCGTAATCTTCCTAGGTCGCCATAGAAGGAGGTAGCGATGTCCATTGCAGGAATTTTTAATAAAATATATCAGTTAAAAATTATATTTACTAAAATATACTAAGAAAAAGTTAGAAAATACCCGCTGGCCTGCACGGTGGCAGCCACGTGCCCTACCGGCCCAGTGCAATACCAGCTCCCACTACATGAATCAACTGCTAGTACATGAATCTAGCAAACTTTGCAGAATTTTTTAAAAATAATGGAACATCGAATTGCACCGAAACTTGAAAAAATGGAACCGTAGCTTCGTAGGAATGGTCCAGAAAAATTTCGGCTTTTTTTTAAAATTTTAAATTTTAAAAAAAATTTTGAGTCTTGTTGAGTCTTTGGAGTAAATTTGGTGGGGCATGGTCGCCGCCGCGCCGCGGCCACGCGTTCCCGCCCGCCACACGTAGTGCACCACTTGCACCCGCCATCCGGCCTGGCGGCCGCCGGGATATTTTTTTCAAATTTTTTTTTCTCTAGTATATTTTATTAAATATAATTTTTAACTGGTATATTTAACTAAAAATTCCATCCATTGCACCAACACCTGAGAATGAGTGACACCTCCTTTCTTGACCAATCACTGATCCAAGATCACTGTTGGTTGAATATCAAGTCTTGAGCCTGCTCAGTACCATCTCACTGTGGTCGTCTTGCCTCGGCTACCATACATCGCACCTTGTCGCCTGGCTACCTGTGCAACCTGGATGTAGTAAGAGCATCTTCAATGGGGACACATCAGCTGGTTATAAGAAATTCACCTTAGCTTTTTGCTTATGTGGAGAAGAGAAAGAGACGAGAGAGATAGAGACTGTCTCTTAGCTAAGAGCCAGGCTATAGCAGATTACAAGGTGGATGCACACTATTATATGTGGGTCCAAATTAATGTTAGAGACAATATTATAGCTAGCACCATTGGAGAGGTTGGCTATTTGCTATCTATAGATGACATGGCACTTTCTTATAACCAACACCATTGAAGATGCCTTAAGTCACACCTTGCCACCACAGCTACTGTCAGTCGTCTTGCCCGCCCATTTGTGGAGGTTCTTGCCATCATCTTGCCCGCCGCCATGGATGCAGCACTACCCCAGCTGTCATGGTGCTTGAGCCTTGGAGGTCGCGGTGTCCAGCCGCCGTCCTACCCCGTCGTGTCCCATCGAGAGAGAGGTGAGGGGAAGGGAGAGATCGATGCTCGGCTGCGGTATGGAAAAATAGAGAGGAGAGGGAAGAGATAAAGGGGAAGATAGAAGGGAGTGAAGAGATAAGGTAGAGAGGGAGGAGGGAATTAATAAGATAGAGCAATGTTTTCACCCTGTGATTTTTTTAACTCGTAAAGAGTGCGCTACTTTTCATGGCTCCCGCCCCTTTTTAGATTTTTTTTTGTGCCTATTTTATTCAAGAACCGGCGTAGATATTCAGATTAGATATGCCGGTTTTATTTATGAACCGGCGCGCACACACACACACACACACATATATATATATATAATACAAACCAGTACAGAGGCACATATGAGTTTCTCTCATCCATCCACTTAAGAACCGGCACAGATACTTATCTGTGCTGATACTATATGAATCGATACTAATATGCTGGTATATATTTGCATTTTATTTAATTTTTAGTTTCTCACTGGTGGACCCCCTTCTATATATATACAACCTCTTTTGTTGTAGTGTCTATCAATTCCTCTATGGAGAAATCCTTCCATCCTTCCATTGTCGCCGCCATCGACCGAGTAGCCGACACCGTGATGCACCTCTCCAAGCCATGCAAGCCTCAGGCTCGGGGATTTTACAATTGTTGCTTCCACAACAGCTAACCCTTCTTGAAGAATTTCCTTACCACCCTGCCGAGAGATTATCAGAGCAAAACCCAACAAATTGGAAACTAGCTCTGATACTGAGATGTCACCATGGCGACCGATAGTGGATAGCCATGAACCTAGAAGCTCAAACTTGCAAGAGAAGGAAGAACATAGAAGCAGAGATGAGCAAGTTGGAGACGACAATTAATTTCACATTGCTCATTGTTGAAACAGCCACGGTGCTAAATACCCCTAGACTCAACTAGCAACTCCAGCCCTAATCTGCATTCAAAAAAAAAAATACAAGCCACACTCTGGTGCACATAGGATGATCCTGAACTAGTCAGGCGTCATACGCCACCAGTACCATCTCCTTCCTCTCTAGCATAGCTTTGATGTGGGAGGATTTGGACAGTTGGAATAAGATTCAACAATCTAAAAACTTAACTAGAATCTTTCTTATTTCATATTACCACCAAATAGCAAGTACGTGTAATCAAAAGGAGAAATACGCCCATGCTTGGAGAAGGAAGTCATAGGCTTATCCTTGCCGTTGGTCGCGCGTCGAGATACGTGCACACAGCCCACCCTCCCTCACGTCCTCTTTTGCAAAAAAGCCTCCCAAAATTTCGAAACAAAAACGATCGGGTCCTTCTTCTTCCTCCTCTCTCCCTCTCTCCTTCTCCCTTCCACGCCAGCCGAGCTGGCTCCTTCCCGTGGGCGTGGCTGCCGGCGACCACCGCCTCTCCGCCGTGTGACCACGCTAGTGCCTGCAAGAGCTGCCACGCTAGGACTGGATACGGGGAGGAACCGACTCAATCGAGGTGGAGGGGAGAGAAAGAGAAGAGAAAGAAGATAGATCCAATCGCTTTTGTTCCCAAAATTTGGGAGGCTTTTTGCAAAAGAGGGTGTGAGAGAGGGTGCACGCACCTCTGCGTGCGACCAATGGCAAGAATAAGCCTGTGATTTCCTTGTACAAGCGAAACTTCATGCTCAATCAAAAGTGGAGTGCATATGAGGATGAAGAGGAGCGTGCATGCATCCATCCATGCAATGTGCCTCCCATATACGCATTGCTTAAGGGCTTAGCAATTATTTCCTAAAAAAAGCTTAGCAATTCCATCCTCAAGATCCGGCTTCTCCGGCCGCATCACCCAACCCACCCTCTCCAGCAACCAACGCGCGCGCTTCCTCCTCCCGGCCTCCCGATTCGTCCTTTCCCCTGGCATGAGCGACCCAACCACCACCATTGCCGGAGACCATGACGCCCCCGCGCCCGCGCGCAAGACGCCGCCGGAGCCCATGCCGCCCACCTGCTGCAGGAGCAACAGCCAGCAGCAGCAGCAGGCGCCGCTGGACGACGACCAGCTGGCCGAGCTGCGGGAGATTTTCCGCTCCTTCGACCGCAACAACGACGGCAGCCTGACGCAGCTGGAGCTCGGCTCCCTCCTCCGCTCCCTCGGCCTCAAGCCCAGCGCCGACCAGCTCGACGCCCTCATCCAGCGCGCCGACACCAACTCCAACGGCCTCGTCGAGTTCTCCGAGTTCGTCGCCCTCGTCGCGCCCGAGCTCCTCGACGACCGCTCCCCCTACTCCGAGGACCAGCTTCGCAGGCTCTTCGGCATCTTCGACCGCGATGGCAACGGCTTCATCACCGCCGCCGAGCTCGCCCACTCCATGGCAAAGCTCGGTCACGCGCTCACCGTCAAGGAGCTGACCGGCATGATTAAGGAAGCCGACACCGACGGCGACGGCCGCATCAACTTCCAAGAGTTCTCGCGCGCCATCACCGCTGCAGCCTTCGACAACATCTTCTCCTGAGATCAATCACCTGCTTTTCGGTTCATCCATCTCAACTGTACACTGCTCTTAATTTGTCTTGGGTTCTTTTTTCTTTGTTCAGTCAGATTAATATAGGCTGCAGGATTATTTGGGGAGAGGATAATTGTTGTGAATAACAGATTGAACAAACAAAAAATAGGCAAATGCCAAGTTCAGTGTAGGGAGAGATCATTGAATCATCAATGATCGTGTACGTTAGTTTGCTTTCATAGCATGGTTTGATGCTGTTGAAGGATGAGGAGATGATCCTTGATTCCTGATCAGTATGCAGGGTTACATCCACGGAAAGGTTCTGAATCTTGCTCATTCACTGCATGTACATTGATCTGATGGTGTTCTTGTCTTGAGTTGCCGTTCTAGCTGGCTTGGTCCTGGATACCGTACCAAACAATGGAGTACTGTAGCGTAAGGTTGGCAAGAATTAGCTTTTTATTTTTTTCCCCTTCCTAATAAGTGACATTGAGGTATATATTATTGTCCTGAGCTTTGTTGCAAGCGTTTGTCATTAGCATTGGACAACTAGGCAAGCAATCATGCATGCTCTTGGGGTAATTAAGATTGTGTCATGTCAAGATCCAAATGAAAAGTTCAAAGCATGCCATGAAAATTATTTGGTGCCACCTGTTACCGAATCGGTCAAATATCTACTGGCTGGTGCTTGTCTTGTTTGACCTGATCGAAGCTGCAACAATAGTTATTGAAATGTGAATTATCGGCATGCAGTTCCTTTAGGATGCGATAACATATAAAGAATCAAACTTTGTGTTTTTATACATGTAAGTCATGTTTCATGATGAATTTTTTAATAAGAAAATACAAATGCCTACGTTACATTTTAAACTGGGCTTAGCAACGGAGGTCAGTTGGCTTCAATTAGCAGCTTGTTCTGAGTTCTGACCAAAGTGAGTGTTCACATACAAATTTCAGCATTTGCGAAAACGAAAATTCGCAGGCGTGCCAATGTACATAAATACACAAAAGAAAAGAAAGAATGGAAAAGCTAATATTCTATTATTGCAATAAAATACAGATTCCCGTTGATTGTGCGCGCTGCAGACATCCATCTTTGATGATCATGGAGATTTTAGATCCTGGGGTCTTAGAAGGACTCCCAGTTAATTACATCCGCAAATTGACACACAAAACACCTCCGATTAAGTTGCTGAGTCGTCTTCTTCTCTTCTTCGCTTCGTGGATCACCGTGCTTATTGGTTTATGTTGATGTGGCGACAGCAGAACACATAGGATATATTTAAGCCCATGCGATGCCTATCATAGCCGTTGATTGTTCAGCTTCGCCCGCTCATGTCGTTTGATCTTGTTTCGTCAAACGTCACGTTGGAGTTTGTATTGAATTGGATGCACGGCTCTGCACTTGACTTAGATTTGAAGTTGATGACTTTTGCTGGCGTCATTGGAAGTACCCACGCACGTCAAGTTTTGGATATGTAGTCTTGATCATCGAAGTTGATGTTGATTATTGATATAGCGGTCATGATGTTGAACTCTTCCGAGCGGGATAACCGTCGCTTGGGAGTATAGCTGTTATTGTGGAAGAAGGTAGTCTCCACAAGAAAAGAGAACAGTTTATCAATGTCTCTTGACGCCACACAGCCATTCAGCAGTATTTTGTTCCTAACAGGATCAGGACTGATTTCATCCTTCGCATGTGAACTTTACTAGAAATGATCTCGTGCCCATGGCGCGCCGCAAGCAAAGTCAGTAGATTGGATACCCCGAAGCTAAAGTTGATTACAATGGCTATGCAGTATGAAGTAAGGAGCTAAGGTTGATTGCAATGGCTATGCAGTATGAAGTACGGAGCAGTAACTGAGCTTTTGTTTTTGAAGTTAAACTGGCTGATTGGGCTTTGGGTAAGATTCCGACGATAGGGAGAGAACCAGAAAGGCCTGACATCAGCGACGCAAAAGATGGAGATCAATATCATTCTGATACTAGAAGGACACATTATAGATATATTAGCTTTGCGTTCCATCGGTCAGATGAATATACAAAGAGAGAAATCGGTGAGATATATAATACCCATTGCAAGGCGGACGAACAAAAAGGAAGAGTGTGGTAGGCTGATTTTATAGAGACCGGCCTTTGAAACGTCACCATATAAGCAGGTCTATGGACTGCAAGAGAATGAAACAAATTAGGTTCCCTACATGAGCAAAACAATGAAAGAAAGCATACCTGAAGAAAGCAAATAGCTCTACGTAGCATTGTACATTTTGCAACAATTTTGTACGTTGTACATATATGATATATATAGAGAACTAATACATGTGCTACATGCAAACTACAGAGTTGTGAGTTCGTTAGAATCCCTCAGACGCATTTAAAATCACTCACACAGCTAAATCTAACCAGTGTAAGCGGGTACTCCATCAAAGGCAGATTGCATAAAAAACATAAAACCAAGCATAGAATAGAGAAAAAAGAGACAGACTGGTGTTGTATCATCAGAAAATAATTGCCTTCTCATACACAGCACAGGGTAATAGCACTGTGTCAGAAGGTGTCCTAAGATCGATTCAAGGCTTTATCCCCTGATACTGCAAAAAAGTCTTGCAAAACCAAAACAACATGAAAAAGAAAAGAAAGAAAAAGAACTGCTCTGGGATGGATTCAGATGCGCACACATCATATGGACGACTGAAGCCGCCCTCGGATCAAGTGTTGGATTATGCATCAGTTACCTCCTCACAATCCAAACAGAACCTGAAAGGAAAAGAAATAAAAAAAATCAAAACAAGAAGACTGGAGGATCTATCGTTACCCAGTGGTGGCAAATAATGTTATTGGTTCGATTCTGCCAGCGTGTGTCCTCAATGCTTTCAGAACAGGGAGATTGTTTGTCCTCATCGCAACACTCCTCCAGTGCAAAAAAACACAAAGCTAAACAAAAAGAACCCAAAAAATCTGTGTTTTAAAAAAGCAAAGGCAGAAATATATCAGTTGGCTCGGTTCAGCTGGATAGTCGGCATACAGATCGATCTTCAACGAGAAAGACCTGTGATTTGGTCTGTTGAGCTTGAATATTACCGAGTCGTCACTGCCATCGCCTAAAGCGAGATCAACTCAATAGGAGAAGAAACCGAAACAAAACAACGACACACCTGCCGAAGAAGAAAAGAACCGAAACAAATCGAAGAACGGCAAAGAGATCTGGCCTTGCTAGGGAACATTTACAATTGATGCAGGGATGGGGACCCCGAACTCCGCGATGCCTTGTTCGTCGCCACTGGAGCCACTATAGTCTGTGTCAGCGTCGGCGTCGAACTCCTGTGCGGCGGTGTCAGCAGGCTCAGTGGAGGGCAACACTGGGGCCCGGGGCGGTGGCGACGGTGCGGCTCAATGGAGGGTGGCGAATATGTCGTCGTACAGAGAAAGAGGCGGGGGCGCAGGGGGACGGGCCGGGGAGCACGGGGCGCAGGATGCGACGACCAGCCACGCCGGCTCGCCGAAGGGTCGGCCAACGGTGCCATGGCGGTGCGGGGCTAATGTGGTCGCCGAGGCGGGGAGACATTGACGAGGCGTCGCTTGGGGGGCGACAATTTGGCACCATCACCGGTCGTCCGAGGCCGCCGGGATCTGGCGTGTCAGGACCCGCCTGGCGGAGTCGGCCCCTTCTGTGTATTATCTATACTAGTCCCTGGATCAAGTAGTTAGTACACAGAGATTTTAGAACTTGAATCACAACCATGATGATTAATTTACATATTGCATTAGAGTGTGCCACCTGGCGTGGTTACAATAGTTTGGCTCGATGGCCTTACAAAAGCAAAAATCTTACGTAGACAGCGAAGGCCTCAAAATACAACCATAAAAACCAGATGAAAACCAAAACAATTCCCACAGGCGGAGCTGGAGGAGCGTAATTCTAGGCATCGAAGTGATCTTCGTCTTGGACTCCGGCAGCGAAACCTTCATCGTGGTACATCTCCTCCTCGAGTATCATCACGATCACAACCTCGCTTCGTTGGATTGAAAGCGACCAAGATAAAAGCGAGGTGAGTATACTTTATACTCAACAAGCAAGACTGACTAAATGCATCTAATGCCCAACAAGGAAAGGTAAGGGTTCTTTTGCATAAAGCCAGTTTTACAGATTTTTACCTAAGGTTTTATAAAACGATCTAAAATGTGTTAAGGAAAACAAACGTTTGAATCAGTTCCTTTAAAATTCCGGCACCGACCGGTTTTTGCCCAACCCGGCTGCTCACGTCACCCACCGTGCAACACCCTCGTCGCTCACAGCACCTACTATGAGGAGAAAAACTAAAACTCACGACTGCAGTCGTGGTTTTCTTTGAAACACCGTTTTGAAAACAAATAGATAGGAAGTACCATTGAGGCAGCTCCCCGTCGTCTGTCCTTAACCGTGGACACGGCTATCATGATAGTTTTATACTCTGCAGAGGTTGCACGTTTTACCCATGCGAAGTGGTTTTTCCTAAGGGTGCACCCAGAGGAAAAAATGATCACCACAAGACTTTTCTCTGACATCCTCCTAGTTAAGGCATTCCCGTTAAGGTTTTCACTGCAATGCCCCTCTTGCGCCAATAGAACAACACCGACTGTCTACTCCACCGACTGGAATGTCAAAGCTAGGAGTCCAAAGGATACTCAACCAGGGCCCGCCCATACAGGCACATATGGTCACACTGTTGTACTTAGCTCGTCTACCTCAAGGAATCGGTCCTTAGGGACCAGGATGGTTCCCACACCGGGCCCAAGTCTCATGCTTGCTGCACCCACCTTGCGATTTTCCCTCTCGATAGCACCCACTGTTAAGTAACCCATTTGCAAACATGACAGCACCAACTGTCCTTTTAAAATCCATCATTTAAACACGCATTTAATAATTACAACTATCCAGAATGGACAATAATTCAGTACTAAGCATATCTAAGCATATCTAAGCATATGCAAAACCTAATTCAAGGGTGATGTCCGGTACTAACAATTTTAATAACCTAAGGCAGTAAGGAATATTTTAACAGAGTAAATTATTGATTGGGTGTTATCTAATTAATTAGGTGATTAGCATTTTTAGTTTTAATATAACATGTATTTTGTAAATTTCTAGAAATTGTGTTTCAAAATTATAGGGGCACAATATTCAGCAATTGCCTTCTGTTGTAAAGACTTGATCTTCAGCTTGAGAGTCTTCGGCGACGTTAAACACGATCGGTTCTACACGTATGAAAACGCAAATAAGAACAATTGCATTGAAAAAAATGTATGCAATACACTACGTATGAAAATGAGCTAACCGTGTACAACAGCAAGCATTTATTCAAAAATAAATTTTAGAAATTTGAAAGTAAAGGAAAACTATTTTTATTAAATTAAAGAGAGTTTAAAGGATTTTTAATAAGTGGTTTGAACTTATAACATAGGTTTCTATATTTTTAGTAAGCTCAGAATTGTACCTAGTATTTTTGTAAAAAGTTTCATAATTTTTAAAAGTCATTGGCTACTTTTATAAATTCAAAACTTTTTCAGGAATAATATTAAGACATAATGCACAACTAACAATGTAGATTTGAATTTTCTAAACATTTATAAATTTATTTCATGCTTTTATGAGTTTGTATGAATTTATTATGGATTAAAAAATTAAATTGTTTTTAAAATAAATAAATGGAGGAAATCAGTCTTAGGCAAGATTATGCGGCCAAATTCACTTGCAACGCCATGAGCACGAGCAGGCGGGCGGGCGGGCGGCTCGGCTGAGTGGCGCTGATGCAGGACGATCTGGCATGGCTCGGCCCGATCAACGTGGCGCAACTTCAACGTGAGGAAGTGAGACGCGGCTGCCTAGCCCACCACGCGAAGATAAGAGAGGGGTCGACGGGTGGGATCCACCCGTTAGCGGCCTAGAGCAGGGGCAGCGGCGGAGGCGGCTCGGGCGGCGGCAATTTCCGGCGAGCGGCGGGTCACCGGTGATGGGGAGGAAGGTGGAAAGAGAAAGGGAGGCAAGGGGAGCTCGGGGGTGGAGTCGGGTGGTGAAGGGGAGGCCGGCGGTGAGGTCAGCGGTGCTTGGGAGCGGAGAAGGGCGGCGGCGTGCGGCGTGCGGCGAATCCGCTCGCCGGCAGCGAGGGATAGGAGGCGACGGGGTCGGCGAGCGGATGGGGGGATAGGGAGTGAGGGAGGCGATGGCGCGGGCTGGGGAGGACCGAGGTGGAGCGGCGGCATGACCGGGGTCAGGCGGAGAAGGGGGCATGTCGCCGGCCATCTCCGGCGAGGAAGGGGTGGCGCCGGTGGTAGGGAAGAATTCCTAGGGAGCTAAGGATGATGCAGGAGCAAGGAGAAGGGGGGTTACCGAATGTGTAGCTTCGATGACGTGCGGGGCGGCTCGGGCTTTGGCGACGGAATTCGGCGATCTCCGGCGATGGCGACGGCGACGGCGACGAACTGGCAAAATGGAACCAGGGGAGTGAGAGGAGGGAGTTGCCGGAGGGAAGGGGGTGACAAGCTCACCTGGCGCGGCGAAATAGAGGGGGCAATGGAGTAGAGAGAGGAGGGCCTCGGTTTGTTTGAGAGAGGAAGCCAGAGAGAGAGTGAGGGAGGAGGGGTGCGTGTCACGGCCTAACTCCTGGTAAAAAATTACCAGAAATTGACCTGAATGCCAACTATCTAGGATTTCAGTTGCATTCAGAATAGTACAATCTGCTTATTTTTATTATATGATACAAAATATTTTATAGTGGAAGTGGAGTTATAACCTGGTAATAAAAAGGAAAATACATGCTCATATACCACAGGCAAAGCCTGAGCATAAGGTAAGCCTTAGAAATCGATCCTATACGAATTCCAGTCTTCTTCATATATGTCCATTTCCGATTATAAAGTGGATCCTGTTCATAGAAAGAAGCAAATTGCCCACATAATGTGGGTAAGTACTAATCGTACTTGCAGGTTTTCATAAAAATGAAATATTAACTATATGCAAATGTAACCAAAGAAAGGTAAAGGCTATATCTATCTAGAGTATATAATGCAACATTTTAAGACTTAGTCGTCATTTAAAATTGTTTTTAAAACATTTAAATGAGTTTGTAAACCATTATGTCCTTTCTCCATCCTTAACTCATCTTACAACCATTATCTTTTCTTAAAATTCATGAATTTATTTGAATAGAAATAGGTATCACCCAGTTGATACAACTTCATATACCAGAAGTATGGTTTATTAATATTTTTGTTATTAGCTCTGCAGAAACTATCCAGCGTTACCCATATAACAGCTCCTTATATGGATAGATGATTAATGTGTTATTTCTATTCTCATTAGTCCAAGTTTTACAAATGTTCCGCACATGCACAAACATTGTAGAAAACCCTGGCGATATTGGCCTCCGCACAGACACAGCCGGTAACATGTGAATCACTTGGCCTTATATCCTAGAAACCTGGCAATGCCTGGCCTCCGCACGATTATTACTGGTGACCACTCGGCCAGCATTATAAAGGTATTGTGAAAACACTAAGGCAATACCTTATCCATGCAATTACCACTCTGGTAACTCATGCCTATATTTTTCAATTTTTTCGTCTTCATTTTATTGTCTATCCAAAAGACAAATGAATATTATCGTACCAGTTGAAATAGTTACATATTTACATTTTCCTATACTAGGGTATAGTCAAGTTTAGTCATTTTTAGGTGGGCTTTTGGTTGTAGATTTGGAAAATCTATTCTACATAAAATGTTAAATATCATAATTCAAATAAGAATGATTCTTAAATAAATAACTAGAAAGTAAATGCAATAAATAGATAATAACTGAAATTGGGAATTCAATATGCTTCAAGGGTAGAAAACCTGCCTTATTTGGAGATCGGATCACACTTATTATATCTTTTGGACATTTCGATTAAAACTTCTAGAGGACAAAGTTCATTGTTTATACGTTGCAAAAATAGAAAGAGAGAGGAAATTCCAATAAATATCCAAATAAGAAAAGTTTTAAATAAACGACAAAATATATAAAAAGGTCTGGGGTAAAGGGTGATGGGTTGTACGATTTTCTAAAAGTTTGAAAATATTTTCTAAAAGAAAAATGGGTGGGGTGTCGATATAAAAATAGGCATTTTAGGCAGAATAAAGCTAGGGTTAGTGTATGTGATTGATATATATGTTTAGAATTTGGTTAATGGGTAATTAGTTATTTTAATTATGAATTATGGAGGGATATTTATGGAAAATTAATATATAACAGGTTAAAATTCATATTTTAATATTAATTTTGGAATATTAGTATTTCTATTTGACCTTATAGTGATAATAGTTAAGAGAATTGATTTTTGGCATTATAATCCTACTTGGAAATGTTTATATGAGTTGACTGGAGTATGTAAAATTTACTAGTGAGATCTTATATTAATTTCATATTTAAGAAAAATTCTAATTTAATTAAAGAAAGGATTTTAAATTCAAATTTGAGTTTTATATTTTTTGAAAAATGTAGGTGTACTTTTTACAGATGTAAGATATTATTTTGAGTAACTTTTGTATGGGAAGTTTTTATTAATTCTACTTCTATGTCTTTCAATTTTAAGTATTATCTTTAAATTTTAAAATAATAAAGAGAGTAAAAGGGTTTATTAAGGTTATTTTATTTAAAAAATGATATTTTATATTTTTATAAAATTATATACCTTATTCTAGGTTTTTGAGAATTTTTGTAGAATTAATAAAGGTGATTAGATATTTTCAATAAATTCAAATAGTACAAATAGAAATAGAAATTAGAGAAGGGGTTTAATTCTTACTGGGCTTGGTCAGTATTGGGCTTAGCCCAATATGGCTACGTGGTGGGTCCGGGTGTCTTTGTCTTGGTGACGTCACGAGCCCAAGCCTTGATGAGAGGAGAGTGTGACGCTGGCTCGGTAGGGTGGGTGACATGTGGTGCTGTGTGGCGATGAAAGAGAAGGAAAACCGAGGCGGTGGTGGCATCGCCATGACGGCGAGGAGGCCGATCAAGGAAAATTGGGCGGTGAATTATGAAATTAGGGCTAAATGGATCCTTTTGGTGGTCATAGTGAGGTTTGGGAAGGCCGGAGTTGGCCGGGCGGCGAGGTGGTGGCGGCGGTGTGATAGGGCAACGACGAGGAGGTATCTCCGATGAGTATCGGGGTTGGGTGAGGGTTAGGTTGGGTTCGCGACAAGATATGGGAAGTTTTCCCTATGGGCGTCAAGGCCGGAGAGGAACTAGAGTGAGGAGGAGGGGGGTCGCCGGAGCGACGACTTAGGGCAGCAGAGGGGGAGAGAACAGGCGAGGAAAGGGGCTTGGGGTGTAACGGCACCGATGATGGGCTTTTATAGCCGTTATTTGCAGTGACGGCCACAGATGGCTAGCCTCTTGGCAGCGGCGGCGGCGAATTGGTGGGTTGCTGGGGGAGGATAGGAGCAATGAGGTGGCGGGGAAGGTCGACAGCGGCGTGGGCTTGTCCGTGGTGGCGAAATCAAGGGCGGGGCTTGGACGGGAGTGGCAGTGGTGGAGCTTTCCAGCGGCGATGGCGACGCCGGTGGTTTACTGGTGGCGGCGCTGGTGGGAGGAAGAAGAATGTCGGACGGCCGTTGGATTAAGGGTGAATCAGTGGGCGCCGTTAGATTTAGGTATAGAGGCTGACAAGTAGGGCCCAAGGGTCAGTGAGAGGGGCGGCTGGGTTGGGCTTAAGTGGAGATGTACTTTCCGAAAGGGAAAGCGTACTCTGGGGGATTTCCTAAAAAAGGAAGGTTCTTAGTTTTAAAAAGGAAAAGGTTTTTCCAGAATTTAATTATAGCTTTAAAAATTCATAAAGGGCTATAGAAGGCTCAGAAAAATATATAATAAATTTCTAAAAATCCAGAAAAAACGAGGAGAATCCAAATATGAAATAATATTTATTATTTTATGGAATTTATATTTTTGGAAAAAGATAAGATATTTTTCTTAGGAATAAATAGGAAGTTTAGTTTAGAAAATTCTTAAAAATTGAGAATGATTACAAGAATATAATTATAACTTTTGCGAAAAATTTTTATGCCAAATTTGAAAATTTGGGTATGTGACAGTGCGTGGCAGGAAAAGAAGCAGGGAGCTGGCAGATGGGGTAAGGTGGCAAGGTGAATCCACCGGGAGAGAGGGGAAGAGAGAAAGAGGAAAGAGGAGTGGGCCCCACATGTAAGAGAGAGAAATGAAGGGGGAATGTCATGTGGGCCTAGGGAAATAACATTTAATGATAAAATTTATAAATGAATTTTTATTAATCAAACAATTTGCAATTAGTTGGCAAAATTTTGAATTTTAAGAAAATGCATCTAGTAACATGCATATTTTAAAAAATGATTTTTGATTTGATGATTTTCTTTCTGTAGTGCTCAAACCACATGCAATGATTATGCATTTTTAAATTTTTGAAAATGGGATGTTACATGGTGCGGCGACGTGAGAAGGTGACGAGGCACGGTGGCACACGGCGGGTAGCCCGGGGCGGCATGGTGCAGGGCCAGGACGGTGACACGGTGGTGCGGCGGCCCAAGGGACGGCTCGATGAAGAGGCGGCGGCGCGCTAGGAGAGGCCGGCGACGTGGGACAATAGTGTGGCCCGGGGCAGGAAGAAGGCAAAGAAGACAGCCATAGAGAGGCGAGGGGCGTGGGGAGCTAGAGAAGAAAAGGAGGAGAGAAAGGGAGGCCAGGCCGTGAGAGAGAAGATATAGATTGAAAACTGATTAGAGGGACAGGAAGTAAACGGGAAGCAGAGAGGCGTCAAGGAGAAAGAGGGAGAGAGAGGGAGACGACGTGAGAGAGGGGACCTGACCCCTAAGAGGGAGATTTCTCGAGCGAGATTTTTTACCTCTCCTCCTGCTTTGCGCGAGTTTGCTTTTCACCTCTCCTCCTGCTTTGCGCGAGATTGCTTTTATTGGCTTCGTCGGGTTGCGAGCTCGTCCTGTCTCCGTTCTAGGCTCCGTTTGTTTCTGCGGCCGCGTTGCGTTCGCGTTGCGACCGGCCCGTGTGAACGCATAATGCAATTCATGCTTGAGGCAACGCGCCGCAACGCGAACGCAAACGCGGCAAAGAACGAGGCCCTAATCTCCTTTCCCCGTGCGTTCAGTCTCCTCCGCGTGGTCTTCGACCTGATTTTTTTTTTCCGTCAGTTTGCAATTTGACCTGCATGATGCAATCTACCTGTGCGCGAGGCAGAGCCTCGATATGCTTTTATAGGGGTGAGGGAATAGCAATTATAGGAGATAGAGTTTGATTAGATAAGAGTCTGTGACAAACTCCACCTCTTATCTTTTTCGAATTCTTTTTGCAGATAAATATTAATTTTGTTTTATTAAAAACAAGATTAATTATTATCTGATTATCATCATTATTATTATTATTTATTCTAACAGTGAGCTTACCAGATAAACTTAACGAAAATGTGCCAATTTGGTCCTTCAACTATCACGTTTGAGCTAAATTGGTCCCTTTGGTATAAAACCGGGTGAAATTAGTCCCTCAACTTTCCAATCCGTGCCGATTTAGTCCTTTGACCAGTTAAACCCGGTTTTGTTAGTGGTTTTCGCTGATGTGGTATCCACATAGGGGCAATTTTGCATGACATGACGGATACGCGGGAGAGATACATGAAGAAAGAGGATCACATGGAGGCGCCACACGGATGCAAATTACACATGTGTTTGCCACGTCACGTAAAACCGCCCACGTGGACGCCACATCAGTGAAAACCATTCATAAAACCGGGTTTGACCGGTCAAGGGACCAAATCGGCATGGTTTGAAAAGTTGAGTGACTAATTTCACCTGATTTTATATACCACAGGACCAATTTGACTCTAACGTGATAGTTCAGGGACCAAATTGACACTTTTTCCTAAACTCAATGAGGACGAGCAATCCTATTTTTTCTTGTTCTTCGGCCGAATTGGACTGATCAGAATACTCTTGCTCAGGGGGCTTGCCATGATTTTGAGGCGATGTATAATACTATTTTGCAAATTTGACGAACAAACGAGTGGCGATGTTTTTTAGAAAGGGCCATATATTAGATCACAGAGACATTAGACCATTGTATTACATTTTGGACCCAACCATAAAAGAAAATTATAACAAAGTCCTTAGAAGGACCAAAATGTAAACACTTCAATCACCGGTGAAGCAAGAACGGAGCACCTAGGGCAATGACACCGCCAAGACCTGCACCGACGACCACTTTCCATACTAGGGGAACCTTGGGAGAACAAGCCAATAGCTGCATATATGTGTGAGCACTGATGCTCCCATCGCTGGCCCAGAACAAGCAATAGGGATAGCAACACCATGCCGGAGAACCCTAACCCCAACACCCATAGCAGAGATACCAAAGAGCCCGAAACAAGAGCAGCGTCCTTCCTCCTTCCCCAATTCATCTTCCTCCGGCATGGAAATCCGAGCATGACGTCGTCATGGTCGCTCCAGCGAACTATCATGTTGAGGTTCAAAACTATCCTCATCCACACCGCTGAAAACTCAGCACACCCGGGGAAGCCTACCCATTTCATACCCGCAAAAATCCTCCTCCAACCTCAAGAGAAAGAAGACAACCTCTTCTCGAACCACAAGGAGAGGCCTACATACCTTCCACCTGCGGCACCAGAGAACATGACACGACGGCGAGTCAGTCCAAATCCACGGCGCGGAACACTTATTCTCGCCGAATCTGAGAGTTGGTCTAATGAAACCAACCAAAAACCTAACCCTAAGATACTATTACTAACAAACCTGTACACCTGTGGCCGTGAATTGGCATCTTTGTCCCACCGTCGGTAGCCTAGAGGCCACCGAAGGCGAGAATGGGGGCCAAATCCGCGGTGCCGCACGATTGGCCTTGGCTTCGCCCTCTTAGGTACTGTAGCAAGGGGAAAGGCTCTAGATTAGGCGTGCGTAGTGCACAAAGGCGTGAGGGTGATGATTTGGAAGAGAGAAGGTGTATGGCATAAAAATAGGGAAAAAATCTAGACCATTGTAAAAAAAAGTGAGACAGCAAGCTTACAGCTAGCTTGGCAACCTCCTGAACCTGACTGAATAAAAATTAATGTTGATGGTGGCTTGCCAGGGAAAAGCAGGGTCATGATAGATGAGAAAGGTGTTCCTTATTATCATCATGGCGATTGTTGCCGTTGAGTTCATCCTGACTAGAGGCAAAAAAGTATGAAATTAATTGTCTTAGAACTATGTATGCATTCTATTACAGTTGTGCTCAAGGCCATATGTACTTTCTAGGTAAAGAATAGGGGAAAAAATAAGGTATCAACATAGTGTGTGTATGTGTAATGGTGAAATTTGGCTCGCTAGAGTTCGTTCGTGTAATGAACCACCAAATTAATGTAATCTTTTTACCCCCAAAAAAAGGTGTTGTGAGTTTACCATTATCTTTATGGGAAAATGCAAAATGAACTGAAGGGAAGTAGGTACGTCTTCCAATCGCACATAGGTTAAACTAGATATGAATTGCTCGCCGGCGCACGCATCCCGGTTATTGCGGTATTCTTGAATTGTTTGGTTGAGTGTGGGGGGAAAAGCCATATTAGATCAGGAAACAGTATCAGAAATTCAGGACGAAAGATATAAAAAGGGGAAAAATTCATTGCGAAAGGAAAATCAGAAAGCCAGACATTATGGTAGAACAATCAAATTATTTAGACTATATCAAAGAAAATCTACTCTTCTAGTTAAAATTGTAGCCAGGACAGGCTTCATCAAAGATGCTCAAGTACAAAGGGACAAAATTACAAAATGATAAGGAAAATTATAATGAATGTTATATTAGAGTGCTCAGGTCAAGAAGGAAAAGTAAACTGGTTGTTTGTGACTTAACCTGATCGTGTATCCTTAACTGAAAATTCCCAGGCTGCTCGATCTGTTGCTTATATAGTTTTTTCTTCTTTAAGCACCATATTGCAGTTACAATAAAAATAAATCAAAGCTAATAGTTAAGGGGGTGTTCTTTTGGGCTTATGAGCTCTGACTTATATGTCTTATTTCCAACTTCGAAAATTTTCCGAGGTGGCCTCGAGAGTCGGATGGCCATGAAATTTAGGATTTATGGAGCTTTTAGACTCGCCTACGAGATAAAAATAAAACGGATTCAAAAAGTAATAAAAAAAGTCAGATGAGTCAATATTAGACGCCCTCTCGCCCTCTTCTCACGCGTCGTCGACGCCCTCCGGCTCTCCCGCGCTGTCGATGCCCTGGCTCGGCTGCCTCTCGCCGACCTGTGGCCGTCCTCCTAGGCTCGGGCTCGTTTGGTGGCCGGCTAGCATCTCTGCGCTCGAGCAATTCAAGATCCGTAAAGTCCTATTGCCTTGTTTTGCTCAATTAGGTCTTTTTACATCGTATTTCTTTATTTTGTTGCCACTAGATTGGAGCATAGGTTTAGTTCTTTGTCAGAAATATGGATAGCGAACACTAATTCTGTTTGAGAGTCCAGCCACTAGATGAATTTGATTGTAATAGTACTATGAGCATTTTCCGGGAGCGTGCACGAATTCAAGCATGGTTTAGGACTAAGAAAATGCAGTGTTATTTTGGTTGCTTATGATATATCAGTACATGGTGAAATCTGCTCACTTACATATCAGTGCACCATATCAGTGACTGATATGCCAAGTTATGTAATTTTGATCAACTGAAACTTGGCAGATTCAGTACTTGATATGTCAAACATGGCATTTCTGTACATGGTTCAGGCACTAAGCAAATACATGTTTGTTGAAGTCTGTTCATTCTCCCAGTGAAATCTGTTTAACTTAGGAAATTTCTTTTTTTTTGTTGTGCAGGTCCTCGGTGAGAATGTCACATGCAAGCTCAAATTTCCTAGTTGCCGTGGCGCTGTATGATGTCACAGCCTGACCAATGGGTCACATCGTGTGGTGCCCCAACTCAGAACTTGGAGCAGATAATTGAGCGCCTTGCAAGGACGACGGCCAACTACGGAAAGCGGTTCTTCAAATGCCCGCGAATCACCGTATTCGAAGGAGTGTGATTTTTCATGTGGCAAGAGCGATCGAACAAGTGGTAGGTGCATCGCGTGGCGGAGGAGGTTCAAAGCATTACTTTCATATGAGGACGAGCTCCATGGTGTCAAGGCAGTATAATTTTGGAATTGAAACCGAAAAGACCAAAGCTAGGCGGCTAGAAGGGGGTTGAATAGGCGCCAAATGGAAATCTCGTTTTCTTCAACAACGCACCCCAAACAACTCAAACATGCAATGGAAAAACATTCTCGACAAGAGCACATACCCTAGTAAAAAACTCACGAATAAAAATCCGTGGATCATATGGTCTTGGGGATTTTTTCGTGGTGCTAATGATTTTAAGAACTCAACAAAAAAAAATTAGATCTAAAGCTACTTTAGATAAAGAGAAACAATTCAAACAAGCTAGACTACTTTACGGAAAGTAAAAGCGATTCCAAAACAAAAGCATCAGAATCAATAGGTGTTTTCTCCTATTCGAGATCCCAATGTTTTTATAGATTTTTCTCAATAGAGATATATGAGTTACAGATCACGTCTCCAAATTTCACCTCAAGATCAAATACATAAAAGAACAAGAGGTTTTGCCAAAAACTTCGACCAGAAAAATTGGGGCTCGGTATTCACCTCATGGCTCCCAGATGGTGCGTCAAATGGACTTCAGGTTTTTATCACAGTTAGATATATAAGTCCCGCACCGTTTCCCACAAGAATCACGCAAAAGGATTTTTCTATATTTTTCTAAAAATCAAACAATAACTGCTGCGCGAAGGAAACTTTACGGACAAAGACCTTGCAACTAGAAGATGAACTTGATCTCTATCATTTCCTAGATTACAAGAAGATTATCAAATCATATTTGCAATCTCAAGGCATCATGGATCAGTAGCAAATAGAAGAAGATGAGGGAAATAGACTAGTTGCAAACAAGAACACAAAAGAAACAAGATCAAACACAAGAACTAGAGAAGAACTTGGATGAACATGGCTGATTTCTATTGCATCGGTTTGAGGGTAATACAAAGCCACACCAAGGTGGGCAAAGCACTTCAGAAGTGCACTCTAAACACACCCAAACCTCAGCCCATTCCTCTCACAAATCTGAATGGGAGGCACCCTCCCTCCTTTTATAGCCCAAAGGTGGAGTAGCTCTCAAGCCAACTACTCCCCACCTTTGGATGTCACATGGATGGCTGAGATTTGTTCACTCTTTACAGATATAACCCTTGGAATATACTCCACAAATTCTTGGAATATGCCACGACATTCGATACATGCCCCACATGGGCCCACACACCGGACGCAATGGGTCTGACCTAGCCGCTAAGTTTCCATCGCGACTCGACCGCTTGCCGAGCCTCGGATCCTCACGGGCTAAGTCCGTCATCTTCATCATCTTTGTGGTCCTCAAGTCCGAGTCCAACCGTCCCCACGCAACCTCCTTGTCGTTCGGACCCACGAACCGCCATTCGATCCCGACACGTCGTGACCACGATCCACCAAGACTGTACCACAAAGATTAGCCAAAAACACCATACTTACCTTTCTCACCTGCAAGGTTAGTCCATAATCATTCACATCCAAGACATGCACAAGTTTTCCGGACAACCCATCGAAAAACCGTGCACAAACGGTGCAACCCGCGCCAAGACCCGAAAACCCTGGGAAAACCCGGCGAAGCCTCGATCGCCTCAAAAACCTTTGCGTTACGCTCAAAACACTTGTCAATATACTCATCATCAACATGGGGCCACCTCCACATGGTTTCACAGAAACATAAGCTAACACAATTGATGTTTCTTGTCAGTGTTGTTCTAGTCATAGTGGTATGCCTTGTTGTTCTAGTCATAGTTGTGCTTGTGAAGTAGGAGATGTTGTTCTAGTCAGTGGTGGTTTAATTGGCACCATGTATTATATGTAAGTCAGTGTTGGTTTAATTGGCACCATGTACTATATGTGGTTGTTCTGACCGATTTGTAAATTGGCATGTTTGTACAAGCAGTGAGAAACAAGTAATGTGATATTTGTGCCAATTTGCTCTACTGTATATTTGTGCCAATTGGATGTTCAGTTGCCATGGTTAAGTAGTGAGAAACAAGCAATGTGAACATGCCAAATTGGAACTAAACTGGACATAAGAGTACTTCAACAAACATTCAGGCATCTACCTCACTACAAAAGTTCAGTTTTTTCCACACATGGATTTAAACTGGACACAAGCTCTACTACTCAAATCTAAAGCATAAATAGCTACTACTCAAATCTTCCATCATTTCCCATGTCATCAAAACATAATCTTCTAGTGGCTGATTTCTGATTGGCATCTTCAACTCCAAGTAACAAGCTTGTAAATCCACCTTGGCTGAAAGGGGCAATCATGGTTGAAGAACACTCTAGTGTATTGACCATCTGTCCATCTCGTAGCATTTGTGCTGATTTCTCAATATCGTTACCTACACATGAAACAAAATAAGAAATAGTGGTGGCAAGCTCTAAGAAAATACATACTATAATTTAGAATTACCAATTTTCTTCTTTCTAGAAGTGTTTGTATTCTTTCCTTTCTTTTTGTCAAGTACATTTTGTTGCCTTCTTTTTTTTCCCTAACATGATTGGAGGCACTCTAAAGGATACATTGCTATTTAGAATGTGCTGTGAACATTCATTGGAGCTTTGAGAAACCAAAGAAGATTTGGTAGGCATTTGGTTTAGGTTACTATCTGCCTCCAAATTTAATTTATCTAGTGCATTCTCCAAATCATCAAGAAACTGTTTAGAAACTGAAGACTTTAATGCAATAGATGTGGCCTTCCGAGAGAGACGAGCGGCATGTGCTTTCAAAGTTTCCTCTGCATTTCCTTCTCTCTTTTAAAAAAATTCCCTTTTTGCATATTTCGTCCACCTATTAAGGATGTACTGAGATGGCAAGTCAAAAATCCCATTGATATTGAAGACTCTAAGCGCATGCTTGCATAATAGACCTACATGACATGTATAGTAAATGTTACAATCACATAAACAAAAGTTGATTAAAGAAACAGTGTAATGATTAAAAAAGTAAGAACGTACCAACGGATTCATACATCCTACAGGAACATGAAATGCTCTTAGAAGCAGAATTAAAGACAACCAGTGCCTCATCTTTAGAATCCATAGGCATAACCTTATAAATCATGGCAGTCCCATCACATTGTAACAAATTGAATGCAACGAAAATTGTTCCTTGAATTGCTCCTCAAAATCTGAATAAAGTCTCCTTATATACGATGCAGCAGCTGTGTTCAACATAGGTAAATGTTGTATGCAAGTAATTGGGTTAGAGTGTCTTGACTTATAATCTGCCTCCAACTCATTTTCACGGAGATTGGCCACACATTTCTTACATTGTTCTATAAGTTCTGAAAGACAAAGTTTTCTACGAAACCTTTTTCTTAAACACATTATTTATATCTTCACTCCTTTGAGTTGAGGTCATATCAGCAGTGAAGGAGTCACGAAAGATTAAAGCCCACTTTTCCCGCAAAGTGTATAGATTTTTCAACCATGGGTTGTCCTGAAGTTTATAACTTGCCAAAAGTTCATGCCAATTCATGTCAAAACACTACACCGACCTTTCCTCATACACACATTTCTTGAAATCAGAAAGAAACCGAGGATGCTCATGTATAACATGACTAAGATGTTTAGCAGCATTCTGATAAATATGCTATAAACAAAGACGGTGGCTTGTTTTTGGAAATACAAGGCTGATTGCCGCTGCCACGGCTGCATCTTGATTAGTGAAAACCGTGCTAGGATGCTTGTGAGACATTGCCACTAGAAACTTTTTGAAAAGCCAAACAAATGATTTAATTGTTTCATTATATAGCAGTACTGCCCCCAAAAAGTATTGTTTGCTTATGATGGTTGACACCAAGAATTGGAGCAAAAGGCATTTCAAACTTGTTAGTTTGAAACATGGTGTCAAATGCCAGAACATCTCCAAAGCATGCATAATCAATGATTGATTGTCCATCTGCCCAAAAAAAAGTTAGCTAGTCGACCATCCTCCTTATCTAATTGTATGGCATAGAAAAAATTTGGATCTCCTGACTGCTTAGTATTCAAATATTCCAACAATGTTTGTGCATCATTGGCAGTCAAATATTTTCTACGCTCACGACCTATCTCATTATTGCAATCCATTCGCGTAAAGGGTACTTTCTCACCTCCTCCATAAAATTGTTTGAAAAACTCATACACCTGAGCAAGCTTTAATCCAGCTTGTCTTATCTGACTAATTAGTTGTTTATCCGCATCTATAATACGTCTCTGTGACCTCAAATGGTGTACCTTATTGGGACTAGCAAGATAATGATTATGTTCAAGCACAACCTTTTGCACAGTCCAAAGACCCTTTCGACAAATACTAAATTGCACACGAGCATCACAAGACGTCCTAGTGCTAGCATTTTCTTTCAAAGCGTCATGCAATGAGTGTTTACCTCGTTCACCTTCTTTACTGCAGACAATGTACTTCTGATATATGGTCTTATCGGATCTCCTCTTTGAATGGCCCTTTCTAATACTAAATCTAACCATTTTGGCATAAGAATTGTACATGTCATATGCATCCTCCTCTGAATTGAAGATCATTCCAACTTGAGTGACCACAACATTCTCTTTAGGGCTCCCATTCACCTAAAATCATGGCAATATAAATACCGACACAGATGAGCCCTCAAGTTACAAATTTTGTGTGTTCACCTAGTACAATCTACACTATATTACCTTAGGGGCAGCCTCAGTGGTTGGGTTAGGGACAGTAGTAGCTGAGGAGGGAATGGCGCCGCTTGAGTGGAGGGCGCCCAGCTCCATGCCGCTGGAGAAGAGAGACGGCGCCTCCATGCCGCTGTAGGAGAGGGACGACATCTCCATGCCGCTAGAGGAGACAGGGGCCGGCTCCATGCCGCTGGAGGTCAGGGGCAGCGCCTCCATGTTGCTGGAGGACAGGGACGGCGCCTCCATGCCGCTGTCCTCCATGGGCAGTGGCTCGTCGTTGGAGGTCAGGGGAGGCAGCTCCGTGGTGGCGGCCACCTCCAGCGAAGAGCGCCGCGACGAGCTCCGTGGCGCCGATGCGAAATTTAGGGTTAGGGGATTTTGGGGAAGGGAGGCTCACGAAGGAGGCAGGAGAAGCAGCCAGAAGGGGGCGGGGCTAAGGCGCGTGGAGATTAGAAGTTGAGACACGCGTCGCATATCCGGATCGTGTCCGCAAGAGGGAGGTGTGTGGATGGACCGTAGCTTTCAATTCCATCACTAAACGCTCCCGCTGAGCCTCTACCTCTGCATATTGCAAGCTCATGTTGAGCAAACGCTCCTTCATATCTCTCAGCTCTCCTTCCAATTGCAAAATCCTATTGCTACCTCTCCCGTTTGCTTGCCATCCCTCAAGCATGGGGCTGTACCAAAAAAAAAAAGGGAAAACAGAATATTGTGACTAAAGAGTACTGATGAGCTGATATATATTGCATACTGAAGTTGTCTTTGCTTTTGCAAGATCGTTGAATTTTGATTCAAAGGTTGAATGGATATTCCATTACAAAGGAAATGCGTATTTCTGGAAGCCTATAACTTGTCAATGGTTTGGTTGATTCTAGTCGGCTAATGCTGGTAACAAAAATAAAATAGAATAGCATACTTATGCCATTTCTACATACAGCGTGAGCATCTCATACCTCTTCCATTGAACCCTGTACATCTTATTTTCTTCCAAAGCCTCTTCAAGCTTAGTTTCTAGTAATTGAATCTTTGACTGAATGCCAGCTTCCTCATTAACTGGAAAATCTCCAACGTCCTAAAAATATAAGTAAATTCATGACAAAAGAAGATATTAGGAACACCAATAGAGTGAAAAGTTTTCATCATCATAATTAGTACTTTGTATGGCTTACATGCTTTCCAAGATTCTCTTCGCTGATGTGGGAAATCTGGACAGTTACCTTCTCCATAAGTTGAGTTCTCCCAGTGAGATCCTCTATTTCCTGCTCAAGAGATTGTATCTTCCTCTGGTACTCGCTATTGGATCTTTTGATCCTACTAAGTTCATTCTTTAACTCTGCTTCATGTACATGTGATGCTTCAAATGCTAATAGATCACTCTCCAATCTCACAAGCTTTGCCTGTATGGCTATTCTGCTTCGTTTTTCTTCTTCACCGCTGTTCAAAGTCTCCTGCATATCGGAAACTCTATCAGCTAGCATATATAGCCTTCTGTGCCTTCAGTTCCTCACACTCCTCATTCACCGAATGCAATAGCTCCTCCAATTTTCCTTTTTCAAACTTAGCTTCATCAAGAGAACTTTTAAGTTTGAGAACTTCATCTTGAAGACTCATTATTTTCTGGACCTGAAGTTTCGGACCAGATATTTCTTCCATCATTTGCTGCTTCTCATCATGACTGGACTTAAGCTTCAACCATGTATGAGTGAAAGTGTGAAACATGCAAAAATGGAGTTGTCATTAGAGCTTCCACGGCTGGTACTCCAAATTACTACTCTATACCACTATTCCCTACATACTATATATATCTCTCTAAAATTTCTTCACACTTTACACTATACTCTAAAAGATTCATTTCCTCCATCAGCTACTCTATCCAGATGAACAGTGTTATAGAGCGCCTGCTACGGATGCTCTTAACATAGATCCAATAAAGGTCTGGGTAACAGGGTTCTCACTTGAAAGAGTCCTGGTGAGAGAGGAGGCGAGCGGGGGAGGCACCGCAGGCAGAGAAGGAGGCGAGTAGGGTCGACGGTGGCGTGAAGCAGCGTCGGCAACGGCGACAAGGAGGGGCGGTGTGAGAAGGGGCGGACGAAGAGAGGCAGGAGGAGGAAGCAGCTAGGGTTGTGAGGGGAGGCGGTCTTACTCGGTGGTGGCGCGACGTGGCTTGAGTACGGCGGATCTGGTGGCGGTGGTGGCTGGGGACGACGGATCCGGCAACGGTGCAGCTTGAGGACGGCGGATCCGGTGGTGGCGATGGCCGAGGACGACGGATCCGGCGGCGACGCGGGTCAGGCACGATGGAGCTAACGGTGGTGCGGCTCCAGTGAGGATGGAAGAGGGGCGCGGCAAGAGGAGGCAGCTGACACCAAATCGTAGCCCTCGGGTGGGATGAAGGAGAGGCGGTGCGGTGACCAGAGGGGAAGGGAAGGAATGGCTAGGGCACCGGGGGCAACGGCGCCGAGGAAGTTAGAGTGGCAACAGCATGGGCAGGAGGAGCACGGGGCGACACCGGCGAGAGAAGTGTGGGGTGGCGGTGGCGGGAGGAGCGTGGAGCCGTGCCAGCATGATGGGGAGGGGCAGCGTCGACGAGAGGAGCGCGGGGGTGGCATCAGCATGAGGAGGGATAGGGACTGCGCGGCGCCGAACCCTAGCAAAGGGAGCAAGAAAGCGGGGCATTGAGAGAAAGAGGAAGGAGGCGAGGAGCGGTCACGGGCCGAGGAGGAGGGACATGGACCAGGGCGGCGCCGACCTCGGGCGGAGGGCTGTGCGAGCGAGGGAAGGCCGGGAGGGCGTGCTAGGGTTCGAGCTGGGCGGGAGGACGGCGGGTTGAGAACTAAAAGCCGAGGGATGTAAATGGGAAAAGGTGTAGCGAGGGTCGTTCGATCGGCTGATTTAACTGTCGTCGAGATCGGAGGGCGTGGCTATAAAATGAAAAAGGCGGAGGGGTTTTTTTTTGCATTGGCAAACCAATTTGCACGGTGGGCAGCGAGCCGACGGATGGATCGAGCCGGACGGACAAATCGGACGACCGACGATTTTCGGGCAACGTGGATACCCTGAGAGGCCGCGGTTGCTTACCACTATAGTCTATACTAGAAGGGATCTCGCGCCCATGGCGCGCAATTTCTGTCTCCATGGCTAGAAAACGTATGTGTTATGTGGCATCAAATATTTTCAATTTGGATTAAAAAAATCGGCAATGGTGATAATAAAAGGCGCATGTGCCATGTGGCAGGGAAAAAATTGAATTTAGATATGAAAACATAGATACAGAGAACCTGAAAAATGGTAAAAAAAATGCAGCGAAACCCAGAAAAACAAAACAGGGTATAGACCAACCAATTTACTGAAGACATATCTTAAGAGGGTAGCATAGCTGACCTGGCGTGATTAAACGGGAAGGAAGCTAGCAAATAAAATATAACAACATATTGCATCATTTTAGTAATAGATAAAGATGACATTTTCATTACACAAGTGAACTTTAAAACTGAGCTGCGTAACAAAGTGCAAGGAATATCTCGATATATATTTGCATAAACCGAAAATAAGTGTAAGAAATAGTCTGAACTAATTAAAATGTAAAATGTAATAAAGGCCACACGAATAAGCATCATCAAACTGAAAAAGGTGTTGTACAAGAAATAAAAAGGAGGAATGCACAGTACATGCAACCCTAATTGCTACCTAAAGTTGGGAATTTTCTAATTTCAAAAAATCTTTAGAAACATCCAAACTTTTTGTGGACCTTCTTTGTGAAGGCATAGTTCCATTTTTTTTTGTAAACTTTATATTTTTTGGAATTTTTAAATGACATAGAATGCACAGTACATGCAAGCCTAGCTGCTACCAGGGTTTTAAAAACCGACGAAAAAAAGGCAAAACCGGTCGTTTCTCGCCAAATCATTGTCTTGGCGGTTTGAGAAACCCGGTTTTTCCCTGCCTAATTCAAATTTTGATTTTTTAAAAATTTTAAAAATCTTATAAAAAACTAGATCTTGAGTAGAACAATTTGTATGAAACAAAATTATGATTTTTCCCAATTTTTAAAGATTTTTTCAGACCTCTTTTATTTTTCCCATTTTCCATTGTTTTTCGGTAAAACCGCTAAAACCGCCGAGAAACCTAAAAACCGGCGGTTTTAAAGAAACCGCTGAAACCCGGTAGCTCAAGGCTTCGTTTGAATTTAAATTTGAGCGGTTTCAAATCGGTTTCTAGCGGTTTTAGTGGTTTTTTCGAAAACCAAATGCTGGATTCATTGTTTGGGTTTTAAAACCACGGTCGCTACCTAGAATTGGAAATTTTCTATTTAAAAAATTTTAAAAAGTCTAAACTTTTTATGGACCTTCTTTGTGTAGGCATGGTTTCATTTTTGTAAATATCTATTTTTTTTGGAATTTTTAAATAGCGTAGAAAAAAGAAAATAGAAAAGAAAAAGAAGGGAAAAGATGGAGGCAGAGGAAGCTGGTTAAAATTTTCAAAAAGGTCAAAACTTTTTATGTATCTTCTTTATAGAGGCATGGTTCCATTTTTGTAAACTTTCTATTTTTTTAGAATTTTTAAACGGCGTAGAAAAAAGAAAATATGACCTTCTTTTTGAAAGTTTTTTTGGAATTTTTAAACGGCGTAGAAAAAGAAAAGGAAAAACGAAAGACAGAGAAAATAGAGCGTAGAAAAAAGAAAGACAAAGGAAGTGTCGGCGACTGGGAGGCGATCCTCCGCAGGCCGATGAGTAAGAAGGAGGTGTGAGGCCGGCTACGCCCTCGCCTCTCGATCGAAGGCGGCCGTGGCCGCGGCGCCGCCGAGAAAAGCGTCGACGCGTCGGTTGGACGCGTCGACGCCTGGCGTGACACGGAGATTTTTATCCTGGTTCGGGTCTCCACTGTCGGATAACAGCTCTACGTCCAGTCTTAATGCCAAGCTTAAACGAGTACAGGGGTGAAGGCCGGGCTTCGGAAAGCCCGGGCTCGAGTACAATAAGTGCTCAAGACACTATGTGTGTGTTCCTACCGTACCTGGACGCGAAGAACTACCGTCTGGAACTAGAGCTCCTACGTGAGTGCAAGTGCTCCCATCCTCTGGTGGCTGAACGCTCTTCTGTCTAAGTCTATCTTCTGTTGTCCTTCTCCTGATGCATCTCTCTTTGGTTGTGGCCTGTACGCCCCCTTTTATAGGCGGCGCCCGGTTACTGTAACCTGCCTTTGGTCCGTTGAATAGTCTTCTCCTTCTGTTTTGCCGTGTAGCGGACGCGTAAGATCCACCGGATAATCGAGTGCATCTCCTTATCCCATCCAAATTGCCGTGCCGGACTGCTACCCGGCAACACGTGTCTTTCTTTATGCGGACGGTTTGACGAGACCTGCCGCCAACTTGTCAGTGGTCTTTGTCAGGCGCTTCCTCGGTACTGTGGTCGCATTTAACTTTCGGTGACCTTCGGGACCCGCAGCGCATCTGTCTGTGGCCAGGCAAAGACAATCTGCCTTGGTCCCGAGCCTGGGCTTTGAAGCCGGGGGGCGAGTGGCCTCGAGCTTTCGAGGCGGGGAAGCTCGGACGCGAGCTTGCCAAGCTCGGGCGTGAGCTTACCAAGCTCGTGCGTACTTTCCGTGGGGCCGAAGGTAAGTTAGTGGGCCGTATCTCCATGGTCCACGTACTTTCCCCAACAGGAAGCAATGCATTGGAAAGGAGAGTGGCTGGGAATCGAACTCGGGTCACCCACATGAGATACGGCGCCAACGACCAGCCCGCCGAGTGGCGCGCCTCGTCTCGGAGCGACAGAAGGACTTATTTTATATATAACTTTTGGATGGACGGCCTTTCATTTCGGCCGATGATCGAACGGCCAGCGTCTTGCCGTCGATGTGGTAGTATATAGGATGGCGGATCAATTCACGAAAACTGCAAGGGTCTTTTTACGAAAATGTCCACGCTGGACGTCTGGATCCTGCCGACCACGCGATCCGATGGTGGAGGAAATCCTGGTGACGTGGCCGGAATCTCTTGCTCTTTATTTACGCTTTCCAACGGTGTATGCGTCTTCCGTCGTCATCTCCCCTCGTCTATTTTCGTCTTCCAGAAAAACCCCAGCAAGTCTCGCCTCGCACGATCAACCTTGAACTCGCTGGAAGCAGGAGCGGCAGCACAGAGCCATCCCACTCTTCAAATCTCGCTGCTGCATCGCCCGGGCAGCTTCCTCGCCGTCGCTGGCGGGATGGAGATGGAGGCGGCGGCAACGGCGGTGGGCTCCGACGAAACCCTAGCCGCCCTCTTCTCCCAGCTCAAGCCCCACACGGTCGCCCTCCTCGACCTCCTCCGCACCCGCACCGGCAGCCCCGCTGCGTCATCCTCCCTCCGCGCCATGGCCGCCATACTCCGCTCCGCCGCTGCCCCGGCCTTGCAGCTCTGTTTCGAGTACACCCATTCCTCCCTCCCTTCATCCTTCCTCGTGTCCGGTCTGTGCTCTAATGTAGGGCTTGTTTGGTGCCTCGTGCCTTTCTAGTTATGCGGCGTTTCCATTGCTCCTGCTCCTGGATGCTTCAGTGCAGTGCAGGAAGGAAGGCAAGCCACCGGGGCAGGGTGCGGGGGAGCTCCACATCACTGACGCTGTTGCCGAAGGTGCGCTCGCCTGCCTCGAGGTGCTCCTCACCAAGTGCTACCTCAGCTCCGTTAATCAGGTGCTTAATTCTGCTACGCTTCTCTCTGATGATTTCTCCACCGTAATCATCTGGGATCCCTGATTAGGCATGCAAGTAACAAGTTAGCTGTAATAACCTATCAATCTGTTAGCATTTTACTCAAGATTTGACTATTGATTTCCGGAGAACCAAGGACCATGTCCTCAATGTTTTTGTGTGTGATAAGCACAACATGTGGATTGAACCTAACCGAAGTAGCAAGGCTAGCAAACGTAGCCCTCAGTTTCAATAAGACGGCGTCCTGGTCAGATGTCCTGTTGATCTAAACAGAACATGTTCCTTTTTTTGGTTGAAACCACCAAGTTATTTTCATCATAACATTTGTATATTTTGTCTGCTTTACTAGATGGTTGCACTGCTGAAGAAATTAACTTCCGGGGCAATGCTTTCACCTTCGGAGGCTTCAGAGGAATTCCGTCGAGGAATCATAAGATGCTTTAGAGCCATGGTTCTGCAGTTACAACCATGCTCGGACCATTCTTGTTCATGCAAGCAAGCAGCTGCATTCTCTACATGTTTGGAAATTGGTTTTGTGGCTCAGCCGAAGGATTCTGCACATCCAGAGGAGTGCTTGCTTGCATTCTTCCGGTCCTCAAATGCCACAGCTGCCGTGGGACATTGGCTTTCACTTCTTCTCCAGGTATAGCATTCACTGCTGAATTTGTGAACGCACGCTTTTGTTTTATGTGTTGCTAAGCCTTTTTTTTCTGTTGATTGATTACCTTTGCAATCTAGTGACTCTTTTATTTGTCTACACATATGCGCTATTATATGTAATCATGTTTTATAGTTGGATTAGAGCTCTAATTTTGGTTTGGTTTCTTATGAAAGTCGTCAGATCTTGAGGCCTCAAGAGGTCACCGTGGCAGTGCAGATGTCAGGAAGGAATCATTGCTTGCACTGCGTGTCCTTATTGCCAAGGTGAGGTTGTGAAAAGTTCTGTACTTGCACTGTGCATGCTCCACATTGGTGATTTGCTAGCTGAGACTACAGAAATGCTTAAGCATTTTATTGATTAGCACTCTATCTTACTAGTAATTTGCTCCAAAAAACCCCTGCCACAAAAACAAGAAGGCCTGTGTAGATGAAGGTGCAAGAACCAAGGCAATGCTATACAATTAGCTGTGGCATTGGCGTAATAATCAGGGTAGTGATCTTTACTCATTCTGAAATAAAAATGAATGATTTGTTGACCAGATGTTTGGTATACCTACTTTTAGAGATGTTATAGCTACCCAATTCCTCTGGTTCCATTTGTAAGAATCAGCCTCACTTTATGTTGGCACATATTGTATCTTTCTAGTTGCATGATTCCTCTTTGCATAAAAGCATGGTTCAATGGTTTTTATTTTTTATGGGTGTGGCTCCTGCTAATATTATTTATTTTCCTTCCCATCATATGCATAATTAAGTATACTCATTTTTCTTGTTTAGGTAGGTTCTGCTGATGCTCTTGCCTTTTTCCTTCCTGGAATTGTCAGCCGTCTTGGAAAGGTTCTCTACACATCTAAGACTATGATTAGTGGTGCTGCTGGGAGTGCTGTGAGCATTGAACAATCTGTTCTTGGATTGACTGAGGCTTTGATGATAGTCCTAAATGACAAGGAAAATTACAACGCACTTAATATGTCTAGTGATGAGATTTCTACTCAGTGTTCTGGTGGCAGTGGTTCAAGTGAACATGTATTGCAGATGCTTCGCCAATTGCCAGCCAATAAGATATCAGAACAAACTGGCAACGAGGAAACTACAGAAGACCTCTCTCATGTTAATAATATCTCTTCTGAGAGAAGAGCACTGCATGTAAAACGGACAAAACAATGGCTTGAGGAAACATCTTGTAATGTTGATAAATTGCTTTCTGCCACATTTACAGACGTATGCTGGTGTTCACCTTTCCCCCTTTGTTATGTTTTAGTTAGGATGCCATTTTATTCTTGGTCATCTTAATATTGTATCATTTTTGCAGCTTTCTATTCATTCATCAGAGAAAGTAAGAAGGTCGGTGGTTAATGGTGTAAGAGGGCTTTTGTCTAGTTGCAGCTATACGTTAAGGAGAAGCAAGATGTTACTTGTGGTAAGCTAGGAAATATTATGCTTCTCTAATCTGTCAAAAAGCACAAAGCTAAATATTGAATCTATTGTTATGTCTAGTTGCTCACATATCCTACAATTGTGTCATCAATTGCAGTTTGTCTTATCTTTTGAAATTCATTCACCATATATTTAGAGCTTTGACTCAGCTAGTATTCTCATCTTTGATTCAAAGCTGTATTTATTTTTAGCCTAACATAGATAATTGCAGGAATGCTTATGTGTTCTGGCATGTGATGATGCAGCATCCGTGTCTGAGGCTGCGCAAGATTCTCTCGATTGTCTTTTCATGGAGGGTCAGGATCTTATAACAGAAAATGAGGTTTCTGATATTTTTACCAGGTTTGTGTTTTTTTATTTTCTAGAAACAGCGGAGCGGACAGTGGGGGCAAGGTTATCAACTTATTTACATGTAAAACAGGCTACTTGAAAAGTTGCCACAAGTGGTGCTTGGGAGTGAGGAAACCAGTGCGCTTTCACATGCTAGGAGACTGTTGGCTCTCACTTTTTATGCAGGCCCTCAGTTTCTGAGAAATCACCTTCATTGTTCTCCTGTAAGTTCTTTACATTCCATAGGTTGGATCAATGACTCTTCGAGTTCTTTACTGCTCTTTCATTGTAAATGGCTCTTTGATTGATTTTGAACTTGATTCCATTGGCAGGTTGCTGCTGCTCGTTTCTTTGATTGCTTGGGTTTATGCATTAGTCATAGTTCACAATTTCCTGGTTCCATGGACAAGCTAATTGTGTCAAAGCCACTGTCTGTTGGATATCTGTATTCAGTTGCTGAGTTAAAGAGCGGTGCCTATCCTAAAGATATAACTCATAATTTTCAGCATGGCCCATCTGCATCCACAACCTCCAAAATATCTATTATACAAGATAAGGGTTTTCCAAATGGAACACCTGGTACAGTTGAATACGAGCTGCCCCACATACCTCCATGGTTTGTTCATGCTACTAGCCAGAAACTTTATATTGCTATAGCTGGGATGGTTAGGCTTGTTGGTCTTTCGACAGTTTCAGGTACTTCTTCAACTACTATAAATGCTTGCCAAACTTATGATTCAGGGGCTAAGCTTGTTCTGTTTCTTGAGTGTTATAGTAATAAATTTTATCACCCTTAAATCTTGCCTTATCATGTCTGGTTTTCTCTGATGATGATAGGGGAAGAATCCAGTGCGTCCTTATCCGTTTTCGTTGATATTCTACTTGATCAGTTCAGGAGGCTGAGCACTGAGCTGCGCACTAGGGTTGTTCATGAAGGTGGTGTACAGATGTGGTACACGAAAAGTGAAGCCGGACAAATGCTCCGTCAGGCAAGCTGTGCTGTTTGCATGCTTAATGAGCTCATGTATGGTCTGTCAGATCAATCCCTCAGTATATGTTTACAAGTATTCAAGAAGAGTTCAGCACAAGTGATAGGGGTACCTGGTCAAAATGATCAGCTAACTGTTTGTGGTCAACAAAGTGGGGTTACTAATAGCAGGAAATTTTGGATGATAAGTGAACAAATAAGCACTAAAGATCACATCATTCATTGCATTGGCAATATTCTGCATGAGTGTATGTCCCCAGAAGTATGGGACCTTCCAACAGAGCAGGACTCTGAGCTACTCCTAACAGAATTGAATATTCCATTGCACTTCTTCCATGATACTGCTGCACTGCACCAAGTAATTATGCATCCTTGCACTTTGTTAATCTGTTTTGTTTAAGTTCTTTTTTGCTTGTTCTGGTTTAAATGATATTTTGTCTGCCCAGTTAAAAGTTTTGGTCTTCTATACCAGGTAATGATTGAAGGAATTGGAGTCTTCGGTGTTGTTCTTGGTCAAGATTTTGCACGCAGTGGGTTTATGCACTCTTCACTTTTTCTTGTGCTTCGAAAGCTTATAAGCTCAAGTGTTCAGATAAGAATTGCGTCAGATGCTGTCTTAAGAGCACTTGCTGCTGCTGGTGGTTATTGTTCGGTAATTGATTGTCTTATCTCATGCAGGAAGTCTTTTTTCGGGTCATTTTTTGATTTTTCATTAATGATTTTTCCTCCTCCCTGTACAGGTTGCTCAATTTGTTGTCGCAAATGCAGATTACGTTATTGACTCTCTTTGCAGACAGCTGCGCCACTTGGACCTCAACCCCCATGTCCCTGATATTCTTGCTTCCATGCTGTGTTATATTGGTGCTTCTCGTGACATTTTACCATTTTTGGAAGAACCGGTATGGTCAGGGTGGTTCTGAATCTCAGAAGCAAAAAAAAACCATCTCTAGTTCTTTGAGTTTTTTTAAATCAAGTAGTGCTTCCCTGTACACTTTGAATAATAAAATTGCATTGTAAAACATCGGTAATTGCTAGGTGGTAAAAACAATTGCCACTTAATATATTTGGAAGTTGGGCACTTTTTTTTGGGAGGACTTTCCTGTTCTTAATAAACACCAAGGGGATATGATGATGAGAAGCATGGGACAAAAGTTACCCTTTTATATATGTGGCATTTTTGCATCTGAAGCAAGTTCCATTTGTGTAATTTTCATTGCAATGCATGTAATTCTTACAGATGCGAGCAGTCTCTTCAGAGCTGGAGGTTCTTGGTAGGCATGATCATCCACATCTAACTGTCCCATTTCTGAAGGTATTATGGTATACAAAGTTTTAACAGCATGTGGTGTCTGTTTTGATTGTTCTACTCAAATGGGGATTTTGAGCTTGTGTGTGTGTTGGCTGGGGTTTATAATTTTTCTTAGTGGTCTTGCCATTTTGACTCCCGCATGAGATTGCTAAATTTGCATACTCCACATTAGTTCTTATTGTTAATGTTAGAATAGTCACTTGTATAGGGACTTATTTGCATTTCTTCTTCCCTTCTGTACATGTATATCCAGCCCACTTGGGCCCATAATGAATTTAGGCTGCATTCTAACATGGTATCAAGCCAGGGGACTCCCCTTTAGGGTTTCCTCCCGCTGACCCATCCATCCAATGCTTCCATCGCCATTCGCTCATCGCCGGCGGTGTTCTTGCCACACCGGTGGTCCTCATCGGCGGTGCCCCTTCCTCTCTTCTCCCTTCCCCACCTCCTTCCTTCTCTGTCCCCGACCTCGTCCCGACCTCTGCTGTCCGGCCTTGTTTGTTTCCTCGTCACCACACGCCCATGCGATCTTACCATCTCTTGCGACTTTGGCAGCGCCCCCGTGTCATCTTGGATCTGCGCCCATGCGGTCGTGCCGACGACTTCGCGGTGGATCTGCGCCCCGTGCCGCCCTACGACCACGCTTCGTCTTGCGTGGCCCCGGTCCCTGCCTCCGGCCGCGCCATCCCGACCGTCGCCGCCGGATTCGTGCCGTCCCGATGCTGGCTCTTCACCACCGGCTCCTTCTCAGGCCGGATCTAACGCCCATGGCCTAAACCCTACCTGAGCTGCCACTCCTTGAGCCAACCATGGCAGATCGTGCCGTCGGTCCGGTTGCGCTTACTCCGGTGCAATTCGATGGTACCAATTTCCGGGAGTGGGCCACGATGCTTCGTGTGTGCCTTAACAGTCACCATCTCTGGGTCACCTTACCGGCATTTCTTTGCCGCTTGCGGTGCCCCCGGCTCCTGTGTCGTCCGAGCCTGCTGCTAATGGTACCCCGGTCCCCGACACTGCTCAGGACCCATACGAGCAGGCTCTGGAGTACACTGTTGCTCTTCAGCGTCGGGAGGACTGGACTACTTCTGAGGCTCGAGCCGTCGCTGCTCTCACAGGCAGCATGCACGTTGACCTCGCCCTTGACATGTGCGACCTGGCGTCTTCCTAGGCGATGTAGGAGTATGTGCGGACTCAGTACTAGCCGAGCAGCCATGCTCTCTACACCTCCCTTCTGCGCTTGGCTTCCTCTCTGTAGCAGCAGGACTCCACCGTCGACGCTTTCTTTCTTCGGTTCAGCGACGTCTATCGTCAGCTCGACGCTTTGGAGCCAACCCGTGACACGTCCTGTTTGACTTGCGTCCGCCTTCGGGACCACCGTGTTGGCGCTCGTGTCTTTGAGTTTCTCACGAGCCGCCTGCGAGTTTGAGCCGCCGTGCTCAGCCTCCCCCCGCCGCGCCTCTCCGTTGCTAGTGGAGGCCCTGACTCAGTCCATCTTGAGAGACTTCGCCGGGCATTCTCTCCTCGCCTCATGATTGTTTTAGTCGCTCTGTATGGCTTCCTCACCCACTCTTCCCATGCCAGGAGGCGGCTTGGTTGCAGGGGGTATTGTGGCCGCTACACCAGCAGGAGCATCGGCAAGAGGCTCTTGCTGCTCACGCAACCTCTCGCAAGAAGAATGGCCACACCATTCAAGCAATCTGCAGCGACGCCTGGCTACGGCACCTCTAGAGGCACTTCTAGTGCTTCTGGCAGTACTGGTGCCACTTGCCTACCTGACTGGGCTCAGGAGTTGACTCGGCGCCTTGAGCGCATGGAGCTTCGCTTAGATGCCAGTCCCCATCGCTTCTGCTTCTGACCCCACCAGCTCCTCCAGCTGCCTCAGGTACTTGGTACCTTGATTTTGGAGCCTCTTTTCACATGATACCTGATCCGACTCACCTTGACTCCTTGCGGCCTCTAGTCACTCCTGTGTCCGTCAAGACGGTTGATGGTACACATCTCACAGTTGCTGGACAGGGCACACTTCACACATCCTCCTTTTGTGTTTCTTCTGTTTCTCATGTGCCTCGTCTTGATATGTAGTTGATTTCTGCCGGCCAGCTCAGTGATCTTGGGTTTAGTATTACTCTTGAGTCTGACTCTTGTTTTAATCAGGCTCGCAGCACAGGGACCCTGGTTGGTACTGGCCGGAGATCTCGTGACTCCCCACGGCTGTGGGAACTTGGCTGGCTTCGTTTCCCTTCTACTTCCGCTTCCACTACCTTCCTCAGCCAATCGTCCACCGCTCCAGATGCCACTACCTTTGCCACCACCTCTTCCGCCAGTTTTGCTCAATGGCATCATAGACTGGGTCACATGTCAAGATCACGTTTGTCTTCGTTGATAGGTCGTGGTGTTCTTGGGAAGGTCTCTCGTGATACCTCCCTCTCTTGTCAAGGCTGTAAGCTTGGTAATCAGCTACAGCTGTCATATCCTAGTAGTGATTCTGTGTCTAGTCGTCCTTTTGATTTAGTTCACTCTGATGTTTGGGGCCCTGCTCCCTTCGTTTCGAAAGGGGGTCATCATTGGTATGTGATCTTTATTGATGATTTCTCTCGTTTCACTTGGATTTATTTTCTTAAGTCTCATGATCAGGTGTTGGCTGCCTATCAGGCCTTTGCGGCCATGATCCGCACTCAGTTCAATTCACCCATTCATGTGTTTCGTGCTGACTCTGCTGGAGAGTATCTTTCTACTGCTCTTTGTTAGGTTCTTGTTGAGCAGGGCACCCTTCCTCAGTACTCTGGCACCAGTTTGAGCGTTTTGCCTCTGTTGTCACTGCTACTGACTTTGTTGCTAGTCAGCATGACCTTGCTCTCTTTGTCCACACCCCTTCTCGTGGTCGGACTCTTCTTCTCTATGTGGATGATATGCTTATCACTGGAGATGATCCTCAGTACATCGCCTTTGTTAAGGCGCGCCCCAATGAGCAGTTCTAGATGTCAGATATAGGCCCTCTTCGGTACTTCCTTGGGACTGAGGTTACTTCCACGCCTGAGGGCTACTACCTCTCTCGGTGCAAGTACATTCGGGATCTTGCTCGTGCTTGCCTCACTGACGAGTGCACCGTTGACACTCCGATGGAGCTTCACCTTCAGCTTCAGGCCACTGACGGTGTTTCTCTTGAGGATCCTACTCGCAACTGCCATCTTGTTGGGAGTCTCGTCTACCTTGGCATCACTCGCCCTGACATCTTCCACGTTGTTCACATCCTTAGCTAGTTCATGGCTTCTCCCACCACCATACACTACAGTCACCACCTCCGTGTTCTTCGCTACCTTCGTGGTACTGTTGACCATCGTCTTTTCTTCTCTAGCTCCAGCTCTTTACAGCTTCAGGCCTACTCAGATGCCACTTGGGCTAACGATCCCTCCGATCGCAAGTCCATCTCTGCCTACTGTGTCTTTCTCGGATCTTCCTGATCTCCTGGAAGACCAAGCGACAGATAGCTGTTTCTCACTCAAGTACTGAGGCTGAGCTCGGGACACTGGCTTCTGTCACGGTTGAGGTGACTTGGCTTCGGTGGCTCCTTGCCGACCTAGGTGTGACCGTTTCTGCTCCTACGACCGTTTTTGCTTGTGATCCGGTGAAGCATGAGCTCACCAAACACATTGGCGTCGATGCTCACTATGTTCACTCTCAGGTGCACACTCAGGTGGTTACTCTTTGTCATATGCCTTCAGCTTTCCAGCTCGCCGACTTCTTCACCAAGGCATAAACTAGAATTCAGCATGATTTACATCTCTCTAAACTCAGTGTTGTTGATCCACCATGAGTTTGCGGGGTGGGGGGGTGTTAGAATGGTCACTTGTATAGGGACTTATTTGCATTTTTTCTTCCCTCCTATACATGTATATCCAGCCCACTTGGGCCCATAATGAATTTAGGCTGCATTCTAACAAAATCCACAAATAGAGTATGGCAAGACACTGTTAGAATGGTAGATGCGATTGGCCTACTATCTACATATGCTTGTGTACTTCGGTGGTGATGATGACCAAATGTGAAACAATTAGTGGAACAAACTGACTCATTAGTGCTATTTTTTCTGTATTAGAATCCAGGTGCTGAAATTGATAGTGGAGCAAAATTTATCATTAGGGTTGTTTTATCTCTTAACTAAGTAGATATTTGTGAATCACAAAAAAAATCATATGAGTTAAGTGCAAATGTTAATTCGTCTCGGATTACTCTGGTGTTATTGATGTGCTCATTGGCATATGCAGAGTTCATCTCTGTATTTTGTATGTTCACTTTACAAACTTTTTTTTCTTTCTTTTTGGCTATCTGCAGGCAGTTTCTGAAATTGCCAAGGCATCTCGACATGAATCTATTAGTTTGCCAGATGAGGCACAGTCATTTTATGTGAAGGTCAGATCCGAAGGTCAAGCAGTCCAAAATGTGATAGAGAATAGAACGGAAACCACTGGAATGTCTGGTAATAGCTTGATAGGATTCAAATTTGTTTGTCAACATCTTCTGCGGATGCTAGTTTGGGTTGCAGTTCATCATAGTAATGAAATAATGGGACTAATATCAAAGCATGCAAACTAAATTTTGTTTTCACTATACCATCGTATGAATTTACTGCTTATATCTTTTAATGAATTTTGTTTGCTAAGTTGCTAACGCTGCATCTAACCAAGAGAGTAGAGTTGATATGGCACCTATGACTTCCTCATTTGGTTTGGCGGTTCTACTTGCATTTATTTTTTGTACCCTTATTTTCCCCCTTGTTTTATGTTTTTCATATTGTATGCTTATGTTGGTCTAAGAAATTAAGAATATAAATGTTTTATGTTTATTTTGCTCATTTGGATATCTGGAACATGGTGGCATTAAACTAACAGCCTGCTAGGCTTTTTTTGTGACTCCAATCATATGCGTGTTATATGGTGCCAATCTCATTTTCTCCTGGCTTCTGTTTCTCTGTGCAATATATATGACTCAATCTTGTGTCTCTACAAAAAAGTGGCTTTTGATCATGCAATTACTTTATTCATGAAGCCCTTATTGTACCCTATGTTTTTGGTTGCATCAGAAAGAATGAATGTTGGTGTTCAACCTGATTTCCTGAGATTGGAATATTGGGAGGACTTACTTTGCAAGCTAGATGAGATGAGAAGATACAGGAGAATAGTTGGATCTCTTGTTGGCTCATGCTTGTTGGCAGCCACCCCACTTCTCTCTTCAACTAAGGAAGCAGCGTGTCTTGTAGCCCTTGACATTTTGGAGGTATTTGTTCTTCTAATTTATATAAGACATGGAAATAAGTTTAGGTTCTGGTACCATTTCATAGGATATTTAACTCGCAAGGTCTATAGAAATCTCTTGTTCTTGGCATGCATTTTACCTATTGTTCCAACTATTTGTTTGGTAATAAGTTTTTGCCATCTTTTGAGACGGTGTTCAGTGTTGGGTTTATTTTATGGTATAATAACTGAGTTATGTGCTGTTCATTCTTTATCTCACAGGATGGAAAAATCCTCAGTCTACATCCAGTGAGGAAATTTTATGATTGGGTTGTACTTTGCATAATGCTGTTATTTGGGATTTGTCTTCCATATTATTAGAACTAGGATTTAAATCTATTAACAGTTTTTGGCTTTTTGCAATCTTACTGCCTTACATTACTCTGGTACATAGTCCTTACTTCTTAGATCGTCATGTCTACTGTCAATTAGTGTTAACTTGAAGAATTTTTTTTACTGCATTTATATTAGTGATGTTATGCTTCATGGACAAAAACAATTGTATGAAGACCTTTTTGTTTCATCCTGGCAATGGGGTTCACTTCTGGTATATCGCATTCGGAATCGCATTAAAATTTTTTTTCCTATCTCCAGAATGCTGTTGTGTCTATTGCCAAGGTTGAGGAGGCTTATAAATGTGAAACTCAAAGCACAGCTGCTATTGAGGAGGCAATCCAGTTTTTCTCATTGGAAGAACTTCTTGATTCTATGGATACCGATGAAGATGTTGATGAGAATAGATTACTCCCAGCTATGAACAAACTATGGCCATATTTGGTTATCTGTCTTAAGAACAAGATTTCGGTGGTATGGTTTCGTACATCTGATTGTTTGCATTGCGCAATTCATTGTTCTGTTAACTTGCTTGCCTCTTCGGGTTTTTTTACGATGAATGCCTTCCTATATATTTAGAGCCCTGAGAATTTGAGTTGCCTGTCTGTATCATACATAACTTTAGCATTTTCATTTTGTCATGTGTGTTGTTAGATCCTAGGGTTTCTTATAATTGCTTGAGAATCCTATGTGATGCACGATCATACTCCAATCGTCATTAATTATTTCCATTAGCCTGCAACAATCATTTATTACTATTGTTTTTTTTAGGTTCGCCCTCATCCAGTATTTCATCTCTTACATGGCACCTACCCGTTTTTGTCTTGATGACCTGTGGCTGTCATAGTGGGTTGATCCATTGCATCCATATCTTTGCTCTATGTGATCAAATTTGTAAGAAATTCGGGAGTAAGACTGACAACTATATTCAGCATTTCCAGAGCATAATATGGTGGCACAGTGCCACCAGATTTATTTCCGGTTTTCAAGGGTCTGTATTGATTTTAAATATAGATGAATGAAATGCATGATATTTAGGTGAATTTGGTCAAATGATGTTGCACCCTTATAAACCCAATTCTCCTGTTTTTTAGATCACCTTTTTGTTTGTTGCTGCCGTTGAAGGTTTGGTTTATTTATAGTTTTGTAGTAATGAAACAAATACTTCCCAGCTGACCAGAATATGTAGATCTGATTCACTTTATGAAATGACTTGCATGGTTGATTTGTGCATGCAGCAGACCTAGTACACATCTTTTGGCTTGGATCTGGAATTTGCTATGAGCCAATAATCCACTTAGATATCAGATGAAATGATGAACCCACCCTTGACAAGATAATGTTATGCCTATATGAGTTGCTAAACTGGTCGAAATTCATTTGCTTATTGCTTTTACTTTGTGTATATGTTTTTTTTTCTTGTTTTCAGCCTTAATGTAGCTTAGATTCCTTCTATATGGTATCTGCTCTCACCAGAATAAGGTTTTTGCAGCCTGTTGTCAGAAAATGCACAGAAGTGTTAAGTAGAACCATTGGGATATCGGGTGGTGATTTTTTTGTACGCCGGTTTCATAAAGATGGACCTGCTATTTGGAGATTGTTGGCCTTGTCTCCATTCCGACGGAAAATTATGGATGAGAAAGCAATTATTTTACCATATAGGAATACCTCACTTACCTCAGAGGAACCAATGGCTGAGATCTCAAGCCAAAAGATTCAGATAGCAGTCTTGGACATGATCACTGAAATATCTTCAAACAAAAGAAGTGCTATTGCATTGGAAAGTGTTTTAAAGAAGATTTGTGGCCTTGTGGTAGGGATTGCTTATAGCAGTTTCATAGGTTTGCGAGAAGCTGCTATAAAGGCTTTGGGGGGACTTGCCCTTATGGATGCTGACCTTGTCTGGCTTCTTCTGGCAGACGTGTATTATTCACTAAACCATAGGGATATGCCTTTACCACCTAACCAAGATCTGGTGGAGCTATATGATCTCTTGCCCCCTCCGATGTGTACAAGAGAGTACCTCTTTGTGCAGTATGGTGGTGAGGGTGTTAGATGTGATGTAGATCCCTCATCTGTACGTGAGGTCTTCAAAAGGATGCAGGATGTGGTCTCAACATGAAATCTGGTAAACCACTTAGCTTTGTCAGTTGGGTTATGAGCTTATGGGTTTGCTAGCTACTGTCAGTTGGAACATCTCTTTTTTTGAGTGCTCTGTTGTGTTTTTCAGGTGTGCTGAATCCGATCTCTGTTGCAGCTCTGGCACCTCGCCGAGGACATTGTCTTACACTGAGGGTTGGTGTCATGAAGCGTCCCCTTGGCACTGACAAAGGGTAAACTCCACCTTTCTCGTCTATCATCCTGTGCAAGTCAATATTTCTCAGATGAGAAAATTTGAAGAACACCTGCATCAAGAGAACCAAATAACAAATGTATTGCATATATATTGTGGAAACTACTTCAGACCCCTATATTATTATTATTTTAAAATGTGTTTAACTTGAATTTTGAGTCATAAATCAATTCTTTAGTGAACTATTTAATCTTTAGTTGGATTGTTTTTCTAGTTTACTACTGCTGATACTCCTTGTGCTATCTGGCTAAACATCAATACATGAATGTTGAGGATATATTCATATAGCCAATTCTGCATTATTTTCCATTTTATGTGAATGGTATGGTTATGGTTAGCCATAACTGAAAAGCATGCACATGTCAAGATTAACCATTCACTTCGAAAGCCTGTTTAGCAAGGTGACGACATGCTTTCTTAATAACTGAGCATTATTGAACTATCGGATATCTTGTGTACTATTAGCTTGACATATTTTCAAGAAACATCTGGTCTAAACATGAACACATACAGACACACAAAAAGAAATGAATACCAGTGTTTAACCATATCAGCATTTCTTTTTTTATATACATGTAGGTATGTTTGCATTTCTTTTACTTGATTGTCATATTAGCCTATATGATTTTTCCTTAAATGCAGGTAGCATGATGAAGAATAAACCAGAGCTACAAGGAAACATCTTAAATTGCGGCCAAGCTGAATTGGATGGAAACAGATGAATAATGTGATATGTTAAGACTTATACACGATGCTATCTGTCAGGAATGCAGAGTCAAGCTTGAACCTATTTCTCAGTAGCACAATAGCTTTTGATGGTAAGGGCATTATCGCCCACAGTTTTGCCATGAAGGAGCAGTACGATTTCGGAAGGCTACCTTATGATTAGAATACATGCAAAAGGAGATGTGGTTTTATATGGGGATGGTTCTCTAATTATGTGGTTTAAGAACCTAAAAGGGTATGTAGAGATGGAAGAGTTCCTTTTCGAAGTGTTCTTTAGGAACGAATAAGTTGTGTCTGAAATACTTCGTAATTTGTTTCAAAACACTAGTGCTGATGTCAAATTTTCAGATTCGCTTGAATTTGAAACGTGACAAGAGTGGGTGGTTTACACAGTTGTGATTTGTGAACCTTTAGCAAGAGATCGCAAAGAAAAATAAGCCATATGAGTTGCGCCTCTTCATATTTTTGTTTCATCAATGCCTTTTTGCATTACTGCCCGCTGTGTCGATCAAGGCAATGAACCATTTCGTGGTGCTCACTCTTGACCTTGGGAGCAATGGTAAAAAAGGGCATAAACCATGCAAAGCCAAACAAAAAAGGGAGGTCTCTTTGGTTAGTAGGAATTTGAAAGGATTCTTTTAGGATTGATATCCGTATGAATTTCCTCCTATATTGCTTGTTTGATGTAGAAATGTGGTGGCAAGTGTCCTATGGGATTCTTTCCTGTGAGCCATTTCCGTAGGTAACTACACGTTACGGCAAACCTCCTGAAAAAATCGTTTGTTTCAATCAAATATTAAAGGAATTACATTCATGCCACTATAAAGTTTTAACCTCATAAAACTGCTTTACATAACCTCATAAAACTGCTACTGTAAAGTCGGATTTCATAGGAAGTTATAAAGTGAGATTTCTTATAGAAATGGCATTATGGACATTTGTGTCCCTTCCTCTGCATCAAATTTACTTCAAATTTGTCATCTCCTTCCTCCTCCGATCCTTCTCCTTCCACTCATTTCTGCCAAGCTCCAGCGAGCCTTCCCTTTGTAGTTACGCTCTTGCTTCCTGGCCGACTGCCCGAGGTAGTTGCACCGTCCTGTCTTTCTGCTCCAGTGGGTGTTGCTGCCCATATACACTAATGAGTTGCCCGTCATGTCGTCGCTGTCGTAGTGCTCGCACCCGGCAACCTCCTGGAGAAGAGCACCTACCCCCTCCCTCCCGATGTGACCTCCCCAACCAGCACACCGTTGTAAGCTCTAGGTGCCTTGGGGTGAGCTATGCGGTGTATGCTAACGTTGATGACATGTACAATAAAGTATGGGACGATCATGGCATTCTTGTAACCCCGAAAAATTAAAGATGGCAGCATCTAGTGTGAATGATAAGGATCTTATTTAGGCGGCGGTTCGGGTGTCGAGTTGAACCATCACTAGTATAGGTTTTATTTTCGATTGCCGTATCTTTTAGAAGGGGTGCGGAGAGTGCAGATCCATTCAGGTCATGTTTGGACCATGAGGCACATTCGTAGGTTTTGTCATACCTGAGTGCTTTGGAAGCAGGTGTGCAAGGTGGCGGTAGGCAATCCGGCTTGAACCGGCCTAGGCCGGCTCATGCCTTGGTGCAGGTGGCCCTGGTGTGGACCAAGGCCAGCTGAGGTGGCCCTAGTTGCAGTAGCTGCCTAGACCAGCCAAGGCCGGCTCATACCTTGTCGCAGGTGGTCCTAGCGCGACATAGGCAGGATGGTCCAGGCCGGCCATGGCGGCCCAAGTTACAGCAGCCACCAGGCTAGCCAAAACCTTAGGCGGCCCAGGCTAGCCTGCATGGGGCAGTTCAGGCTAACCAGACTGGCCTAGTCTGTAGCAAAGGTTAGACCGACCCAACAACAACTAGTGGACCTCAGTGGGCTGGCCTAGGCTGGTCAGAACGGCCTAGATCAGTATACACGTGTTTTCCCCCTTCGAATAGCTAACGACTAGTTTTTGAACTTGGTGTACTTAAACCTATTGTTCAGGTGTTTGGGTGTAAAAGGGAGACTCATTTCCATCATTGAGTCCATAAACCTTTGAGAGCTCTAGACCACTTGGGTTTTAACCTCTTAAAAGTTCTTGAGTGGTAGTGAGTCCTAGAGTGTGCTTCATGGTGCGAGCTTAATTGGTGGTGATTAACTCATCACCAAGCTTATTACCTTTTAGGACGGTTTTTGGTCGTGGTGCTTGGTGAGCTTTCAAAGAAGAGCTTGTGGAAGTCATCAAGTGGTGTATAAGGTATTGGAGTCTATTGGAGTCCACCTTGCCGGAGTGGTGAAGGATTATCCTAAGTTGATGGCTTGACCTTGTTCATCGGGCAAGAATTAGAGCAATACTTCTCTTCGTAAAGAGCGCTCTAATAAGAAGTAGGAGAAGGCGATATCCTTTCCCCGAACCTCCAATTAAAAATCTAGTGCCCCTTCTCTTTACTTTCCACATTTATGTTTTCGTTTGCGTATTTACATTCATTGTAATCTTGTGTTGATTTGCTGTTTTTGCTTCCTCTAAATACATTCCTTGTGATCTTGTGTTGATTAGTTTGTTTTTGCTTCCTCTAGCTGTCGGGACCCGCAAAACGGAGTCGAGTCCCTTCTGTGCTTTATCTATACTAGTCCCTGGATCAAGTAGCTAGTACACACAGATTCCAGATCTTTGGACCATTGCCATTACAATTCGAACAAATATTACATCAGAGTGCGTTACAAGGCGCTAAATCAGAGTACAAAATTCAGGCACGCAGGCCTTACAATGAAGTCTAACATGCAATGAAGTCTTAATGATCTTCCATAACTCCAAATGGAAGAGGCAAAATACAACAATCCCACAAAGTAGTAGTAGTAGCGTCCTAGGCGTCGAGAGGAATCTTCATCTTGAACTCCAACAAGAAAACCTTCATCTTGGTACATCTCCTCCTGGGATACCATTGCGATAACACGCTTTCGTTGGAATGAGCGACCCAAGATAAAGGAGAGGGTGAGTATACTTTATACTCAACAAGTAAGGCCGACTAAATGCAACTAAGGCTAACAAAGGAAGGGTAAGGGTTTATTTTGCATAAAGCCGCTTTACAATTTTTCCTAAGATTTTGCAAAATGATTTGAAATGTGTTTGAGGAAAACAAATATTTGAATCATTTTCTTTGAAACTCCGCCTTAACCGGTTTTGCCCAATCTCGCTACTCACGGCACCCACCGTAAACACCCTCATCGCTCATAGCACCCACTATGAGGAGAAAAATCAAAACACACGACACCGATCGTGGTTTTCCTTTAAAACACCATTTAGAAAACAAAAGATAAGAAGTACCAATGAGTCAGCTCCCCGTCGTCCGTCCTTGACCGTGGACACGGTTATCATGATAGTTTTACACTCTGCAGAGGTTGCACGCTTTCCTCACGAGAGGTGACCTCTTCCTAGGAATCACCCAAAGGAAAAGAAAACCACCAACATTCCCCTAGCCTGGCACTCCCTCTAAGGATTTCACCGCAGCGCTAGTTACTCTAGTTGGCTGAAGCCCCCTCTTGAGCCTGCAGAACAACACCAATTGACTACTCCACCTACTGGAATGCCAAAACTAGAGGTCCGAAGGGTACTCAACCAGGGCTTGCCCACACAAGCACTCAATGGACGCACTGTTGTACTTAGCTCGTCTACCTCAAGGAATCGGTCCTTAGGGATCGTGGTGGGTCCCGTGATCGACCGAATCTCGTGCACGCAGCACCATCCTAGCAACCATCCACCCCAATCGGGTTTTGCAAAACATTTTTCCGATAGCACCCACTATCAACTAGCCCAAATACAACCAAATGACAACACCAATTGTCCTTTTAAAAGATCACAAAGTAAAATGGTGATTAATGTTAACAAGCAATTAATCAGGTGGTTTACTATGAGCATTACTAAGCAGATGCAAAACCTAATCAAGGATATGGCAATAATTAATCAAAATTAATAATCCTAAGGTAGCAAGGGTATTTTATTAAGAATTAATTATCAATGGAATTTAGCTAGGCAACATAGTTATTTAGTATTTTATGTTAAACATACATGCTACTGTTCAAATCCTACAAAACTTGTCTGAAAACATGGGTTCAGATATTTCAGCACTTGCCTTGATCGACATAGTGGGGAGGATCCTCAGCTGCGTCGGAAACGAACTCGGTACTCGGATCTAACGTAATAAAAATAAATAAACAATAAATACAATGCAAAAGAATTAATCAGAAAATAGAATGTATGCCAATGCACATGAAACTATATAAAACAGTAGACAATAATTTTACAAACATTTTAAAGTTTATTTCATAATTTTTGGAATTATAGAATTAAAGATATGAATTTATTGAGATTTTGTTTTCATTAAAACAAAAAGAAAGGAGAGCTCCTCGGATTGGGCCAAGGAGCAGCCCATGGCGGCTCGGCTTTGGGCGAAGCAAAACCAGCCAGCGTGTGTGTGGCCCAATGAGCGCCGGCTCACGCTGACGCGACAGAAGCAGCGGCCAGAGCCAGCTGGGCAGCACGCTGTGGCCATGCCTGCGGCTTGGCAGCAGGCTGGCCATGAAACAGTGGCCTAACTACGGAGGAGGAGCGGCGAGGCCAGTGTGCGCGCTGGCTGTCAGGAAGGCGCGAGAGATGGGGCGGCTTCGGTCCAGACGGCCCGATGGGATGGGTAATAACAGGTGGGGCCCTTTGTCGGTGACCAGAGAGCAGGCACCTGCAAGACCGGCGGCTCGGGTTCTGGGCGGCGGCGTTGGTAACGCAGCGGCGCCCGGCCGGGTGAGAAGGTAGGGGCGGGCGGCGGTCTGGTGGTGGCGGCGGCTCACGGCTAAGGCGGCGACGAGGCAAGCAATGCAGCAAGCGGCTGTGGTGAAGGCGGCCAAATGGCGGAAGGGAGGTGGGCGGCGCATGGCGGGAAGGAGGCGACAATGAGGGTGCCGTAGGGAGGTCTCCTGGAAGGGGGGCGGAGCGGCATGGCGGCGTGGCTTGGCCATGAGAGGAGGCCTTGCATGGCGGGCGGCGGCGGTGCTCCGCCAATTTGGCCGGGGCTAGGGTTTGGGAGACTTAGGAGGTGCTCCAGAGGGGAAAAGGAGGGGGAATTACCGGCGATGGCAGCTAATTTGCAGAGGAGGCAATGACGACGGTGAACAATGAGGAAGAAAGCGACTCCGGCGGCCGATTAACGCTTCTCTGGCAGCGATCCTTCAAGGGCAAGACCAGAAACACGTTAGGGGGACTTAGGGATGGTAGGGGAGGCGAGGAGCTTGAGTCTCACTGCTTGGAACCGAAGGTTTCGACGAACGAGCCTGCCAGATTCCGGCGACGATTCGGCGATCAAATTCGTCGCGCTTCGGTCTCGATTCTTGGCGCTTTGTTGGGTTGGATTCGCGATGAAGATATCCAGACGTCCTCGGACGGTTTTGCGAATTCGCATCAAGGCAAGATCTTGAGGCGAGGAAGAGTGGAGACGGCCAAGAATCGGGAGGCCGACTTTCGGCGCTAGATTGCCGGAGCTACGGAACTCGGATCGGCGAGTTCCTGGGCAAAATAGAACCGTGAGGATGAAATCTAGAACGTCCTCGGAGGGTTTAGGTAATGGAGTGTAACATCCCTATTTTTCAAAAATTTTGAAAATGCATCATCATGGCATCATCACATGTGAAATTCAAAACAAAAAAAATTAATTAAAATCATTTTTGAAAAATGTGCATGTTACTATAAATATATTTTCCTCTACAAACCTATTTAAGGATTTAACTTATAAATATGTATATATAAATATATCTCATTTGAAAATATCTAAAATACTACAAATCTATTTTTACAAGTTTAGGAATTAACCATTTCATATTAAATTTGAAGATAGCCAATTAATTGAACTACAAATTAAATAAAAACTTAATAAGCAAATTTAAAACTAATTAGATTTAGTGAAAATGTATTTTAGCCCTAAACACTAAATTCCTCTTATCTCTATGACAAGTGGACCCTACTTGTCATTCCTCCCCAATGGAAAATCCCATTTTGCCCTTTTCCCCAAATGGAAATATCCTATTTTGGGCCCTTCCTAAACTACCCTTCCCTAATCCTACCTAAACCCCCACTCACTCTCTCTCATCCTCTCTCTCGAGACAAACCGAGACACTCTCTCTCGGTTTCTTCTCCTCACACTCCCCATCTGTCTCCTCGATCTCGTCGGTGAGACCTCCCACCGATCCTTCCATCACCTCCTTCCTCTCACTCACTCGCTCCATTTCTCCAGTCGCCCACCGCCGTCCGCCGAGCAAGCGTGCGCCGCGCGCCGGCTTGGACCGTCCCATGACGCCGCCGACGCCCTCACCGGGTAATCCTCCCTCTTTTGCCCTCTCCTCCCTAGCTCAGTGGAGTTCGCCCCATCACGGCTGCCCTCCTCATGAGATGGCCAACGACAGCTCCATGTCCCGCCTGACCACGGCCACGCCTGAGCCTCCTCGGCCACGCCCGTCCCTCACCGACGCCACCCGAGCATCCTCACCTCACTTCCTCATGAGCCAGTAGCCTACCTCTACTCATCACCGCCGGCCTCATGGCCATCTTGCCTGTGAACATGGCAAGCCGAGCATGACCTCCTCGCCACGGCCTCCTTCCTCGCCGCCGACCCCACCTCCGGCTTCCCTTTCTCCTCTCTCTTCCTCCTCGCTCCGTCAGGCGTGCCATCCGCCACCTGAATCGCGCCCTTGCCGCCTCCCGCTTCTCCATGACGCTCCATGGCCAAAACAGGTGAGCCGCCGTCACCGGCCAGTGGCCGATGGACCAACCACGCTGTCGACCACATGTGTGAAGCCAAGACATGCATGTCAGCCGATCCATACCAAGACCGGCCATTGAGCCTCCATGCCACACACATGTGTACAAGACAAGACCACCAGCAGCACTACACAGCGCATGGAGCATGTGAGCCGACCAGCCTCTGGCGTCATGACATACATTGTATGTACGTGCTGCCGCCACGATATCCCACCCGGTTTTTCCCCTTCTCCAATTTAAAATCAAATAGAAAATTGTAAAAACCCTATCTTTAAAAATATAAATTCAAAAATTATGCAATAAAGTTCTAAAAGCTCACAGAAATGTGACCTTTAATTTAAAAATATTACTAAAATAATTTGATGCATATTAACACATGATTTAGATTTAGTTTTAGTTTTATAAAGGTAAATACATAAATTAATTAACCTTAAATGATTTTGATAAATAAAAATAAGTTGGCAATTTCTGAAATGGTGGAGTATGATAACATAAACATTTATTTTAAGGAATTAGTTTATTTTCTTCATTTCTCAATTAAAAAGAAATATGTTGTTACATATGTACTTTAATTAAGTTCCATATATAAGAGTTTCCAAAATTTATAAAGGAAGTCAAGTAAAATTTATACAACTTTCAGATTAAAGTATCTTCATCATATTTATGCATAATCCATTCACATGCATACATTTCATATTTAATTTTTGGTATTATGTTTATTTTGGTTGTTTTATTTGTTAGGCCCTAACGACGATAGTTTCGTGATCAATCCCCCGGAGGATCACCAGGAATTTGCTGAGCAAGGCAAGTGCTGAAACTTGTGTCCTATGGTTTCGAAACTAAATTTCTTAGGAAGTTTACAAAATGCATGTTATATTCAAAAGTAAAAATGCTAATCACTTAGCTGCTTAGTTAACACCCAATCAATAATTATTCTGGTAAAATACTCCTTGCTACCTTAGGTTATTAAAATTGCTAATATTAAAACTTCACCCTTGAATTAGGTTTTGCAATAATGCTTAGAAATGCTCAGTGCTAAGTCGTTGTTCATTCTTGATATCTGCAATTATCAAATGCTTGTTTAAATGATTGATTTAAAAAGACAGTGGGTGCTGTCATGGGTGTAGTTAAGATAGTAGGTGCTATCGGGTGAAAATGTTTTGCAAAACCTGATCGGGGTGGATGGTTGTAAGGTGGGTGCAGTAAGCACGAGATGCGGGCCCAGTGTGGGAACCACCCTGGTCCCTAAGGACCGATTCCTTGAGGTAGACGAGCTAAGTACAACAGTGCGGCCATGAGTGCCTGTATGGGCGGGCCCTGGTTGAGTACCCTTCGGACTCCTAGTCAGGCATTCCAGGTGGAATAGGGAGTGGGCATATGGATACGTCCATAGAGTCGAACCTTCCTGTGTGGTTGGGAGTGGGTATCCAGGTGTGTCCATAAAGGGAACCTATCGGCACAAGAGGGGCATTGGTGTGGAAACCTTAGTGGGAATGCCGGACTAAGGGAAGGTTGTGGTGAAAGACCTTGTGGTGATCATTTTTCTTTGGGTGATTCCTAGGAGAACTCACCTCTCATGGGTAAAGCGTGCGATCTCTGCAGAGTATAAAACTATCATGATAGCCGTGTCCACGGTCAAGGACGGACGACGGGGAGCTGCCCCATGGTACTTCTTATCTATTTGTTTTCAAAATGGTGTTTCAAAGGAAAACCACGATTGCGGTCGTGTGTTTTGTTTTTCTCCTCACGATGGGTCTTTGTGGCGATGAGGGTGTTTGCACGGTGGGTGCCGTGAGTAGCCAGGTTGGGCAAAAACCGGTGGGTGCCGGAACTTCAAAGAAATTGATTCAAACGTTTGTTTTTCTCAACACGTTTTAAATCATTTTATAAAACCTTAGGTAAAATTTTGTAAAACTGGCTTTATGCAAAAAGAACTCCTAACTCTCCTTTGTCAAGCCTTAGATGCATGGTAGTCAGCCTTACTTGTTGAGTATAAAGTATACTCACCTTCGCTTTTATCTTGAGTCGCTCATTCCAACGAAAGCAGATGTGAACAAAGAAGGAACCTCAAGAGAGATGTACCACGACGAAGGATTCGCCGCCGGGATTCAAGACGAAGAGTACCTCGACGCCTAGGATTGCGTTCCTCCAGCTCTGCCTGTGGGGATTTGCCTCGGCTTTCTTCTTTTGGAGTTTTCAGTTGTAATATAAGAACTTCCGCTTTTGTAAGGCCTTCGTGCCAAACTATGTAACCACGCCATAAGGCGCACTCTGATGTAAAGTTTATGTAAATTAATCGTCATGGTTGTGATGCAAATTCTGTAGTCTGTATGTGCTAGCTACTGATCCAGGGACTAACACAGGTAAAGCACAGGTGGGACCTCACCTCCGCCAGGTGGGGGTCCCGACATGGAGTGTTACCCAGGTTGCAGCAGAAGGAAAACGAAAAGGGGGAGGGTTAGCTCGCGAGGAGACGGCGGCTGGGATTTATATAGGGTTTTAGAGGGGATTTAGGGAAAGAGGGAGGATGATTTGGGTAGGGATTGATCCCCTAAGATCACGGGAACCGATTTTGCTAGTTTTGGGGAGGATTTGTAGGGGAAATTCTAGGATGGGAGGTAGGAGAGGTTTCCTCTGTGTTTGGAACAGAGAAGATCCTGAAAGAAACGATCAGGGAGAAAGAAAAGGGAAGGAGGGAGAGAGAGAAAAAAGAAAAGGGAAAAGAAAAGGAAAGAAAAAGAAAATTAGGTGGGGTCCATTTGCAAGAGAGGAATAGAATAGATAAATTAAATAAAACTATTATTTATCTAGGCTTCAAATTATAGATAAATAACTACTTTAGAAATTAAAACGCAAAATAATATTTAATAAATGGAAAATTAGCAAAATTGATATTAACACTTTTATTTTGCACAAATAAACCTTTTTGCAAAACTTTAAATAAATATTATACTTGCAATTAGAGTTTAGAAAATTTTATTTTACAAAGCTTTTTAATAAGGAACATACTCATTTTCAAATATTTTATATTTTCAAAATTTTCGTGCCATGCAATGAATATGATTTTGGTTTTTGAAAATGAGGATGTTATACTAGCCTTGTTTAGTTGCTCTAAAGTAGAAAGTCTTGTTAAATTCAAGAAAAACAAAAAAACCTTATGGAATAGCCGATTCACCCCTTCCTTGGCCTATCATCCCTTCAACTCTTCCTCCCTATCTATTGGGAGGTGGGGCGACCCAGAGACGGCTTGGTAGGCGGCAAATAGCTCAGGTGGTGGTGTGGCCTAAAGGCGGCAAGCTTGGGCTCGGGCTCGGGCTCGGGCAGCAGTGCATCTATATGTGTTAAGCTTGGGCTCAGGCAGCGGCTTGACTTAGAGGCAGCAAGCTCGGGCTTAGGTGGTGGTGAGTTCGAGCAGCTACGTGTCTTAGAGATGGGAGCTAGAGTTCGGGTTGGAGAAAGGGAGAGAGAAGAGGGAGGTGGAATATGTGGCTGGGAGGGAGGAGGCCAAGAAGGGAGGAGGTGGCTTCGGATCAGTCACCGCTCGACATGCAGCCTAGCAAATAGAAGATGATGGTTATTTAGTCCAAAATGATTGGAAAGGCTTCGTAATAGTATTTCTATAAGAAATCCTACTTTATAATGCCAACTTCATAGCATTTCTATGAAGTTGTAGACTGACTTTATATAGCATTTGTGGGAAGTTAAAACTCTGCAATGAATGACATGAACCTAATTTACCCAATATTAAATCATTCCTTAGGGTTAAAGAAGCTAGGGCATGACAATTTGCAATCCTAAGTTTTTCTTATTCCCGTGTTTCTAAAATCCTACGAATGTCAGCATGGCTGAGACTTGGGAAACCATCTGAGCAATACATATATTCATGTCAAGAAGCTCGTATGATAAACAGAGGGGAAGAAATAACAGTAGCTTTCCTGCAGTGAGTAGTGTTCCTATTACAGATTTACAATTGATCTAACAAGGGGCTCCCCTCTTTGGCAAGAATGAAGAGGCCTCCATCACCTCTGGAGATCCTGATGTCTTTGTCCAGGTAGGTCGTCAAGAGCCAGGACCGGGCCCTGTTGTTGCCAGGGATCGGTACCTTCAGGGGTGGCTGCCCGGAGATGGACCCTGCAATGCTAGCAAAGGCCTGTTGCAAAGGGTTCAGCACCTGCTGGACAGGTCCCAGGCTGATCTTTTGCCCAAATATATCAATCTGCGCAGGTAGATTTATGGATGACGATATCTCTGGAGGCTGGAAGCTCCCCTCTTTGAATTGGACCTTCATTAAACGATCATGAACACGTCAATTTGACCAATGTACACTAGACATTTACCATAAGACAGCTAAAATGGTAAATGGAACCCGCAACTGATGAAACGTCATAAGAAATCTTGATAGTCATGTGGCAGTGGTGTACACCTCAAGCATCTGGGGCACAAAGACTGGTATTTATAATCATTTGCCTCACTAAACCACTAGCGATTGTGCCAATTAGAAAACCTTGACGGGCTCAATATAAAAAGAATTTTTTACACGACTTTATAATCCTCCTCCATGACATCATGGCGTATGCCTTAACCAACCAATGGCTTGAAGCCAACGATGAAAATAGAAGAAAAATAAGTATATAAGTTGATATGTAGGCATGTAAGCACCATAGCTATGTCTGCTTACTGATATATGGTGTGGTGTGTTCTAGTCTCCTAGATTATACAACTTTAGAGCCTGTACTTGACAAAAGTAGCAAAGTATCAATTAAGAAACACATATGGTATCATCGCATCACAGTAAAGAGACGATGAAAAATTACTGTAATATATTGTACAGTTATTTAATTTATGTCTATTTATTCAGCAACAGTAGGTAGGCGTTGAAAAAATATAATAATTCAGCATGGCACGTTCATAAACAAGCAAATCAATTGTTGCAGATAGCTGAATAATGGATTCCCTAATGCAAAGAAGCAGTTGCACTGATACCAAAAAAGAATAACATTTATCACAAGGAAGGTTGTACCTCTATTCTTGAAGAACTCTGAGCCTCAAAAGAAGCAGTTGCGCTGAATGAAAATGAAGCAAATGGAGTGGAGATAGTTGAGGCATTGACTATGGTCTTGCCTTTCGTGTCAATTTCTTGGGATATCTTCTGAACTTTGGAGAATGGTGTTGCCCCAGCAAGTAGAACAGGCAAAAGTTCAGAATATGCTGTATATCTGCAAGTCAATTAGAACACACAATTAGCATAATATTTTACCTATAAAGAAGTTGATGACAAAGAAGCCTAAGTTCTTAGGAGTAACAAGTTAGCAACAAACATCAACATGGTTTCAAATAAATAAAGAAACAATGGATTCAGAACCCAGAAGCAAAACATGAAGCACTGAAGAACAAAACATGAAGGAACTCATAAATGTATAGAAGACAGGATCATTTAAGAAACCAGGATTAATTAGCTTTATTGAACAAGATGGTTCTCAGAATATTTCATTTAATAGAACACAACAAAGCAATAGGTAGCCCGTTACCCGTACAAACAGCAGGAAGCTTAACCCGCATGCCCTCTCTTATGTATAAAATCCAGATCCAGATTTACAAGCTCTTGAAGTTCTTGTGAAGCTTCTGCTATCTTTTGTGCAGCCTATATGCTTAGGTGCCATGCCATGTCATATCCTTCTCTCTTAGGATTTATATAAAGAAATGCTACAGGTAAAATAGATTTTTCTTGTTTTGACATGAATATATACATAGAATATTATGGGCTTGCCCATCTCACAAACAGTACCACGGTACTGTAGCAGCGTGAACAGTACCCGTGGTAACACATGGGCCCATGTCGTTATCTAAGTCATTATCTTTTGATTATTATCTTTCCAATTTGTTATCTATCTTTAGAGGATTTAACTAAATCAGATCTAAATCTTTTCTTAGTGTACAAGTCGGTCATTCCTATTAAAGGGACCTCATGTATCCTCTATTAATCATCCAAGCAATGAGTAAACCAAGTTTCTAGTAAGGCACTGCCATCGATAACTAGCCGGTGGCTCCATACAGCCAAGGCGTTAGCTTCGACAACAGCTCGTTTCGCCCGCGTTAAGGGCCGTATCCTTCCTCGTTACGTGCTGTGATCAGGCACGTAACAATTGGTATCAGAGCCGACAATCCTTCGGCCATGGTGTCCATCAAAGATCACATCTCCAACCTTGTGGCCTCTTTCACCGAAGATCGGGCGCATTGCCTCATGAAGATGAAGCGGTGCGAGCTTTCGTCCGTGTTCATCCACTTCGGGCACACATGGGGACAGTGGAAGGCGGCCAAGCGCGGTGACCTATGGCCAAGACAACGACCTCCTCGATTTGCGTGCATGAGATCAAATGGGTTCCCCGAACTTCAACCTTGAGGACAAGGTTGATTTGGAGGGGGAAGCAGGATTTTAAAACCCGAAACCGCTAACCTAGCGGGCCGGTTTTTCGAAAAAAACCGGTAAAAATCGCTAGAAACCGCCGAAAACCGCTCAAATTCAAATTCAAATTCAAACGGGCAGACGGGCACCGGGCGAGCCACCGGTTTTCCGGCGGTTTTTGCCAAAAACCGTTGGTTTTAGCGGTTTCCCAACGGTTTTTGGCAAAAAACCGCTACAAAAGACAGGAAAAACGTGGAAAATGGAAAAAAAGAAAAGAGGTCTAAAACAATTTAAAAAAATTGGGAAAAATTATAGATGGGTGAGATATATGTGTTTGTAATTTGTTTAATTATGGAAAAAATTTGGAAGACTTTTGATAAATATATGACATGTTGAACATATGAATATGAAGTTAATAATTTGAATAAGGTAGTTTCAACAAAAATATCAATATGAAGTCAATTTGAACATATCAATATGAAGTAAATAATATGAAGTCAATAATGTGATATGCATGGTAGTTTCCAACAAAAACATATATTCGAACTAGGAAAAAAACGGTTTTTTACTTTTGCACAACTTTCTTCGCATAAAATACCATGATAATAATCTCAATTTAAAATTTTGCTTTGTATAGAAAGTTTTTTATAAGATTTTTTTGAATTTTTTTAAATGTTAAATTCAAATTTCAAATTTCAAAACCGGCCGGGTAAAAACCAGCGGTTTCTCAAACCGCCCCCTAGCGGTTTGACGAGAAACCGCCGGTTTTTACCGGTTTTTGGAACCCTGGGGGGAAGTAATGTTATGGGCTGGCCCATCTCACAAACAGTACCGCAGGTACTGTAGTGACGTGAACAGTACCCGTGATACTGTAGCACATGGCCGCATGTCGTTTTCTGAGTCATTATCTTTTCAATTTGTTATCTATCTTTATGGGATTTGATTAGATCAGATCTAAGTCTTTTCTTAGTGTACAAATCGGTCATCCCTATAAAAAGGACCTCATGTATCCTCTATTAATCATCTAAGCAATGAGTAAACCAAGTTTCTAGTAAGACGCTGCCATCGATAACTGGCCGATGGCTCCGTACAACCAAGGTGTTAGCTTTGACAACAGCTCGTCTTGCTTGCGTTAAGGACCGTATCCTTCCTCGTTACGTGCTGGGATCAGGCATGTAACATAGAACATATAAGGTATCCGTATGTGCAGGTGCATTCCAGATTTGTACCTCACCCTTCATCATGACAGGTCTCATTTCATTCCACCACGCTCCTTGGACTACATGTCTAGCTAGTTAACACTTGCCCGTTACAGCATAGATTGTAAACTGACTGAGCTAACTTATTGCAATGACTTAAGTGGACTAGTGTTGAGGATTCTAAGACGAAGAGAGTTAATTTGTTTTGCTTGGGCAGAGTAAGAGCAGTGGATGGAGCATTTCCTCAGCGTGAACAATTGACTGCTCAGAGAGGAGTACAAGTTAAGTCACCTTAATTTGGCCGGCAAGACGAGCGAGCAATGGAAGTAATGAATCGCGAGCGCTATCTAGCGCAAACAAAATTTATAGTGGAATGCTACGTGAAGTGCCAAGATGTACTAGGGAAATACTGGTAGGGATGCATAGAGAGTGTGAGTAAAAGGTGGAAGACTAACACGAGGATCCAGTTGCCATCGAGGAGGTCGGGCGCCTGGACGGGCGCGGGGGTGGGGTTGGCCGCCTCCAGCTGGGTGACGAGCTCGACGACCTCCCCCCTCACCTCCGCGGACGCCCGGAGGCCCAGCTCAGAGCCGTAGACCGTGTCTACCAGGCACCGCTTCAGCTCCTCCCGCGTCTCCTCCTCGTCGTTGTCCGGCGGCGGCGGGGCAGGGTCCCCTCCCCACTCGTCGTCGTTGATAGGAGGGTCGGCGCGGGAGGGCGCCTCCGGTTCGGGCTCCCCCGGCTCGCCCCACTCGTCGGCGACAACGGGGCGCGAGTTCCCGGAGGAGGAGGCAGAGGGCGCGTCGCGGCCCCACTCGTCGTCGTCGATGGGGGGGTCGGGCTGGGAGGGGGGCTCGGGCACGGGCAAGGGCTGCGGCCTGTCGCCCCACTCGTCGGGGATGGCGCCCTCGAAGCGGCTGGCCGAGGAGAGGCGGAGGGGGAGGCGGGGCCTGAGGGCGTGGTGGCGGCGGGAGGCGGTGGTGTTGGGGGAGAGGAGGAGGAGGGACGCGTGGGTGGCGGTGGCGGCGGCGGCGAACACGGGAGCCATGCCCATCATTCAGTGCGTGCGGGGAGGAAGACGAGAGTCACGTACTAGAGAGAGTGGGATATTTTTTTTTTCTTTTTACGGGACGCAATTGATGGGCCGGATTGTGCTGCCATACGAGAGGAGCTGAGTTGGGCTGCCATAGGAGGTGTGGAATTTTTTATTTATTTTAATTCTAAATTTTTAAAATATATGCCTGGCATGTTCTTTTTCATTTTTGGGCGTCCGTGGGCCCGGGCGATCGCCCCTGCCATGCTCGATTTGTTGGTTGCCGTTCCGCGCAGACGGACGTCATCCAACGTCATTGGGCTTCAGCCGTTGGTTGCGCTTCGGTCGCCCGACCCATGGGCGTTCGCTCTTGCCACGGGCGACCAGGCGACCCAGACAGAGGCTTGCCATATATATATATAGAGAGAGAGAGTGGGGCTCCCATCAGCTGCAGCTGACAGGAGCCCGGTGCTTTGCGGTGACCATCGTCGGATGAGCGAAGCAGAGCCGTCCGATCCCACCAGCCACCATCGCCTCTCTCTCTCTCTCACGCTTCTTTCTTTCAGCCATGACCCCTGGCTCCCGCCTCTCTCTCTCTCACGCCTCACTGCTTCTTTCGGTACGCCGCTTCAGCCGCTCGATCGCTCCGCTTCCGCTCCAGACCTTCATTCGCCGCCTTCATTTCATTCATCCGCCTCTTCAGATCATCCTTGCCGCCCCTCTCCAGATCTGCCGCCGCCGCCTCTCTCAGATCCGCTTCTGGCGACATGAGCCTCTGAACGGCATGCGATTCGAGACATGAGTGCATGGCAAGCATCTGCAGCACAGCGGCAGCAGCAACAGCAGCAGATGACGATGTGGCATGGCATGGGCGGCAGCACTGGTGAGAAGCGGCGGCAGCAGACATGAAGTGAAAGGGGCAAGCATGGGATTCAGAGAGGCAATGCAAGGCAGATGAGTAGGCGGCGGCAGCAAGAAGCCTGGGAGGCATGGCGGCGGATGAGTGAAGCGGCGGCGGCAGATCTCGAGAGAGCGGCGGCGGCAGCGGCGGATGAGCGGGTCGGCGGAGGATCTGGAGAGGCGGCGGCGATGGATGAGTAGGGCGGCGGATGGTCTGAGCGGCGGGCGGGAGCGACTGAGCGGTGTCTGGTACTGAGCGAGCGAGCGAGAGAGAGAGAGCGGGTTTGAGTGGGTCTACTGAAAGAGCTGCAAGAGAGAGAGAGAGAGAGGCGAAGCGGGTCATGAGTGGGATCGGACGGCTCTGCCGCTCATCCGACAGTGGTCGCCAAGAAGCATCGGCCTCTGTCACCGCAATGATGGGAGCCCAATTCTATATATATATATATATTATCATTATATATATTATAACATATATATATAATATAATATATAATATGTTATATATAATAGTTAATGCACATATAGAACATATGTATATAATATATATTATATATAGGGTGTACCGAATTTGCGTGATCCAAAATTAGGGTTTACGAAGGGAAGAGAATTTTGTTATTTTGTATGAAAGGAGCCGACACTTTTAATTTTCATCATTTCTATTATTAGATTTAAAAAGAAAAAATGTTACTCTTGTCACAAAGCATTCCTCGCATGCCAGCAGTTATAGCGTTTAAGGTAGAGTGCTCTTAGTAAATTTTTATTGTCAGGATTACAATTATAAGGAAGTTCCTACTGAATATAACGGGGATATTTTCCCTTGCTGGTAGCATCAGGTCCAACCTCCTTTGCGCGACGTGCCCTCTCACGCTTTCTCTCCCTTTCAGCCTCTCGTGCCTCAGTAGCCTGACGTTCAGCGTCCTCTTGTCGCTTGCGGTACTCCTCATCGCTAACGCCAGTGCTTCTCTCTCGCTCCTCATATCTTGCGCCGCTGAACCATCGCCTCTTCCAACGGACCTCACGCTCGATGTGTTTCTTGTCTTCCTCCGATTGCTCCATGTCTAGCCACTGCCAAAAATCACAGAGATGTGGGGGAGACTATTTGTTCAACATAAGTTAGTACAGATCACATGTGACATGTCTGTGCATCCAAGCCGAACAACCGAAACAACCATTCTATTAGCAACCGGTATGTCCTCTCGCTCGGCCTAGATATACCACGCATCAGAGGCAAATGCCGATAGATCCACTCCATTTGGCCCTTCTGCTATCTCTCCATCTCCGTAAAATATTTGAAGATATAATTTTTCTGATATTTTGCCTATAACATATGACCAACCGTACTATTAATTAGTGTGTATTTCAATATCAAAAAATAATACTATATAATATATACCATAATAACAATGCAAGCATTAATATCAAATTTATATTATACATCGTGTGCCTATCCTAACATGTCTTCCATTAACATATAAATTACATCTATTTATGTCTAACTTAACTCCATTGTTTTAAATTACCCTATTGTCACGATTTTTCTATTCTTGTTTGGTCTACTAAAAATTTTAACTGTAGCTACAGGCATGAATAACAAAATTACATATATATATATTTCACGTGTCATTATTCTACCATTTTTCCAATCATCGAATTAAATTACACGTTTTTATGTCAACTATGCGCGTAAATAACAAAATTATATATCTATTTAATGTGTGACCATCCTAACATGTCTTCAATTAAAATTTTACAATTACACGTATTTATATCAGCTATGCGCGTAAATAACAAAATTATATATCTATTTAACGTGTCACTATCCTATCATGTTTTAAATAAAAAATTTAAATTATATGTATTTATATCAACTATCTAAATCAATAATGAAATTATATATATCTTTAACGTGTAACTATCCTACCATGCTTTCAATCATAATTTTAAATAACACGTATTTATATGAACTATGCGCGTCAATAACAAAATTATATTTATATTTCACGTGTGACTGTCCTACCATGTTTTCAATCAAAAATTTAATTTACATGTATTTATATCAACTATGTGCGTCAATAACAAACTTATATATATACTTAACGTGTGACTATCCTACCATATTTTTAATCATGAATTTAAATTACATAGTCACACTACTAAATTACTGAAAAAATTTACTTACCCAATATCGATGCCGCGCGATCCAATTTTTTCTCCCTTTTTCCCCTTTTTTCTCTTCTCTTTTTCTCTCTTCTTTTCTTTCCTCTCTTCTCTTCTCTTTTTCTCTCTTCTTTTCTTTCCTCTCTTCTCTTCTTTCCCTTCTCTTCTCTTCTTTGCTCTCTTTCCCTTCTCCTCCTCGGGCAGAAGCCAGTTGCCGCGCGCGGTGCGCTCAAATAGTTGGCCCGGTCACCCATGGGCCAGACGATCGCCCATGGGGGGGCGACCCAGCCGCAACGGTCGGCCAACGGCTATGGACGCCATCTGACGTGCACCGACCCATCGCCCATGGCAAGGGCAATCGCCCGGCCCAGGGGCGACGGGCGCCCAAAAATAAAAAATAACGGGCCAGACATATATTTTTAAATTTTAGAATTAAAAATATAAAAAATTCAGAGGTGTGCCGGGTTTTGTGAGAATTTTATTTTTTTATATTCTTTATTTTCTCGATATAAATAAATAATTTTCTATTTATTAAAAATAAATAAATAGCCCTCCGTCGCCACTCCATTGGGCGAGTACTATAACCCACCCTTCGAACGGGCGAGATTTTAAAAATCTGCCTAACGGATGGGCGGGATTTGGGCCCAACGGGCCCCACGTGGGGGCGCCAAAACTCGCAGGGCGAGATTTGAGGGCAAGGAAAAATCCGCCTGCCCGTTATCGGCTCCGGTCTCCGGGAACCTCGATGCACCTGTGCTAGCCTATGATCTTGTCTTGTTAGCACGACACCCTATACAAAATACTGGAATCATCTTATACATGCAATAAAAATTATTATTATTACAATAGAGTTCAATTACAACATGACTCATTTTAGCAGGCCGAAAAGGCCAAATTTATAAAACCAAAATAAATTCTTATCAGAGTCTAGCAAAGCGGAAACAGTAAGAAAAGTCGGATCTCAAGGCTGTGCCCACCAATCAGGCAAGCGACTGGAGTCTCGCCTAACACCTGCCCTTTACGTCATTCTTCCAGCCCTTCTCCTCCTTATCGATAATCCAATGGGCCCCGCGCGGGGGAGCTAAAACTCGCCCTACGAAAGGGCGAGATTTGAGGGCAAGGAATTGCCGCCATCCAAGTGATTTGAACGCAGTGAAAACCTGCCCATTCGTTAAGCGATTTGACATTTTAAGTCACAGCAATGGGCGCCCCGCCACTATTCCCATTTCAGATCTGAGACACGAGCGAGAGTGGGGAGAGGAGAGGGACGACGAGAGACTCTTCGATTTCACAAGTAATTTCGCTCTCTAGTATTAAAATTATTTTGCCAAAACTTGGTAGGATAGCCATATGAATTTAGTGCATGCAGTGTTATGTGTCAACCATGTTTAGGCTAGAAATAGTAGGGTAATATTTAGGGTTTAAATTGAAAATAGTATATAGTAAATAAATGGTACGATTATGTGGTTAGGGCACGTAATGGCATGTAGATTGTCGTGACGACATATTTGTAGACAACAAATGTGGTATGAAGTTTGTTTTTTCAGATATCTGTATAATAATTGTTAGGTATATTTGTACTGATGAGAAAACGAGGTATTAATTTATTAGATTTTGTAGAGTACATTATTTGTAGAGATATTGAATAAGATGTTGCCCGATATTTTGGCTGTAGTAATGTTGTAAAAAAATGGTCGTAGAAAAGGAGATTGACGTATAATAATCCGTGCTCGAATTTTGTTGGGCAGGGTAAATGGCAGACATTGTAAATTTTTAGATTCATTATGAGGAAGGAGAGATTGTGCACGGTTCTTACGGCGTAGATCTATCAATGTTCCAATCATGTATATTAGGGATATCAAGACCCACTGAAAGGTCATTTAGTGGGCTACAAAATTAGTTATTACGGACGGTTCAACTCAACGAAGAATATGTGATGAAAGTTCATGCGTTGGCGAGTCGTGCTGTAGAAGGATTTTTTTTAGAATTGATACCTGTATTGGGTACTCGGAATTGGAGACGCTACGTTGAGATTGCAACCGAACACGGCCTTCCTCTAGCTCTCTTAGTCCAGGCCGAGTACAAGAAACATTTCGGCGATGTGATGAAGGCGGTGAAAAACTAGGGAAGACTAGTAGTGCTAGAGTGGAGGAGGAGGAAGGTGTAGAGAACACAGAACTTACAGAGGGTGTGGGAGAAGGGCCATGGAGACAGAGATGGGGAAGAAGCAAATGAAACAACTGAAGAGGCCATCGGGACGCCCGATGAAGGGGAACGAATCGAATAACAGAATGTCACAGTCCGGTAGGTCACGTAAGGGACAACAAGGGCACATTCAGCTTCGACGTGGAGCAGCACTTCGTCCCCCACGACGAGGTCAGAGCCTCACAGTTGTCAGGAGCGCCCCCTCCACCAGCGCAGATGTCACAGGGTGAGTACGCGACGTCTCCAGCACAGGATCGTCCTCACCATGACGTTCACCCACCGGACTGATACACCTTCCCTAGCATATAGCATGCGTGTGGCTGCAAGGCACAGCTGGAGGGATCAGTCCGCGAGGTGAAGCCCAAGCGAGGCCGACAACAGTTTGTGTTCTGTAGTATGAACTTTGTACCTTCTCTGTACTCATGTTGTCTATATTCAGTACTTCCATTAACAATCCGCGTTGTGTGCATATTTGCTTTCCACTCGATAATTGATTAACTCTATCTGACCCGTCAATATCGACTTCAAAGCTTTTCTTATTTTTGCCATATACTGTGCGATGCCCGAAAGTCCTAGCTTGCTTTGCAAATATTGTAGACCATCACTTGGTGCACGTCGGGTAATTTTTTAAGAATTTTTTTGAACCAACCGTCCCCCGATAGGATCTACGGGGCTAAGTTTCATGATTGTTGCACAAACATACTGACATCAACTACTCACTGCACAGTGTCACGTCCCTGTCGTCAGCAGTTAACCCAATGCCCCATCCCTAGATGCTCACTTCGCCAACAGTCCAAAGTCCGGCGAGCTTTCCGAACAATCTCTACACCAACGGAGTATCAACGATCAACATCTAAACTTCGACGATCAAGAAAGTCTCAACACCTACATCCAAGACTCGACATGCAAGGATACTCCCGATGACGCCAGCAAAGTAGTCAACTTCAACTTCAAGCCAAGTGCGGAACCGTGCACCTCATCAACGCAGTCACAACATGGCGTTTGACGAAACAAGATCAAGCGACATGGGCAGACGGAGCCAAACATACAATGGCTACGCTAGGCATCGCATGGGCCCAAATCTACCCCATGTGTTCTGCCGTCGTCACACCGACATACACCAACAAGCACGGTGATCCACGAAGCGAAGAAGAGAAGAAGATGACTAAGCAGCTTAACCGAAGGTGTTCCGCGTGTTCATTCGCGGATGTAATTAACTGGGAGACCTTTCGAGGCCCCAGGATACAGAATCTTCACAATCGTCAAGGTAGATATCTACAGCGCGCAATCATTCAATGGGAATCTGTATTTTATTGTAATAATAGAATATAAGTTTTCTCGTCCTTTCTTTCTTTGTGTATTTCTATACACTGGCATGCCTGCGAAAAACCATAAAATTTTTTGTGCGAACACTCCTGCCTGATTGTATCTGCCTACATGGCATATACAATCTGTACTAACTTATCTTGAACAAATAGTCTCCATATCTCTCTGCGATTTCTGGCAGTGGCTAGACACGGAGCAATCAGAGGAGGACAAGAAACACATCGAGCATGAGGTCCATTGGAAGAGGGAGTGGTTCAGGCAGCACCAGTATGAGGAGGAGCAACATGAGAAGCGCAAGCGTTGGCAGGAGGAGTACCACAAGCGACAAGAGGACGCTGAACGTCAGGCTGCCGAGGTCACCGTAGGGAGGGCCGGGACTTGAGGCAGTGGTGGGGGTGGCACCCTTCGATACGACGGAATTTTCAAGACCCACCCTTTCAAACGGCATCGGGACCCTATTTATTTAATTTTATTTATGGGACAATATTGATTTAAATATGACAAAAAAATTTTCCTAATCTTTCAAAAAATTGCAAAATAATCGGGTGGGCTACTAAATCCCGCCCAACCATTGGGCGAGTTTTAGCTCAGCCTAAATCCCACCCTTCCGTCGGGCAAGTTTTAGCTCCCCCTCGCCCGGGAGTCGTTGGGTCCAAATCCCGCCCTTTCGTTGGGGGATTTTTAAAATCTCGCCCGATCGGAGAGCGGATTTTAGTCCTCGCCCAATGGGATGGCGACGGAAGGCTATTTATTTATTTTAATAAATAGAAAATCATTTATTTATATTAGAAAAATAAAAATATAAAAAAAATTGTAGAGGAAGGCCCAAAGCCTAGCAGAGTAGAGATCAGTGACATGGCGAGGTGGCAGGAGTAAATAATTTTTCATTTTTATATTTAATTTAAATCCAAAATAAATATTAATACGCCATTTGAAAAAAATTAAATAACTAACCGCATGCCCGTCCGTCGGGCGGTTTTTATATATGTCGCCTGTTGGATGGACAGAGCGAGAATCCCGCCCGTTGGTTGGGCGAGATTAAATCCCGCCCGACCAACGGCCAGGATCTATTTTTCAAAAAAAGGGGAGTCGGGCAAGGCTCGAACCCATGACCATGGTTGAGCGGCCGCGCCTAACTCGGCTCTTTTAACCAGTATGCCCTTGGGACTTTCTCATCCCTAAGGAACGCTGGTTGTTTTGATTATTTGAAATCACGCCCGTTGGTCGGACGGAATTTAATCTCGCCCAACCAACAAGCGGGTTTGTCGCTCCGCCCATCCAACGGGCGAGATATATAAAAAACCGATGACAGACGGGCATGATTTATTTTCCCGCCCGACCATTGGGCGGCGGGTGGTTAGTTATTTAATTTTTTAAAACAGCGTATTATTTTTTTTGGAATAAAAATAAATATAAAAAATTCCAGGAGTAAATGTTTTTTTTTCAGTTGAATATGCGTAGGGGATGCGGTGTGGCGATGGCCATGTAGGTGTTGGTGTGTGTGAGCATTCAATCCAGATCAGCATGTCCAAATGGGCTTATTACCAATTTATTCGGACAACACCTACAGATTTGGTTATCAATAATTTTCCTTCCACCAGCAACGCTGCTAACAAGGGTGCATGTTCCAAACGTTATTCAAATTCATACAAATTCTATTTCTCATGAATCTGTGTTCTTCGGCAATCAAGAGACTATCTCGCAAGCCACCGAGTCGATATGGAGGAAGATAAAGAAGTTTTGGGTTTTCACCATTCTTTCAACGGGCTTTAATCTAATACTCCTAGTTGAGTGTCTTTGTACTTTTTGTAGCTAAACGGCTAAAAAAAGTAATTTTGAAGAGTTTCGTGGAGCCAAAACATTTGGTTTGTTATGGCCTAGAAGCTTCTAGAGAGTGGGTTCGAGAATTTTTTGGAAACAACTTCAAGAAGCCAAGTCGTTTGCCTCGGAAAAATAATATAAGCCGTAAGAGCATCCACACCAGAAACTCTATCCCTATTTTCTCTCTCTTCTACTCTATTTTCTCTCTCCATTACTCTAAAATTTCTTCACACTTTACACTACACCATAAAAGATTCTTTCTCTCTACCAGAAACTCTATCTCTAAAACTCAATTTTCTATACCCATATAGGGTTTCTGCTACTGATGCTCTAAGCGTTAGACATATTCTGTGACGGATTTTTTCTAATTTTATAGCTATTTTAGCCGTTAGCAAGCATAAAATAACAGGAATAAAAAAGGTTATAAAAAGTTTGTCTATAAATAGGCAGCAACCCTCCCCTCACGGAAACAACATTCACTCCCGTATCTCTTCCGGAGCTTCATTGAAAAGACATTGCAATCTTCAAGTGTCGTCTCTCCTACACAAAAGCAAAAGCAAACATACCACCATGCTTCTTCCTCTACAAACACTAAAGCAAAAGAGACCCATTTCCACTACATCGAGAGTCAGATTAGATTTCAAAATGTGAGATTTCAAATACACAATATTTGATTCAAGGCAGACGAAAAAATGAGTCCGAATAAGATTTGGTATTTACCCCCCCAAAAAAATGTTCTAAAAAACTAGGGTGGAAAGGAAGACTTATGAGCTAGCGCATGGGACGGCACAGAGGGAGTGACCTTTTGATTCGCAGGAAACACAACAATAAAATAGAATGGTGTGTGCGCTACACACACGATCTTGTAGGGTAGGGTGTTTGATCTATAGAATCTTGTGGGAAAAAAATGTTGTTTTTTTCCCCTCCATCGTTTGTTCGTGAAAATGAGGACTTGGAAGTACTTACTCCGTGCTGCCTTTAATTGATCCATTCGTACAAATCATACATATAAATCTCTACTATTAAAAAGAGGCTTAGTGGTGGTCACTGATAATACGTTACTTCATAGAAATTATCCACCATGCCATTCTACAATTTATGTTTTAGTGACTCTTTATTTTGCATTTTACTTGAATAGTATGTTCGATTTGTTATTTTAACCTTAAGATTCTGTTGCAAGTCATCTTTTCTAGATGCGCTCTAATATTACAATAAATGATTTAGAATTGATTTTTTTAATGTTCCGTTATAAAATACGGGCATTCAGCTAGTAGTGGTAAAATTCATACATATGATAACTCTATTTTTTCCTTGTGTCAAACAAGTATCTCCGGCAGGTGGGTGCTCTATATGCCCATTTCACTATTTTGGAGATTCTTCGTCGCTCCATCAAGCTCCTAAATCGCTCCGTATTTTAGATTTTCTGTGTGGTTCCCTAAATATACATAGACTTTGTTATATCTCTAAATTGTTTTGTATTGAAGTGCAGTCGGAGAGAATAGAAAAAAAAAGAGAATAAATGTTTTTTAGGAAGTGGGTATAGAGAGGCAGATTTTAGAAAAAGCTGATGGCCTAACGTGAAAGATAAGCACAAATAAATTAGGGAATAGCATCGCAGGAGAAGAGAAGAGAAGACATTGGAAATAAAAGTAAAAAAAAAATGGAGGTAAGTACGTGGGTGTACTGGGGCGACACACATGGGCGCCATGCTTCCGCATCCGTAGCGCAATGCAATGCAATGGTGAAGGGCACGTGGCGGTGGCGCGGATTTACTGCGTCTGCGTCTGCGTCTGCGTTACTGCTCGCACTTATTAAGGCGCATTCACTCTCACCCTCCCCTGATTACCATTACCAACTCCATTTCCTTTTTCTTCATCAAGCAAATCCGAGTCTCTTCTTTTTTCTATTCGCTTTAGTAAAGAAGAGTAGAGTTGCAGAAAATATATAGAATGAAGAGATTATTCAACGCTGGGCCCGGGGGCGCGTACACACTAGACACTACACAGTACACTTGGCAAGAGCAGCGGAGGGACGCTTTTGAGTTGACAAGGAAGAGGGAATCCGTCACTGGAACAACCGACAGGGTATTTACTCGGACCATTTACTTGGCTCCTCCGTCCTTCACCCACCTCCTCCTCCTTCAAATCTTTCCCTTTCCTACGCTCCTCGCTAAATCCTCTTCTTCCTCTACCATGCTGCTCCCTCCTCCTCCTCCTCTTCTTCCTTTTCACTTTTAGCCACCCTCGCCGTCCTTGTCGTCTCCACCGGCCGCCCGGTGGGTCATCCATCCAGTCAACCCCCCTTCCTTCCTTTCTTCATCGACAAGGCGCTCTAGCTTGCCAGGTCCACACCATGTTCGGGGACTGCCAGGTCCTGTCCTCCATGGCCGCCATGGCCGCCGCCTCCTCCTCCGCCGACGCGCTCTTCTCCTCCCCGCTCATCCCCAACCCCGCCCTCGCCGGTTTCATGTCCTCCTCCTCCTCCTCCATGCCCTTCCACCACTTCCCCCCCGCCAGCAACACCACCTTGATACCTGTAAGCTACTATTCTTCTTCTTCTTGTTGTTGTTGTGTTATTTTTTCTCTGCGTGCGTCTTCATCGATCTTGCTTATTACGCGCGTTTCGTCTTGCTTGTGTGCGAAAAAAATCAAAATGCCCTGCTTACGACCTACGACGCTCGCGCAGAAGGAGGAGGGCCTCATGGGCCGCCTTCACGTGGCCAAGGACGAGGAGATGGAGATGGAGCTCAGCGGCGGCTCCGGCAGCGGCCACCTCGACGGCCTGCTCAGCTTCGCGGACGTCGACGACGACAGGGACCACAAGCCGCAGCACAGCGGCCACGAGCAGGCTGACGGCGGCCAGCAGCAGTCCTCGGCGGCGGCCAACAGCAAGAAGAAGCGCTACCACCGCCACACGGCGCACCAGATCCAGCAGATGGAGGCGTAAGCTAGCTGCTGCTACTGCTTCCTTCTTCCTCATCGCATCGCATGCATGGCCATGTCTAGTACGTGTCTGCTAATACGCGCGCGGCATGCAGGCTGTTCAAGGAGTGCCCTCACCCGGACGACAAGCAGCGGCTGAAGCTGAGCCAGGAGCTGGGGCTGAAGCCTCGCCAGGTCAAGTTCTGGTTCCAAAACCGCCGCACGCAGATGAAGGCTCAGCAGGACCGTGCCGACAACGTCATCCTGCGCGCCGAGAACGAGACCCTCAAGACCGACAACTTCCGCCTGCAGGCCGCCATCCGCAACGTCGTCTGCCCCAACTGCGGCCACGCCGCCGTCCTCGGCGACATGACCTACGAGGAGCAGCAGCTCCGCATCGAGAACGCCAGGCTCAAGGACGAGGTCCCTCCCCTCCCTTTCTAACGCTCTCCTTCTCCTTGCATGCTGCAGCTGCACCTGCATGCAATGCAACAATCGTCTTTATATACTGTGCGCGCGCGCATGCAGCTCGACCGCTTGGCGTGCATTGCCACCCGCTACGGCGGCGCCCGGCAGCCGGGCCTGTCGTCCTCGGCGCTGGGCTGCATGTCGGCGCCGCCGCCGGTCCTCCTGCCGCCGCTCGACCTCGACATGAACGTTTACTCGCGGCACTTCACCGAGCAGCAGCCCGTGATGGGCTGCGTCGACCTCATCCCGCCCGTCGTGCCGCAGCAGCACATCGCCGACCACGGCGCGCCGTACGTGGGCGCGATGGCGCCCGTGCAGGAGCAGGACAGGCAGCTGGTGCTGGACCTCGCCTCCACGGCGGCAGACCACCTCGCCAAGATGTGCCGCGCCAACGAGCCGCTCTGGGTGCGCCGCCGCGGCGCTGCCTCCGAGGTCATGGCGGTGGACGAGCACGCGCAGATGTTCAGCTGGCCGGTGGACGCCGGAAAGCAGGGAGACGCCGCCGCGGCGAGGACGGAGGGGACGCGGGACAGCGCTGTTGTCATCATGAACAGCATCACGTTGGTGGACGCCTTCCTGGACGCGGTGAGTTCATAAAAAAAATAAAATCTCTATTTTTTTCCTGAATTGAACTGCTGATTGATTATGCCTCAATTAATGATCTTAATAATCGGATGAAAAAATTCATGTGCGTGCACGCAGAACAAATGGATGGAGCTGTTCCCTTGGATTGTTTGCAAGGCAAGAACCATCCAGGTGATAAGCCATGGAGCTGCTTCTGGCCACCTGGGCAGTGGAACTCTCCTCTTGGTAATTAGCCACTGCAATTTCAGCTTCAACTAAACCGTTCGATTCATCTTGCTAAGCTGCTAGCACATGCAGTAGAGATCGATTAATTGGTTACTCGTGAATGCTACTGATTTGGCGGTGGAACAAATGGTGAGTGAGCAGATGCAGGCAGAGGTGCAGTTCCTGTCTCCGCTGGTGCCGGCGCGGGAGGTGGTGTTCTTCCGGTACTGCGTGCACAACGCCGACGAGGGGAGCTGGTCCATCGTCGACTTCCCGGCGGACGGGTTCCAGGACGGGCTGCTGCAAACCTCGGTGGTCCGGTGCCGGAGGCGGCCGTCCGGCTGCGTCATCCAGGACATGCCCAATGGCTACTCGAGGGTGGTGTGGGTGGAGCACGTGGAGATGGTCGGGGAGGAGAAGCCGCTGCAGCCGGTCTTCAAGGACTACGTCGGCGGCGGCGCGGCGTTCGGCGCCACGCGCTGGGTCTCCCTCCTCCAGCGCCAGTGCGAGCGCCTCGCCAGCGAGCTCGCCCGCAACATCGCCGACCTCGGGGGTATCATTTGCACTCAGTCACCTTTCTTGACAAAATTCTAGCCACCATGCATCGTGATCATCTTCTGTTCATGCGTGTTGATCCCTACGTATTGTATTTTTCCAGTGATCCGTACGCCGGAGGCGAGAACGAACATGATGAAGCTGTCGCAGAGGATGATCACTGCATTCTGTGCTAACATCAGTGCTTCTGGGAGCCAATCTTGGACGGCACTATCGGATTCGACGGAGGACACGATCAGGGTCACAACGAGGAAGAACACCGAGCCGGGGCAGCCCAGCGGCGTGATCCTCACCGCGGTGTCCACGAGCTGGCTTCCTTTCACTCATCAGCAGGTGTTCGAGCTTCTTGCAGATGAACAACAGCGCTGTCAGGTAGCGACGCTCTATGTTATATGCTAAATTCCTAGTTATATATATGCACCCAAGTTTTATGTTTGTCTCTGCAAATATATCAGTTTGGTTGTTCTGTCCAAAAACAAAAAATAATCAGTTCAGTTCAGTTCCTTGATAGATGTTGCGCTTTTGCAGCTTGAGATTTTGTCAAATGGGGGCTCACTTCATGAGGTGGCGCATATTGCAAATGGATCTCATCCAAGAAACTGCATCTCTCTTCTTCGCATAAACGTTAGTGCTCTCGTGACCTTGTCAGCTGTTATAACTTGTGAATGTTTGAGCTTGCTACCACTTTCCTCGTATTTACTTGAAACAAAAAAGGTGTGCACTAAGATATGTGACATATATTTAGCTTCCTCCTTCAGGAGCATAATCACAATAATTAGCTCTTCATTGGTACTTATACATACTAAATCACAACGGGCCAACTCTAGAATGCTACTGATCAGGATTTGATCTAGGACTCATTATCCAGATCGTCTTCAACATCCGTAGAATTCTGTATTGTGCAATATGAACACCTGAAAAAATATATATAAAAACTAAGTTTGCAATAACTGCAGTAACTGCAAGTGTTGTTCATTTCAGCAGTTGTTCAACCAGTTACTGTTTGCCACCAATGTAAAAGGACAAGAAATTAACACTAGCTACTTGGGCTGTACATGACTGAAGATGCCACATTAAATGTGGTTCGAGTGGTCTAGCCTGAGGCTGTCCACATGCGTCACTGCAATTTTGCTACCAAAATCTTCAGATTCATGTGCTGCCTTGCAATGTAAAAGCCTTCTTCACATTTCACGCGTATAGAAATAAGGCGAACAGTCAATTTATAAACCTCACCATTTATATGTGTAAACATCATTCTATTTTGGTATTAGCCTTTGACATTGAGTCTATAATGAAGCAGCATGCATGTATCACCTGAGATTGAGTAGATATTGAAATTGAGGCCTGTTTTGTGCAGCTTAATTTCACTGTTTTGTTGTGAATAAAACCTGAAATAGACTGCCATGGATCACTCCTTTGCAAAGTAAGAGCTGAGAATTTTTGGGAACTGATGAAAATCACAGGCTGCAAGCAACTCATCACAGAACGTGGAGCTCCTGCTGCAGGAGAGCAGCACCCACCCTGACGGTGGAAGCCTCGTGGTGTTTGCGACGGTGGACGTCGACGCCATCCAGGTGACGATGAGCGGCGAGGACCCCTCCTACATCCCTCTCCTCCCGCTGGGCTTCGCCATCTTCCCAGCCACCAACCCTTCGCCGGCAGCCACCAGCTCGGACACCGGCGAGGGCGAGGGCGAGGGCGAGGGCACTCCAGGTAACGCGGATGAGCCGGGCACTGGCTGCCTCCTGACCGTGGGCATGCAGGTCCTGGCCAGCGCCGTGCCTTCAGCCAAGCTCAACCTCTCGAGCGTCACCGCGATCAACAGCCATGTCTGCAACGCCATCCACCAGATCACTGCGGCGCTGAAGGGCGCCGGAGCTGGCCGGGGTGAGCCGGCGTCGGCGGGGTCGGAGCAGTAGGCAGCGGAGGAGGGGGGGGGGGGAGCACAAGACGCAGGCCGAAATGGTTGCTGCATGCTAACACCTCTGGATTGTTAATTGCTGTGTTGGCCCAGGTGCAAGGGAGGGTTTGACAGGAGCCCAGCACTAACACCCAATCAAATCAAATCAAAACTTTCCCGCCACGGGGGCATTTGAAGGGCCTTGTCAAGCTCTCACTTGCACTTGTTGCTGCTCACTCCCTCTGGTGTCTTTTCTTTGGTTTTTGTGTAACAATAAGATGGAAGAAGACCTAGCCTAGCCTGAGTTGATTTGTGTACGGTTTGTAGGAGAGGAGAGGAGACGAGAGGAGGAGTCAAGAGCGAACCAGTTGTGACCCTTCCCCCCCTGTAGAGAAGGGTCTTGGTTCGGGAATTGACTTGTTTCCTCTCTGCAATGCCTTTGCCTTTGCCTTTGCCTTGTCCCTATTAATTAATTAATTACTCTTCTGCTGCTCTGATTACTACCTACATTGCGTCCCTAATCCTAATCCTAATCCTAATCCTAATCCTTGTGTTTCCTCTCTGGTTGTTGTTGTTGACTGGGGAGTGAAGGTGCTGCATCGGATCCCTTTTCTTTCTTGGTGCCTCGATCCTCCTCTGCTTGAAATGTTCTGACAGCCTACTAGTGTGGAGGACCAATTTTTGAGCTGCAGCTGCAATGGCATCTTATTTATTCCCCTGTACTATACACGGAGATGCTGTGTCTGATGAGTAGGTGGAGAGATGCCTGTCTGTCATAAATACCCATCTTGCTCTTGCACTCCTCCTGCTTGATGCCTTTCGTTTGTGATCAATGTGATGCAGCATGCTTGTTTCATAGCTACACAAATGGCTTCCTTCCATGCATCTTGTTGGTGTTCCTCAGCTCGGCTCTCTTCTCTAGTACTCCACTAGTGATCATGTGCTCTCGAGGGAGACAGCTGGGTGGTGTCATCCCTAACAATATTGTAGAGTAGCCCTCGAAGCTCCTTGCAATGTGCAGTCTATCTGCCTCTGCCCCTGCCCCTGCCCCTGCAATGCATGCTGCTGGTGACTTGTGGCTACCCAGCTCTTCAGTGAATGCGAGGCCCTGTACCTGGGGAGACTGAGGTGAGGTGCGTGGACCATGATGCATCTAGGTCAGGCCTCCTCTGCATGCCATCGCCATCGCCATCCCTCTGCCTGCTGTTTTCTTATTAGCACTGCACCCCCAACCCCAAGAACACAAAACCTTAATTTCGTGCAGCATTGATTTGAGATGGTTTGTCACGACATACTCATAGCATTAAAGATTGCTTTCTGGTGTCAGTGTCACTCTTTTCCAACAGTGAAGTACTCAGGTTCGGAGTTGTGATTGTTACATTTTTCATCTTGTGTGCTCAAGTGACAAACATTTGGAGGGTTCAGATGGTCAATCAATATATGCATATCCAAATTAACCCATGCTTAGTACTTCTATCCGGTGCTTTTGTTTCAGGAATTTCCTCTACAGTGAAAGGCAGAGCTCCTGCCATATTTCATTATTTCTTGAAGAAAAAAAAAACTTACTTAATTCCTCTGTAAATCTACTCTGGAATTGGTAGTGCTCCTGCCACTGGTTAAAAAAGAGGAAGATTTATATCCATGTCCAAATGACAATCATATGCTAAGCTGATACATTCAGAAGAGCTATGGAATGGAATGTTTATATCATGTATATCAGCACATGTACAGCAAGCTTCCTCTCGCAGTTCTGAACCGAGAATGCTTTTTTTCTCGCAGCTCTGAACTGAAAATTCTCAAGTGTCAAACAGTATGACCTATGCAGTGAGCTAGTTGTGCTGTATCCTAATTCCTAGCCAGCAAGCTGGTGCCATTGCTAGATGCATCAGACTCGGAGTGCATTGCAGAGGGTGAGACTAGCATGCTCCAGGACTGGGTTGGATTCTGCACATGCACGCCCACGGCGCACTCCATCGTCTTCCTTCTCCTCCTCCTGCACGTACCGATCCATCTCATCCTTCTCCAGCTGCAGGGTGTTACGGTTCAGGAAGCCCTCGCTCGCCTCCCTGTCCGCTTCAAATGTCGCCTTGGGATCACTGTCCCTCATCTCCAGGTTGGCTGAATCAATCGTACTTTCCGTTTCTTGTCAGAAAACTGTCTTCTTTTAGCTAAGGGTTTTCCCAGAAAAAAAATGTGTCCAGACAGCATTACTGAAACTAAGTACAAGTGGTAACCTGGCTAAATTTTGGTTACAGTTGAAGCTCTTACATGGGAACCATGCATGAATTTGGCTAAAATTTAGTGCTATGGAATCTTTTACATGGGAAACATGAACATTTGCTGTTCTAGTATGTGCTGTTTGTTCTGAAAGTAAAAGGAGAGATTCTTTTTTTCGGAACAAGTACGTAAAAGGACCAGGTTCTATCTACAGAATTGCATTTTCATCGAGGCAGTTCCTTAGCTAGCATAAACAACCACTGCGGAAATTCAGTTCGTCGTCATAAACTACGTACATTACCGAACAGGACTTGGATTACAGAGCATGAAAGTTCCTACAAGCTTCCCAAGAAATTATACAGTAACAGCATAAGCCTATAAGCTCAATTTTCTGAAACCACCTAGTAAACTTTTCCGTCCAGATTCATTGGCCTTAGCAACTAGTGAACTTGCAACGGCAGACAAAAGATTGGACGGAGAGGCTGGCGATGAATGAGTTGACTAGGATCGAAGTTTCTACATGGATGGTTCCCAGGAAAAATTACAGATGCATAATGTACTTGTGCATGTGAAACCCAAAGGAGGGGGAATGCATTAATGGTTTTAGTCGAAATTTCCGTCCAGATGCAGCGGCGTTCATGAAACGAAGACCGAGAAGGCTTACCGTCGGGACGGTCGTGAGGCCAGGCGAAGTAGCCCCAATCCCACATCTCGAACTCGTACGTGGGGCGATGCAGCTTCACCAGAGGCTCTCGCACGGCGGCGGCGAACCCCAACTCCGGGCTCCTGCAAGTCAAAGCACCAAGAAAGCGATCAAAGTAAGCAAGAAAGCGATCCAAGAATCAGGATTGGGTGGAAGCGAAGCGAGCAAATCAAAGAAAGCGGCAGAGCAGAGGAAAGGCAAGAATGGCTGAAGAGCAGCAGCATGGCGATGGAGCAAATCAAGAAAGAAGATCGCGTCACCTGGGAACGGCGAATCCCCTGTCGATCTGGATCTCCGGTCTGCACCGGCCGCCGCGGCGGTCTCTCCTCGTGCCGACCCTCTCCATGGCCTGGCGACGAGGACGAGGAAGAACGTGGTGGAGGGAAACCGAGCCTGTTCGTTGCGGCCGTTAGTTATATATATAATGGAATACGAAACCACCTGGACTGGGCTCTCGGCCCGTCCAACCGCACGCCTCCATCGCAACTAACCAACTATATATATCATCCCTACATGCACTCCAATCCTGGCACCCCGCGCGCGCGCCACCACCCATCCGCATCGGAGATGAGGCCCACGTCGCCGCGCGCCCGCCACCACACCAGCGCGCCGCCGCCGTTCAAGGTGCACAGGGACTCCCGCCTCCTCCACAAGCCCGCCGCCCGCGCCTCCTCCTCCGGCCACCAGCAGAAGCAGCCGGTCATCATCTACACGCACTCCCCCAAGGTGATTCAAACCACTCCGCGCGACTTCATGGACATCGTGCAGAGTCTCACCGGCAACGACAGCACCGCCACCGCCACCGTGGGCTCCGCTGCCACCGCGCAGGACGAGTCGTCGTCCTCGTCCTCGAGCTGCGCCGCCCACGCCCACGCCCTCCCCTGCCCGCCGCCGCCCCCCTACATGGATCCGCAGCTGATGCCGTCGCCGTCGCTGGACGTCCACTTGGTGCCGGACATCCCGCTTTTCATGGCCGGCGGAGCCCCGGAGCTGCTGTGCTGCGAGTCCAGGGGAATGTACGGCCAGTTCCCGCCGGTGGACGCCGCCGTGCTGTCGCCAAACATGAGCAACAGCGACGGGGCGGCGATGAGGTGGCTCCCTCATCATTGACAAATGAAGCTGAAGCTGGATCAGGAACATGCATGCGTCATCGTCATGGTGCAATAATCGGGTCGAGGTTGTTTAATTTTGTCAATTAGCGGATTTAGAATAGGTGAGTGCTTTTTCATTCAAACGGATTTCAGAAGAAAAAAAAGAGAGGAATTTGATTCAAAGAAAATTGAGGAATTTTGAGGCGTTTTCACTTGTAGGATTATTTCAAAAGTTCTCCATATGATAGGAATTTTTCCTTTAGGTTCGGAAGGATTACCGGCAGTCTGACATGATCTATATAACCTCATGTTAAGAATTCATTTGAAAATTTACATGCAACTTCTTTTTCCTTTCTTCATTTAATATTTAATCTCAGGATTCCTATGCTTTTCGTGAGACAAATGTAATACATTCTTTTTTTTTTTGTTTGAATATCTGGCTGGGTTCTTCCTATTCATTGAGCAAGGTAACTAAGAGAAACAGTTACAGATACATGCAGAACCAAGGAGGGGAAAAAGTAAAACCATGCTTACCCCGATCTACCACCCTAGAAACTACCATAACATATGAAAACGCCGTAGAAAAAGCTATCAGAGTAACTAGCCATCGGTCTGTCCAAAAATCAGTAGTGCAGCCGCCCCCGATGGTAATGATGGTGCAGACCTTGAACAAGCTTAGGTCCAAGGCATCACAGAGTATTTTCGGTCTCCTGCCCAAGGTTTGCTTCTTCCTTTCCATTATAGGCAGTGCGCCAGTGCCATCTCGGTCGCAAGGCTCTTCCAAACACCACGGTGTTTTTCACTCCTAGCCCTCTAGTTTCTTGGGAGTACAGACCTTTTTCCAGTTTACAAGGCCAACCCCCTTGCTACCTCCTTAACTCCCTTTCCAAAAGAAACTTCTACGCATTTTATCTATTCTCTTGAGTGCCCATTTGCTCATCTGAAACACCATTAAATTTTGCATTGCCTGAGGTGATAACAGAGTTTACAAGTACCAATCTTACCGATTTTGAGAGCAAACGTCCTTTCCAACCCGCTAGCCTCCTTCCTAACTTATCAAGCAGCGGTTGATACTCACTTTTCTTTAGAGCCGTAGGTCGTAGAGGTAGACCTAGATAGGTGCAAGGGAAAGCTTTAATTTGCATAGGCATCGAAGCCGTCATCTCTTGCAGGTTGATACATCCACACCTTATAGGGTACATCTCGTATTTCTGGTACATGATTGATAGGGCCGAAGCTTTGCTGAAACATTCCAGGATCACCATGAGCACCATGAAGTCTTGCACTGAGGGGTAGAGCCACATCGTCAGCATAAAAGGGATACTTGTGCTTTATCTGCCCTTTCACAAAGTCGGCCTAAGAAACCCAACTCTTTTGCCTTTCTGAACATCAACTAGAGTAGGCCTAAAGCAAAAATGAAGAGGAGTGGCAACAGTGGATCACCTTGTCTTACGCCTCTCCTATGACAGAAACTGACTCCAAGACTGCCGTTGGTCAAAGAGATGAAGGCTAGGAGGATGGACACCCAGTCACTCCACCGCTTCCTCATTCTTACCCTTGTTAACTTCATAGGGGGTATTTTGTACAATTCCATGGTGTGGCGAATCACTTGGTTGTACACAACGCATTCTCTAAATGTTTTATTTTTGTCCAAAACCTAACCAGCCATATGCATGAGAAAGCCCTAGATCTCTGAAGAATCCACCAAAAACCCATCTTTTTTCAGATCGAACAAGATAAGAAGACCCCTGAATGTGAGAACCCATTAAAAACACGATTTTTTTTGCTCTGAGAATCTAGACCACTGCTAAAACCCACCTGTGAAGCATGAAAAAAAGACCCTTTTTGATGGCAATGCTAGTAGTGGTCCTTGGGGATCTCTTCCACCTTCAAGGCGACAAGCATATGTTCTGATCTCTTTTCGAGCACACATCCGACATTGAGGTATGGGCCATCGGACAGCGAGGCGAGGAGGTGAGGTAGATTCGTCGGGTAGGAGCCATAGACACCAGGCAAGCACGAATTCAACGGCAGCGGTGCGGGCCGAGGCGAATGGCCAAGCTGTAGCATGGAGGGAGGCAGCACACCAATAGGGAGATAAAGAGTCATCGAGAGGATCAGAGGGTGGGAGAGGAGGCAGGAGAACAGGTTATGGGGGGTGCCACTGCCGGGAGGGCAGGCGGCGCTACAAAAGCCGGACCGATGGAGGGAGGCGCGGTGCGGCCATGACATAGGCACACAGGCAATGCAACAAAGATGGAAGAGATGGTGGGGAGAATGACGGACCGCTTCCAGACGCACGGCGGCGGTGGCAGAGGAGGGGTGATAGGGAACGCTAGGCCTCAGTCGTCCCGTTGCCTCGAAAAGTAGGACTACGGGTTGATTTGTAAAAAACATAAAGGGCCTTTTTACATAACCGTACGGATTGGATGGCCGGATCAAGTCGGAGCTCGTGATCGAACAGGTAGAGATTAAAGGGAGATGTGGACCCTGCAGTTGGGCCCCAATTTCTTGCTCTGTTAGATAGAGAAAGATGTATTTTTTTTATAAAGATTCATGTGTTTTTCGTGTGAGGCAATGCAACACATTTTTTTCAAACAATTCACGTGTTTTTGTTAATTCCTGCGAGATTCAACAATGTCATGATATTTTGACATGCGTTTTTAGAATATTGGGAATCAAACATGCCATGAGATTCCCTGTATGATTTCAGTTATGTTGCTTCCATTCCATATGGGTGAATTTGAATCTGAGTGAGTATATCATCATATGTAAATAAAAAAAATCAGGTGCAATAAATTAGATGCTCATTTTGTTTTAGAAATTATGTACAATGGTATACCGTCTAGGGGCAGCGCCCCACCGTTCCATCGTGTCCGCATCTCGGCGTTATTTGCCACATTACCATCCTTGTAACGGTTGGTCTCCTTTCGGTTATAGTAGAAGTAAAGCTATGGGAGAAATGTGCCACGCTTAGGAAAAGAGTCAATGGAAATAGGCCCAAGATTGTCAAGATGGTATACATTTGTTCATTCTTGAAGGCCTCCCTTAGGCATTCAATCTATGGGTAGTGATATCTTGCTAGAAAAAAGGAAAGCACTAGGAAACAACATCTCACCACGATGCTGAAAAGCTCCTTCTTTCCTATATCTCATGTTATTGTACATGTATGTACGGTGATCTCTCAAGTACTCGATTGTTGTATATGGCGGCATGGCCTACGCATACGCTGGATATTCCAAATTGCAATGGAAATATGCATGAAATTCACCCTCTAGATTCTTCCTGCCTTCCTTGTCGGTTTACGGATTGTCAAATTCCCGCCTTCCTCTCCGGTTCATGTGCATTATTGTAGCACCCACCTGCAGGAACTCATAAATCGGATTGCTTTGAATCCGCGCTATTTTAGTAGAATTCGAATTTGGCTCTCGAGACGAAACGAACAGAACTTGCGCGAATTCGCAATAATTTGTTAATTTTGTGCCACTTTAATTATCATTCTGTCCAGATGAGTTAACCAAGCAGACCGTCCTGGAAAAACTATTGAGTTACAACTAGACGATACTCGAGTCCAGTTCAACTCCCCCGAGAAGAAAAACAGAAACAAAATCAGGAATAAAATCTCGCTCCATCTCAATCCCAATCCCGGCAAGCGAAGCAATCCTCTTTCTCTGCGCGCTGCCGCCTCCGGCGATCGGGGAAGCTACAGCCAGGCAGGATCCGGTCGGGCTCGGGGATCTCGTCGCTCAGATCGGCCGCGCTGGGGGCGAATCACTCGCGCCACTCCCCGGCGCCGCCGCCCTTCCCCTTCCCCTTCTCCTTCTCGCTCCCCTGGTGGAACCCTAATGCCCGCCGCATAGGCACCGCCATGGACTTCGCCAGCCGCCACGCCGCCGCCGCGCCCCCGCCGCCGGCGCCCGAGGCCTCGCCCTCCTCCCCCCGCGGCGCCGTCGCCGTCGCCGTCGCCGAGGAGCCCGAGTACCTCGCCAGGTACCTCGTCGTCAAGCACTCGTGGCGGGGGAGGTACAGGCGGATCCTCTGTATCGCCGCCTCGGGCCTCGTCACGCTCGAGCCCGCCGTCCTCGCTGTCACCAACTCCTACGACCTCGCTGCCGACTTCGACCGCGCCGCGCCCGAGGGGAGCGCCACCGAGTTCACGCTCAGCGTCCGCACCGACGGCCGCGGGAAGTTCAAGGCCGTCCGCTTCTCCTCGCCGCTCCGCGCAGGGATTCTCAGCGAGCTCCACCGTCTGCGCCCCGTCCACCCGGTCATCGAGTTTCCCGTCCTCCACCTCCGCCGCCGCACCCACGAGTGGGCCCCCTTCGTAAGCTCTTTGCCCTTGCCATCGTGCCTTACCGCATACGCTCGTCTTCGCTCTCACACCACCACCACTTTGCTGCGCTACTGTTGTGAATAATGCAAGGTCTAATTCTACATCTCCCAATAACCCTGCTTAACCGAAGATGCTTCCATGCCCATTTTCCCGCTGCCTCAGTTAACTATCTAGCCTGAATTGTCTGATTAGCTAAACAATCTGGAATTCAAAAGAAAGTGATCTCACGGCCTGTAGTTATCCTGAGGGTCAAAATTCGTGTCGATCTTCAGATTGTGCCATACTGTCGTAACACAAGACATGGTTTAGCAAGCTACCAACGTCCAATTGAAGGAGAACTATATTATAATTAAACATGTCTGTAGAACTATATTTCTCACTTAATTTGGTCAAAATTATCTTTTTGTGGAAAAAAAATTAGAAATTAGAACTAAATGCCAATATTCAAATTGTGCCACAAGACCTGCTAAGTCTTAACTAGCTACTGCAAATAGATGAACAGTATGCCACTGGATTGATAAATGGTTAGATGGGTGCTGATTGCAGATTGCCTCTTCTGTAATGTGCTCCAGTGCTGTTTCTAAGGAATTTACTGTGTTTAATCATCAGCTGTTTGAACTACACTCTGTAGAAAATTAAGGTCACTTCGGTGGGTGTTGAGCTCCTTGAAGGACATTCTGGTGACCTGCGCTGGTGCTTGGATTTTAGAGACATGGATTCCCCTGCTATCGTGCTCTTGGGAGATAGCTATGGGAAGAGGACCGCTGAAGGTGGAGGGTTTCTGCTATGCCCCCTTTATGGAAGGAAGTCAAAAGCATTTATGGCTGCTTCGGGCAGTACAAACACTGTGATTATATCTTGTTTGGTACATCCCCCTGTCTTCGTCTTGTTGAACTGTTCCATTTCTTGTTACAAGCTAGGAAGATTGTTGCAGGTTGATGTTAACATCCTAATGCTGTCTATCTTTCAGACAAAAACTGCAAAGGCAACTATTGGATTATCACTTTCTGTGGACAATTCTCAGTCAATGACAGCTGCTGACTTTATAACTAAGAGAGGTAAGCATTCTATCTCTACTGATGATGCTGGATTTATAACTAAGAGAGGTAAACATTCTATCCCTAGTGATGATGAACTTTACTTGTAATGCTGTTTTGCCAGGGATACCGAGTAGCTATTTAGGTGGCTGTTTTTTATGATGCTGAGGGTGCATATATGATCCTTATATACAACTTTGATGCACTTTTCTAGTTGAATTGGATTTCATGCAGCAATAGTTGCCTAGCCATCCATATGATTTTGAAGCTAGACGATCCCTTGATTAGTGTTACCCTTCCAAATGAAACAAACTGACTCAGTGTGAAATACTGAAGTATGAGTTGAATCCATATAATCCACATCTTTTTCACGTGTCATGTCATCTAATGTAACAATGGGACATAGACTGAATTTTGTTTGCTGCCTGTGACTATAACCTCCTTTGATTTTCATTTGCCTCTGGCCTTCTTTTCCAGCTAACGAGGCAGTTGGGGCTGCTGAAACTCGACATGGAGAATGGTCAGTAACAAGATTACGTTCCACTGCACATGGCACTGCTAGCATTGAGAGTCTGAGTCTGGGTATTGGACCAAGGGGAGGACTTGGAGAACAGGGAGATTCTGTTTCTCGACAGCTTGTTCTTACAAACACCTCACTCGTTGAAAGACGTCCTGAAAATTATGAGGTATTCACTTGGCTTTTTTCCTCCTGATTTTCATATGACTTACTCATACTTATACTTTTGAATAAATATGGACATGCTGCAACTATCCAGCCATTGGCAATTGAGCTGTCAAGAAATGGTTTTCTCCTTGTATACCTTTTTGATTTTTGCTAAATTGCCTATTCATTTCCCCCCTGTATCTTCAGAATGGTAAGTTCCTTACCTGTTTGCGCTGGATCTTATATTTCCAGGCTATCATTGTCCGTCCTCTCCCAGCAGTAAGTGCCCTTGTCCGATTTGCTGAAGAGCCACAGATGTTTGCATTTGAATTCAATGATGGTTGTCCGATTCATGTAAGTATGCATTAATGGTCTCTATGCCCATTACGAGCTGTTTTCTAATTATTCTCTGTTTTCTCACTCAGGTATATGCAAGTACGTCCCGTGATAGTTTACTTGCAACAGTTCTTGATGTTTTACAAACCCAGGTATCAATTCTTTGATCTTTCTCAGTTTTACACTATTGGAACTGTATACGCTTTGCAGAGGTTGAAAATGATACCAGGTCCATCTTGATATATTTTAATGCCCAATCATGGTGTTTAGCAAGCATGAGTGCCTCACTTGTAGTTTTAGGACATCTAAGTCATGTGTTTTAACCCAAAAAATAAATAAATAAAGGCATACATTCTGGTCAGCATTTAGTTCATGGTTTCAATTGATTATCTCAGTCTTCAGCCTAAAGAAGTTGTATGAAGACTTGAAGAGTACAGTTTATTCAAATGTATGTGCTGCATATACACTATACAGCTTAGAACCTAGAAGCTAGAAGTCTAGAACTTGTCAAGTGCAACCACCAAAATGCTTGCTGAGCACTAGAAGCACAACGACGAGAGCACCTGGATAAGCATCATACCTGATCCTATTCTAATACATACACCTGTTAATCTTGATGGCTGCTAGAAGTAGAACACTGCAATTTCACGTGTCCTATATGTAGCACCAAATTGTAGGATGACTTAATATGGTACATGAGTGAAATTGCTCAGAAGACTAGCTGTGCCTGTACTGTAATGATTTACTACGTGGCAAAACAATTCAACTGTCATGTAGCTCTATTTATAATATTCATTATCTTTCTGATGCCTTGAGCTTCTTCTAGTGGTTGTCAGGCATAGAGCACATATCACACGGTTTGAATGCAGACTCAAATCTTCCCTGTTTTCTTATTAGGCCTTCACTTCTTTTTAATCTCCTTGTTGCTTGCAGAGTCAGTGTGCAATCCCTGTGCTGCCAAGGTTGACTATGCCTGGTCATCGCATAGATCCACCTTGTGGGGGCATCCATGTTCAGATACCCCATCATGCTACTCTTGATATGGAAGCTGCTAGCATGCACATAAAACATTTAGCTACGGTTGCAAAAGAGGCTGTGGTTTCATCTGACACTGTTCCTGGAGCAAAAATCAGATTATGGCGTAGAATAAGGGAGTTTAATGCGTGCATACCCTATACGGGAGTGCCCATCAATATTGAAGTACCTGAGGTGGTCTTAATGGCTTTAATTAGTCTTCTTCCAGCCACACCGCAAAACCTTCCTGCCGACGCTCCTCCTCTCCCGCCTCCATCACCAAAAGCAGCAGCTACGATAATGGGGTTTGTTGCATGCTTACGAAGGCTACTTACATCAAGAAGTGTGGCAGCACATGTGATGGCATTTCCTGTTGCTGTTGGGAGAATAATGGGTTTACTTAGGAATGGCTCAGAAGGAGTGGCAGCTGAGGCTGCTGGGCTTGTGGCTATGCTAATTGGTGGTGGTCCTGGTGATACATCCATGTTAAGTGATACAAGGGGAGAATCCCATGCCACCTACATGCATGCGAAGTCTGTACTGTTCTCGCAACCAGTTTATGTTCCGGTCCTTGTCAATAGATTAAAGCCAATATCAGTTTCACCGTTGCTATCTTTATCCGTTGTGGAAGTCCTTGAAGCCATGCTTTGTGAACCCCATGGTGAAACAACTCAACATGCTACATTTGTTGAGCTACTACGTCAAGTTGCTGGTTTGCGCCGTCGTTTGTTTGCATTATTTGCACATCCTGCTGAAAGTGTAAGAGAGACCATTTCTGTTATTATGCGTACGATTGCTGAGGAAGATGCTATAGCAGCAGAATCCATGCGTGATGCTGCCTTAAAGGATGGTGCGCTTCTGAGGCATTTACTAAATGCTTTCTTCTTCCCTGCTGGGGAGCGACGTGATGTTAGTCGACAGCTTGTTGCTCTTTGGGCTGATTCATATCAACCTGCACTAGATTTGTTGTCAAGAATACTTCCTCCTGGACTTGTTGCTTATCTTCATACACGATCAGATGAAGATTTTCAAAACCAGTATGACGAAGTACCATTAAGCAGAAGGCAGAAACGGATACTTCAGCAGAGGAGGGCCCTTGGTGCTAAGAGTATGGCAACACCCGAACAAGGGATGCTCCCCAGTACTGTAGATGATGAGGATGTCTTCAGGCATACTAGTGTGTTGCCTTATGGAGGAGCAGATGTCCATCAGAGGCATGCCAGTCAGTACCCAACCGCTCACACCCCTTCTGCTGGTATAAGTATTGATCCTTCTCATGCAGTACCACATGTTGCTGTACCTGAGGCGGCATATGAATATAATCATCAAATTGGAGCATCACAGCTGGATTCTCATGCTTATTATGTGGACTCCAATGCCAATGGCGACCTTGTTAGCTCCACACATTCAGATTTCTCAGTCCCAGCACAGGTTGTGGTGGAAAATACTCCTGTGGGATCTGGCAGGCTGCTGTGCAATTGGTATGGATTTTGGAGAGCGTTCAGTCTAGATCACAATAGAGCAGATTTAATATGGAATGAACGCACAAGACAAGAATTAAGGGAAGCATTGCAAGCTGAAGTTCATAACCTTGACGTTGAGAAAGAACGAACTGATGACATTGTCCCTGGAAGTTCGATCAGTGAGGATGCTGGTGGTAGTGATGCTTTACCACGAATTTCATGGAATTACGCTGAATTTTTAGTTAGCTATCCTAGCTTGTCCAAAGAAGTCTGTGTTGGCCAATACTATTTGCGGTTGCTGCTTGAAAGTGGAAGCAGCTACCGAGCACAGGATTTTCCACTACGTGATCCTGTTGCCTTTTTTAGAGCTCTATACCATCGTTTCTTATGTGATGCAGATATTGGTCTTACTGTGGATGGTGCAGTTCCTGATGAACTGGGTTCATCTGATGATTGGTGTGACATGGGAAGATTGGATGGCTTTGGTGGAGGTGGAGGTTCCTCAGTAAGAGAACTTTGTTCTAGGGCAATGGCTATAGTTTATGAACAACATTACAAAGTTATTGGACCTTTTGATGGCACATCACATATTACTGTTCTCTTAGATAGAACAGATGATAGGGCATTAAGGCATCGTTTGCTACTTCTGTTAAAGGTTGGCTGCACTATACTATAATTTCCTCTCTTAATTTTCCAATTTTATCATCCTGTTAGATGACATAAGGTACACTAGATATGAAAGCATCAAAGAGTTCACGAGCAGTTGGCTGGTCATTACACATCAGTATCATCTATAAATCTCTTTACATACCTGTGGAATATGGACAGTAATATCAAAACCAATTACTAATATGGTTTTGCTGATGCAACATTATCAGAACCAATTACTAGTAATAGGGTTTTGTTGATGCGGCATTATCAGAACCAATTGCTAATATGGTTTTGCTGATGTGTCATATGTTTGCATGCTGAGAAATCTTCACCCTGTTTTTGTAGGCCTTGATGAATGACCTTTCAAATGTTGAAGCGTGTGTTTTGGTTGGAGGCTGTGTTTTAGCTGTCGATTTGCTAACTGTTGCTCATGAAGCATCGGAGCGGACAGCTATCCCTTTGCAATCTAACCTCATTGCGGCAACAGCTTTTATGGAGCCTCCAAAAGAGTGGATGTATATTGACAAAGATGGTACACAAGTTGGTCCACTTGAAAAGGATGCTATCAGAAGGCTGTGGTCAAAGAAGTCAATTGATTGGACAACCAAATGTTGGGCTTCTGGTATGTCTGACTGGAAAAGACTACGTGACATCCGGGAGCTGCGTTGGGCACTTTCTTTTAGAGTACCTGTTCTTACTCCTACTCAGGTATTGAATCTACAGCTTGGTAATCACACACATGGGCACATCCACACACTTTGCAATTACAAACTTGTTTTCAAAATTCTTATTTTGTATTGGTTTTGGACTCATGCAAATTGTATTTCTGTTTACAGATTGGGGACGCTGCACTGTCTATATTGCATAGTATGGCATCTGCACATTCTGATCTTGATGATGCGGGCGAGATAGTGACTCCAACTCCTAGGGTGAAACGTATATTGTCAAGTCCTAGATGCCTTCCTCATGTTGCTCAGGTGTTCTCTAGCTTTAATTTTCTTTTCTTTTTCCATCACTAATTGAGACTAGGTTGTCATGTCGGACAGTGATCTGGTTATATTATTGGTCATTCACGTACATGAACTCATTCCCTTCAAATACGGCAATCCCGTAATTCACAACTAATATACTAGGATACAAATAGAAGCAAGGAAGGTAAACATAATGTAACCAATAACCTGTGCTGATGAAGCAACATGTCCTTATAATACTACTAAATTGTTTTTTTAGCAAAGAGACAGGCTCTAGAAAACCTGTTAGCCTATCAATCACCAATTTCAATGTAGACAGTAGTGTTTATGTCTTTATGACAAGCTGTTTGTTCTTACCAGTGAGTTTCATGCTTTAGACTGTTACAACTTTCAGATATATTTATCTCTCGCTTTTGAATAAATTTTATTGATCAGACACTGACAAACAATTTGAAATATTATAGGCTATGCTTACTGGGGAACCAAACATTGTTGAAGCAGCTGCCTCATTGCTTAAGGCTATTGTCACAAGAAACCCCAAAGCTATGATTCGACTATATAGTACCGGTGCCTTTTACTTTGCATTGGCATATCCAGGTTCAAATCTATTGTCAATTGCACACCTCTTTTCGGCCACACATACTCATCAAGCTTTTCATGGCGGTGAAGAGGCAGCAGTATCTTCCTCATTGCCTTTGGCAAAGCGTAGTGTACTTGGTGGACTGCTCCCAGAATCATTGCTGTATGTTTTAGAACGCAGTGGTTCTTCTGCTTTTGCTGCTGCCATGGTGTCTGATTCTGACACACCAGAAATTATATGGACTCACAAGATGAGGGCAGAAAATCTTATTCGCCAGGTATTTTATCTGGTCTCTTTGTTGGTATTAGTTACAACATTTGCTTTGAAATTCTGAGTTTTTTTTTTATCTTATTTCAATTTTTTTTTTTGCATCCTATTTGTTTTCTCAGGTTCTGCAACATCTTGGTGATTTTCCTCAGAAACTGTCTCAACATTGTCATTCATTGTATGATTATGCTCCTATGCCACCTGTGACATACCCAAATCTGAAAGATGAGATGTGGTGCCATCGTTACTATCTTCGGAACCTATGCGATGAGATTAGGTTTCCTAATTGGCCTATTGTTGAACATGTGGAGTTTTTGCAGTCGTTGTTGGCAATGTGGCGTGAAGAGTTAACTCGCCGTCCAATGGATTTGTCTGAAGAAGAAGCCTGCAAGATACTGGAGATTTCTCTTGACGATCTTGTGCTTGGTGAGAATGGCATTCGAAGGCAATCATCCGAATCAAGTTCAGCCAATTTGGCAAATAATATTGAAAACATCGATGAAGAGAAGCTTAAGCGACAATACCGTAAGCTGGCAATAAAATACCATCCAGACAAGAACCCTGAGGGAAGAGAAAAGTTTGTTGCTGTGCAAAAGGCTTACGAGCGATTGCAGGTGATCCTTTGTTTCTATGGCAATTGATACCGTACCACTTTTTGCAGTCTTGATTTGTTGTAGTTTGATTTAACTGGAGGCACCATTAATAAACAGCAATGAATTCTTAGGGATATGGAGTTAGGTATGTAATATCTACATAACCACCCTGAGCCTCCTTGAAGGTTGCTGCTTTATGGGCTACCTAAGGATTATTGTTAGAGCAATTTCTCAACAAAAATAATCAATTGCTAAGTACTAACAACACAAGATCTTGTGTTGACCTTTTGAATATAGACTAATATGGTGATTCTGTTGCTTAAGTTTTGGCCTATTGAAGATTGCAAAATTTCTTGTTTAGTGAAAGGCATTTATTCTAAAAGTTTGCATTTTAAGTACTCTCCATGTCCTTCCCTTTGTGTTTTTTATTACACTGTTATATTTGATTCCTCCTCTTCTTTTGTTGGGTTAATTAGACTGGCACAGCATATTTCTTTTATGCACCTGGCAATCAATTTTTCAACCATACAACACTCATCCTAGAAGTTGGTGTAAGATAAAGTGGAACAAGCTTGGAAATAGCGAGTCACATTAAGATATATTTTAATACTGGTGACTATTTACGTTGGATCTTCTTTTAACAGATATTTACAATGAATCTATTATCTATACACACAGGCAAGTATGCAAGGATTGCAGGGACCACAAGTCTGGAGGCTGCTACTCTTACTCAAGGCACAATGCATTTTGTACAAGAGATATGGACATGTCTTGGAACCATTCAAATATGCTGGCTATCCTATGTTACTAAATGCAGTTACTGTAGATAAGGACGATAGCAATTTTCTTTCATCTGATAGGGCCCCTCTTTTGATAGCTTCTTCAGAGCTAATTTGGCTGACGTAAGCTAAGACAAACTTACTCTAACTAAGTTTTATGTCTTCTCTTAACAGCTAACTCATATTCTTGTTGTGCTCTTTTAGATGTGCATCATCTTCATTAAATGGAGAAGAGCTTATACGAGATAGTGGTATCCCATTGTTGGCAACACTTCTTTCACGTTGCATGTGCATCGTTCAGCCCACAACTTTGGCAAATGAACCAGCAGCAAGAATAGTCACCAACATAATGCACACGTTCTCAGTTCTCAGCCAGTTTGAGTCAGGAAGAGTCGAGATTCTTCGTTTTGGTGGCCTTATTGAGGATATTGTGCACTGCACAGAATTTGAATTTGTTCCCTCAGCTGTGGATGCTGCTCTGCTGACAGCCGCTAACATTTCAGTGTCATCTGAATTGCAAGATGCTCTTCTAGCGGCTGGCTTTTTATGGTACTGCCCTGCTAACCTTGTTGTGAATGTTATAATAACCTGGATATTGGTACTGAATGAATTTTTGCCTACATATTATCATTATCAACTAAATCAAAATGAGGTATACGTTAGGAGAAAAAAAGGCATGCCAACATGCAAAATTATATCTGTGATATATCTAATTAAAATATACTTGCAGGTATGTGTTGCCCCTACTGCTTCAATATGATTCAACAGCAGAAGAGAATGAGACAAACGAAGCACATGGTGTTGGGGCAAGGGTACAGATTGCTAAAAATCTACATGCTGTACACGCTTCTCAGGCTTTGTCAAAGCTTTGTGGTCTTGGTGGCGATGGAATGTCAAGCCCATCTAACCAGCCTGCTTTCAATACACTAAGGGCACTTCTTACTCCCAAACTTGCTGATATGCTAAGAAACCAACCACCCAAAGAGCTATTATCCAATTTAAATTCAAACTTGGAGTCACCAGAGGTAATTGGTTATATTTTCAATTGTATTATATGACTAGAACACCGCATAAATCCATTGTCAAGAGTATATTTAAACATATATATCTTGTATTTCGCTCCTTACCACAACCATGGTTATTCGAGGCGCTAGGCGGGCAGGGAGGGTCCACCTAGTGCCTAGGCCACCTAGGCGGCTAAACAGATTTGCATGCAAACAAAGGTTTTGACTATAATTTGTGACTATTTTAGAAATATGTACTAAGATTTTATACTGTAGAAATACATTTATATGTTATATTTGAGATTTTATAGGATAAATCATATATTTTTTAGAGAAAATCTTTCATATAATCATGTCATCTAGTATTAATCATCGCCTAGGACCGCCTTATTGCTGCCTAAGACTGCCTGGGACCGCTTAGGAGGGCTGACCGCCTAGGTCACTGCCTAGGCCCAGCCGCCGCCTAGCGCCTAGGCAGCCCTAGGCACCGCCTAGGGGAACACTGACCACAACCATTGACATGAAGCAATTTGCTAATTTTACCCCATCTGTAACTCAAAAGGTAAAAATGTTCATTACCAGGGGCACACATACACACACTGAAACTCAATTTATGGAATCATTATCAGTGTGGATCTTATTTTTATTTACTATCCAGCTTAAAAAAAGTAATATATGGTCTCTTATGTACCTACAGTATGAACAGATTGATGCATACTTTTTGCCCTCAATATACATCATTTTATTGTTTCATATGGAGCAATTGTAATCTGTTTTCCTTGGGACACTACTTATTTAATTGTTTGCTTCACAACATTCTACTACTGTTTGGTTATGTGTGCAGATGTTTTTCTTTATCAATATACATCATGTAATTGCTTCATACTATTACTTGATTGTATGTGTGAAGGTGATTTATAGCTCAAGAAGACTTTACTTCTTATTGCAGATCATATGGAATTCTTCCACCAGAGGGGAGCTCCTCAAATTTGTAGACCACCAGCGTGCTAGTCAAGGACCTGATGGTTCATATGATTTGACGGAATCACAGTTGTTCACCTATGAAGCTTTGTCTAAAGAATTGAATGTTGGTAATGTATACCTGAGAGTTTACAACAATCAGCCGGATTACGAAATAAGTGACCAGGAAGGCTTTTGCATTGCTCTGCTTAAATTTATAGCAGGGTTAGTACAAAAGTGGAATTCCATAAATTTGGAGGAAAATATGACGTATCAGCATGGTTCAGTCACTGATACATCTGGTACTGAAAATGGTGAGTTCAGTGATTCAACCAGAGAAGGAAAAGAAGACAACTCATATGAAAAAGACAGTAAAGAAGTAACTGATGGAGACTGTGAAGTGATTATGAACCTCCAAAGTGGGTTAACATCACTTCAGGTACTACATTTTTAAGGAGAACTTCGTAATTTTTTTTTGGGTGTGTGTGAGGAATATTTTTTGAATTGTATGTAACTTTTTATGCTGCAGAATCTTCTGACAAGTAATCCAAGCTTGGCTGCTGTTTTTGCTTCCAAGGAGCGGTTGACGCCTCTTTTTGAATGCCTTGCTCTGCCTGTTCCTCCTGAAAGCAACATTCCACAAATCTGTCTAAGTGTTCTTTCTCTCTTGACAAAGCATGCTCCTTGTTTGGAGGCCATGGTTGCAGAAAGGACAAGTCTCATTTTGCTATTTCAGATACTCCACTGCAATCCTTCATGCAGGGATGGAGCACTTGCTGTCCTTTATTCTTTAGCCAGCACACCAGAGCTGGCCTGGGCAGCTGCCAAACATGGTGGTGTAGTGTACATTCTTGAACTTATGTTGCCACTTCAAGGTGATTACTTTCGTGTGCTATTACTATATTTAGATATGAACCGATGTTTATTGTCATTATTTCAAATATATTGGTTTAATTTAAATGTTTGCAGCATTTTTCACGCTCTCTCTGTTTTGCCAGTACGGGCTGACGTTTTTGTACACAGTTGCATGTTTGATTAATTCAATTTCTAAAATTTGGCCGGAATTCCTCGTGTACATTGCTTAGTCCCACACAGGGTTCGCAAAACCGCCGGAAAACCGCAAAAACCGGCGGTTTCTCGCCAGATCACATGCTTGTCCGGCTGAAACCGCCGGTTTTTGCCCGGCCGAACTCACAAATTCAAATTTGAATTTGTAAATATGAGAAAATTCAGAAAAAATTGTAAAAAACTAGGACTTTTTTAGAACAACTTGTACAAAGCAAAATTTCAAATTTACATCATTTTCATGCTTAAATTTCAAATCAAAGATGTGGTGAAACTTTTTATGTGTTTAAAAAATATGAATGGTCCAAAATGCTGCAAATGGGCCGGATCCAGGGGCTTTGCAGCATTTTTTATGTGTTTAGAAAATATTTGGATGGAAATATGATGTGTTCATGTATAATATATGTGTTTGATGGAAACATTGTCTAATTTCTAAATATTTGTATTGCAATATATGTATGTATGAACTATACCGGTTTTTCTACATATATTTGTATGTCTAATGTCTAAATATTTGTATTGCAATATATGTATGTATAATATGTCATATGTACATGTGTTCCAAACATCAATTTTTAGCATAGGTCATGCCAAAAATTTTTTCTACATTTATACAAATTACCATGACATATATCCTAGGCATATATGATTTTTTCATATTTTTTGAAGATTCTTTCGTGCATCTTTTCAATTTTTCTAATTTCCAGTTTTTTCTACTGGTTTCTCGCCAAAAACCGCCGGGAAACCGGTGAAACCGCCCGGGAAACCGGTAAAAACCGTTTGCAAACCGCCCGGCCGCCCCAGATGATTCAAATTCAAATTCAAATTCATCCGGTTTTTGCTGGTTTCCACCGGTTTTTACCGGTTAACAGGCCCGGTGGGAAGGCGGTTTCGGGACCCGTTTCGGGTTTTTGATCCCTGGTCCCACCTCAGTAAAGTTCTTTATGTGTTTAATAAACTTTGCTTCGCTACAACTGTTCCCCTTTTGCATTCATTTATACATGTTCGACTTCTAACCACTAGTTTATAGATCTAATTCTGCACATTTCTCACTTTTTTATGTCATGTAGAGGAAATCCCTATACAACAAAGAGCTGCAGCTGCATCTTTATTGGGCAAGCTTGTTGGACAGCCAATGCATGGTCCCAGGGTGGCCATTACACTTGCTAGATTCTTGCCTGACGGCTTGGTTGCTGCAATTAGAGATGGACCTGGTGAAGCTGTCATTTCATCTCTTGAACAGACAACAGAAACTCCTGAGCTTGTATGGACATCTGCAATGGCAGCTTCTCTCTCCGCGCAGCTGTCAACCATGGCGTCAGATCTCTACCAAGAGCAGATTAAAGGACGTGTTGTCGATTGGGATGTGCCTGAACAAGCATCTGGCCAACATGTAATGAAGGATGAACCACAGGTAGTGTTTGTTCTAGAATTATCCTGTTTTCTGCATTTCATAACATTTGGCTTAGATGTTATCATGCTGTGCAAATTTCAGGTTGGTGGAATTTATGTGAGACTCTTCCTAAAGGATCCCAAGTTCCCACTGAGAAATCCTAAAAGATTCCTTGAAGGACTCCTAGATCAGTATGTCTCCTCAGTTGCTGCTACACACTACGAAGCAAATGCTGTCGATCCGGAGCTTCCTTTGCTGCTTTCCGCTGCATTGGTTTCCTTGTTGCGTGTTCATCCGGCACTATCAGACCACGTTGGTTACCTAGGTTATGTACCGAAGTTGGTTGCAGCTATGGCCTACGAGGGAAGGAGGGAGACTATGGCATCTGGACAGGACAAAAGGAGATTGCAAGCAGAACCTGCTGAACAAGACAACTCTGATGATGTCTCTGAGACCACCATGCAAACTCCACAAGAGCGTGTTCGCCTTAGTTGTTTGCGAGTACTACATCAGCTGGCATCTAGCACAACTTGTGCAGAAGCTATGGCAGCAACAAGTGTAGGAACTCCTCAGGTATATAATTCTAATCAATTTCTGTGTTTGTTGTAACTTTTCTGGGCTGCCTTGTTTATCCTACTTTTTCATAGCATTTTCTGGATGATACCACAGCATGACCACTTTTTTTATTTGACTTCCTCTGAAGTGTTTTTTCTTGATAAAACTTGGTGTACTAAGTTCAGTGTGCACCTGGAATGCATTATTATCTGAAGTAGTTATTGGTTAGTCCTGTAGCGTTAAAAAAGGGTAGTGCAGATTCCATTTCTGGCTCTTTTTTTTACCCAACTGTAGAACCTTTATATTTGGTAGTCCTGTTGGCTGTATCCCAGTGCTCTCATTAGTTATGGTCTCTTGACTTGCACAATAACTATTTACCCCCTCTTCATTTCAAAGTGTGCTTTACCAATTTAGCATGAAAGATCTGTACTTGCTCACAATTATTGGGGGACAAACCAAAAAGGAAGTCTACTATGATTGACAGAAAGCACATTGTTCATGAATGGCATCTTGAAGGTCCCATCATAATCTTTTCTTCCTTGAGCTGTCTTGCAGGTTGTTCCACTCCTGATGAAAGCAATTGGATGGCAAGGTGGAAGTATACTGGCATTGGAGACACTAAAGCGTGTTGTTGGCGCTGGTAATCGGGCTAGAGATGCGCTTGTTGCTCAAGGGTTGAAGTAAGCTGCTCCATCTTCCTATATATCTGTTCTCAAATGTAAAAGAATTCTATTTTTAAGTTCTCGTATAAATGTTCTCAGTTGAGTTGGCAGCTTTAAGTTGGCTTTCAATTGGTTCAAAAAATATTTGGCCTTCAACTATCACTATTCATTGCTTTGGCATTACATGGCAGTAGCTTGAAAAGTCTATAAGCAACAATAAAGGATGGATTTATATACATGGGCAATGTTAAAAACGAACTTAGTACCTTATGAAATGTTTGCAGGTAGTTTGTCCCAGTTCTGTTGGAAACTTTAGTAGAACTAACTTGAGGGAAAAAACTGTGATTCAAATTTGCAAAATTTAGGTATTTTGTAGCATATCATGATTTGCCTTTGTTCCATTCTAACCTTACATAAGTACTCTACTGCATTGTTTTTTTTAAAAAAAAAATCTGCTGATTGAAAATGGAAAAGCTAGTGTTTTTTTTATTAAATTAATTAGGACATGCATATCTTGAACCTTTTTTTTTTAAAAAAAAAGGAATCCTAACCAGGATCAATCAAAGCTTATTTGCTTCATCTTGTACCGTTGCAGTGGCAACATTATTGTTCTTTGCCATATATTCGATGAACCTAGTTTTGCATGTGTGTTCAACTCTTGCAACAACTAATCTTTGTTGTGTATTCTACTATGAAAAAAATAGGGTTGGTCTTGTTGATGTTCTCCTTGGCATTCTCGATTGGCGAGCTGGTGGAAGGCAGGGACTCTGTAACCAGATGAAGTGGAATGAGTCAGAGGCTTCCATTGGGCGTGTATTAGCAGTGGAGGTAAGGATCATATTCTGGTTAGCATTTCAGTTGGATTTGGCGGGCCATTGCATGAGCTTGATGCAATCAAAACAGAATCGGCTTGATCATATACATTCTGTAGGTTTGGCTTGATCATATAGATTCTGTAGGCAGCTGATGGGCAGATCTAGGGAGTGATGATGTATAGAAGTAGGAAGTCCATCTTCCTTTTGGTTTCTTTTGGATACCTGGGTGGACTGGCAAAGAATAGTATAACTAGCACCTTGTAGCATACCCCACAATATTTTGAACCTGAAATACATGAAATATTTGCACAAAAGAATTGGATAGACTGTATTTCCTGTAGTTGCTCTTTGTATGTTAGAAACATGTGACTCATAAGTAGTTAGAACACACAAAAGAAACACCCATAGGAGAACTGTGTTCAGAACAACCTGATAGCTAATACAATATGTTTAGGTGAGATTGCTGCACCCTATGCAGGTCGTTTTGGCGTTGATCTATTTTTGGTCTTGCAGTTCCATTTCTACATGCTTGGATGGCTTCTATCCCTTGTTTGTTATCTCATCTGTTTGTCTGATTTACACAGGTACTTCATGCTTTTGCAACAGATGGCGCACACTGCGCTAAAGTTCGTGAAATCCTGAATTCTTCTGATGTAAGTAACCCACTACAGTTCACTCAAGTGTACTGTTCATTTTAGCTCATGAAATTGGTGCTACAAACCAAACATGCCTGATCTTTATGCCCATGAATCCATGACAAGCTGTAATTCACTACTAAGAGAGAAATCTTAGTGAGCTAAATAAGAATTTTTTTTTTAGGTATGGAGTGCTTACAAGGACCAGAAGCACGATCTGTTCCTCCCATCCAATGCACAATCTTCCGCTTCTGGAGTTGCAGGTCTCATTGAGAGTTCTTCATCAAGGCTCACCTACGCCCTCACGGCACCCCCACCTCAACCTGCATTGGTCCGGCTACCGTCATCATCTCCTGCTCCACCCTCAGCTCCCACAAATCCCAGTTGGCGGCATTCTTACCAGCACCAATAGCAAGAGAAAGAAAACACGTTAATTTGAGCTCCGTAACGATACAAAGCATTTGAAGGTGGCCCTTGCATAGTGAGTTGGACGAAGGCCACAACACCAAACTGGGAGTGGGACTTGTTACAAGAGCATAGTACAGTTTGGGTTTGTTCCACCATACTGTTTACCAGGCGCTGCCTTGCAGTACATAGCATGTACAGTTTTTTCCATTACATAGAGGCCGGCTTCTTGTTCGTTTCTTGTACATGTAAAGCATGTGCTTTTCTTTTTTGTAACACATATCAGTCCATAGAATTTTCCAGCTGAAAATGTGTATCGATTCATTTTGGGTTTTAGATACGAATGCATGAATGGTGTTTCCGATTTCGACTTTTTCTGAAGAACATATTGCAGTAGTTAATTTTTATCTTTCGTCCGGCAAAAGGGGGAAAAATAAAACATGCACCAGCCGGGAATCGAACCCGGGTCTGTACCGTGGCAGGGTACTATTCTACCACTAGACCACTGGTGCCTGGTTTGCTTCACTTAGAAATGTAATTATATAAAGCATCTTTTATGATGTGACTGCAACGACGCAATTCAGTTCTATTTTTCAAAGAGAGATCGCGCAGGTCATGTAGGAATTGTATATTGGTTAGCTTTGCTTACATTTTTTCAGGCCGAAACTGTGGAAGAACGTTGCGCCAGCTGATGACGGCGACTCGATGAGTTGTACAACACCAGTCGATATAAAACTGTCCACGCCAAAGCGATCTTCACGTGGAGACCATCTCTACTGAGGTAACATACACAAAAACAACCATTTGGTCCGTTACAGTTTTCTGCCACAAGTTTGTGGCAAAACTTAGCCAAAATATAAGTTTATGACAGGTGTGGTCGGATGCTAAATTTTCATAGCAAACCTAAATTAGCTAGGTATGAAACGTCTAACCTGTGTCATGTCAACCCGCGGTAGTACCAAGCAAGCGCTCTCACAATTCATCGTAGGAAAATTAAAACTAAAAATTACAGTTGAAAATTTATTATTTTTATATAAGCCAAATACTGTAACACTTTATAGATTTTTTAAAGGTTTTTAATGGATTTTCTCAAAGCTTTCAAAACTATTTTTAACAGCCTTATATCAAAGATTATAATTTAGAGGTGCACTAAGGCAGTGTTCTTTTCAGCGTTTGTGTTTGCTTATAAACTGAAAATTTGTTATTTTCATACAAGTCAAACACTTTGATATTTGGTAGCCAATTTTTGTAGGTTATACTATTTCTTCTTAAATCTTTTAAAACTATTTTTTCTATAATTTTTTAATTCCTCGGATGTCCTTATCGAGAAATTACAAATTTTCAGTTTAGAAGCAACCGTAAACGCCGAAAAGATCACTGCCTTAGCGCAGAGGAGAGGTGGAAGCAAATGACTGGAGCGCGGGGCAAGGGCAACGGACTATCCAGCTGAATGTGCAGAGCAAACAGTTAGCGGCCGGACAGTAGGCTGCTTTTGTCGCCACTCGCACGTGGAGTGGATACATACGCACACTACTATCTCGTGCGTTTGCTTGGCGATGAGGCCCACCGGAGAGCGGCGGTGCGCTGAATCCGATCTCATCGCGTGTCTGCGTGAGTGCGTCTCCTCCCCCTGCTGCGCCTGCGATTGATGGATGTGAGTGTGCCTCTCCAAATCACACGCAAATCAGCAGCTATCCATGGTCATCTCCTCTCCGCACTAGGCACTAGGCACTAGGCAGAAGAAACACCAGGGCCAGGGCAATCCATCCATCCATCCATATATACACCTCGATTAACAGCAAACACTACATCATCCATCACGAGTCATAACGACAAGCTCGGAGCAATTAACAGTGACGAACGGACGCTTAATTCTGCTACTAACACTTACACGGCTCGATCTACTGCCAAAAAAACAACAAGGCGATGATGAACACACTGGATCATCGTCCTCCCTTCTTTACGACAAATTTTACAACATGCATCATGGTGGTGATGCATCGTCTTCGCTTCAATTCCTCCTCCTCCCTACCTGGTGGCCTACCCTACCGGCCGGCGGCGCCCGGCTCGGCGATGCGGCCGTAAAGCGCGGCGTTGAGCTGCTCCTGCGAGTAGACGCGGCTGGCCATCTTGACAGCCACCTGCTGGATCATCAGCTCCTTCACCACGGACACGCTCGCGTGGTACACGTCCAGGTCCAGCTCCCGCAGCGCCGTCATCAGCCTCGCCGCCGGGTGGTTGCGCCTGTGGCACTGCACGCGGATCATCGCCTCCAGCCCCAGGATCTTCACCTCGATCTCCACCGCCTGGCACCGCGCCCCGCCGTCGTGCAGGGACGCTGCCGCAGCCGCCGCCGGCCGCGCGTCGCGCTCCTTCTTCAGCGCCTCGATCTGCGAGTGCAGCGTCTCCTTGTCCGACTCCAAAGCCGTCAGCTTCCCGCGGAGCTCGTTGATGTACGAGATGGCGTCGCCCAGCAGCGACGCCTTGTCCATCTTCGACACGTTCGGCACCACGGCGCGCAGCGCGTAGAACCGCTGGTTCAGCTTCTCCCGCCGCTGCCGCTCCGCCTCCACATGGTTCAGCGGCTCCTCGCGCCCGTTCGCCGGCTTCCGCCCGCGCTTGCGCGGCCGCTTCTCCGCCTCCGGCGGCGCCACCACGCGGCTGCTCTCCACCTCGCGGACCGACGCCTCCACGTCCGAGTGGTCCGACTCCGACTTGGCCGGGGCGCCCGTGCCCGTCGAAGGCCGCGTCGTCGGCGCGGACGAGAAGGACAGCATGCCCTCGTTGCCCGTCGCGGACGGGTGGTGGTTGGTGTTGCTCGCGCGGGAGGTGGCCTCCATGGAACGCTTCGGGTTGTTCTTCGCGTCGTTCGCCGCGGCCGTCACCGTCCCCGTGTGCTGCGAGAAGAGGCTCCCGGGCGCCGTCGTGAGGCTGGCGGTCGCGGCGGGGGGCGCGGGCGATGGATTCCTACGGCTGTTGCTGTCGGCGGCAAAGTTCAGGATCTCGCCGGACTCGGGCTTGAAGAAAGGTGGGGTTGCCGCGACGGAGGCGTTGGACGCGAAATCCGAGAAGTTGAGCTCCCGGCGGAAGGGCCCTTGCTGATGAGCCTGGGTGGGCTGTTGCAGATGCTGCTGCTGCTGCCTCTGCTGCTGCGCGGCCGCCGGCGGTGGCGGCGGCGTCGCGTGCACGGAGGGGCTGGGGTTCTCCGTGAGCGTGCTGGTGCTCCCGTTCTCGAAGTAGTGGATCTGCTGCGGCGGGGGCGGCTTGGAGACGGAGATGTCGGCGGACGGCGGCGAGATTGACTCCTTGATATCCATGACCGGCGCGTCGGCCAGCCAGAGCACGGACGGATCCGTCTCCGCCTGGTCCCCCCCGGCGGGCGGCGCGGGCTGCCAGGAGGCAGATCCCCCTCCTCCGGTGAGATTGAAGAGGGAGCGGATCCTGGGAAGGCTGTCGGGGGTCTGGAAGATGACCTCGGTGGAGCCGAGCTCGAGGACGCCGGTGCCGACTGGGAGGCAGACCATGGTGCGAAGGCCGAAGGTGTAGGCCTGGCGCGCGCGGTCGCAGGGGGCGCTGGAGAGGCCCGTGGCGATCCAGGTGGGCTGGCCGGCGAAGAGCACCTGGCCGGGGAGGCCGAGGCCGTTGGGGAAGGACTGGGTCATGGAGACGAGGAAGAACCACTCGGTGTCGGTGACCTCCTCCTCGACGGCCTCGTCGGGTGCGGCGCCCCCGCCGGAGATGAGCGAGTTGAGCTCGCGGAGGACGCGCTTGCGGTTCTCCTGCTCGGCCTGGGACTGGGGCGTGGCGGGCCTGGGCTTGCGCTTGTCGTCGTCGCAGCCCTTGTAGTAGCCGTCGCCCCAGCCAAGGAGGGAGGCCCCGGTGGAGACGTCGATGGAGGACTGCCAGAAGATGGCGTAGGTCCAGGTCTCCCTGGAGCCCTCGATGATGGCCTGCAGGCGCTGCTGCAGCGTGTCCTGGTTGAAGGCCGCCGGCGCGGGGGGCGGCGGCGCCGCGGCGGCGGCGGCCCCCCAGGGAAAGGCGGGGAGGTCGGCGGTGGCCATGAAGGCCTCCATCATGGAGGCGTTGTCGTCGGTCCACAGATTCATCGATGGCGAGGAGGAGGAAGAAGAGAGGGAGAGAGCAAAGCAATGGGAAAGGGGAAGGGAATGGGAGGCCGGGTATGGGTGTGGGTTTGGGATTGGGAATGGTTGGTGGCCACGCCCACGCGAGGGTAAATTCTTTTGTTCGCCGCGCCGCGCGCGGCACGCTGCTTAAGTTGGCCAGGGTAAACTCGGGATTTACCCGCCTCTGCGTCCGACAATTTTTACGTTTATTTTTACCCGGGTCGGTGTCGGTTTGTGTAACTGCCGGCTTCGTAGGTTGGGGCCCGCGTGTCAGTGAGCGGCTTTGCCGCAATATCATCATGTCTGAGGCGGAGGAGGTGCGTCGCTCCCGCTCTTTCCCAACAACAAAATGCTTTATTTGGGCTTCACTAAATTTCATTTATACCTTTCACCGCAGCCCGCATATCTTTTTCTAAAAATGCTTGCATTGAGGTCAATTACTATATTATTTAATAACCTGCTAATGTTAGTCCAAGGACTGACTCCACCCTTAACCGCAGCTCAAACAAATTAATGTGAAATCTAATCTCAATTAAAGCTATTTATTCGAGGTATAATAGCTTCTTTTAGGCATTTCTAAGGGCACTTCGACCTTTACATGTGCTACTTTGTGTTGCTTAGAATATAAATTTTAGTTATAATAAGTGTGAGTTTCATTTTAGAGGTAGGCATGTAGCAACAACCGTATCATCTCTACACGAAGTTACAATAGACCTAAGCACCATGATGCTGGTGTAGACAATGACAAAACCGATGATCCAAACTACCTGCCGGTGGTAGAGTCCTAGATTTTGATCTGACCCGCTTGGTCCCGACTCGATCGGATCTGGGTCGGGTTTTTCCCTCTTTTTTTTTCCAACCGAAGCAAAATCGAGGCGAGGCACCGAGTATGGTCTGGTCGGGTTAGGTTTTAGTCTTGACACGACCCTACTGGAGATACCCCGTATACTACACTACACCTACAACATCCTAGGCCCAATGCCTAGTTACTTACTAATCCTACCTCCCTCAATCCCCTAGCCACTACCGTCCTTTGCTCTACTCACTCTCCTCGTCTCATTTTGTATGCTGTCGACCTCACGCCACTACAGTAGTCAGAATTCATATATAACTACCATAGTCGCTACACCTCATAGTGTTTGGTCGCCGTCCTCTAGACTCTACCTAGTCCCATATGGCTTAGCCTCCTCCCATCATCCTCTAGCGGCTGGAGAACAGCAGCACACTACCTCGGCGATGACCTCTCATATGGTGGAGTCCTTTCTCTCTAGGCTCCAGCGGCAACATGTCTAGCAGACTATGACGTACCTCCTCCCCCAATGACGTGACTAGCTCAGTGATGCCCCGCCACCCCCACCGACGACGCTCTCCTACCGGATGGCACCGAAGCGGCCAGCCGACGACCTCCTCCCCACGGGTGCACAAACAACGGGTAAGCCCTATGCTCCTCCTCCATCATCTTCTCTTCCTAGGGCAGGATGTGTCATGACACCGTCGAGGCGGTGTAGGGCGACCAGATCTAGTCCCGACGTCGGGACGGGTCGAGGCAAGACACTGAGTGACCTGGGTTGGATGGTGGCGTGACTAGGTCCCAACCTAGCCCATCTTGATCTTTAACCGGCAATGTACTTTTCTGCTATGGTGTTAGCTAGATTTTCTTTCAAAAAGCCTCCTTTTCTCCTTAGCCTAGAGATTTTGATTAATGAAATTCACACGTTGTTAATTACCACTCGTACAAATCTCTGAAAAATGAGGACTTCATTCTTGTGAGAGTGACCACCGCACCACCATGTGTATGCGTAGGTCGATTATTCGTACATGACAAAAAAAATGCACTTTTAAATCTGTTGGCTCTCCGCAGAATCACACAAGCGCTAAGGGCTCGGCTCGTCCTTATCTCCAAGAGGCGAAGAAGGAGAAAAAACAGAGGAGGGCTACCCCAGCTAGATCCGAGCGTCTCCCTCGCCTTCGGAGGCTTTCGGGCCGACATCAAGGAGGACGGCGAGATCTTGTTCTAGGGTTGTATAGCAGTAGTTTTAGGTTTAGGTTAGGGGGAAAAAACAAGAGGACGAGGAGGGAGAGGGAGAGGTGCTCCATGGTGGCGATTCGGTTTGGCGCCGGTTGTCCGACGCCAGAAGGTAAGTCGTCGGGTGCCTTTCCATCTTTTCACTAGAGTTGCTTTTGGTTTGAGGCCTTGACGTCATCTTCCTCTCCTTCGAGATCTTCGGATCAAAGAAGAGAGGAGTTGTCGCTGGTAGGATGGAAAGAGCAAGGGTGGTTGATGTGTGGAGAGGCTCCAGCGTCTGTGGAGCTAGAGGCTGTAGCGATGGTCAACGGTGGCGGATACAGTGCATCGTCCTCCTGTCATCTCCAAAGTCGACGTGAGGAGAGGTTTCAGGAGCTTTTAGAGCCTTTCCTATGGCCCTAGGAAATTGTAATTTTTTATTTTATTAGGGATGAGTTTGTAAGTTGATAGTATTTTCTGCAATGAAAATGGTCCGTCGTTCTCAGAAAAATCTGCTGGCTCTCTTTTTTTTTTAAAAAAAACTAGTAGCAGCAGATAGCGCGAGATCGGTGAGGTGAGGCTACCGTGCAGCACTTGGTAGGCAAGTTGAAGAGCGACCGAGGCCGGCTAATTTGACCGTTGACTACCGTGTCGAGCTGGCCCACGTGAGCAACAAAGTGGGGCCCACCCATACAGCGACCGATTCTATCGTTTAAAACCTGCAGAAAAATCCGGGCCGTCCATCTTCACGTGTTCAGAAAGGCCTGCAGCTTTAAACATTTTTTTTTTCTTGTGTGGGTACGCACTAATGTAACGTAACGTGGATTTAATCTGGAGATTGGCGGAGTATTAAATTACTATATTAATTGTAACGAACAAACAAAGAAACAAAAAGGGTGGCCTGGGGCAGCAGCAATTGGTGGGTGGGTACTGGTTACGCCACAAGACACTACTTCATTCGTTGGAATTTATATCGCGTATTACAGATTTGGATTTATTATTTAATGTAGGACGCACACAATTTGTAATGTTATTTTAGTGAGATTTTTCCTGTAGTACCCTCATTTAAAGCATGCATGCATACGTATGATTAAGTTTATTTGAAGCATTAATTGTCTCCTTCACCAATTAAGTTTAAGGGTAAATTTGTAACTTGACCATTATTTTTGGTCTTGGTTTGGGCATCTAATACGTCCCTATAAATCCCAACTGAGAATCTTCGAAGATACTACTAAATACAAAAAAAATAAAATGCGTTGATTTCAGATTTAAAAAAAAAGTACTCTTGATTCCACCAATTAAGTTCAAGAGTAACATTTTTGGATGAAGCTTTTTTTTTTATCAGCTGCTGGGAAGAGCGCGGACAGACACTGAATTGATTTGGGGCAGAAATTAATGCAGTGTGGACTTTAACCTTCCCCGTGAGATGCCACGTTTTGCTCGCGTGCCATTGTCTACTTTTGAATAGTAGTGTACTAGTGTTGTACTCCACTTGAGTTTTTTTTGCACTTTTTTTTTTGCGCGCGCGGTGTTGGCGCGTGAGTGACCACGCGCGCACGCACTCCCAAATTGCCTTTTCACTACAAACATACGAGTATTATTTTTAATCTAAAAAACTGAGCATTCAGATGAAATGGGCATGCCGGTTTTTCCTCCTGGCGAGGGGTATAGCATAGATGTTTAGGGAGCACTAGGAACCCTTTATTCCCCAAAAAAAAAGGCAATAACTAACTAATCCGAATTCTGTGGCACCCTAAAAATATTCTTCTAAATTTTTCCGAATCTTAAAGCAACTAGAAGATAACCCCAAATCCATCTCAGTTTAGCCCCAGCCCAACCCGAACTCATCCCTAACTTCCCCTATTTAAACCCTAATTCTCATCTAATCTTTCCCCCAAAACCAATCTATCCACGTCCTCGTTGTCATCTTGTCGCAAAAGTCGTCATTGCCAAGGTAGCCACCTCACCGCTGGACACACCTCGACGTCGTCGTGCACTGCCCACACGGCCTCCCAACTCTACCACCACTACACATGTTGCGTGTTGCTTGCAAGACCAACCCCGCCGCCGTCGAGCTATGCCGCCTCGCCAGTTGCTAAGCTTCTTATTCTTTAGAATCATGCAGCTATGGTCGCCACCACGTCATGCCAAGACCTCCACCACCGTCTTGCGCCACCTCTTGCCGATGTCGCCGTGGCTGAGTAGCTCTTCTGCCGCCTCCTCTGCTGGTAGTTTGCCTCATATTCTTCCCTTACTAGACAGAGGGTTTGGTTTAGTAAAACTAGGTCCTAACAAATTTGCATCTAGAATAGGAAAAAAAATGGCGTGAGAGAAAAGTGTTAGCTATCTGGGCTATGTTGCCAATTTTCTAAAGTATTTCTATGCAAATATTGTGTGTGCTTTTAATGCATGGATGGATCATATATAGAAAATTTATGGAGAGAGAGCTAAATTCTTTGACTTATTGATTCTATTTTTTAAAATCTCAGGGCGGCTATTGATAGTCCTAAGAAAGCTGAAAACGAAACGTGCCAACTGCTCAAAGCCATTTCTAAAAGTTTTGAAATTCAAATATTTAGCAAATAATCATTCCACCAAACAATTTGAGGTAATTCTGTGTACTGCTCATGGGAGAGCAGCTGCTTGTTGGACAGTGTTGAGTCCTACTAGAAGCGCCCTCACTGTGCTGGGTGTTGACTAGTCACTCTTGTGTCGCATCGGAATCGGATCGATCTGGGGAGACAAAAAAAAAAGAAAAGAAAAGGAAACGTGCAGGGTTGTAAAGCGTGGGCGTGGCCACCCATGTGATCCACGCCATTCACCCCTGTTTATGTTTATTTATTCCATCTCTGACGTGGCCACGTGCCCCCTGTCCGCACTCCAGACTCCACCTCCTCCTAGAAATATCTATAGTCACTGTCGCGTGGCCCCCACCCGGATGGAAAGACCCTGGAAGCACCCGCCATTTCTTTCTCGCTTTTTTTTTTTTATGATATGCCCCGTCTCGTCTCCTTTCTTTCTCCCAAATTTTTTTTAAAGGAAAGGAAATATACTACTCCCTTTTTAAAAAAATAAAAACACTTACCACGCAACACACAGTATACTACTGCTCCAGATCCCGTGTTCCGTTCTCTTACGCAACCTCGGTACCGGGTGTAGGCCAGGGTTACCTAACAGATCTAAACTCAGGAACAAAGAGATACATAGTAGGAGGAACGGCGGCTATTCTTTATCTAATTCTTTGCTTGTCTACAATGGGTGGAACCCCTCCTTCTTTTATAGTGCTGCTCTAAGATTTCTGCATAGGCCAATACCAGGCCTTTATGGACCAGTTTCTCAACACTCCCCCCTTGGTCTCTGCCACGAAATGCACATGCCTCATTAAAACTCCATAAAAACCCAGTGAAAAAAATTTGAAGAAAGAGTACATAGCATACGCCTTGTGCTGCACAAATTGACTCGTTAAAAACCTTATGTGAGAAACTTCTGTGAATACTCACTAAGGAAAAAAAAATACAATTCACCTTATTTTCAAATTATCTTCATGACATTTCTTTGGGTACTCAGACTACATATCTAAGATTTACCTTGGAGTATGTGAACATTCTTTCCATGAAATCTGCACTTCTCTAAGTCTTCTCATCCCAATTCCCCTTAGATGTTGGGAGAGACTTAGTGAATAAATCAGCAAAATTCTAGCATGACTTAGTGTGCAATATCTTAATCTCATTCATCTTATGCATTTCATATGTATAAAAGAATTTGAGGGTTAATATGCTTCGTAAGGATACTTTTCACATAGCCCATCTGCATTTGAGCAATACAAGCTGTATTGTCTTCATAGATTATTGTTGGGGAGGGGGGGGAGGGGGGTTTGCTCAATGTTCAGTCCACATGGCTTCTGGATGTGGTGAGCCATTATTGGAAACCATACACATTCCCGAGAGGCTTTATATAGGGCAATTATTTTCGAGTGGTTTGTGGAAGTTAACATAAGTGTCTGCTTGGACGACCTCAAGGAAATAGCCGTCCCACCACGAAGAAAAACATACTCGGTTTGTAACTTGTTAGTATGCGGGTCAGACAGATACCCTGCATCTGTATAGCCAATCAGATTCAATTCTTGATTCCTCCCGTAAAACAAGCCAAGATCTTTGCTTCCTTGGAGGTATCGGAAAATATCCTTGATCCCTTCCAATGTCTTTTGGTTGGCTCTACACTGTACCGAGCCAGCAAATTTCACGGCGAACGCAATGTCCGGCCTAGTGTTGTTCGCGAGGTACATGAGCGCACCAATTGCACTTAAGTGTGGGTTTTTAGATCCCAAGACTTCCTTCCCCTCATCTTTAGGCCTGTGTGGGTCTTGATCTACTTGCAATGACCTTTCGACCGTTAGGTTTTCGCAGGATATGTCTTTTCAAATCAAAATCTCTTCAACACCTTCTAGGTGTAGGATGATTGGTGTACCAAGATTCCACCTTAGATATGCTCGAGCTACAAGTCTAAGCAAAATCTGGTTTTTTCTAAATCTTTCATTTCAAACTCAGACTTTAAGTATGAGCAGGCTTCATCTATCTCTTTCTTTGTCTCGATGATGTTCAAGTCATCTACGTAGACAGAGATTATACAAAATCTATTCAGGGATATCTGTATGAATACACAGGGACAATCTTCATTATTTGTGTAGCCTTTTTCGTAGAGAAATTCACTCAAGCGATTATACCATATTCTTCCTGACTGCTTAAGCCCATACAGTGATTTTTCAAGTTCAACACTATATAGATCTCTGTTTGCTCTATCTTGGTTTGGGACAGGAATACCTTCTGAAATTTTCATGTATATGTCCGAATCCAAGTTTCCATAAAGATATGCAGTTACAACATCCATCAATTTCATTTCCAACTTCAAGTTCATTGCCATTGAGATCAAGTATCTAAAGGTTACCCCGCCCATGACCAGGGAGTAGGTTCCTTCATAATCAATTCTAGGACGTTGAGTGAAACCTTGTGCAACCAGCCTTGCTTTGTACCTTACAATTTTATTCTTTTCATTCCTCTTTCGAACAAAGATCTATTTATGACCTACAGGGTGAATATGGGGAGGTGTGTGGCATACAGGCCCAAACACCTTTTTTTGTTCAGAGAGATCAATTCAGCAGATATTGCCTTTTTCCATTCTTCCCAGCCGGCCTTTTCTTGCATTCTGCCAGAGATGTAGACTCAAGATCATGTCGATGGTGGCAATTTTCTTTGCAAAATATGCATCCACATTGGTTGTTGCTCTATTTATAGACTCTCCCGTTAATACATAATTTATGATTATTTCATCATGGGATGCTTCTTCTTGCACTTCTACTTGCCTTCCTCCGCTATTTCCCATCAGGGGGAAAGTTCCTTTAGTTTTTCTTCGTCCATGTGTGCACACACATTTTCGCCGACGACTTTCTTCAATAGAAGATTCAGATATGGTACTGCCCTATCTGCGGGCTTCTTCCCAGTACCAGATCTCAACTAACTCCTTTTCTTTCTTTGGGGCATTTTCGTAATAGGCTATGGCAAATCCTTTTGCCCCTTCTTTTCCCAGACGTCTCCGAGTACTTCGGGTTTGAGGAGCTAGAGTTCCCATTCTTTTGTTTTTGTTTGGAGGCCTCTGAACAGGATTCGGGGTACCTTCTGCTTTTTTTGGTATTTCAACCCTCTCTGGTGCATTTCGAGCAGGTACATGCGACTTGACCACACTTTCCAGATCACAAAAATGATCAGGCAGTTCATTTGCTAAATTATGCAAATCAATTATCTTCTGGACTTCTTGAGTTGCTTCATTAGTGCGAGGGTCATGTGTGGGGATACTAGTGGAATGCCATATGATTTTTCAATATTTTTTATCCAAAGATTGATTTTCTCCCCATAATGACGGGAAATTATTATCGTAAAAAATGCAGTCAGCGAACTGGACCATATGCAAATCCGCTGACAGAGGTTCCAAATATCAGATTATAGATGCACTTTCAAATCTGATATATATCCCATATTTACAGGGTGGGCCCATGACAGTCCGTTGTATACTACTCCTTTTTTTTTAAAAAAATACTTACCAAGCAAACACAGTCTACTGCTCCAGATCCAGAGTTCCGTTCAAGAGGAGGAGGTGCAGTGCTCCTTTCGGTCATTTCTTTCGTAAAGATCTCTGTAACTACTTAGATAGACACGTATTATGCGTACAGATTCGCCTTAAAAACACTGTTAAAATATCTTAAGTTTATCAAATTTTATTGATAAATTATAATAGTAATTAGTGATCAATTTGTATTTACATAACTGTTGTAAATTAAACGTTAAAGGGTTTTTTTATTTGGATGGAGCAGCAGGTAGGTAGGGCGTGGAACTCGTTTCTTTCCGGTCGTTGTTGCATCACATCGCGGGCTACAGCGAGGACTGGGCCAGGAGTACTTGCCTATCACTACTGCCAGTACAATTCAGCGTCATCCTACACCCGTCCATTACTACTGCTCTGTCCAAAACCGATATATATGGTGCGAGCCGAGCAGCGCTCGGCTCGCTGGCTGCGCTGTGCGCAAGCTCGTCCATCCTGACGATCGCGAGTTTGATCTCTAGACGCCACACCTTGTCGGGTTAATTTCTGGAATAAAAGTTATAAGAGACTTTGATCCGTTCTCTATATCCTGATGCTATATGTGCAGTAGTAGTTTCAGTCTTATGTATAGATTGGGTGTGTGTGTGAGGCATGAGTCTTGTTCGCTCTCTGTATCCTGATGCTATATATATATCGCTATGGTCAGCCGCGGCTGACGGAGCGTTCCGTCAGCCGCGGCGAGTTTCGCGAAATTTGTGATCAAATTCGACGATCCGAACCGACCATCTCCTTTGTCTCGCTGAAATCTCACTACCGACAAAATTTCATATTTTTTTGATTTTTTTACTATTTATTTCGTATTTTTGAAAATCCATGATCTAATTTGTTGTAGACCGTCCAATAAAAATGCTCATTGTTGTAACCCAAAGACAATAATACCCCTCATGCATGGGTTTGGTAGCAAGACTGCATATATAACATGTATATAATATATTATATATGTTATATATAATAATAGTTAATATATAACATATGTATGATATATATAAAAATATATATATTATCAAGATATATGGCTCGTTATTTGGTCTATGTAATTTTTAAAAATAATAATATGGAAATAATGAATAAGTTTGATAGACTTTTTATATTAATAATTATTGAGAAAATTAAATAAATAGATAGAAGAATAAACCGATTATGCGGTTAGGCGAGATTTAATCATAAACCTCACATGCGCGTTGAAGAAAAGTGCTCTCGAAATTTTATTCTCGAATTACAAGGAAGTTCTACTAAGTACAACGAGGATATTTCCCTTCTTGATAGTATCGAGTCGGCTTCCTTGCATGGCGTGCCTCTCGCTTTCACTCCTTTCGGCCTCTCGTGCCTCAAGACTGACGTTCGAGTCCTCTTGTAAACCAGGTACTCCTCCTGCGAGCGATTTCGCTTCACCTCTTGCTCCTCCTCATACTGGCGCTGCCTAAACCACTGTCTCTTCCAACGGACCTCACGCTCGATGTGTTTCTTGTTTGCCTCCGATTGCTCCGTGTCTAGCCACTGCCAGAAATCGCAGAGAGGTGGGGGAGACTATTTGTTGAACATAAGTCAGTACAGATCACATGTGCCATGCAGCTAGATATAATCATGCAGGATAGGGTGAGTAAGTACCTTTGGACGCTCGCCAAAGGCAGCCTTGGGTAGATCGTACTCGTAGTTTGCACACATGAAAAACCTCCTTCCGTAAGTATATGAGAAATCTTTGTCGGATTGAACAAACTTGCAAAGGTCACTGCAGAAGCACATTGGAACATTGACCCCTTCTGGCACGGTGGTGTTAAACTTGCTTTGCGAACGGGGCTCAGAGCCGGAGGCTGCCATTGCTCGTTACATGAGATTTGTGGAGTGTAAGGGCCGAAGTAATATGTGAGTTTGAGAGAAAAGTTGCAGCGCAGAGAACTCGAAGGTAGGAGGGAAATATATAGCGAAGTTTGTTCGGTGCATGGACCGAGTTCATGGAACTGCACGAATGCCTCCCGAGTCTTCTTCTTTGCATTTGATGTGGTTGGGCGGTGTCGGCGGGATCATTGGTCGTGATGCCGCGCAATTATTGATGTGACCGGTGTCAGGCGGGTACTGTTGGTCAGCAGTGTCGCGCAATTATTGATGTGACCGGTGTCAGGCGGGTACCATTTGTCAGCAGTACCACGCAATTATTGATGTGACCGGTGTTAGGCGGGTAGTGTTCGTCAGCAGTGCCGCACAATTATTGATGTGACGGGGCAAGGCGGTACTGTTGGTCAGCAGTGCCGCGCAATTACTCCTCGACCTATATAATGGGACGCATAGTTAACGTCCCTCTCACTCCCACCCTCACTCTCACTCTGACTCTGTGTGTGTAAATTCCCTACTATGGTTGGTTTCGTAGAAAGGAGGCGAGTAGAGATAGACATACCACATTGCACATATGGCTTCATGACACGGGACGAACGGTTGGATCCGACAAGCCTGGTGGACGTCAAATGGTCCTGGATCTCAAACCCGTCTACCAAGCGACGACTTGCCTATTCGGACGAGAGCTAGCTATAACACAGAGCCAACAATGATAAGAGATCCAAACTTCTACAGGGGATGGCCATGTTGTGCGCATGGAGTGGACACAGTTGTACAAACTTTTGACCAGGTTGTCGAAGGATGGACCGGCCGATGTTTCTACTGCTGCGCGTACTTCACTGTGAGTAACCAGCCCGACAACGGACAAGGGTTTAATACATTTTTCATCTCACCTTTTTCTCATTTCCAAATGTAGACCGATGACTGCGGCTTCAACAAATAGATGGACGACCCCTTCCCAATGGCCGCGTTCAGTTACATCGAACATCTTCACGCAAGAATCTCCCGGCTTGAGGAGCGAGTTGACTTTGCTACTCGCTTGAACAACGTGTATACCCGTGTGAAATCGTTCCATGGATGGCACTAAACCTAGCGTCCCTACTACTATATGGGTTTATTTCATGTAATTTGAATCAAGTTTCGGTCTACGTGGATTACTACCATGTAATGCGTTTCATATTTTCAATTGGGTTCACGGCGTTGAGCGGATGCCCTCACGGATACATCCCTAATTATAGCCTTAATGTCATCGCACCTTGTATGTCATAGTAGCTTTCGAAATAAAAAATGGTACCTACCTATTTGTCAATAATTATAGCCTATATGTCATTGCACCTTGTTTGTCATGCAGTTAGACACCATTCATCCCTCACGGGTTACACGTAACATGTCTAAACAGAACATTAGCTGAATAAGCACAGAGATGGACAAGGCAGGTACAAATTATTGGAGTTCACGGGCAGCCTGTGGTGAGTCAGCAAGCAATGACAGCGATGTGATGTGAAAGCGATGTGATAAGATGACCTACAAGATTTAAAAGAAAAGAAGAAAAAGCATAACCTAGCGGTTTTTATTGGAAAATTTGGTATTACATACGAGTGCGATGGCTGCATGGGTGGTCACCAGACGGGTGAAAGGGTTGTGGTATTGGCATGAACACCAAGTGGCGCACCGAACGATCGCTTCCCACTCCGTGTCGTAGTACACGGGGTAGGTCTCTTGCATGATGGCTCTTCGACGTAGGACCTCAGCATTGGGTGTGCCGGGGTAGTGGCATCCGCATAGACATGCATGGTCCTGACATGATCGATTCGGCTGATAGTATTGGTCTAGCACTGCCTGGTTGTGCGATTGATGTGCCGGCATGGATTGCCTAGGAGGCCGAGAAGGCCGCGCGGACCTTCGCCGGCCTTCTGACTGTGCCAGCCCTCCTCTAGCATCCACTCTAGCCTGCAAGCGATCGATTCTTGCGTGCAAGTATGTTATGTTGGTGTACGCTGCTGCCAGGTATGGCTCATCCATCCATCGAGTCCAATTGCACGTGACGTCTGGTAACTGGAGATAAGAGAAGTGATCAGTAAGTTATATGCATGGTATCATAGCGTAAATAGGAGGGAACTTACGTTGTAATCTGCGCATCGGTAGAACCTGCGACCAGTGAACCCCTCATGTACGTGGTCAAACCATTGCACAACTGCGGGGTTCCCACAGTCGCATGTCGGCCAGTCGAAAATTGACGGAAAGTGACGATCTCGTAGCAAAGGAGGGCCATCTCTCCAGTCCCCATATTGTATGACTTGCATATCCTCCGAAGGAGGACGAGCATGCTCTCCAGGGCCAAAAGACTCCCACCATGCATCAGGCACATATAGCCGTGAAGAGGCTCCCCCACTCGCCATGGGAAAATGTGGAGATGTGTATGGACTGGAGTGATATGTGAGTTTTAGAGGAAGTTGCGTATGAGAGAACTTCATGACGGGAGGGTTTTTATAGGGAAGTTTGTTGATGCATGAAAGGAGTTCATGGGCGTCGCATCCTCCCGAGTCTTCTTCTTGTGAAGTTGATTTGATTGAATGAAAAGCGATCTTGTTGGTCGTGATCGGTAAAAGTAATGATGGATCTTGTAGTTGATTTGATGAGCAATGGCAGTCTTGTTGGTCGGCAGTCTTGTGAAATTATCGATAGATCTTTGCGGTCGATGTGACCGAACGCATTTGGCGATCTTGTGGGTCGACCTCATCGGCACACTCCGAAAGCGACCAATCGCGGCCAGAAAATAAGAAAACAAATCACGAGCGATACATGGCATAAATAAAAAAGCTATAAAGCTGAAAATGATAAATGGCGAAAATGTTCATGCAACTACCGAATATATACAGCAGAAGGTACAAAGAAACATGCAAAGAATGAAACTCTCGTCGTCCTGGCTAGCTTCACCCATGGTGATCCCTCGGTAGGCCTTGCGCCCACGCCCTAGCTGTGTGCTGGGGAAGGTGTAGTGGTCCGGCGGGTGAATGTCCCGGTGAGGACGAGCCTGTGGTGCAGGCGTCGCCAAGTCAGCCTGTGACGGCTATGTCGCTGCAGGAGGCGCCACTGACAACTAGGAGCCTCCAACCTCGTCGTGCCGGACGAAGTACTGGTCCACGTCGAGGTCTTCCAAGCCCTGGTCGTCCACTGCTTGACCGACCGGACTGTTCCACTCTGTGAAGATAGGATCTAATTCATGCAATGTCCACATTACTAAACGACAAATCATAAATACATGAAATTGAAGTGCTCGACCAGAAAAATAACTCGCACCTGTAACAGGAAGGCGCGGTGCCTGTGGTGCGGGCTGTGACCCTGGTGGTGGTGCCCTGGAAGCACCGTAGGGTGTGGACGGCGCGGCGGCCTAGGGAGACGACGCGGCGGCAGAGGAAGACGTCCGACCTCGTGACTGCTGCCTCCACGCTCCTGGGCGGCAGCTGCGAGGGCAGACGAAGGCCTCCTGACGGTACCCTCGAGGAGGACAGTGGTGGCCCCTGGGCCGACGTGCCAGCCTCGCCAAACTGCGTCCTTGCTCCATACAATCCTACATATTAAGGTAGTGTCATGTTATAAATTTTAATGAAGGTAGGGTGGAGAAGGGCAATAAAGTTCAAACCCCTCGGTACAGGCTGTAGGGCGTCTGGAAGGCTGCAGCACGTGAGGCGTATAGCTCGCGTTGTCTTCTCATAGAGCCTCTGGAAGGTCGCGAGTATCTCTCCTCTGGTCATTTCAATCCCGTGCTGCAGGCGCTCGACAGCCGTGCGTGCATCGACGTTGCACTCACGAAGAATGTCGATCTGTATATATATATATAGCCATCATGCGGTGTATGCTGATAAAAATAGAAATTAAAAAGCAGGGGTGAAGATCTGTATCTTTGATGCGAAGCTTCTTATGGTGCGGCGAGTGCGTGTCGGTGGCTCGCGCGGCGTGGGCGATCTCGGTGGAAGGGTGTGACCCACCTGTCCTCGTGAGCGCCTGTACCACCGTCGTCGCCCGGATCTGACGTTGCGTCGTACGGTCGATCCTCCTCGACCCGCTCATCTAGAGTGTCCTCCCACTGTGCTACCCAAGGCTCCATTACAGGAGCCCACAGAAAGCCAGCGGTGTGGCCACGTCTAGTGGATCTGCAACAAACATCGTGTATGACACTTATAAGGCGGATGATCGAAGTCGAATTCTGACAATGAAAAAGATTGTCTTGGTGAGCTCGACGCGAACGGCGTGGGCAAGCGGTGCGAGGAACTCTGGTGGAGGCGAATCGCCGCATCACCCAGTGCGGTGAGTACTCCTCAACGAAGATGTCGAAGAGCAACGGTCGGGTCGTAAGCCAGTAGAACTCATCCCGTTCGCAAAGCGAAACAACCCGTGAGGCGCCCGAGCAAGCACTCGGTCCTGACTGTAGGGTGTCCAAACGACATCGTCCTCCTGTACCTCGTCCAACTGCCTCACGTACTCTGGGTAGTCCTTGTGCGCCTGAACGTGGGCCCACATAGGCTGCAAAAGGAGAAAACAACTGTAGTTAGTCCTATGTTATGTAAATAATGCACAAATCATGATTTAACATTACGTATCCTCCGGCGAAACCAAAGGAAGCCTATGGTGGGCCTATCCTCTGGTGTGTCGTGGTAGTACGTCGCCTCGTAAGGACTGTGATCCATGAGTGGACGTCCAATGGCGATCCGCTCATACGACCACAACTGTAGCAGAAGGAGGTAGCCACCGAGGATCGGCTGTGCATCCGTCTTCAGGACGACGTCGCACAAAGCTCTGTATGTCCCCGCAAGGACAGCTGAAGCCCAACTGTACTGGGGGACCTCGTAGGGGACGGCGTCAGCGATCTCCCTGGCGTACCCGAGGAGGCGTTTGTCAACGCAATGGCCGTCCGTACTGGTGAACATCACCCAGCCGAACAGCCAAAGAAGGTAGGCCTCAAGGTGTCGGGACACAGTAGCCTCATCGGCCTGAGGGTGGATGTGCTCCGCCTGTCAATGTTTGCAAGTACCAATGTTAGCAGGTAATTTAAGAAGGACAAGTATGCTCGTTAGTTCTTCTGTGAGCTGCGAAGCCACCTCTTGATTGGACCATGTGTCTCACTTTGAGGAAAGGCGGTGCACTCCGCGCTGGTGCACGCACTACCCCGGCGAACCGGCCAAGCAGGTCGACATGCTAGGCGGGTGAGACGTCCACCGCCACGACCGGTGCACCGGCGCACGGAAGCCCTAGAAGGAACGAGACGTCCTGGAGAGTCGGCGCCATTTCCCCGCACGGGAGGTGAAAAGTGTGTGTCTCGGGCCTCCATCGGTCGACAAGTGCTGCAAGGAGGGACCTGTCAAAACCGAAACGCCGCTGACGATCTGCCGGGGGCGGGTCTCCAACGAACGCCTGGCCCATAGCCTCGAGCATCCGACATAGCGGGAGGAGGCCAGAGAGGCGCAGCCTGCAGAAAATGAAGCATTCAGTAGGTAAGTAAAGCTAAATTATAAAAAACAAAAGTAAGGAAGGTTCGCCTCATACGATGTACCTGTCAACCCAACGTGCGTCCAGAGTGAGCAACTCGGCAGGTGTCCTAGTCCGAAAGACACCTAGCAGCCTGTCCTCCACTGCACTGAGGTAGGCCCGATGCCTACGGTCAAGGGAGGGTCGGCGAGACCCTCTGCTGCTTCTTTATTCTTCTTTGTGTGGCGACTCCGAATGGCCCATCTCGTCAGCCATCATCATGTCACCCTGCGAGATATGCAAGTATGGGTTATTTATTTCGATTGAAGCAGAACTAATTTATAAAGAAAAATACGTATGTACAAAAAGATAATGTCATCAACAACCACTACATATCATGCAAACATAACATATTACATGAACATAAATAAGTCAACATATTACATTGCCACCAGTAAGCCATCATATTACATTGATGCGAATATTACAAATCTAAATTACACATGTCAAGTAGTTTGATTAAGGTTTCATAGATACATTTTCAATCGAGCGATTAAATAGATCCATCCGCCCCAGGCAGGACGGACCAAAGATCAAATTGTAGGACCCAAATGCACTAGGCTTGTCACAGTTCACATAAGTGTGACCGTCCTCATTGCACCTGCTGCATCTCTTCTCAACGCTTCGACCTCCGACCGATCCATGTCGTTCGAATCTTGACGGTCGGCGATGACCAAGATCACACTTGACAATTCCCTGGCCGATGCGTGGCTACCGTTCGGACCAGTGGATCGATAAATGTACCAAAATTGCATACCCATATATCTCTCCATGCCATGTATTTCGGATTGTTTCCTTTCTAAAATATTCGGACACAAATGGAAAAGTAGGGTGATTTGTCATTGAAGCTGCCGTAAGTACACGAGAGCATGGCTTGTGAAGAAGCTTCGGCTTGCGGCATGAGCATGTGTAACATCCTTATTTTTGTTTAAAGATAAAATGCATGCATGTCATTTGCATAAAAATAAAATTTTGGTTTAAAAGTAAAAAGAATTACAAATGAGTATGTTACTTGTTTTAAAATTAAAACTTAAAAATAATAATAATAAATAAATAAATAATTGAGTTGTTTTATAAATATCTTATAAAGCAATTAAACCTCAATTGTTTAATTTGAAAAGAGAAAATAAAATTATATTTGAGTTTTATTTTCAAAAAGGAAAATCAGAAATGAAATATTTTTAATAAAACCCTCTCCTTCCCTGGCCCACCTGTCACCCCTCTCTCTCTTTCTTTTCTTCTCCTCACTGTCTACTCTCTTCCTCTCCTCTCCTCACTGTGAACATGCGAAAAACTCCTACCTAAACCTTCCATCTCCCCACTAAGCTTCATTTCACCATCATTCTCACTAATGGAGTCAGTTACCACTCCATTAGTGGAGTTTTGCGCCATTAATCACCTCCTCACCTCCTGTCTCTCCCTTCAACTTCGGCCGAGTCCCTTCTTTGCCCTTTCGTTTTCTTCAATTCACACGCAAGTAAGTCTCCTCTTCCAAAACTGTTTTGGGACATCCTAGTTAATATCTTCACAATTCCATTTTGCTCAGAACTTCGCGGATCCGAGGTGCAGTAGCTCCGCAATCCATCACGGGCTCGGCCACCCAAATCATGGCCGCCTCCACTCTTCCTCGTCTCAGCTCCGCCCGTTGCGAGTTTCACCAAACCGTCCGAGGACATCCTGGATATCTTCGTCGCGAATCCAACGCATCAAAGAGCTCGGAGATTAAATCGCCCGAGCGCGATCGATCGATCGCCGAAAACCTCGCCAGAATCGCCAAAGCGGTACGTTCGTCAAAATTGTCGAATTCCTCCGCCGCCGCTTCGATTTAGTCCCGATTTTGGTAAATCCTTCAATCTTCCTCTTCCTTGAGCTTGTGTAGATGTAGAGGTAGCTTGAGCACACCTTGATTCACGGGTTTTGCGGATTGAGCCGCCAGTTGCTCTTCTTCTTCCTCGTCTCCGGCCGCACGTCGCCCCACCGCCTCGGCTTTCCCCGGCCCAAGCCGTCGCCGCCCCGAGATTCCCCTCGCTTCCCAGGAGCTCGCGGACCCCCGCACCCTCCTCTTTCGCCACCGGCAAGGCCTCAGCCGCGCCGCCATGGCCTCGCCTCCACCTCCCCGTCCGTCGCCCGTCGTTTGGTCGCTTCGAGCCAACCTACGCCGCCATCCCGCACCTCTCACTCCTGTGAACCTCCCCGGCGCCTTACCCCACCCTCCCTGTAATAGCCCAAAATTTTGCATAAAATTTTTCGCGTTTTCAGTTTTCTTTATTGCTTGTGCATTAATCTTCTCGGTTTTCTAATTTCAAGATCTCCTGTGAGGTGTAAAACCAGATTTAATTGTTTTGCAAATAAAACCTTCTTCGCATGCTGCTTTTACTTTATATTTATGCACTATTCCTTTTATAAATTTTTTTATAAACCCAAATCATGTTTTAGGATTTTATACGTTTGATTGAAAAAGAGAGTTTCAAACGGTGAATAGTATTTTCATATAGTGAATAGTGTTTTCAATACTCTATATTCCAAGAATTCAATTTTCCATCTCTTTTAACCATTTTCCACCCATAAGCAACTAATTCCACTAAGTTACGAATTTGATACTCAACCATCAGATATTAGTGAAATTACCATTTTGCCCTTGTAAGTCCAAAATTCCCAAAATTACCCTTTCCCTTAAACCTTTCATATTGATTCCAATAAATCCCTTACAAGTACAAAATATGCATTCACTTAACGTACTATTTTAAAACCTTGAATTTGTATCAAAAGTGCACTAGTGAATTACCAAAATACCTATTTATGAATTTCCCAATCTTTAGAAAATAACTTTATTTATTATATATATGGAAAATAACACACATACATATCACTTTTTATATCATAATCAAATCTTATGCATTTTTATTGGATTTTTAGAAACTAATTTCATATTTTTATGATTTTTTACAATTAATAATGAATTAATGAAGACTTGAACAAAATAGGAAAATAGGAAAAGAGTAATTTAAAAGAGCTTCCAAAATTTCTATAAAATATATACGTTTTTATACTCTAGAAAAATCCTATTCATTTTTATGAACCCATAGAAATTTTCCTCATAATTTTCTTACTCTCCTACAATTTTCTAGAGGTTTTACAAATTTTCTGGAATTAAAACCTATTGAAAAATCTTTCTAAAATTCCTCGGAGAATTTCCCCTCAGCGCCATAGCGTCGCTTCCTTACTCATGGCGTGCTTTCGGCCATTGAGTCCCTTTGTCGGCCGCCCATCCGATCCCACAAGACCGCTTTCACATAAGTGAAATCGGACGATTGACATTGCTCCACGTCGCCAGATCAAACGGCCACGACTTGTTCTCCCTCTCTCTTCGCTGCCGATGCGCTTTGCTTCGCCGGAGCCACCGTCTCCACCGTCTCGCCAGCGGAGTGTCGTTTTCCGTCTTGCTCGAGGCCCACCGATCCTTGCCGTTCAGGCCAAAATACTTCTCGGGGCGTCGCTATGATTGTGCCCGTGGCACGGCCGAAAACTCTCCCGTTAGCCCAATCCGCCGCCGCGATCTCGATCCCAGTGGCCGCCGTGGCCTTGCCGCCGACCTTCTTGAGCCGACCTCCACCTCACCAAGCCGATCGGATCGCCATTAAGATGCCCCACCTTCCCGTGGCTTCTTTGCGCACGAAGCGGCGGATGAGCTTCACGCGCCACAAAAATCACGGCGAGCTCATCCTCCCGGAGTGAATCACGACAAGCCGCACCAATCATCCTCTTCCTTGGCTGCCAAGACAATGTGTGGCCTTGCCACCTCCTACTCGGCAGCGCCCAGGTGGTTGGCACGGAATTCTTGTTGGCGAGCTTCGCGTTCGCCGCCATGAGCGCTTCTCGACCCGGCCAGTTCAACGCCGTGCCAAGCCGATCCTCTAGCACGTCCTCCATTCCTTGAACTCATCCACGTCGTGATGTCCCTAAGTACCTATCCGCTTCATCCACACCTATAAATAGCACGCCGGGAGCTCCAATTTCTTGTTCCGTTGCCGCCGCCGCCTCATCACAAAATTCACCCAAGCCACAAAGATCTTAAGCTTGGTGCACGGCCAAGGCCTTGTTGTAACATCGCAACATTTACAACCGAAAGGAATCGACGAAATCAGCCGGAGAAGCCGCGTGCATGAGCTCCCATGACTCTCTGTTTCGGTATGCGGCTCACGTCGCCGCGTCGACTCGGGATTTCCCGAGCCCAATTAGTAGCACGGTGAGGACCCCCTACACTCTCTCAAGCCTACAAAGCCAGCAATTTATACAATTGCTCACCAAATCACAAATTCCCAAATCAAGTTCATCCCGCCGCCGCGGTACCACGCCGTCCGGCCGACCTAAACCATTCCGAGCTTCAATTCTTGAGGCAAAAGGTTGCACATTCCCCGTACATCAAAAGCCCTATGCTTAATTGCCCCCAAACCGAACCAAATCCAAAGGCCCAATTCGGATCACGAAGAACCCTAGAACATTCACTATTCATCCTTCCAGTTTTGTTTTTCTTTCAAATTGAAAGCCTTAGAGCCAAAATTAGCATAAAGTTTCTATACAAAAGTTGTTCCAAATAATGTTTTACATCTATAAATGATTTGTCTATAATTTTGAAACCCTCTGAAACTTAAATTTCAATTTAAAACTCTTTCTTTAATAATTTAAAGAATTTCTAAAATATAAAAATCCTTACAAAAGTAAAATTGATATTTTTCTGATAAACACCAATATATATAAAAATTATGAAACTTTAAAATTCAGAATTACTTTATAAGATATAGCATTTTCTTTCTTTAAACTCTTTATGAAATTAATCTCTTTTAACAATTAATATACCAAAATTCTTTCCAACAGTAAAAGCATATAAAATTAACATTTGAATGAATCATGAATAACTTGAAATATTCTTGAAATTAAAAACTCTATAAATAATCATTACCACTTGAATTTCTTAATTACTTAAAACCTTGACTTTAGAATATAAAGAACTTTCTATAAAATGAAATCAGTATTTTTCATATCTAGTATAAAGTAAATAAAATTTTCCAACCCTTAATTTTAATGTGTTATAAGAGATATACTATATAAAGAGAATAGCAACCCTTTTTATTAAACAATAAAATAAATACTCATTATTTAATTTAAAAATTCATTTCCTTAGGTCAATGCTAAGAGATTTGCAAAGAATCTAAAAATAGATTGAATCATTTTTAAGATCTTCTTGAAATAAAATAAAAGAACAAGATATTTTAAACCCATCCATTCCTATCTTTTCATATAAACATCTCATGACCCTATCTCTTTATAAAATATCTCATAATTCCATCTCCATCACCCTATCAAATATTTTCATGACTCCTATCCTATCCAAAGACCATTGCATTCCAAAAACCTAAACCTTTTCCAAAACATTTTCGCATGGCGTATAAATTCCTTTTTCACTTGATTTGGTTCTTATTCTCCTATTTTATTAAATATTAAAATCTCACGATAATAGAAAAAGATCAAATTTTGAAGATCAAGCTACTCTTTGGATGGAGATGATGATCAAGGAGTGAAGCCGAAGAACGAATTTAGTTATATCCGTAACCAAGGCAGGTTTTCTCCACTCATTTAGAATTCTCTAATTATTACTTTATGCATTATTTTCTAGTTGATTATTCTGAGTCAATCTACTTTGATATCATATGTATATATATCATGTAGAATAATTATATTCCATGTTGGAGTTGTACCATTAGGGTACACCTAAATAAATAACATCATAAAACCCTAGAATAGAATAAATAGTCAATCATATGACAACTCATATAGACATTCATTATCTACTTGGATAAGCACATTATTCTGGTATGACAATGGATATAGATTGTTGGTGGTGTTAGTGTTAAACAAAAATATTTCCTGCAAAGGATAGGCATGGGTTAAAAGGACCGGTGGTGGGTTGCTCATGCGCCGCATGGAGAACAAGAGGTTGATGAAACAGAATGGTGGGCCTATCAATGCTAAAACACAGGAATGTCATGGGTTGAAGACACAATTGTTCAACTATATATCGATCAATATATAAGTTGACCTAGGTTCTGCAGAATCGAATGAAAATAAATCATTAATGGACCGTACTCGGTATATGGGTTATGTATCGAAGGGTGATACTGCATGATTTGTGATATATGCTCGATGATTTAATTAATAATCTCAACGCGACGTCGAGATGTAACAAGGTGGTGTATGGGTGTGATGAGTAAAGAATTTGGTTGTGTAAAGAATTTGATTCTTAAATGTTTTACAAAACCTTTGAAATAACTGATAAGCCATTTCAATTGTTGCATTATATCTACTTAAATCTTGCTCTTCTTACTTAGGTAACTTGCATGTAGTTAATAGTCACTTGCATTGGTGAAAATCTGCTGAGTAGAAATACTCACCCCTGCTAAATTCAATTTTTTTACAGATTAAGGAACTCTGATGACTCGACGTTTTTCTAAGGAATTCCTATCCTCAGGCTAAGCCTGTGGAATGGGCGTATAGATGTAATATGTAATATCTTTTGTATTTCTTCCTTCCGCTGTAACATTGTTATTAGTATCAATAAAGGCTATGCAATGGTGTCATTTCTGTTATACAATTGGAATCATGGACAATTGTATTTTAGAGAATCTCCGATATTATCATATTGGAAACCGGTTCTCACACTCCCCACCACCGGGCGCCCGCGCCGCCTCGAGACCATGGCCGCCGCCCACACGCCACCACCACCCCATGCCCTGGCCTCGCCTCGCCATGCCCATCTGCGCCCTCACGCCATCCATCCTCCCTCTCTCACGCCTCACGGCCGCCCTCATGGGGCCGCGCCGCCGCCGTGCCCTGCCCAAACCGGCGCCGCCCTCCCTGTTTTCCCTCGCTGCCACCTTGAACCCGCCCGTCGGTCCCCTCTGCTCAAGCCACCCCAATTTCCCCGTTTTCAGATTTTGCGAAACATCCAAAATTCATATCTCCTTGTAGAAAAATCCAAAAATCTCCAAACCAATTTTGTTAGGCGCACAAAATTGCAACTTATTTAATTGTGTAATTTTGATTTACTGTTACTATTGTAAACTGTTTTGAATTTTTAAATACGATTAAACATTGTTTTAATTGTGTAGGGATATTTACTTGCCCAAAAATAGTCAAATAAACTTTAAAATGCTTTTAAGGTCTTAACAAATAATCTTTAATTTTTGTAGCATTTTTTGAACTAATTTGTGTACTATTTTAATATTCTCTTTAGCAAATGAATTAATTAACATTCCAAAATTAGTTTCAAAGATCCTAAAAGAAACACAGTGGATTAACTTGGTTTATTTTAGTTTTAACATTCCTGTGCACCTTTCATGAGCATTTCCATGCGTATGCATCCATTTCATTTTTCACAATTTCTGCATGTGTTTATCGGTGCTATTTGTTAATTTACATATTTAATTATACCACTCCAAAAATTATAAAATCAATTTTAAAATGTTTATAAAAACATTATCTTCTGCTCTGTAAATTTTAATGAATAATTTTGAATGATGTAATTTTTGCTTAATTGATAAATTGGTAAAATGCCTTTAAAATGTTATTTAAACAAAATTAGTTTCAAAGAATTTTGCAAATAAATTATATATAAACTAGAGAGCATGATTTATCTTTTTGTGTTAATTTTTTTGCATAAACATGAGCATACATGTCATCCCATATTTTATTTTGGAGCATTTGGATTTATTGTGGTTTAATTCTTTTGTTAGGAGCTAGTAACGATAGTTTTATGAACCATCCATCGGAAGAGCTCAGGGGCTATCTTGATCAAGGCAAGTCTTGATTCTTACTCCCATGTTTTTAAATGATTTTAATAGTTATTTAAACTGCATGCTATGTTAAATTTAAAAATGCTAATTAGTTAGATGCTAGCTAAAACCCCAATTAATAACATCGATATATAAAACCTTCCTTGCCACCTTAGGTTAAAGTTATATTGTTTAATAATGCCTTCACCCTTGAACTAGGTTTTAATCATGTTAGCTATGCTTAGTTGCAATCACATGAAACTTGGACATGTTAATATCAATGCTTGTTTACTCAATGATTTAAAAGCGTTAGGTCTTTGCCATGTTTGCAAATGGGTGTAGCCGATAGTGGGTGCTATCGAATGCTTGTTTTATAAAACCCGATCGGGGTGGTGGTTGCAAGGTTGGTGCGATAAGCACGAGACTTGGGTCGATCTGGGAACCACCACGGTCCCTAAGGACCGATTCCTTGAGGTAGACGAGCTAAGTTTAACGGTCGCGACCATGTGTGCCTGTATGGGCGGGCCACTGGTCTAGTATCCTTCGGACTTCTAGTTAGGGCATTCCAATCGGTGGAGTAGGCAATCGGTGTTGTCCTGCAGGCGCAAGAGGGGCATTGTAGTGGAAACCTCAGCGGGAATGTCTAACTAGGGAAGGTTGGAGAAAGGCCTTGTGGTGACCATTTTTCTTTGGGGGCACACGAGAAAGAACCATCTCGCATGGGTAAGCGTGCAACCTCTGCGAGTGTACAACTATCATGATAGCCGTGTCGCGGTCAGGGCCAGACGACGAGGCTGCCTCATGGTACTTCTTATCTATTTGTTTTCAAAATGGTGTTTTAAAAAAACGCGACCGCCGTCGTAAGTTTTGTTTTCTCTCCTCACGATGGGTCTTTGTGGCGATGAGAATGTTGCGGTGGAGTGCCGTGAGTAGCCAGTTTGGGCAAAAGCAGGTTGAGTAGGAGTTTCAAAAGGAAATGATTCAAATATTTGTTTTCCTTAACTCCTTTCAAATCCTTTTGAACTATAGGGAAAAACTTGCAAAACGGCTTTATGCAAAAGAACCCTACCCTTCCTTGTAAACCTTAGATGTATTTAGTCAGCCTTGCTTGTTGAGTATAATGTATACTCACCCTCGCATTTTACGCTGAGTCGCTCATTCTAACGAAAGGTCAAGTTCAAGATCGCCCTACCTCGACAAGGAGATGTACCACGATGAAGGTTTCGTTCTTGGGAGCTCAAGATTTAGGGTCTCCGGCGCCTAGGGCGCTCTGCAGCAGCTTTGTGGGATTGAATGTTGTATTTTGCCTTTTCCATTTGGAGTTATGGAAGACGTAAGACTTCATTGTGTAAAACTGCGTGCCTAAACTTTGTACTCGATGTAATTTGTACTTTTACGTTCAATGGCAATGATCCAAACTGTTCAACTGTGTGTACTAGCTCTTGATCCGAGGACTAATGCAGTTAAAACACGAAGGGACTCGACTCGTTTGACGGGTCCCTACAAACATGTCTTGAGTATGATCACGCGATATGCACTCCTGCGTAACCCGCTCACGTTTACCGCCACGACGCCCTCTATCCCTGCAGATTATGTGGTACCTGAGATGATCTGTCCCAATCGCCGTTGCGCCATGTCTTTCGGCCTGTAACATCCCTATTTTCAAAAACTAAAAATCATCATGTATCATGCAATTGCATTTTAATGAATTTCACTAAAATTTAAAACTTTTGAAAATAAGTATGTTACAATAATTTTTGAAGCTTATAAAACAAATAAATTGGTTTCCTTAGTAAAAGAAAAGTTTTAAACAAGATTTGTTAAAGAGTTTAACCTTAGCTTTTAAAACATATTTAAATGCAAGGATGTTTGTTTTTAAATGAGATTTTGAGATCTTGTAGAAGCAAAACCTTTAATAAATGATATATCAGAGATTTACGAATTTATTTGAGTTTTGAAAATACCTTATTTCCCATAAAAGAAATAATTTTGAGTTCATCATCTCAAATAAAAGCTATAACTAAAAGTTTTTGCTTCACAATGTTTTATTACAAATTATTCACTAAAAACCTAATAATTTTTTTTTTGTAGAAGTGGTGATTTCAAAATTAAACTCTTGAAACAACAATTTAAACTTAATGCAAATGAAAATTCAAATCATAACTTTTATAGTTAATTGGATAAAATATTAATTTTTCTAATTTAGTATTTACCCTATTTTCTCTCTCCCTTTTTCTCTCTCTCTATGACCAGTGGGCCCCACAGGTCACCCTCTCCTTCCCAATTGGAACTTTCCCAAATTGGCCCTGCCCCTTTTGGCATTTCCCCATTTACCCCCCCCTCACTGCCACTCTCTCGGTTTCTCCTCCCACACATCTCTCACTTCCTCCTCAATATCTCCCCAGCAGAGCCCTCTCTGGCTGATCCCTTTCACCACCCTCCTACCTTCACTCCCCGTGCTCCATTTTCGCCATGTCATCGCTGTCGCTGCCGCCGGAGTCCACCGGCGCCGCCATTGGCAGACATCGCCTCATGTGCCGAGTCGCTTCACCGGATAATCATCCTCATGGCTCCTTCTCCTCCTAGACCCGTGTCCTTCCTGCGTCGGCGCCACCTCGCCATGCAATCGGCCGGCGGCGTGTTCCCGCCGCCTTACCGCCACACGCCATGCCTGCCATCTCAATGGGTCCATTCTCGCCGTCACCACCCGGACTTTCCCTTACCCACAAGACTCGCCTCCCCACCCCGTCCTTCCTCTCACGGCGTGGCGAGATCGCCAGATCGCTTGCCTCTCCGCCGCTCCATTAAGCCGACCTCGCCGCAAGCGTTTCCTCACCGCCGACCGACCACGAGCCCCTCCTTCCTTCCTTTTCCTTTTCTCTCTCTCATGGGCGGAGCGCCACATGGGATCGCCGTCGCCCAGCCGCCTCCTCATGCGTCCCTGCTTTGAGTCGCCGGCCGTGGGTCCCTTTGTCGGCCGGCTCATGGCCGACAAGCTGTCCCACCGGTCGACCACTCACACACGCCACGCCAGGTACAGCTGCCGCCGCTCGCATCCGCTCAGTGGTAGCCGCCGCCAAGGCCACTGGAAGACTGCCAGACTTCCACGTAGTGCCACGCTCCACGCCGCCAAGACGCTGCAGGCGCCATTGGCGACCACGCGTCTTGTGAGCCGCCTCACACCGCCGCCGGCCGAGCCGCACGCGTCAGACCACGCGTTCTGCATTGGCCGAGCCAAACCCGTCCCAATTTTCCTCCTTTTCCAATTGAATTTTTAATTAGAAAAAACTTGTAAATTTCATATCTTTAAAAATACAAATCCAAAATTAGTAAAACAAATTTCTAAAAACTCATAAAAATGTGAAGTTTAATTTAAAAATATCATTTATATCATTTCATGATTATTAATATGATTTCTATAATAGTGTTTTTAGAAATGTAAAATCATGCATTTAAATGCTTTATTAATTACTCATATCTAGTTAAAAATAAAATTGAATTTTTGGAATATGTTAATCAGATAGGAACAAGTATTGAATTATTTATCTTATATTTAAATTAATTTCTAAATTCCTAAATCTATAGAAACTAATTTATCTAAACATCTTTAATAAAGAATGCCATTTTAAATTTAAATCAATTTCTAAAAATCTTAAAAATAAATAAAAACTTGGTTTTATTATCCTCATGCATTCCATTTATTTTTGCATGCATAATTTTATTTTATTTTATTCGTTGCTTTTAAATGTGTGTTATTTGCTATCGTTAGATCCGACCGGACCCGTGCCCGGAGCTGAAACTCACGAGGGGCAGGAGTTCGACGACAGTCAAGGCAAGTCATTGTTGACGTTTTCCCTAATTACTTTTGATCATATTGAAACCTAGTTTTACAAATACTTTGTTAGAAGTTTGATAAATGTGCATAGCTATGTTAATTAATCATTGCCATAATGGTAGGAAATTAGTTAAGAACCTAATACACTTTAATTATGTGATTAATCCTGAACTTTGATAACCTTAGGCTAATTAATCCGTAAATACCTGCAACCCTTGATTAGCTTAATCAATCTTGCTTAGTCATGCTACTAGTTAATTATAGATGATAACCACATGATGAACACCTTACCTTGATTTAATACCTATTTTAATTCAAAGTACCTCTATGTTTGCAAAGTGCTTGTTTGATTAGCAGTAGCAGGGTGCTACTGTGGGAAAATTGTTAGTGCCAGGTGGCGGGTATGTCACCTGGGGGTTTCTGGAAAAGTTTGTAAAACCGATTGGGGTGGGCGGATTGATTGGTCAAGCGATAAGCACGAGAATCGGGTCGATGTAGGAACCACCCCATCCCTAAGGACCGATACCTTGTGGTTGTCAAAACTAAGTACAACAAAGGCTGCCATGAGTGCTGTATGGGCGGGACTGGTGAGTAGCTTCGAACTCCTAGTTTGGACATCCGTGTGGTGGAGTAGCGCGAAGCATCCGCTAACCTACCAGGCTCAAGAGGGGGCTTCAGCCAACTGGAGATACCAGCGCTGCGGTGGAAACCTTAGAGGGGATGCCAAGCTAGGAGCGAGATTGTCAAAGGCCTTGTGGTGATTATTTTTCTTTGGGTGATTCCTAGGAAAAATCACCTCTCATGGGTAAAGCGTGCGACCACTGCAGAGCGTAAAACTTTCTAGAAAGCCGTGCCCACGGTCAAGGGCGGACGACGGTGGGTTGATCACAATGGTAGTTTTCTTCCCTCTCTTTCTCAGTGTTTTAAAGAAGAAAACCGGCAGGTGCCTTGTTTTGTTTGGGAGCCTACGGTGGTTTAGCCGTGAGGAGATGACTTCGGTGATCTAGCCGACGTGTGGTATTATGCATACGGTGGTTAGCCGTCGAGAGTTGTTGGTCCTTCGGTGGATTAGCCGCAAGGAAATGTTTTTGGTAAAAACCACGATTTGTATCGTGAGACAGCCTTTGGGGCATGAGCCGGCTGGGGCCGGATGATTTAAATGTTTTATCAATCAATTTGATTACTTCACCTCTTTCCCTAAATTGCTTTAAAAACACTAGGCAAACTATTTCAAAACTTGCTTTCCGCAACTGAGCCCTACCTGTCCTTTGTCTAGACCATACACATGCATATGTCAATTAACTTGCGAGTATTTTTACCAATACTCACCCTCGTGCTTTACCGCGGGTCACGATTCGGCCTTCAGACCAGTGCTACGGTCACGACCGAAGGTGGAGATCCCGGCCTCGCCTTCACCGACGAAGTCGGGATCGAAGAATATACCGACGCCTAGGGTTGCGTTCCTCCGGCTTTGCCTGTGGGGACTTCTTTGGTTTTCTACTTTTGGATTTCAGTTGTAACATGAAAACTTTCGCTTTTGTAAGGCCTTCGAGCCGAACTTATGTAATGACGCCACGAGGTGCACTCTGATGTAAATTGATATAAATTAATCGACTTGGTTGTGATCCAAATTCTGTTGTCTGTGTGTGCTACCTACTGATCCAGGGACTAGCACAGGTAATGCACAGGTGGGACCTCACCTCCGCCAGGGGGGTCCCGACACGGCCTTACCTATCTTCTCGGCCATATACTTTGTAATAGCAGCGGAGTATATCAGGCGACTGTCAGCCATAGCAGCAGACGCGACACGATAACGATCCATGAAGTACTTGCATGTACCGAGAAGAATTCCCTCCACAATTGCAACCAGAGGCAATGCCCTCATCCCCGCATGACCCAATTATACACCTCTGCCAAATTTGTCGTTATTATTCCATATCTAGCCCCTTCAGTATCATACAGGAGAGCCCACTTCTCTTTTGAATCATCCTTAATCCAATCTGAGAAGCATCTCATGGCCGAAGCTCGTGTGGCCCTGCCTTGCCTTGTTTGTAGTTCACAGCTCTGCTTTGCGGCCATCTCATCGAGTGTTTTCCATAATTTGTTAAATTTTCTTTGTTGATTCTGCTTGCACAACCTCTTGAATAGGTTCATACAGTGTTTATTCTTAAAGTGACTAAAAAAATTTGCTCCCATATGCCACATGCACCACCTGCTTTGCATATCACTCCACTGGGCACCCCTCGGTTGTCGGAGCCATTTGTAATCTCATCAATCGCACGCAGTAAGCCTGCATGTCTATCATGAATGACACACACATTTGGTCTCCCTGTAACAACAACATGTTTCACACGCTCTAGGAATCAGTACCAGCTATCTGTATTCTCTCCCTCCACAAATGCAAATGCCACAGGTAAAATCTGATTGTCGCCATCCACAGCAATTGCTGTCAATATTTGCCCCTTATACTTGCCAGTCAGGAAGGTTCCATCTACACATAGCACAGGTGGACAATATGTGAAGGCTCTTATGCATGGACCCAATGCAAAGAATACCGTTCGCAGAACCCACTTGCGGTGTCGGCGCCAAGCGTGATACTCCTTCATGTCATAGCACGTTCTAGGATTTCTTCTACTAATCGTCTGCAGAAGTTAGGACATATTTGCATACGATGCTTCATATGTCCCGAACCGCATTTCCAAAGCCTTCTGTTTAGCTCTCCAGACAGTGGGATACTTTATGGTGTCTTCGGAATTGTTCCTCAATGGCCCGTATAATGGACCGAGGCTCATATCTTAAGTTACGAACAATTTGTGAGTACATTACAAGCGCAACAAATGTTGATGTCGATTTACGTGCCTTTGTTGTGCATTTTCTAACTGACAATCGTGCTCCTTTACAATTGAACACACCCAGTAATCCACCCACTTTTCTTTAAATGCATGTACACGCCACGGGCAACCAGGAACAACACACATCACATCGTAGACGCTTTTACTCGACTTCACTACCCTGAACTCCCTCCTTAGAGATAAAGACCAATACTTCACGGCATCCAATACAACTTCCTTAGTCGGGTACATGGCTCCTTGAATCACCTCATTCTCATGGTAATCCCATGGTGTGTGCGTGTCTTCATGTACAGATAAATCTTGGAAGTTGTAAGTATTCCACTCCACAGGCACCGGTCGATCATTCAAACTTCTCTCATCGTCTGACGTATCTTCATCAAGGACTTCCTCATGCTCATCCTCGGTACCGCCATTTCAAAGAACTATTGACTCGATTCGTTCCCTTTTATCGGCCACCGATCGCCTCTTCAATTGTTTCATTGCCTTCTTCCCCTACATCTGTCTCCGCATGCGCTTCTCCCACGTCATCTGTCACCTCCGTGTTCCCTACAACTTCCACCTCCTCTTCCACTCCACCACTAGTCACCCCTGGCTCTTCACGCGATTCGTCACCTCTGCCAAATGTTGCTTGTACTCGGCCGGACTAAGAGAACTAGAGGAAGGCACTGCTTCGATTGCAATCTCAACGCATCGTCTCCAATTAAGTACTCGATATAGGTATCAACTCCCAAAAACCTTCAAAGAAGACGGCTCACCAATGCCTGAATTGTCATGACATGTTCTTCTTCGTTGAGTTGAAACGTCCGTGATAACCAATGTTGTAGCCCCCTAAATGACCTTTCGGTGGGTCTTGATATCCCTAATGTACATGATTGGAACATTGATAAATCTACTCCGTAAGGACCTTGCACAATCTCTCTTCCCCATAATGGATCTGAAAATTGATCTTGTCTGTCATTTACCCTGCCTAACAAATTTCGCACATTGATTATTATACGTCAATCTCCTTTTTCTACATCTATTTTTTAACAATATTACTACAACCAAAATGTCGGCCAACATCTTGTTCATTATCTCTACAAATAAAATACTCTTCAACATCTACTAAATTAGTAAAGTACTATACTATTTTCAATGTAAACACTACATATTACCCTTCTATTCCTTGTCTAAACCCTAACCCTACCATGTTCGACACATACCACATATTCGTACAATTTATTGACTATACTATTTCAATCTAAACTCTAAATATTACCGTGCTATTTGTAACCAAAACCCTAATCCTAGCCTAAATATTACACGGCTATTTTTAGCCTAAACCCTAACCTAGCATAAATATTACCGTGCTATTTCTAGTCTAAACCCTAATCCTAGCCTAAAAATTACGCGACTATATTTAGCCTAAATATTACCCTGCTCTATACATAATGTAACATACACTAAATTCATATGACTATCCTACCAAGTTTTATCAAATAAATTTTATACTACATAATAAAAATACCTGTGAAATTGAAGAATCGCTTCGCGCTTCTCTTCTCTCCAACTTCCTCTCTCGCTCTCGGTCTCCTCTCTGGCTTCAAAATGGCAACATCTTGGCCGGTTATTCTTGGCGACCTTAAAAGGCCACAATTTACTTGGATTGAATGGCGGGATTTCCCTGCTTCAAAAATCGCTTTGTTGGTAGGCGGATTTTTGCCGCCTCCAAAAGTCGCCCGTTGAATAGGCGGTTTATATAGCTCGCCCTCCCGTCGGGCGGTATTTGGCCCACCTCCCGCGCGGGACGGCGCGAGCAAAGTCCGCCCATCCGTCGGGCGGATTTTAAAAATCTCGCCCGACCGGAGGGCGGTTCAAACTTCTCGCCCAATCGGCTGGCGACGGGAGTCTATTTATTTATTTTTTAAAAACTGAATATCACTTATTTATTTCTGAAAAAAATAAATATAAAAAAAAATATAATTCTGCAAGGATGCATGGGCAGGGCGAGCGAGCATGGGTTATGGCCCATTGGTAGGTAGCTAGTTGAATATTCCGTGAAGAGGAGTGGCTGGATGCCTTGCGAAAGTGAGGTGGTGGTGATGCATCTGCGAAAAAAAAAAATTTAAACCTTTTTTAATCAATATTTTAATATTAACCCTCGGGAAAAAATATTTTTATTTCTAACCCTTTTGGCCGCGCCAACCCTCCTGGCGCGGCTCCCACCATTGCGCGCCCGATGCATGTGGCGCGCAAAGGTTGCCACGCTTAGCGCTTCATGGCGGGCAACCGCAGACGTGGCGATCTGGGCCTCACCTTGCCGCGCCATGCCACTGGCGCGCGTCGAGAGATCGCCCGTGGGGCGAGCTAGTTTCTCTAGCGGTGTCGGGCGATCCTGCCGCGCCACCCGCTGGCGTGGCGAGACCAAATTAAAATCGACCGAGGCCTTTGCGAGGCGTTGCTCTAGCCCTACTTCCGTCCAGCGCCTCGGCCGCCGCCGCCGCGCCGCCGCCGTTTACCGGCCGACGGAGACTAGGGACGGATTCCCCACCCTCCTAGGAAGGTAATGCCCCTTCACTTGGCTTATGTCGCATTCGATTGGCGCATTTAAGTAGTTCTTTGAGTAGTAGTTTTGAAATGAAAATATGGATTTATGTTTGATTTTAAGTTTTTAGTTCAACCTAAGTATTGTGCGATTAAGCTATGGACATTCTCATCCAAACTATTAACGTGTAGAATTTGTTGCATGTATCGATTTTAACTCAAAATATAGGTGTAGATATGTACGTGTATTTAGTTAGTTTTTTTTGTTGCTAATCCATATTATGTGTGAAAAAAAGATGTTGATCCATATAATATGTAGTCCATAGTTTGGTGAAAATAATGTTAGGTGCTAATCTAAAGTTAGGTTATTTATTGTTGCTAGCTAAGGGTTTTTTTGTAGGTAATGCATATAATAGCTTAGGGTTTTTTTAATAGGTAGTGCATATAGATGTTGGAAATTCATATAGTTGTTAATACGCAAAGAATATATTAGGGCAAATCGAAAGGAACATTTATATAGATTGGTGCTATGCATCGTAGGGCTAAACCATTTTCATTTGTTATATGCAATTTTGTAGATGGATCGTTTAGTCCGATTGTTTCATGGTGGAACTGTTAGAGAAAACGGGGAGTTTGAGAATATGAAGGAAGAGATTGTGTTGTTTGATAGGACCCAAGTTATGATGATTTAGTTTCCCGATGTCGGTCTGTGGTTAGATGTGGTGTTGGTGAAGGTGAATTGTTTTTGCAAGGCAGATTCGATTGTGGGAAGGCTAGGGCTCACTACGTGATGATGAAGATTGCATCGGAGTCGGATTGGAATAATTATAAGGAAGTTGTGAAGAATTGCAATGTTAGCTGTTGGGAGGTGGTGATTGATATTTCTCCTGCGGGTAGGTCGTTAGCAACTCTTGTACAAGCCGTGCAGAGAGTTGTGGATGAAGAGGAGCCTGGCGAGCACTTGACTCAGGAGGTGGGGGTTGCAGAGGAAGAGGAGCCTGCAGAGTAGTTGACTCAGGATGTGGTCATAGATGGAGAAACCCGGGTAATATGTGAAGCATTTCCCAGGGAGGCGATGGAAGACCTAGGTGTTACCTTTGATAATGCCTTTGTCATGGATGATTTCGATGATGGAGCATTTGAGGAGGAAGAACGTGAGGTGGATGTCGATGAAATCTCTCTAGGATCAGATGATGAATCCGCGGATGAGGAGGCCGCAGAAGAAGAGGTGGTACAAGGCTATGAAATATCAGTACAGTCGAAGGAAGAAGATGCGGTGCAGGAAGAAGATGCGGTGGACGAAGAAGGTGCCAACGTGGTTCCTACCCTGGACGTGCTGGTTAGAGGGCCAACATTGTACGCTTTGTCCTTAAAGGAGAGGAGTTAGCTGCAGTCAGTTGATATCGACGCGCCGACCGTAGCGACCTTTCATGACCTAAGCCGAACTCACATGGCAATATGTGAAAGCGGCTTGTTGTCAACCGAAGTACTCCCGGATGCTGAGAACCTGGAGATCCGAAAGGGCATGGCATTCGACACGTTGGAGCACTTGCAGTATTTCTTGATGGACTATGCGGTGAGGCACCATAGGCCGTACACAGTGATGCATTCGAACGCCAAAGTCAGATACACGGTGATGTGCAAGCAAGGATGCCTGTGGGACGTGTGGGCTCGGCCGAACAAGTATAATGGGAGATGGAAGATTACTCGTGTGAGGCAACCGCACACATATGGCTCGTCGAAGACAAAGACGGTGCATGCTCAAAACACGGCCAAGTATCTAGGCCGTCGTATCGCTGGCATTGTCGCGGTGGATAGTGACGTGTCAGTTACGTCATTGATAGAGTCCATATTTGCATTCACCGGGTACCGCGTGAAGTACTCAAAGGCATGGCGAGCAAAGCAACACGCCATGCACATGCTGTATGGGGACTGGAAGGAGACGAACAACTTGGTGCCAAGGATCTTGAGTGCAATTAAACACTTTAACCCGGGTACAAAGTTCTATACTTACACGGGTGGTAGTTACTTGGTCGATGAGAATGACAGTCTGCGGTATGTGCTTCGGCGTGTGTTTTGGTGCTTCTACCAGTGTGCGGAGTCTTTCGAGCATTGTCGGCCGGTCATACTCGTCGATGCCACCTTCCTAACCGGTAAGTATAAGGGTGTGTTGATGACGGCCGTTGCGGTTGATCCGGAGGATCAATTGTTGCCTCTTGCATTTGCGATGGCCGAGGGCGAGAACAATACTAGCTGGGCATGGTTCATGATGATTCTGAGGCGCGAGGTTCTCGGCAGGGGCAGAAAGGTTTGCATGATCTCGGACCGTCACCAAGGCATTTTAAATGCGGCTGTGGAACAAATCGATGGTTTTCCACCTCTTGAGCATAGGTGGTGCATGAGACACTTCGCGGCCAATATATGGGGAAGACATAAGAAGAAGGAGGTGGTGTCCAAGCTGAAGGAGGTTTGTTGCGCAAGAGAAGAGAAAAATTTCGACAAAAAGTTGAAAGAGTTAGATATGATCTTTGAACGATCGGGCGAGGAATGGATGGCGGAGCAGTTGGTGCACAAGAGCAAGTGGGCGCTTGCTTTTCGGCGAAGGTGGTCGCCGTTCTGACATCATGACCATAAGCGGCACGGAGTCTTGGAACAATGTGTTCAAAGGGATTCGTGCCTTGCCGGTTTCTGGAATAGTACAATACTCTTTCCAAAAGTGCAACAAATACTTTGTTGATCGGTGGGGTTTAGCAAAGAATGGTATTGATGGAGGGGCGGTGTGGGGAAAGGCAGGTGCCGCTCATTTGGAGCAAGAGGAGAAGCTGGCTCTAAACCATATGGCAGAAACACATGGGCCGAATAGAGTGGTCTATACTGTTAAGTCTGCGGGAGGAACTAATCCGGGGGGGAGCGTTTCGGTGGCAGGAACTACAAAGTTGACATAGAAAAAGTGGAGTGCACGTGCAAGGTTCCGCAGCTTCTTCACGCCCCTTATTCGCATTTGATCACCGCTTGCTCCGCCAGAGGCCTGGACCACAAAGCTGCGAAATACATGTCTCCTTTGTACCTTAAGGCACACACGCCAAGATATGGGAACCTACATTCGAGCCTTACCTTGATCCTGCGCAAAGGGTCTGAGTACAATGGTTTCGATTATTTGCGATCCCGCCTCCTAAAGAATAAGAAAGGCCATGAAAAAGAAGAGGCTTCGAGGTGAAATGGACCAGATGAAAGGGTACGGTGACGATAGATATGGAACCGGGATTTTGACGAGATTTACGGGAGGTCCGATGCTCTAAGTGCCACAGAATTGGGCACAACGCGAGTACGCATAACAAAAAGCATAACACTAGGAGCAAGACCCAAAAAAAAGGCTAAGGGTTCTACTAGCGGTACAAAACGTGTTCAAGTAATAGGGCCGTTGTAAAATTTGTTTGAACATATAATTGCATAGAACATTTTACGCTGCTATTTAACTCTGTTCTTTGATTTGTGCAGGATGGCGGACCCTCGGTACCCGCTCCTTGAGTCGTTTTACGAGAGGGAGCACCGTGCGCGGCGCATCGCCGATGACCGACAGGTTGGGCCATTTATTGTTGTCGATGCATTGCACTTTGCTTTGCTATCGTATTGATCGACTACGGTTATTGTTTTTTTGCAGCTTTTGACCTCGCTCCGTCCCCGTACGCACGCGCTCGTACTTACGTGGGACGAGAGGTTCGCGCCTTACTTGGCGCGAGCCGGCTTCCTCGACCTGGCTCGCACCGTTACCCTTGGCCTACTGGACCTAGACGGGCCTCTCCTCATGTCCCTTCTAGACCGTTGGAGGCCCGAGACGCACAGCTTCCACCTCCCCTGTGGGGAGGTGACGGTGACCTTGGAGGACACGGCGATGATCCTCGGGTTACCATTGGAGGGCGCTGCAGTGACCGGGATCTTGAACACGGCCACTTGGCGCTATCTGGTGCAAGGCGTCTTTGGCGTCTGACCCCAGAAGGGCGACAGCGAATGAGCAAGTACGATTTAATGAAACTGTATGTGTGTATTTGCATCATTTTATGTTGTAGTTACTAATTTTGGGCTTGTACGAATATTTGTTTGCAGGAAGACGTCTGGTGTGAGCTCCGCGTGGCTGCGTGAGAGTTTTCCCTTTTGCCCTCTCCACGCTGAGGAGGCTGAGGTCGAGCGGCACGCACAAGTGTGGCTATGGCACTTGGTCGGCGGCTTCCTCCTGGCCGACGCGTCCGGGAACACCGTCACCTGGAGCGTGCTTCCTCTGCTTGCCCAGCCTTGGGAGAACGTGGCCATGTATAGCTGGGGCTCGGCTGTTCTTGCCTGGCTATACCGCCAGCTGTGCGTGGCCTGCAGACGCACGGCGGCATCCGCGAGCCTAGGAGGGTGTCTGTACCTCCTGCAGGTTTGGGCTTGGGAGCGGCTTCCAATTGGGAGGCCACACCGTTCTGCAGTACCTATACGTATTGCATCACATATGGTCTTATCGATATCTCTGTGAGTTTCTAACTTCTGTCGCACTGCAGGCGTGGAACATCCAGGGATGCAGACCGACCCTGTTGTACCTTTGGAAAAACATTAGGTCGGTCTTGGGGCAACCCCGAGAGAAGATACTTGACATACACTAATGAGTTGGATCATGTGACGCAAAGGGCGTGTTAGTACGGAAAAAAACGGTTTGGTTTACTAATACTCTTTGGTTGCCCTATGGATTGGTCATGCTGTTAATGTGTAGGTATTGTGGACACCCTACGAGCGGCCCGAGGTGGAGGGGATGGAACTTAGCGCCCTTTGTACTCGGGACAGATTGCTGTGGAGGGCGGTGACTCCCCTCATATTCTTTCATGTGGTTGAGTGGCACCTCCCTTGCAGGGTTTTGCAACAGTTCGGTCGCAGGTAGACGACCCCACCGCCCGTTGTCTCCACGGATCAGCGTCTGCATGGGTGACAACTTAGTTTTCGTACTTGCATTTCATTCGTTGGCATTTGGTTGTCTCCACTAAATGATCATTGATATTGGCAGGTTCGACAGGCGCAAGCGGTATAGGGAGTTGGACTGGCGAGTCACCCACCATGTGTCTCTTTAGCGGTGGGACGCCAGGGAGAGGATCGAGCCCAACAATGGAGCAATGCATTCTGATCAGGCGTTAAAGTACTGCCAGTACGCACTGCTCGACACGCCTCTTCCTTAGGCTCAAGACCGACTAACGCATCGGTGACACCAACTCGATGACGACATCACCGATGAGTACGACCGCCTCACACGGAGGGGGTGCGGCGAAGAGGCCCACTGCGGACTACATGGTAAGTGGACCTACAAACGAATTCAGACGTGTGCGTTATGTGATTTCAGATTCAATGAACTTTGTTAACATTCCCTTTATTATTGTAGGCTACACACCTTGCACGCCCGTCTAATGAGGTCGGGTCGCTCTCGCCAGATCTTGGGTGGGCGGAGAGTGGTGCCCTACGCACCTTATGGAGGTACGACACTACGCATGTGTCGGAGCTTTTTGAATGCATATTTTAACCTTTTGTCGCCGCTTGGCCTATTTCGAGCATCGTGGCGAGGTTTCCGCCGCCGCCCACAAAATGAGTTGCATGAATATCGCAGACATGGGGCGGCCAGCGGCGGCATTCTCCGCGGCGAGCGTCGAGCCGCCAGACCCCGTTTGGGGCGGGGCCATGGCAGCTTCGGACGCCATCAAGGTCGGCGGTTAAATCGGCACCTCCCCGACGCTTTGCGAGACAGGGGCCCGCGGCAGCGGCTCTTTCTGATGCAGACAGCGAAGACGCCGCCGAGAGGGCGACTCGGACTCCTCCACCGACGACCCTACCTTCCGGAGCACACTACGATTGAGCCAGATGTCGATGCTCCCCGTTGAGCCGCACACCTTCCACCCCAGAGCGGCACGCAGCGATCTATGCCCACCCCGCCATTTTCTTCATATTTTCCAAACTAACTTGAAAATGTCGCTACATTACAGGGCCCTAGCGGAAGCACCCCCCACCCTGAGACGGTGGTCTACAGGCGGCAAGGCCGTAGGCGTGCCCGTGACGAGCGCGCGTTGGCGGCCACAACGTCGTCGGACAAATCCGGGAGGACTTCGCCACGAGGGCTCCTTTCACACCGGGGGTCTGGCGATGGTTGTTCCTCGCCAGTCAGATGTTTTGTGTAAGGAAGACATGAGAGACCACCTTTTTCGATGTTTTGGCAAAGGAAGTCAGGGAAGACTACCTTTTGTGATGTAAACACTAATTTTTGTATATAACATATTTTTTATTCTACTCCCTCGGTGCAGACCTATAGTACATACTTGTTCAATAAATTTGTTGTGTTACTTTTGTTCCTGGTCTTATTACATGTGTAGATCCTACGCAGTTGAACTACTTCCATCAGATTTTAATGAAGGATTTTCTATACGATTTTCTTTTGTTTCATAATACCAAAACTGAGTTGATTTTGATTGCACGAGAAAACAAATATGGCAGCCTCTTTGCAGTTTTTGGGCAGCCAAGTGACAAAGAAAGCAATCTGGAGTTATTGGTATTGCAATTTCTGGAGGGGACTTGCCGCGCCAGGACAACCGGCGCGTCAACAAAGAACTGCCGCGCCAGGCGGGCTGGCGCGGCAAGGTACTTCCACATGACCAAAGAACAGGTGCTTGGGCTGCTCTTGCCGCGCCGTTACCGATGGCGCGTCAGTTCTGGGCTACCGCGCCGGTCCCGACCAAAGTCCAGAGACCTCCATCAGCCTCTGCATTGCGCTGCCTCCGGGCGCGTGAGCCCAAGTCTGCCGCGCCATTAGGATTGGCGCGGCAGGGCAGTACTATCGCGCCGGCCCCAATCACCGGCCAGAGACCTCCATGGCTCTCTGCACTGCACTGCCTCCGGACGCGTGAGCCCAAGTCTGCCGCGCCATTCGGATTGGCGCAGCAGGGCAGTACTACCGCGCCGGCCCCAACCACCGGCCAGAGACCTCCATGGCTCTGCAGATTACATTCTCCGGGCGCGTGAGCCCAACTCTGCCACGCCATTCGGATTGGCGCGGCAGGGCAGTACTACCGCGCCGACCCCAACCACCGGCCAGAGACCTCCATGGCTCTCTGCATTGCGCAGGCCGCGGGCGCGTGAGGCCAGACCTGCCGCGCCAGTGGGAATGGCGCGGCAGGGTAGACATATTTTTTTCTTCGTTCCAGGGATTTCTTGGTTTATCATGCTATTGCTTTAGGTTTGTATACAACTACATTGATTTTAGTAAAGGGTGCTTCAGATGCACGCGGTTCCAAAATAATGCCGGATAAATAGGATTTTCAAGATAGGTTTCCTTCTTTTAGTTTTCAAATTTTGAATTATCAAATATGTTTTACTTTTAAAAGAGCTAGAAATGGTTGGTATCAACACAAATGTATGATTTTACTTTCATTTATGTTTTTAAATTCCATTACATGAAAATAAGTATAGTCCATGATAAAAAGGAAAAGAATAAAGATTGAACTTCTATGCATGATAGTGTAAAATTAAGTGCTCATGACCCCATGGATGTATATGTGTATAAGAATTGCTCATAGTCGCCACCAACTGCCAAGGAAGAGGCAATGGCAAATTGACCTCCATGAGGTCCATGTCTTGGCTACTATGTCGCTTTGAAGATCATCTTTTTCCACGTCATCACTAATATGTTCAAATAACATATTAGGTCCATGTCTTCCCTATGGAGATACACAATGCAATGCAACTCTCAGGAGGCGACAAAACCACTATAGCTACCAAATACCAATGTAATCGTCAATCGCTATAGCTACTAACACTTATTATCCTTACTAACAAACGTATCATAGATTAATTGTTCAAGTAACATATGACATATTTAAATGTACCGCTTACTTAAAAGGTTCTAAGTACCACAAGGAATATTCAACTAAGTTCAACAACATATTACATCACAAATTCAACAAACACGGTCTCACTCCTCGGGGTCCTCGTCGTCATCCGGCACAATAGTAGGCAAGTTACCAACAAGACCCTTCATGGTCTCCATCTCCACGGTCCTCCTCGTCTTGTTGCGCCGCAGACTTTGTAAATGAGCCTCCCATGAATTATGCCGGTAATTGGCCGCGAGGTCAATGACTGAACCTTCCGCCATCTTCTTCCTTCTCTCCTCAAGCTCTCGCTCCTTCTCCATCTCCTCTGCACAGATTTGCTGTTTGACCTCTCTTGGATCAACACCAAAGTGGGTACCTCCCCACGCCTCCAAGAATCCAAAGTTTCGACTCGGTGAAGTAGCCACGTGGCGGCACCCCACGCACCCTGATCATGTCATCGATAACCTTCTTCCTGTCTTCAGCAGAAGGCATGAGTACACCATAATCATGCCTTATGTTCTATTTCCTCTTCTCTATTCTCCCATCTTGTTCCTGGTCACACAAATTCAAAATTTCAGCTTCGAAGTCCTATTTTCCACTATATGTCTCCCAGTCACACGTCCGTCCCTCCTACAAATATTACGGGAACGACTATCATCAAGCTGAACATGCACTGTGGTATTTTAATTTTAAATAAAACAGATGTAAGTAAATCGTACCCAAAATTCACCATAGGAGTTGCCACAATACCCTCCATACCCAAGCTCCGATGGCACAACACCTCTACGAGCCGGTATGCCGCACTTACATGTAGTTGGTGGATATTGCTAACATGGCCAATTCTTCTCTCCAGAGTTGAAGGCCTCCACTTCCTCATTAGATGGCCAACAAGCCTTGCGTCCATAAATGTACTCCTGGAAATCACAGAGAGGCCATCCATCCTACAAAAAAACATTGTTATCGAACTACTTCAATGCATGAGACTAACTTACATATGGACTAGGCATGCATACACTTACCCGATCATTGCGCGAGCAACGGAAGAAGGGGATAAAGTCCACCCCTGGGTTAGGCCGTACTAATATAGACTGAACATAGCAATGACATAGAGGCGGGTTTACTACCCGGTTAGCACTTGCCACCGCCTTCTCCTCCGTTGTCATTTCCGATGGATTTGGCGGAGGAGGAACCCAAATACCGAATATCTTGATTGGCTTAGTTTCCATGGGCGCCATGGAACAATGGGATCCTCGGATCAAACATTTCAGTCCATCAATCCACTCGAAAAACCGACATCGATTTAATAAAGCACCCGCCAATGTCTTCATTCTTCACACCATAAGTGTAGAAGGCTCTACCGGCAGTATCATGGTCCCTCGACTGCTGAACCTTCGCAGGAAGGCCGTGCTCACAAAGTGGAACCGGAAACGGTGAGGCACGAACTGGAGCATTCTACCCCTAGAGTAATTCTCATATTTGAGGAATGGCTTCATTGCCCCACTATCAGCCTCCTACAATATAGTGCGGATGGCAGAAAATAAATTATTTTATCAAAACGTACTCTGCACAGACATACATCTTAGGCTTAACATTAGTACTAAATCAAATACTATAAAAAAATTCAATACACAATCTAGGCATTTTCACGAGATCATCAGTGAAGACAAAACAACTACGCAATTCATATATCTCCACGCTAAGTTTAACTAGAATCCTAACCCTAACCCTAACCATAAATCTATTATAATATTAATAAAATATTATGAAAAAAAAATCACTACACAATCTTTACATCTTCAAAAGATTATCAATGGAGACAAAGCCACTACGCAATCCATACTTCTTCACGCTAAGTTTAACTAGAACCCTAACCTTAACCCTAACCCTAAATCAATTGAAAAGTACAAAAAATGTAACCAAAAGACACCAAAGGAGAGGGGGTCACCTGCTATGATGAAATGAAGCCTTTTCCCTAAATAATCTTACCGGATCTAATGCTCAAAATATTTGGCAATAGAGGAGGAGAAGAGTGGTTAGAGAAGAAGTGAGATGGGATAAAATGAAGAGTGGCCGAGGGAGGAGGAGCTCTGCAGTTTTTTGTACCAGCACTACTGACGCGCCAGGCGGCATGGCGTGGCAAGGTGGGGCCCGCATCTGCCACGCTCATGCGGTTGCCCGGCCATGAGCAGGCAACAGGCAACCTTTGCCACGCCACACGATCGGCGCAATGGTGGAGCCACGCTAGGAGGGTTGGCGCGGTCAAAAGGGTTAGAAATAAAAATATTTTTTCCCGAGAGTTAATATTAAAATATTGATTAAAAAAAGGTTAAAATTTTTTTTTTCTGCATCTGCACACTGCACTGCAGCTATTCTATTCCCCCGTCCAAGGAAATCCTATTCCTTTTCCGCCACGTTTTGAAGGTGCAGAGCATGCGCCACCATCGCCGTCGTCGTCGTGGCTTTATTATTTATATATATACTCCATATTCTTTGTATTTTGGTTTTGTCAAAGCATCGATCCATCAGTTTCAATTACTATTTGACATGTTGATGATGCCAAGTGCACATGTATCCGTCACTAACTCGATCCTGTTTAGCTCCAGGAGAGGCCTAATAAATGCTGCCAAACCAACACATGCACTGCACAGTGTATTGTCCAAGAAATGCTTCAGATTATGCAGATGCAGCACCCGGCCTACTTTACTTTCTTCCATGCCAGCTAGACTCTTTTTTCTGTTTGTTTCGAAAGCGGGACATTTTCAGGATAGATAACTGCTCAAAGTTTCGTTGACGAGAGTAGAAGCAAATCTCGCTAAATCAACGCTTGAATCACTGCCTTAATTCGTGCAACAGTTTGAAGAGATTACGGCTTAGCCTTTATCATCTCCTTCATAATCACCATGCATATTGCCAAATCTTAGGGACACAAGAACGAAATTGTCGCGTGTCAAAAAATTCCGAAATTGTGAAGCTAGGCCAGTGATGCAAAATAGCCCAGCTAGCGACACAGCCCAAGCCCAGGCCCAGCCATTGCTCGTCATGGGCCGAATTGGTTGGGAGGGCTAGCTAGCTTCCATCACACGACGCGGGGATGCCTTTACACGCGTGGGCGTGGGCGTGCGCGTGGTGTCGCTCCTCCTCCTTCCATTTCTTCCTCCTCCGTCGTCGCACGCCATGGCCACCGACGCCGCCGCCGTCGATAAAAACGCCGTCTTCCGCAAGCTCCGCGCCAAATCGGACAACAAGGTACTCACTTCCTTCCCTCCAGTTCGTGCTTGTCTGATTTTTGTTTTTGGGGGTGGCCCTGTTCCTGCGTTTGCCCTAATTCTTGCGTTGCGGGCGCAGATGTGCTTCGACTGCAACGCCAAGAACCCCACCTGGGCCTCCGTCACCTACGGCGTCTTCCTCTGCATCGACTGCTCCGCCGTCCACCGCGGCCTCGGCGTCCACGTCTCCTTCGTCAGGTGAGGCCACCCCCTCTATTTCTATCTAGCGCTGTGCGGTGGCCCACTGATCACACATATCTACAATTGGGTTTTTTTAATAAAAAAAAAATCACATGATTGTACAATCCTAATTTGATGATGGTTTGCTTGTATCCCTGTTTCGATTACGATGTCGCGTGTACTGATCAATATGCAATCCCTTCTGTGGACGAGTCAAGGTGTAATTCTGATGGCAGAATCGTTCTCTGCTGCAGTTGTGCTTTTTTTTTTCTCCCTAATGCTTGGAGTCTAATCAAATCGGATATGCTTGCAATACTGGTTTCCAACAAATTTGCACGCCATAAAGTTGAAATGCATCGATGCACAGCTACACTTCAGATATACACCATGTGGCATGTGCTAGGTGCTGCTGAAGCTGCAGTTTCAATTTTTGCCCCAATGTGTGTGTGCATTATGTAATTTTGGGGTGCCAACATAGCCTTGTCGTCTTCAATGTAGCCTGAAAGGAGGTTTTTTTTTTTGTGTGTGTGCTATTGCCATGACCCATGAACAATTGGTGCAATAGTTTGTCTGAGGCATCGTCTTTTTTGTATGACAAAAGGTAGAGTGAAGTTATGAAGCACTCAAAATTTTCAGGGGGACCTTGCAAGACATATATGGCACCTGTATGTCTTTATATTAAATTTATTTCGCAAATAATCTTGTAGTGCATGAATCAGAATTTTTGATGCAAGATGCACCTGTGAAGTTTCTGTATCATGATTCTGACATTAGTATTATAGACTTAGAAATTTGACATCTGATTTCTAGAGATGTGTCCAAATTGACTAAGGTTGTGTGAATGGAATGTTTCGTCAGACAGGTCTTACGTGTTTCACATGGACTTTTAACTACCACACATTCGATGAATTTACTATTTGTTTTATCCCGTTCTCATCCCCTTCTAGCCCTGACCATCTATGATCTTATCCCTCTGGAAGTTTTAGTGTTTATTAAACCTTTGTACTTTATACAAATCACAGAGTTATGTTTTACTATCGAGTCGTTTGCAGTAGGGATTTTGAAAAAAATTATCACTGAGCTTTGAACATCTGCTATAATGCGCAGGTCAACAAATTTAGACTCGTGGACTCCAGAGCAGTTGAAAATGATGGTTTATGGAGGAAACAACCGTGCACAAGCTTTCTTTAAGCAGCACGGTTGGACAGATGGTGGCAAAATTGAAGCAAAGTATACTTCAAGGGCCGCCGACTTATACCGGCAGATACTTACTAAAGAGGTTGCTAAAAGTACCACGGAAGATGGCAATAATAGTTGGCCATCCTCCCCCGTCGCTGCTTCTCAGGCTTCAGAGCAAGTTGCTGCAATTCCAGATCTCAAGCTTGCGGAGGCATCAAAAGAAGTTGTAAATGAGAAGAACGAGTCTGAGGTTGTTCGTTCACCTAGAGCTCCAACCCATTCTTTCAAGAAGCCAATTGTTGCAAAGAAGCCTGGCAATAAGACTGGTGGACTTGGTGCGCGTAAGCTTACATCAAAGGTATGCTCTCTACAGTGTACAGTGGAGCTTGAACTTAGGTTCGTGTTTTGTTCTTCATACAATGTCAAAGTCACTATATCTGCCTTCCCTAGCTTGTCCTGGAGTAACAAGAGTATATATTTGCTTATTTGACACACACATTTTTGTCGATTTCCTGTAAACTTCCATTATCAAGTTTCCTTCTTGTCTCATTTAGTGAAGTGAAAATTCTGTACTAATAACTTTTGGCTTTTCTTTTAGCCAAATGAAAGCCTTTACAAGCAGAAGCCTGAAGAACCAGCTCCTGCCCTGCCACCGGTTACCGAGAGCAGTACAACTAGGAGCAAATCTCGTACTTCCCGATTTGAGTATGTAGAAAATGCCCCTTCTGCTGGGAGCAGTTCTGAAGAAAACCAAGTGATTGGACATGTTGCACCCCCAAAGTCATCAAACTTCTTTGGTGAATTTGGGATGGAAAGTGGATATCAGAAAAAATCTGCCTCTAGTTCATCCAAAGTCCAGGTAATGTTTCTTTTATTCAATAGTTACATCATATATGCAATAATGAATCATGTATGTGTGAACTCAATTATGTTATGTTGGTCCTCTATTATATTTTTTTTTGCATAGATAGGTCTGAACTCCAAAGGGGGTCATATAATATATTTCTAAAATTTTCAGGGTTGTTCAGTTCCACTCCTAGGTAATCGCACTGTACAGGACAACATGCTATGGAATAGCAATTGTATTCACCAAAATCACCATGGCGTTTCCACATTTAAGTCTTACAATTGTCTAACAGAATGCTTCAGAAAGCTAAATGCATGTTTGGATTGTAAAATATTCTTTGCATATCTGCATGTTGATTGGATGCACACATTTGATGCAGAATAAACTGTTTTACTTCTCCCTAGTTGGAATTTTAGTTGTTGTATATCAATAGACTTCACCTCCATTCTTAGTTATTGGCAACAAGGGTTACTAGAGGATTGATGATCATAATATGTCATTGGGTTTGCTCTAGCTTAAAAAATCTCCAAATTGCTGGCTTTTATTAATCTGGACGTGATTGCTCTGCACAAAGCCTTTTGTTCACAGATAAGTGGTTACCATTACATGTAAACATGTAACTACAGTACTAGACTATACCTTATTCTGGCTCATTCAAATTGTGCTGTTCCAATTCTTAATGTTGTCACACTGGTTGCTACATAATTCATAATCATAAAGAAGCATGCGACTCTGTTTCCTCTGAAAATGAGAAACTTGGTTGTAAATGTATATGGGGGCAAACGGGCAATTATATAGCCTTGTTTTATATTCTTCTGTCGAGCTCCAACTTTGAAGCAGTCTGTGAAATAATCGATTGAAATGATCCACAGGTCGAGGAAAGTAGTGAAGCAAGACAGAAGTTCTCAAACGCGAAGTCAATCTCATCATCTCAGTTTTTTGGTGATCAAGCTAGTTTCGAAAAGGAGGCTCAAGTCTCCCTCCAAAAGTATTCTGTAAGTATACCACTGCCTCATTGCTGTGGTGTTAGTAAAGTTATTCCTGATGTTATTTAGAACAAGCTCCGATGCAATGGGCCTGGCCTTCCTTTTCAACCTTGGGTTATCCTTTTCTTAAGGTCAGGCTGACCCCTTTCCTCAGCAAAGCCTGAACATGAAAACCACATGTTTTTTATTTACTGTATGTATTTCTGATTTCTGAAGCAGCTATTTGTTTATATGCGTTCTCCACAAACTGGTGAGCTTTGAACCAACTGCCTAAGCGAACAAGAAATTATCAGGCTTTGTCTGGAGATATGTGATGACTATGGCTGGTCGTGTATTGTTTAATTCAGCTTAAAAGCTATGGTAGATTATAATCTGGAAAAATGAGGGTCTTTGATGAGGGGGCTTAGAGAGGCCGAAAAATACCGAAAATTGGTTTTGAGAGCTTTGAGAAGAACACTAATCTTCACAAAATGGTTACAGAGCGCCAAAACGTTTGGCTTGTACACAAATAACAAATATTGTGCTGCAGATTATAATCTGATTTTAAGCTGAAAAGAACAGTTAGACAGGCCACAGGGCTACTACCTTACTATGGCTGGTCGTGTATTGTTTGATTCAGCTTAAAAGCTATGGTAGATTATAATCTGTAAAAATGAGGGTCTTTGATGAGGGTCTTAGAGAGGCCGAAAAATTACTAAATTGGTTTTGAGAGCTTTGAAAAGAAACGCTAATCTTCACAAAATGGCTACAGAGCGCCAAAACGTTTGGCTTGTACACAAATAACAAATATTTCGCTGCAGATTATGATCTTATTTTAAGCTGAAAAGACAGTTAGGCAGGCCACAGGGCTACTACCTTGCTATGGTGCAGTGTTTTTTTTTTTTCTTTTGTGAGAATGGCTCGCTCCTCTGAGATCCCTGGATTAATCTGTACTGTGGAAGTTTACGTTATTCTTGTTTTTTTACTTTGTTGTAGGGATCCTCTGCCATTTCAAGTGCTGACCTATTTGGCCATCCAGCAAATAACACAGACCTGAATGCTTCTGATTTGATCAACCGAATCTCATTCCAGGTAACACTGGAGTAGCAGAGCATGGTTGATTTTTTGATGGACATGTGTTGATGCTTTGTTGTCTTGGCAGGCATCCCAGGACTTGTCTTCTCTCAAGAACATGGCTGGCGAAACTGGGAAGAAGTTGACATCTTTGGCATCCAACATCATAACTGATCTTCAAGATCGGATCCTTTGAGTTTAATTTACAGTCAAGACTCCATTGTAACTCTTCCGCGGTTGGCCTCCCACTATTATTACAGGATTTGCCATGATGGCTGGGTGATGGCTTGCATGCCCGGCAGATTTGTTTTGGAGTTCATAGGCATCCAAAAGTATTCGGTCAGACTTGAGAAGAAGAGAAGAAACTTGTCGGGAATGCTCTACTGGCTAAAGTCATGTTAGCATTTGGACCTGTAACAGAAATGTTTTCGCCTAAAGAGTCTTGTATCTGTTTCAGAAGGAACTCGGATGCTCTTTGCGTTGTAATGATCATTTCATATCATATAATCATCAGTACATATATATGTTTTGGATGTATGGAAGGTACTACTAGCAGATGATATCCGTGAGGAGGATAGTGTATTATCATCTGAGCAAGTTTCATCGTCAAACCGAGCAATAGTAAAACACACACACATTCATGTCTAAGGACGGCATGTTATAGGCTCATAAGTGGCAAATTCTTGATTTCCAATGTTTGAGGGTGGCAAATCCTTATATCAAAATAGAGAGAACACATGCTTCAGACCTTCGTTTCCTTCGGCTGACTTCATCCCCATCATCATCTGCAAATGGGAAAAGAAAATTGAAGTTTCATCTTTCTTCATCGGCACACGCGCTTGCAAGTGCATGATAATAAAATTTGTGTTGGTATACTTTCGTTACGTGAAATATGCATCGCTAGAGTAAAGTTCCAAGAAACAATCGAAGCCCAAAGCTGTGAGCGACTAGTACTCCGGTGAGCAAAATAATACTCTGCCAAGAGAGAAGAATCTCCTCGTTCTTGTGTGGTGGGCTAGCATTTTCTTTGTCCTCTAGTAGCAGTGTTAATCCGTTTCTGCCATGTGATTCAGCAAGTGTTTCTTCTCCTGATTGTCTCGCAACCCTGCATCTTACTTCAATCTTGTCGGGAGAGGTACTGCCATTTGCATTGGACAACTCCTGTCTTTCTCTGATACCTACACTAATTATCTCCAATTACGAATTATACGAGACCAGGGAATTCATAATCAGAGTTTCATTTTACCGAGGGACCGAACCGACAGCCCATAATTTCAAACAAAAATATTAGGCGGACGACAGCGTTCGGACGTCTGATCGGCGCGCGCGGATGGGACACCTGCGGGCCGTTGGATCAAAGGCACGCGCAGCGGCTAGCGGTCCAACCCCCAACAACTAACAAGAGGCGCCGCCAGTTATAACGTACCTCCAAATTTTCCATTTTACCTCCTCATTTTTGTATAAAATTCAAAACGATGTCCAAATTGCATGAAATAAATTCCATAATTCATCTAAAATTGTTAGCAACCCATTTTAAATAATTTTCAATTTTTTGAATTTTCACTTTTTTTTAGTATTTTTTGTTGAAACTTTGAGAAACCACATATAAAACTTGACAAATCAACGATACTTGACAAATCAATGATGAACCTTGAATAATATACTGATGTGACAACGGGCCACGCAATGTTTACTGATGAACCTTAATAGGTACATAGATTAAAAAGGTATAAGTGCTCATGAGCCTTGGAAGATGTTCTAATGAACCTTAACTAATGAACTGATAAACCTTGAAAGATGTATTGATGAATCTTTAATTAATGAACTGATGAACCTTAGAATAAGTGCTGATGAACATTTGAATATATACTGGTGAACCTTTGAATATATACTGATGAACCTTACATAAATAACTACAGAACCTTAGAAAAATAACTACGGAACCTTTGCAAATATATATATACCAGCTGCATGTGCGTACGGGCCCAGGCGTGGCATCTACCATATTTTTCAAAGGACGCGTGGCAACCCAGTCAGCATGGAACCTTGGAAAACTAACTACGGGAACTTGAAAAACCTACTGATGAAACTTGACAATATGCATACGAAACTTGGCGAAAAAACTAATAAACTTGAATAATTTCTGTTGAAACTTAGGGAAAGTACCGATGAAACTTGACAATACATTAATGAAACTTGATGAAAGGACCAATGAAACTTGTCTAACCTACTGATGAAACCTGAAGAATGACCGATGAAACTTAGGGAACCTACTGATGAAACTTGGCTAACCAACTGATGAACCTTGAATGAGGACTAATAAAACCTCGTGTACCACTGCTGGCCTTCTTCTTCTCCAGATCCGGCGAGCCCCATGCCGTGCTCGCGAGATCCGGCAATCAAAGCTAGCAAAGCTCACTCGCTGTGTGGAGAGGGATGAAGAGAGAAGAAATGAGAAATAGAGAGAGGAAGAGAGATAGAGAAAAAAATAGAGTGCACTAGATAGGGAGGAGCGCCAGTGGCGGCGTCGGCGAGCCCTGCCAACTAGAGCAGCGACGACTTCGTGTATGTGTGTGCTCTTGCCGTCTCACGTTGTGTGTATGCGGAGGAAAAAAGCGAAGCTGCGCGCTTATACACGGAAGAAATAAAGCGGAGCAGTGGAGAAAAAATAAAAAGGTGGTGGGACCCACCCACGTGCCTGCTCCCCGCTCACACGCGTACGCGTGTCGCATGCGTGCAAACGTTCCAACTATAGTCCTTCTTTTCCCCATAATTCTATTATATTTTTTTTACAAAGAAGCCCTGGCCTCCTTGGAAGATTTTTAGTACTTTTCACTCTTGGATCAGTGGAGCTGGATTATGAGTCCATTTTCATTTATTTCTTCCTGTATCTAGTACTGGAGGCACATCATTCGAGTTGAAATGGGTAGTGTGAAAATTCGGTGGCCTATTTTGGTGTAAAGGCAGCATGGCAGTAAAGGTTCGAGCGCAACACGCAGCGTTTGGGCCGTCTCCCCCCACGCGTGGGCTGGCTGGGCCGCACGCATCCGCAGGATCGGACGCCGCACAGGATAATTTCCCAAAATATTATCGGTGATAATCCTCCAAAAGAATATCAGATTTTAACCACCAACCGATTTTTGAGACAAAAATGGGTAATGTTTGAACAAGACTCGTTCAAATCAGAAATTTCAGAACCGGTTTGATTTTCCTACACAAGAGGGCCACTATAATCCATGATCTCTGATAATCGACCCATAAAAACAAATGGCTAGGTGAGACTTATATACGATTTTGGACTCTTGGTTCATGGCTGGTTCCGGGGACCCTCTGGTACCAGATCGGGACCGGCAGATCATCAATGATCCCATCAATTTTTGTGCAGATGACACAATTCCTTACTTTTTTTTTGGTTAATCTTGTGATCATATATAGAATGAGACGGTACATGGATGTACCAGCTTATTCCTTTCGTCAAACTAAATTAAAAGGTGAGTTATATGTTAGGAGGCGGTCACACTGGATCGGCAGCTTGCAGCTTGGCTCTAGCGCGGTTGGGTCTAGGGTGGTGGTTCTTTGCTTTGGCAGCGGCACTGTTTACATAGTGTGGGTGCGGCCGAACCATCTATGTTAGTCATTGGTTGGCAACGATTTTGGCAGAGACGATGACATTGCGATAGCTTATACTTGGTGCGTCCGTATTTTCGACTGGTGTTGGCTCTAATGACAACCGGATGGTGATCTATGGTGGCAAACCTTGCAATGGCAGCGAGTGACGAAAAGGATGTTGAAGTGCCATCCCGAGAGAAATATTATTTTATGGCTTTTTTTAGCCGATTTCAACCACAGCGACGCTCATGAGTGTCGTTACCTTGGATTGTTTCTTTGTTCGTTGATTCGATGGACGGCTTTACGGTGAATTTCCCTCTAAAGACGGGTTGATTTGATCGTTGCACTCTTTCTCGCTAAATTCTTTTGAGTGATGTGAGAAGATTTTGTAATCGGTGATCTAAACTGTTCTTATGAAATCAAAGTGGAATCTCATGAAGGTCGGTGATTATATTCCATGTGAGGACGCTCAGAATTACAACTGTCAGGGTGTTATGGTCATTTGGTTGTTATGAGGTAGAACCTTATTTCTCTTTTGTTGCCTGTCTTCGTATGACAATTATTTGCTATTTCACTTTGGTTTTAAACTTTGTAATAAGCGTTTGTAATAGTTGTTTGGCTGTGTGTACCGCGCTCGTCGTTCTTGATGCTGCGTATGTTCATCTTGCTAATTTAATTGCATGCCTGCATGACAAGCGATGACCATGGTCTATAACTGAACGATCGACCTGCAACACGCTGGTCTAAACCTTCATCATCATGAGCAGCATGTAACTGATCAGAATGCAATGATACATTGTTTTGTTGCACACTGCCACTGCAGAAAGAGAGATTAACTAAGGAGAGCTGATCAGTGGCTTGTTTATAAATGACGGTTCCAAAGAAGCAGATATGCCCATTGGCCAGGCCTAGCTATCTTGATTAATTAGTCACCACGGCGGTGGAGAGCCACGTTCATATATTTTTAGATAATGGAAATATTTCAGTGCGATCAAGGACCTTCACCGCAGCAGAAAAGCCAGTCTATTCATAAAGCTGGACTTTGCCAAAGCCTTTGACTCCATAAGTTAGGAGTACCTTCTGGAGCTGTTGCAATATTTGGGTTTTGGGAGTAGGTGGAGGGAATGAATATGGATCTTATTCTCCACTGCTTCATCGAGAATCTTAATAAATGGCAGCTTAGGAAATGGCTTAAAGCATAGTAGGGGACTGAGGCTAGGAGACGCCCTTTCCCATTGTTGTTCATCATTGCTCTAGACCTTTTGCAATTGCTTTTCAAGAAGGTGCAGCAAACCAGAGTACTAAACAACATAACTCAAAGGGTGGACAAATTCCAAGTTTCTATGTATGCCGATGACGTGGCTCTCTTCCTCAACCCTTCGGTGCAAGATTTAAAGGGATTACAAAAGATTATATCTACTTTTGGCAAAGCTTTCGATCTTTTGATGAATTCACAGAAGTGTGAAATTTATCCGGTTCGGTGCTTTCAGGAGATCATCCAGGGAATCTCTTCCTCGGTAACCATGCAATTCAAGCACTTTCCTTGCACTTACTTGGGACTACCCCTTAGACCAACTAATCTCAAGCGTATGGATTTTCAACCTCTGTTTGATAAGATTGGTAAAAGGATTGCAGGATGGAAAGGAAGGCTCCTATCTAAGGCGGCGAGGCTATTGCTCACAAACACGGTGATACATCTCAGGCGGTTTACCTCCGCACGTTCTCCAAATTCAGCAAATGGGCCATTAAAAGGATTGACAAGCTATGGCGTACTTTCCTCTGGGCAGGAAATAGTAATGACCAAACCTCGCATCCACTAGTGAACTAGACAAGAGTGTGTTCGCCTCTCAAGGTTGGAGGGCTAGGAGTCAAGAATTTGGAGTATTTTGGCAGAGCGCTAAGACTAGGATGGCTATGGATGACTTCGGCCCAACCAGGGAGGCCCTGGGTTGGATCAACCATGCCATGTGATGAAGCGGATATGAGCCTTTTCAGAGCAAGTACAATTATTTCTCTTGGAGATGGCCAGGCCACCAATTTTTTGGAGGATAGATGGCTTACGGGGCAAGCACCTCAAGAATTGGCAGCTCTCTGTTATGCTAAAGTTAAGAGCAAAAGCATGTCACTCAAAAAGCTCTGGAGAATAAGAACTGGATGACACCAAGGCCCATAGATTCTTGTGCATGGCGATAGACGAGGGAGAGCATCTACAGTGCAAAATATGCTTATACAATACAATTCGAAGGGACAACATTGGATGGTCACTATAAGTGTATATTGAAGGGCAAAGCGGAGCAAAAATACAAGTTTTTTATGTGGATGGCCTTACAAGATAAAATTTTAACAGCGCAAAATTTGCAGAAGAGAGGTTGGACTAACTTGTCCTTTGGCCCTCTGTGTGGAGTTCATGCTGAAACGACAAGTCACTTCCTCGCCCACTGTGTCTATACTAAGATGATTTGGCGCAAGGTCCTCCATGAGATGCAACAAGACCTTTCTCTACACCTATCCCATCAGCACATTACCTTTGGGGATTGGTGGCTAGCCACTAGAAGTGTCTGTCAGAAACCAGCGCAACAGAATTTTGACAAGATTGTCATGTGTACCATTTGGAACATCTGGAAGGAAAGAAATCAACGCATTTTCAGCTCATGCTACAACACCTACCTCCAAGTCCTCTAGCTGATCAAGCAAGATCTGCTGAACAGGGCGCTCGCTTTTGGCGAGCTGGATGATCTTGCCTAATTGGTACAAATGCGGCGACTTTTGGCGTCAAGGGTTTGCTATCATATCTCTCTGGTATCGTTGCTGCTATTCCACCGCGCGTAGTTGGCGGCTGTTGGCGAGCAGGACGGACTTCAGATAAGGGAAGCTGCAGTGATGGTCTGGTCGTGTGTTGCGTGGTTTTGCTTCTTCACCACCTGTTCTGGATTAGCGCCACCCACCTGGGCCCTGGCTGGCACCGGTCTTGGTGACCGATAAGGCAATCGATCGGTTCCGCCATTTTTGCTACCTGCTTCAGTGATCTGACTTCGCTGGTGCTGTTTTCAGCATATAGCTAGATCAGTTTTTGTCGCGCTGCTCCTCATTCCTTATAGCGACTTTGAACCAATGTCTATAGTTCTTTATTTTGTTTTGTTTGTGCATTCATTTTGTCTAGCCTATTTGTACTTCTTTTGCTCCTTCTAATATAGTTTAAGTAGAGCTCCTGCCTTCCGTTAAAAAAAGGGAAATATTTCAGCCTCTACATCCGTAGATGTATATAGCCCAACAAACACAAGACATATCATTTAGTTATTACAATTCAACAAATATGAAATCTCAATCTGCACCAATTCTATGATGAGTCCCATCCCTGGTTGGCGAAGAAAAACATGACAGTCTATGAGTCCATCATATATACTGATCATCCATGTATCCATCCACTCGCAGGAAAAGAAAGAAAGAAAGACAGCCCAACCAACGGATTCCCTTCCTTTGCATATGATACGAGGATTAATTCAGCATGCCACACATGGTTCCGCAGGTCTTGCGGCAAATTAAAGGTGTGTTGGATGAGTGTAATACTAATTAGGTTGTATAATACTAGTATTGATGTGTGTGGTTGATTGAGCAGCTACTGGTGCTTAACATATACACTGATGCTAGAATATATATATATATATATATATATATTTGTGTAAAGGTGTGTAATGGTTGTAGGTCGCATTCATCGATATATGTTTGCCAAGAGAGGCGCGGGTTTTGTCATGTAGATATTTAAGCTTTTAGTTTTCGTCCTAGCTATCACTGTTTGCATACACCGTACCGGATGGATGTCTGTCTAGATTATTAATCGATCACCTAAAGTTGACGAAAACCCTCATCCTTTTCAATTCAGTTGTTTCAACAGCAAGGCGAAATTCTCGTCCTTTTCAATTCAATTGCTTGTCGTCTCAACAGTAAGACCAAACCCTCGTCCTTTTCTCCGTCAGCGCATTAAGCAAAGAGAGCGGATACATACAATGGATTCGTTCCTTGATAAACTAATTAACAGCCTATAATATTCCAAATCTGCAACCGATAATTGAGCAACACCCAAAGCCAGACGGCACCGGCACCGATCGAGTTACTTTGAAGATGTCATTTTCATTTTCAGGCTGTGCTGCAGGATTGTTTCTTGTTGCTTTCTCAGATTCCAATGGCTAGCATAAACCACGAGGTTAGACCGATTAAAAATCTTTTTTGTTTTCCTTTTAAATTATCACCTTTTTTGTTTTCCTTTTAAAAGTGTTGTGACCTCGTGTAGCAATGCTTCAATGAATTGAAACAAAACATGCTTGTGCAAATCCTTCTCTGCAGCTGCAGCATACAAGATTGATGATAAAAGGAGCATCTGGTTTGATGGAACGCAGCAGTCAGTCATGAACATAGACAAGAGAAGATGATAGCTATCTTAAATCTTTAAGGTTAAGGGCTCCACCACCTCCACTCCACTGTCTGCGGAAGAATCAATGGCATGTGAAGAAAGGGGGTATCTCATCCGGAGCCAAGGATATGGAAGAACCTGAGAATCTTTTACAGAGAGGAGCAGTTAATCAAAGCTGTTTGCAGATGCACGCATGCATTGTTTTATTGGTGGTAGCCAAGAACTGAACCAACAAAGGAAGGAACTGAGCTTATTTCTATCTTCTTCAGGATTGACTAAGAGGACAACTAGCAAGATGCTCTACTTGGACACACAGGAAGAAGGTTAGAGCCGTTGAATTGGCAAACCAACATGAAAGAGTAGAATACTAGCTTGCAGATGCTATCAGGCTAATTAATTTTCCTGAGCATACTAATGCTATGACCCATAATTAAAGGACCATAAGAATGCAGCATGAAGCCGTGTGCTATGGTGACCGACTGCAACTAGGCGGCAATTCCAGTCCCAATCTAGGAAAGGAACACGTGATCAATTCGGTTTGGTCCGCAGGCAGCGAAGCTATGAAAGATATGGATGGCTTTGGCCTCTATACACCCCTCTAAATTACTATTCGCTCTTTATATTTTCATCCTCTCCAGTAAAACCTCTATGCAGAGAAACTATAGAGTCTGACATAAAGAGTCTCTAGTTAATTCTTGGACAACCGCATAAATTTATAGGAGGCTGGGAAAGAGAAACTCTAAATTTGGAGGCTGAGATAGAGACTCTGCTGAAGAACAAGAGACTCTAAATATAGAGAAGATTCTATTTTAAAAGCTCTGTTGGAGTTGCCCTCAAAAGAGTTGCTGTTTCTAAGATTGGGCTCAAGGAAATACCACAAGAGAGAGAGAAATAGTGCTCTCCATGTATCATGGAGTGGCGAAAATGTTTATGTTAAATTTTTATCAGAGTTTGTTTGTTGTGTTATAAGATGACACATACCCGGTCTTTGCTAACTCTAAATTTTTATCAGAGTTTGTTTGTTGTGTTATAAGAAAGAGAAACTCTAAATTTGGGTTCATTTTTTTCGATCATCGCTTAGATCGGCTACAATTTAAGACAATATATGGGTAGTGTAAAACCCTTCCAATTGAACGGTCACTATACAGTGCCTTCATATAAGTACGTGTCTGATGATGGGACTGGTTCTATTGATATAGAAATGGGTTGTAAATAGTGAAATTAAGGTTAGAAGTAAAATATTAGAGAGATATATAGAGATTGAGGAAATAGGCTCACGAATGGTGAGGTGAATAGTAAAATCGGATTGTGAATAGAGGATGAACAGTGGATAAATAGTAAAATAGGGGTAGGAAATAGTCGCAGCAGTACGTATGCTCTAGTGTACCAAAAAAGCTTAATTTTTTAAGACCTAGGAGGCGGCTTGACCAGGGTGCACCATACATTTTAGCGGAGAGGTCGGAGAAAAGAAATGAGGCGGCGCCTAAATGGTAACGGGAAAGGTCAGAAGGGGAGAGACTAGCCTTGCAAATGACACAGCTGCTAATTATTATTTATTTTATTACTAGCTACTCCATCTATTAGGAGAAATGTAGTTTTTTGAGAGAGGGAAAAAGAAGAGAAATTTAGAGGGAGAGAAAAAAGTGGACTAGTGCTGAAGGGAGAAAAGGAGGAGGTGGACTGGATGGACGACTTGGAGGAGGGAATTATCTCCTATTAAAGCCATTCCCTCCCTCCCTTTGCCTTCTCCCTCGCTTCCCCCGTCCCTCCTCTCTGCCCTCTTCTCCACTCCCACCTTCGTGGTTCTCGTTGTGCGTCAAGTGAAGGAGCTGATGGCGATCGACCAGGACTCCCCCTTCAAGGAGCTCCGCCTCAAGAACAGGAGGATCATGGTACTATTTTCTGCTCTTCTCCTGTCTTTCCACCATGACTACTGAGACCTGCCTGCCGTTCTTGATGCAATCTCTCAATCTCTTCTTCTTTCTTTTGGTCCATTTGTTCATTCTATGTCCCTCTGTCCGGCAAGGGGAACTGTCTCTTGGTTTGTCCTCCTCCTTCTCTGTTTTTTTCCGTTACTGTTGTATTGGTCCGTTGGATTGCTGGTGTTGGGTGAATTAATCGCGGGACCAATGGCGATCAAAGGATTGATTTTTTTTCTTCCTTCTTATTAACTCATCTTTCCCCCTTTGTGGTTTTTGATCGTGTTTCTCTTCAATTATTCCAATTTTACTTTGCACGAAGAAACAGTGTGTGAATTGATAATGATTTTTTCTTCTTTTCAAGGAGAACAATTTCTTGGGGTTCCAGAAGGCTAATTTGTCAGTGAACTGACCTGTCTGTCTATGTCGTGCAGGGAGGCGGCGGCCCCGAGCCGGAGGAGGAGGAGGCGGCGGCGGCGGCGCACGGCGAGCAGTGGCCGAGGTGGCTCCGGCCGCTGCTGTCGGCTCGCTTCTTCGCGCAATGCAAGGTGCACGCGGACTCGCACCGCAGCGGCGAGTGCAACATGTTCTGCCTCGACTGCGCCGCCGGCGCGCTCTGCTCCCTCTGCCTCGCCCACCACCACGGCGGCCACCACACCATCCAGATCCGCCGCTCGTCGTACCACGACGTGATCCGGGTGTCGGACATCCAGAGGTTCATGGACATCGGCGGCGTGCAGACGTACGTCATCAACAGCGCGCGCGTCGTCTTCCTCAACGAGCGCCCCCAGCAGAAGCCCGGCAAGGGCAGCGTCGCCAACATCTGCGAGGTCTGCAGCCGCAGCCTGCTCGACAACTTCCGCTTCTGCTCGCTCGGCTGCAAGGTCGTCGGCTGCTCCCCGGACGGCAAGAGGATGCGGCGCAGGAAGAGGCTCGGCCACGCCGTGGGCTCGTCCGACTCCGAGGGCTCCTCCTCCTCCCAGTCCCTGCGCAATGCCGGCAAGCACCAGAGCTTCACTCCCTCCACGCCGCCGCCGCCGCCGCCGCCGCCGTCGAAGCGCCGCAAGGGCATCCCGCACAGGGCGCCGTTCGGCAGCCTCATCGTGGAGTACTAGCCAGGCAGTGGCGCGTGCAATTGCGGCAGAGTGCAAAGCGGCCGGCGGTCACCACGTCGGTACCTGCCTGCCTTTGCGAATTGCCATTGATTGCCTTTTGGTGGTGCTTCTCGATGTGGATGCCATTTTGCTTTTCCAGAAAGAAAGAAAGAAAGCGAGAAAAAGGATGGAGGAGGAAGACGACTACAAAGTAGCATTAGCCTTTTTAATCACTAGTAATCGCTCTATCATTAGGACAAAAAAAAAATACTCCTGCTAGAGAGAGAATGAGAGAATAATATCATGTATATGAATATGATCCTGCTCTACTTGCTGCTGCTTCTATAGCTTTTTTATAATCTGTATGTTTTTAGGTACTCATGAACAGACATGTAGCCAGGTAATACAGTTTAGCAGAGTGAGCAATAATTAAGTAGGAGCTAGCTGCTTCATCGTCGCTTGTGTTAAGAAAGTAAGTAAAAAAGTTTTGTGATTGACTGGTGTTTGCAGTGCTTAATTTCTTGATGCCAGAGGAGAGGAATTTTTTTGGTCTTAGCTTTGAATCTGAGGCATTGTGCATTTGTCTGCTGATCCTTAGCTCTGAGGCATCTCATCTGCAAATAAAATCAGATGCTGATGCTGGCCATCTATCTCATTGTTGAGTAGACACCGATCGATATGAAGATGATGTTGCCTAGTAAATGCCGTGACGCTACTGCCCGCCCAACAAGCTAGCTTGCGTTGGTACAAGGCAATATGAATGTGATGCTCTCTCATTATAAAAATCTAATATGTTCTTGGAATCTTGAGCTGAATAAGACGACCAATGCAACAAGGAAAGCATCAGCTGATTAACTTGTGCTGTTTTTACAGCAGTACGTAGATACGGTATTACATTTGTTCCAATTTGGTACAAGAATCAGCTCTGGTTTCAAATTCCAGGGAACACAGCACATATGGAAAGAGAGAGAGAGGTGGCAAGTAGCAACATTAACAAGTGTCGTGTGCATAAAATAAAATGAAGTGGAAGCAAGCCTTTTCCAATGTGGTGGATGTCGACACAACAGATGGGAGAGGTGGGGATTGGAATCTGCGAGGATGGCTCCTCCTTTGCAATGCATCAAGGCGGTGGAGCATTGGATTTGGAGTGCCCATTTCCATCTCCATTCTAGTGCAGGGCAGCCATCTCTAAGACCGTCACTATTTTCTAACCCTATTTTACTATTTATTATTTTATTTTATTTTATTTTATCTCATCTCTAACCTTGTCCCTATTTTCTAATCCCACCTATCTCTCTTATATTTTATTGTTAACCTTATTTTCACGATTTACAACCCATTTATACGGTAGTGGAGTTAACTATGGTAAAGAAATAGGACCACCATTAAACATGTTGAGCTTGCATGTGCATGCATAGTACAATATACTGGCCCTGTTTATTTCAGCATTTACCGGCAGTCGGCGTTCTACTACAGTACCCATTAACATTTTTATATGATTTTTTGTGTTATAATTTCCAAAGATTTTTTCGAGGCTTTGATTAGTTCTCCTCAAAGATTCTTAAAAAAAATTTTAATTATCTTTTTTAGACTCATTAAACTTTTGTAGGTGCATAGACCGCCAACCGCCAACCGCCAGTTTTCGCTGAAAGAAACAGGGCCACTATGTTGTGCTATCTTATTGTTGTCATGCCTAGCTCCTCCTCTGCTATTGCATACTCCCGCTCCTTCTCCATATAGAATAGAAAAAAAATTTCATGTTCTATGCGTAATGAAACATTTAGGAGTGTTCTTTAGAGATAGTATGATTTGTTGATTGTCTTATTTGTTAATAAGCTAAACTTTGAGAGTTTTTTGAAGCGGTTTGAAAGAGTCTGTTATGTTATGTTTAAATTGGTTTTCTAAATTTTTGACAAAACTAAAAACTAAAAATACCAAAGCGTTTGTTTTGCTGAAACTAGAGATAAGCAATAAAAGATAGGGGTGCAGACGGGATAGGTAGGGGTGCAAATGGGATAGGTAATTCCCGCCCGATCCAAGCCTAGATTTGTTTAAAGCTCGATTTGAATCGAGAAAAATGGTATCTACTTAGATCCGGATTCAGATCGGATTTGTATCCAGAAAATATCCGAAATAAACAGGACGGATATGGAAAGAGCAATATCCAATTCATATCCGACTTGTATATGTTTTTTTCTAGATATCCGAAAGACATCAATGTGAATAAAAAAAAGATATCCATCATTCTTTATGTTTAATAATCATCTACTCCCTCCGTTTCACAATGGTTGTAGTTTTAGCTAAATGCACACAAAATAAGAAAACGTGAAAAATGACTTGCCTACCCTCATTTAATGAAGGATAGTTGAACAGATTAACTTAAATAGATGGCTGCATTGATAAAGGGTACAAAGGTCATATTGGCTCTAAAGTTGCATTGGAATGTGAGAAGTACAACCATTTTGATAAAAATTTTAAATGCTAGAACTACAACCATTGTGAAACGGAGGGAGTACTAATATATAATATAAAATTAATATTTTATTACGTATGTATTGTTAAGTATGATGGATATTGTCTAATATGTAGTATAATATTACAATTTTGATAATAAAATTGTATCTTTTTACATGTGTGTTTTTTTTGTGACATCTGCATCTGCATCCGTATTGGTATCCTTGATGATATCCCGATGTGGATCAGTATTAGGTGAAAATAAAAAGATATAAACGTTTGTGTTGTAGCGGACGGTTGAATTGGAGGATGTGCACATAGCTGCAGCCTGCAGGGCTACAGGTCCTAGTCAACAAGGCCGGTCATTCCTATGGTCCACACGCGTGTCTACGTGTCGCTCTCCCATTGGCGTCGTGCTTTAGGCGTTAGCCGCCACCTCGTCTACGTTGACCCCATCCTCACAAGCCAGTCTTTCTTTGCGAGCCGTGCGATCGTCTACGGACGGCCTCGATGGCTTTGGGTCCCCCTGGGATGGGTGACGTCATGTGGTGCGTGGAGCTGCCGGCAGGCTGACGTCGTGCGGTTCTGTCTCTGTCTGTGCTGCTCTGTTGATTCTTAATTCTGATCCATAATCTAATTATCAAGGGACTATCAAAGGCGGCCTCTCAACCCATCCACGTCAGCGAAAAAAATTCGGCCGTCCGATCTATCCGTTGATCTTGATCCGATGTCCAGCGTGCAACGTCCGACTGTGAGTCCCAAAAAAACCCAGAGATTTCTTTATTTTACGCGTGGATCCAACGTCCTCCACATCCGTTTGATCCCACATCGAATGGCTATCGGGCTCCCTGGTTTTTCATCCGCACCCCTGTATTATGCGCTTCCTCAACCCGCGGTCCTCTCAGATTGTCTCGCCCCAAACCCTACTCGCCACGCTTCTCGCCTCGCCGCAGATCTCTCCAGTATACGCCGCCCCACCTCTCTCTTTCTTCTCTCTCGCGACCGACTCCACCAAAGACGCTTCCACCGGCGGCGAACGGCCAGCGCCATCGATCCTCTTCGGATCCAGACGCATCTACCACTCCGCTTCGTCGTCTCTCCTCCGTCGTCGCTGCTCGCGTCCTCCCCTTCTCCGCCAGTGTCGTTCCTCCTCCCTCCGCCGCTTCTTCTTCCCGTCGGACGCCCCACATCGGCCACGGCAGCTTGCTTTCGGCCGCCTCTCCAGCGATTAATGGCCGAGGCACCACCTTCGACCAGATCTGGTCCCGTTGCCTCCTCCTATAGCCGATCAAGCAGGACGGTAGTAATGGAGGGCAGGGAAAGAACTTGAGCGGTGGCTGTCTTTAGGAGAGTACAAGGAGGCAGTGTCGTGGTCCACGTACCTGCTCGCTCCGTCGGGCGCCAAGATCCGGGGTGGCGGCGAGGAGCTATCGACCGCCAACCTGTCCAAGGTCCGGAGCAAGTTCGCATCGAGCAGGCACAGCCGCGTCTACTCCGGCAGGTATGGCAGCCGCGAGGTGCCCATCAAGATGGTCAGCCAGCTTGGGGAGGACGCCGCCCAGCTCGAGCGCCAATTCACCTCCGAGGTTGTCCTCCTCCTCCGCCTCCGCCACCCCAACATCATCTTGGTACAGATCTCCCCCTTTTCTTCTTTTACTTTTACCCCGCAATTGGCTAGTGCGATGAATAATTGGCCATTCTTGTGAATCTGGTGGGGACTCTGTATCTTGTGCACAAAACAAATGTTTTTGCAGTTCGTCCAGCCCAGTGGAAATAAATTTTTGTCTACGATGCATCCTGGTTCCGGCTATTAGTGGATTGACTATGAGATCGCATAGCCTACCACAAAATCCTAAATCCCCACAAGAACCTCATGGCAAAGAGACGCCTTTGTTCTTCCCTCATAAAAACTTGGTGGAGTACTACACAGGTAATAGATAATGTATCATTCCTTTGTTTAGTCTGCTTTCTATACAGGAATTCAATCTTATAGGTATTTAGCATGTCTATAGATGATTTGTTGTTGCGTTGTGTTGCCAAGATCAATGCATGATGCCTTTGCTCATAAATCATACTGGCATGCTAAACTAAAGCTAAAAGTGTCTATAGGGGTTTTGTAGATTGCTTTGATAATGTTAATACAACATGTAAGCCATCATCTAAATTGTCACATGAAAACTGTGAAGCTGCATTTTGGTTGGTCTTTTTTTGTGTCGAAATTTGAAGATTAGTTTTCTTATTGCCAAGTATTGCGTTCTTTAAAAAAGGTAAGCATAGCTTGCCATGGGCTTGCCTTTTTCTTTGCCTATGAATAAACCATCACAAACTCATTATATGCTTTCATAATACCACATTTATTTTACCTCACCTTTGTTTTTCTCTTTATAATGCAATTAAAGGAATGGAAAGATTGCCAGAGCAATGGTCAAAAGGTCTGTTTGAGTCATTCATTTGATCATTTCAGCATTTCATGAGCTCAGTTTTAACCAGTGCTTTTTACCTACTATTCTTCATGTATATGTTTCCTTTTTTGTAAATGCATTGATTTGTTGATGCAGCTGCTGTTTGGGTTTCAAGGTAGCAACTACTTTTCCGTTCCTCTCTGAGGAACTCTTATAGCTTATTCAAAATCACAGTATAGAAGGAGTGTGTGAATTTGATCTCATTAAAAGTGATTTGCCATTGTATGATGTTGTTATGTATATCAGTGCAAATAAGTGATAAGAGAAACCTGGTTGTGGACCGTGGAACTATCAGTACAAAGAAACTAATGCCAGTAGTAGTTGAATGAGTTGTGTCATGGTTGCTGAGATTTGTGATATCCAGCTGTTTAAGTGAATCCATTTTTACTCTCATCACAACAGTTAGGTTTGTCAAATAAGAGGTCTAAACTTCTGTGTGGTATCATGCTTTCATGCAACTAGGATTTCTGATTACTCATTTTGAGTTCTACTGCATTCTTGCTGGTATATATTTTGACCCTATTTTTTATATCCAAATATCAAGGATTATCTATGGAACTAGACAAAAACTTATGCTCTGGGCATGGTCCCTACAGAAAATCTGTTATTATATCATCACTTTGTTTCAGACCAGACTTTAACTCCTGTAGCTAATTAGTTGTCTTTTCTTTTGCTAGGTCCATCTATATGGAGGGCAAGTAACATCTTGGAAAAATGAACATGGGAATGAATTGCTATTTGTAAGCAGAAAGGTATAGAACCATTTTTATGAGGTCATGGAGGACTTAATTGCCTAGATCATTAATTTGTTTTATGGATGGATATGTGATTTTTTATTTTTTCTAGCACTGCCATGTGATTTTTTATTTTTACCTTGAGCACAACGTCTACATCACCTCAGCCCATACTTTATCCCCAAGATTTTGATCAACATGGCAGCAGGTCATGCCAGCATGAAATATGGTTTGTAGGTAAACTTTTAGTTATTGTCTGGTTCTGCTGATTTAGTTCTACTGTTGTATATAAATCTCTTCCTTACATTCTCTCCCTTTTCCAGAATGATGCTCAACTGCTGCGAACAGTCTTGAGTTTGACTGGGGTTAAAGGACCAAGAGGTCATAGTAGTTGATCTTAGTAATCGTGTATTCTTTAACCACTATTAGAATTTTTCTTATGCATGGTTTACAATCACACATTTTATGTCCACCGGAACAACCGGGACGCACGCGCAAGCACGCTATCATTTCTAGCTAAGCTTAAAGGACAGCAAGCATGCATCCAAATCGGTCATTTTAGCTTGCTCCATGGATGTGTCATCAACTAACCAGTCTTCTTCACATTTTCTCTATCTGGCTATTACTTACTTGATTAATTAAGCCGTCCATTAAGCCGGGCCTTAATACCCCCATCTTGCTAAGCTAAGCAATGCTCGATGTAAACGCATAGGTTCGGCCTGTTTAACAGCCCGTTCTATGCTCTAAAAAAAGGCCGTTCTACGACATTGTAATAATTATCTGATTTGATTAATGGCTTCAAAAACCCAAAACTTATAATGGAAGCCGGATTCCAGAATGTTTATCATGTTACCTTGAGATTTTTACGAAACAACATAAAAAGGTTAAAGCATTTGAAAAGCTAATCGAATAATTTAAACAAAAAAGTTGTGCAAAACATGCGCTAATTCTGCTACTGACCGGTATATACCGATACATGCACTCGAATGTGTTTGGTTCAGGGTTAAGTTGTGCAATAGGAGTTGATGTGGGTTAAATTATAGCCAATACCATTTAGGCTCACTAATTTACAATTAGCTAATATATGCTTGCATAGGTGGGCCTCTCTACCAACCCACACTAGCCCAAGTCAAATTCACTAGATTAACTGGACTAGTTACCAAAACATAAAACCTGGGCCAAGTTAATCTAGCTAGGTTATATATAATTAGCTAATCTAGTTAATCTACGATAAGGAAGGTATCATGAATTTATAAATACCTTCAATTTTCAGCACATATCATATATCCTAGATACAAAATTAAAGGGCAGAAACAAAGTGGTTAGTGCCAGGCCAACTAACTCCTAGTTCCATGTATGTTATTATACTCCTAATACACGGGTCGATTAGTTATTCAGCCGGGGAATTATTTGTGCATAGATAAGCACTAGCTAAGCATGAATAATGCACACATGTAGATATGGATGGATGCATTGCTGGAGTTGTTGGAATGATTGATACTGGGGGTGGGGTGGTTATTAACTAAATAAAGAGCTAATCAAACAAACCATAAAGGAATGGACTAATCATACTTGATCGATCGTATATTGATATTGTTCCATGGAATCAGCTATGTATAGTCAGTTGGGCCTATAGATTAGATGCACGTGTGAGTGTGAGCGTGGGATGGATGCAATTGCAAAGGGGGAGAAATTAACACACAAGGACGAGGGAATTAATATTAATATACAGAGAATTAAAAAAAAGGAGAAGCGGTGGAAGCAAATCAAATCCAAATGCAAAACGGTCGGAACAGGAGGACCAGTGACCGCTGGACCGACTTGGCCCATCGCCATTAGGCCCATCCATTCTCCAACTCAAATGGGCCTGGGGGCCTTTCTTACGCTGGGTTGGGTCCAGTTTTATTTGCGCGTCGTCCTATCATTCCATCGGAAGTCGGCAGCCCAAGTCAGCTTGGCTCTTTTTGTTCAAAGGAATTAATTCCATGAAACAAAAGTAATAAAACGAAATTTCATTATTACAAAGGTAGAATTGTAATTTCTTTTAACCTTTTCTTATCGTCGCATAATTTTATCCTGTGTTTACTGACCTTTACGGCCAGTGACGCTAATCTAAATGCCCGTTTGTTTTTTGGGTGCTTAGCTGAATTAAATACACATACGGGTGTCAACGTTCCAGAAGGGTCGCACCTCCTTTTCGCCACATTCTTCTGTTTCTTTAATGGGTTTGTTGATTTAATATGATTTGATAAGGAGTCTATCTATATGATTTGCTCTGACAACCCATTCTTGATTATTTAATCCATACCAACCTCGGAATATATAATACCATGTAAACAGTATTCAAGCATGTGAGAGACAGCAATACGGACGCGGCGTGCAAGGCGGCGGCACGGCAACAGTGCCGTGAGGAGGCAATGCAGCAGGAGCACGCGCATGTGTTGGAGGGCGAACCTGGTTGCCGGCTCGGATGAAGGAGCAGCAGACGACGACGGGTATGTGGCTTGCTGAGCAGCGAGATGGGAACGGCTCGAGGTGACGGCGGGCGGCAAGGGCACAGTGGAGGCGCGGACGTGCTAGAGCAGAAGGGCGGCGCGAAGGTGGTTGGAGCAGCGGAAACGTGTGCGAAGAGGCGGTCCGGGTAGCGCTGGCTATCTGGGCCAGGTGCGGCTCGGCTGACGGTGGGCAGATGGGAGAGGGGCGGGTAGAGGGGTGGAGAGATGTGGGGAGCAGGGGAAACCTGTGGCGAGGCGGTCCGGGCGGCGTGTAAGGATCAAGACCCCATGGGTTTTTATTGATTTTGATGATTGTTCATCGGTTATCTCAAGTGAAGCTACATCTGGATGCCATTTTTGCCATCTGAGGGTATTTTGGTTATCTTGGACCCCCCATTGATTTTAAATGATCTTCGTCGATGCAATCAAGGCTAAGGATGATTTAGAGGATAGACCGGGAAGTTTGTGGGTCTATCCTTAGCCTAGGTTCTTCTTTTCTTGCCTTTTTGACGCTTTTCTGAGGGGGGGCTCGATGGTTATGTTCCCCATGAATTTCCAATTTCCCATGAAGCACAACATTCCTTTTTCTTTTTCTGGCTTGGGAGTGTCTCTAGGTGTGGTCTAGAGCTTGGTCATGTCTTGGTGGTTTTTGAGGTTCATAGGAGGTTGTTTGGGAGTGCTGGCAGCAGTGGTTAGCCCCCAACCGGACAAGGGATCGGACTGTCTGGTTGGGGGTCCGGCCCCAGTTTGTGTCTCCTAAAATGAGTTAGGAGCAACAAGGGACTCCAGCCGTCAACCGGACAGCTGGGTCGGACTGTCCGGCCAGTGTGTCCGGTCCACGGCGGATCCTGAGGGTTTGGGGGCGATGTTTGAGTTAGGTCAGTGGTGCTCGGCCTGGTCCCGGACAAACCAGAGAGATCCCCTTGATGTGTCCGCCCACGGCAGGACCCTTCTGAAGGGAGTTGGAAGAAGAGGCGACTAGTGACACAGGTGCTGGGCCTTGGTCCGGATAGCCCAACCGGACTGTCCGGCCAGTGTGTCCGGCTGGCTTGTGAGGCTGTTTTCCTAGGTGTTTTTGTCGTGCGTGTATGTCCAGGAGAGCTCAGTCTTCGTCCGGACAGCCGAGTCTACTGTCCTTGGTTGTCGTCCCGGCCGAGTGTGAACCCTCCACTGGTTGGTGAGGGAGCAGGTTAGGTCTAGGGGGAGACTGTCTGGTTCTCCTGGGCAGACAGTCCGGTTTATGAGAGGATCCTCCCACCTCGGGGAATCTGAGGGAATATTCCTCCTGAAACCTCGTCAGTATATGAGGGAGTGTGTCTGAGAGAGAGGTTGAGCTCGAGCATTTGGTGTGTTTCTTGCTAGGTGAGTTCTTGAGCCTCCCAAGCCCGTGTGAGTGTGAATTTGGTTCTTCCGGTGTTCTTCGATCTTCCGGTCGTGCTTCTTCGGGGATTCGGAGTCGCGGGTTCGTCGTCATCGGGCTTGTTACCCTCGGGAGTGTGTCTCCCACCCGACTTGTGTCGTCGGGGGTGGTGTGAGGTCGAGTAGCTCGCCAAGACGTGTGGGAGCACTCGACACGGTGTGAAGGTTCAGAGTCGACCTGCCCTGAGCGGCGAACGACTACCACAAGTGGAGAAAAGGATTAGGTTTGATTGAGAACCGGCCTTCGTTCGTCGAGGGTTTCCTCAACGGGGAGTAGGAGTTCGTCTCCGAACCTCGGGATAAAAATATCCTTTGTCCCGTGTGCTCCTTTAATTTCTTGCACTCTATTCATGTTCATGCAATGGTTGTGATGCTATCGCCGATATAGTTCACTTGTATTTATTGTGTCTGCTTTGCTTAGAATAGGTCATTGCTTTAGTGTTAATTTGTCTTAAATTTCACTAAACCTAGAAAAATTAAAAAGTTGCAATTAGGCCTATTCACCCCCCTCTAAGCCTTTGATCCTTTCACGGCGTCGGCTACCTGGGGGAAGGCAAGGATCGAGCAGCGTTAGCTACCTGGATGAACAATGTGAATGACGTTTATTCATGAAACTAATAACATATTATTCAAGAGTATATAAATATAGACATGATACAGTTATATTATATGATTACGTTCAGCCAAGCGGAGACCAATTATTCGTCCTCGTTGGTCATCCACTTCGTCCTATCGGTCTTTGCCCCGCACGCCTTCTTCTTCTTCTTCATCGTAGGGGCAGCAGTTGGTGCCTCCGGTTCTGAACAGCCAGCGTCTTGGCTTAACAGCCTGAAGGCCAAGTCATAGGACGTTGGAGTTGTAGGTGCTATAGGTACAGAGTACGGTGAGAACCAGCCCATTGACCCTACTCCGGAAAGCACCTTCGACATTGCCGAGTTAGTCCAGGAGATGCCATGCACTCCCTCCTGCAGCATATCCTTTGAGAAAGGTCCATTGAATCACTGCATATTCCAAACAATTGCCAAATTAGCTCGAAAGATTTGAGTTCGAGCCATAGATTATGAAGAACATCTTCCAATTCTACCAATTCATACAAATGGACATGCTACGACAAGGAGACTAATTTAATTGCATAGGTCATAGGTTGCATGCACAGGAATGACAGTACAGGAGCACATAGCACCGGATAGCTACTGCCACATATTAACGATATGCCAAAGCACAACGTTAAGCATGCACAATTACAACCATGAATATACTTCACCCAAGACTAATTATTGCCCCTAAAACCTTGAACGCTAGCAACTAGATCAAGATAACACATATTAGCTACTATATATATGCCAGGAACGATCCGATTCATAGTCAAGGTTGTTCTCCTAGCAAAAGTCCCAGTAGTCCATTGGGGCCGATTCGTCATCGCTCTTGCAGTCTGCAGGGATGATGTCGTCTGGGTCGGCGTCCATCAAAGAATTGTCATCCATAGCAGGTGTGACACCGATGGTGCAGGAGGCGGCCATCTTGTCGGCGTTGTGCACTACATCCAAGACATGCCCGGCCTCCAGCGAAAGCTGATCCAGATGCGTGGCAATTGCATCCACGTCCATGAGCATCTAGTTCATCTCTATAGCGGTCGCAGACTCATCGGGGCAGAAATTGTCGGCGACGACCTTCTTCAGCGTGGAAGACTCAGCGTCCATTTGTTCGAGGAGCTTGGACAGGATGACAGCGAGCCTTGGGACATCCATCTACGTTCAATCGGAAGGCCATCGACTCACATGAGGCTTCCCTGAAATTCCCCCAGATCGGGCTAGGGTTTGCGACTCGACCTGCCTCCAGATCCTAGCAGATCTAGCCAACCTCGAACCTTTGTATCCCTTCCCCCATAAGATAGAGTGCGTACCTCTAGCTGACGGTTGTGTTCCTCTGCTATGCATGGGCGCTCGTCGAGGACGTAGGAAACTTGCCGCCGTCGCCACTACACGATTCGGACAACTCCCGCGTGACCAGTTCGCAGCTGCCACTGGGCTCCGCTGCACCTTTGCCTCCCACGTCGAATGGCAAGACATGATAGCACCGGAACCCTACGTCACCACCTCCCACCTCAAATCCAAAGTTGCGTGCTATGGAACAAGGGTCGTTGCGCGGACCCACAAAGCCAAGCGTGGAAGAGATAGGAGAGAGGATCTGGACGCCAAGGGATTCTCTGTCCTATCCCTCGGGCAGTTTGATGGGAAATGGGATGCCGTCGTAGCTCGGCGTTCCCCTCTTCCTGGTCTGTTTTCCATTGTGAGGGGAATAAAACAGAAAGATCGTGGGTCCTCTGCCATTATAGCAGAGTGCCTTTTTGCCACTGACATGTGGGCCCATGTAGGCCTCACATGTTTAGAGTTCACCTATCAGTGGCAGACGATCATATACCGTAACGGCAGGGGATGCGCTTTCGGAAGGAACAGCTTTGGTGACGCTCTAAAAACCCGGCAGCCGGCAGGCGTGGATCACTAATCCAACACTCCGGTCACCATCACCAGCACGGCACGGCAGAGCCATCACCCTTTCGCCGTTGCTCGCTCGCGCGCGTTGTTCACTTCGCCGCCTTCTCGATGGTATCGCGGAGCTTTGGGTCGCTCTGCGCCTCGTCCTTACCCGTGCGGTGCCCCTCGTCCTCCACGCCCATGCGTGCCACTGCCACATCGCCGCGTCCCCCGTCCGCGCCAGATCATCCGACGCGCCATGGCGATGGAGCCCTCCTCCCCGACGGGCAGGACCCTCAACGACGAGCTCGCCGCCGCCCGCCGCCAGGACAGGCGCCTCCCGGTCTGGACAGGAGGCGGCCGCCCCTACTCCCACCTCTTGCTCTGGGTTCACCGCTGGGGCGCCGCCTGCCTCCCCAAGGGCGGCGCAGCCCTCGAGGCCGTGCGCCGCGCCCGCACTCCCATTCCCATCCCCACCCCGCCGCCTAGGTCGTCCTCCGCCGCGTTCTCGCCCCCAGCCCGGGTCCCACTCCGCCAACACGCGGCCGTCGCCAATGTCACCAACACGCGCTCGCGCTCTGCCCAGGTGCCACTGCCACCACGCCAGCACGCGGCCGTCGTCAGTGTCGCCGAGAGGAGGCCTTTGAGGGAGAGAGAGGATGCCGCCGTGCACGAACCGACGCCGGCGGAGTCCCAAGCCAAAGCCGTCACGGATACCGAGGTGTCTACCAGCGAGCAAAGCACGGGGAGCGGCGAACACGCGGCCACCGTCATCGGGAGAGGAGGAAGTATCTGGGTCAGAGTTTCGTCCAAGACAGTGATAAACCCGCCGCCGCAGGTGGAGTCCCCACAGACGCCGTTGGCCGAGTCGCCGGCGGCGGACGACAAGTACGTGTGGGCAAACAAGTACCGGCCCAATGCCCTCAAGGAGTTCATCTGCAACAAGGACGTCGCCCTCGAGCTCCACCAACTGGTGATCACGGTCACCAACTCGAGGTTACAGGGACCGAGACATTGCATTCACACTGACACCACCGTTTCTGCTGCATTCAGGTGACTGCACACGAATGCAACCATTTCGTATTCGAAGGTCCGCAGGCGGTCGGGAAGAGCAGCATGGTGCTGGCGCTTATAAGGGATGCTTTCCACCCCGAGGATGATCTCAAGGTCACTGTAACTAACTAATGCACGGATTGTTACTCTAGCTTGGTCCTAAGCTAAAATCTTGGTGCTTAGAAATTGCCCTGTTTTATTTTTATCTTGTCATTTCACAGATAGAGGAACTTACAAAAAGATTTGAGCTCAAGGTATGCCTTGCAAGAGCAAACCTTCTGATTCATTAGTCAACTTATTGCTATTTGTTGAGGATAGCACCATAAAATATATTGGTTCCACACCTTCTATTTTCTGCTGAGCTATTGACCGATTCAGTATTGTAGGGTGAAATTGCCAAATACATTGATATCAGAGTGAAGATTTCAAGTCATCATGTGGAGGTAAACTTGGCTGATTTGCATGGCTATGAGAAATATGTGATAACTACCTTACTGAATGAATCAATTCCATCACCAAACTCGGCTTGCGATCATACTAACTGCAGAGGTACATGCTAATACACTTTTTCCTTTTGATTCACACTGCTGCCTGTTCTACATTATTTAACCGGCGCTTGTATGCGATGTGTTTAAAGTGGTAGTGCTTCATCTATATGCAGTGATCGTTGTCCATAACGCTGATAAGCTCTCGTCCGATCTTCAACTATATATTGGATGGTTTTTGGGGAGGTATGCAGGCTGCAATAAAATCATCTTCTGCTGCTCTGATGCTTCAAATCTTGGAGCTGTCAGGCATCTCTGCAAGGTTTTCACACTTCACCCACCTTCACCTGATGAGGTACTTAATTTATCTATTGGTGCTAGTCTGCAAGATATATAATGTTATCTTCTTCACTTCCTGTTCTGGACAGTTCACTAACAGATGATCTGCTCTTAGATAATCAAGGTTCTGCAGCATATTGCTAAGCAAGAGAACATAGATTTGCCTCACAATGTTGCCAGGAGAATAACAATGAGTGCAAACAATAATCCCCGACAGGCAATACGTTCTTTTGAAGCTACTTGGAAGGCAAAGTAAGCACACGATGAGGTTTCCTCCCTTCTTTTTTTTTTTCATAAAAGAACTCAAAAGATTGTTTGTCCAAAACATTTATCTTAGTCCATTTAGAAGCCAGTGTGCCAGTGTAGCATGGGCCAATTTACTGTGCAAGTGCTGACTCACGTTGCACTGGTACACGATGTCATCATCACCGTTGTTCGGATTGTCGTTAACTTATTATTCCTTAGGCCAGATGGGTAATGGGAGAGGTAGCAGGATATCTGGGATCGATGCTTTAAGGGAAGCAACATTAATGGTGGAGTCATCTTACAACATGATTTCATTCTTCCTCATTTTCCAAATGATTGCAAGTTGTGTGATGATCTTATTGAGTAAAGTTACTCGATTATCAATTAATCTGTGCATGTTTCAACCGTGCTGAGATGCTTGCTTACTGTGACTTGTTTGTTCATATCGCTGCAATAAAGTAACTGCCATGAGCTTCTCGTGTTGATCAATAAATCCTCCTACAAATGCAGCTATCCATTCAGAGAAGAGCAAGATATTTTGACAGGATGGGAGGAGGAAATCTCTAATGTAGCCAAGAAAATCATTGAGGAGCCAAGCCCAAGGCAGTAAGTTAACCCTTCCATTGTGATATTTCTTAGCTCAGTACATGCGACCTTCTTTAAACCTCATAAGAAATATCGTTTTCTGTGTGTGCAGGTTATTTGTCATCCGGGGGAAGATCAGAAAACTGATTGAACATAATGTGTCACCTTATTTCATTTTCTGTGTAAGCTCTTCCTCATGGTCCCACGATTTCAATATTCCAATCAGGCCCCATTTTTTGGGAGTTTGTTATTGTTCTTCTTTTGTTCTTTTGAGATGCAGCACCTGGTTGCTGAACTGAAAAGGGACATGGATGAAGATTTTCAGAATAGTGTTGACGAACTGGCATCAGAGTTCAACCGTGTGAGCATGACTGCTAACATCTTGAGTCATAATTCTTTTTTCCATTCGTCAAGTAATGTAGTGTGTAATATATACTGAGATGTATGTTATGTTGCTCCTTTCCCTATGGCTAGTGTGAAGACTGCATGTTTCAAAAACAGCAGTGCCAACTATGCAAATCTCGTGATACATTTTTTGACATCCGAGATATCAAGATAGAAGGTTTCACCAAGGAGGTTCATGACCAAAGGGAAACCATACAATGCTTCATAAAGATTGAAGGTACTGTCAGTTTTTTTTTTAAAAAAAAGTATTTGCTTATTTTATTTCTGAACCGTATAATCTAATGAAAGTTACTAATTCTCTTGCAATTTAATCCTTGCAGAATTTACTGTGAGGTTCATGAGCTTCTACAGGTCTTTAATAGCAAAGAACCTGAAAAAAGGCAATGTTCCATGAAGAATGAATAATCCATCCAGTTGACAAATCCACTTGTGCTACTATTGTCGTACCGTTGGTAAATAAGCTTTGGTGCTCCTTTAAATCAAAGCGCCTCGTGCATGCTGTAATGCTGCCGTTTCTTTCTATTGAAAACAAACATGTATGTTCATATTTGTGTGTTCATCCATACGTTTCTTTCTATTGAAAACAAACCTGTATATCCATCCTTATGTGTGATAACTTTTGATCAAACATACATATGGATGTTACCCTTTTTTACAATAAGTGGACATCATATATCTCTACTATAAAAAAGCAAAGTGTGGTGATAGCCCGTTCTCTTGTCTTTTTCTGCTAATTTATGTTTTGGCCATTCGGTTTACCAATTTCATGTATAGGCCCCTACTTTCTACAGTACTGTTCATGTTTTTGTTCTAGTTCCTTAATTTCGCACATAGGTCCCTGGTTTCTAGCATTTCATGCCCTTAACTTTCATGATTTTCTAAACTAGTGACAATTTTGTGTTCTAGCCTCTCCAGTTTCTCAATTTCACACATAGACCCCTGGTTTCTAGCATTTCAAATCCTCGACTTTCCTGATTTCCTAAACTAGGGACTGTTTTACCGTTTTCGTCGGCGAAGCACGGACACTCTGACTAGCGATAACAACAATAGCTTGGCAGGATTGCGTGCCCATAGCGCACAATTCTGCTAGACTGCTAGACATTTGTCTTCGACCGACAAAAAAAACAACAGCAAAATTTGACCATACTTGCAGCCGCTATCATTTACAGAACAACATCGAACAAAAGTTGCACAAAATAAATATCTATATGCTGCATCCAATCGAGAAAAGAAAGAAAGACCTTGGGTATCACACGAGGGATTTTATCATCTTTGGAGAGGTACCACCGAGTACCAGGTATTAGGAGGTACCATTTTAGATCTAACCGTTGATTTACAGGGGTAGGATTGAAAAAGAATTATCTCTCCTCCCTCATCTCACTGGGTAGATGGTGGCGGCGCTGGGAGAGCTAGCAGTTGATGACGACATAGGAAGGGACGGCGGTCGGCAGCGGCGCTGGATGGGTGGTGGCAGCGCAGGACAGGCTGGCGGCGAGCATGAGTTTGCTTGTGGCGCGTGGGACAGGCGGCGACAGCGGCATGAGCTGATACGCAGAACGGGCGGCGATGGTGGCGCGAGACAGGTGTCGGCGGCATGAGCTAGCGCGTGGGCAGCGGTGTGGGACAGGATGAACCGACGGCGAGCTAGTTGGTGATGTAAGAGAAAGTGGGGGGAGAGAGGAGAGTGGAGAGGAAGAAGGAAAAAATCTCAAATTTGCTCTTGTACAATGGTAGTACCGTGAGGTTTAAAAAATTGGTAGGGAGGTACCATTTGTTTATAGCCGTTAGATCTATTTTGATTAATAGCTGTGATTTATGGTACCAAGAGATATAAGGATAGGAAAATCTCCCATCACACAAAGCGTAATGACTAAGAGTAAACAATTTCCTAAACACGCATTATTAATAACAAAAAAGTATAACATATTTGTTGACAAATAAAAGAAATTCCATGCAGTTGAGTTTGACTAAAAATTGGTTGATATCACATAAATGTTTGGCAAACATTAGTGCATGGACACAGCTAGTATACAAGAAACAAGACTACCCATTTGTTGCCGATTAAAACGAGTTAAGGACTTGTTATTTTCAGATTAATTTAAAATTGAAATCTATAGTGGAAAATTTTGTTTTTTATTAGCTAAACATTTTGATGCTTTGTAGCCGTATTTTGAAAATCTCAAAGATTTCAAAAACCAACTTTTAATATTTTTTGATCTCTCCAAATTCCATAAAGAATCGCTTCACTTCAGCTTTTAAGATTGTAGTCGGTGGTAGCTTTCATGAACAACCCGACGATCAGTGTAAAGCAAAAAAATTCTACATTTCCATGTATTTGAAAACTGGGGATATATTTATCGGCATAATAACTACTGTCATGAACAAATGTTTATGTCCTATGGTGTACTACTTCTTTGCATGCACGCATGAAGCAAACACTACAAGAGATGAATCAACCAAAAAGATATAACAAAAAAAATGCAAAGCAGCACGTTGACCTGCCAGTCTGTCACTCGGCGCGCGACCGTGAGTTACCAGCTGTCGCTCGCCGGAGGTGACGCCGTCGTCGTCCGGGCAGTGGCCCCCACCGATGTGTTGCTTCTCTCGTGGACTGCCACCGCAGTGCAGCCATCGTCGCCGCAATCGTCGTGGACGGGCGGCGTGTCGAGGTCGTAGCGGCAGACCGGGCACGTAGTGTGGGCGCCGAGCCACGAGTCAATGCAGGCCGTGTGAAAGGCGTGGCGGCAGACGGTGAGCAGCCGGACGGCGTCACCGGCAAGGAACTCGGATATGCAGACCGCACACTCCGCGGGCGCGGCGGCGGCGGACTCGAATTGCACGGTGGGGAAGGACGCGAGGATGGCGGGGTCCAGCCCTGCCGGTTTGCCAGGAGGCGGCGCCGGCTCGTCGTCGACGGAGGCTGCGTGGAGGAGGCGGCGGCGCCGGCGGAGCCAGAGGGAGAAGAATTGGAGGAGGTCGCGGAGGAGGAAGATGGAGAGGAAGAAGAGGAGGAGGACGAAGAGGATGAAGACAGGGAGCAGCAAGGGGAAGGAGGCCCGCGGCGCAGGACTTGGCGAAGAAGAGGAAGAGGAGGTGGTGGCGTTGAGGAGACGGCGTGCGGCCATTGCACCGAGCGTGTCCACCGGCGGCGTGCATGGAGAGATGGCGCGGGCGGTGAGGGATTGGTCCTTTTAGGTGAGGGAAGGCATGCGCGCATGTTGATGTTGGTTGGGCGTCGGTGTTGGGATGGATGGAGGCGTCGCCTTTACGGTGAGGAGTGTGGAGGCCATCGAAGGGGACGCTCTGACGGCACGACATGGACATACCATGCGCCATGCGCCACGCTCCTGGAGACGAACAAGCTAGGATCATTTCAGCGTTAACTGCGCCACGCTCCTGGAGACGAACAAGCTAGGATCATTTCAGCGTTAACTGCGCCTGCGTGGCATAAGACTATCTCCCTAAAACAAAATCTTCTCTATATACTTAGTCTTTTCTTCTACAGCAGAGTCTCTATCTTAGCCTCTAAATTTAGAATTTCTCTTTTCCAGCTTCTAAATTTGGAGACTCTCGTTTGCTTATTTGACTTATTGGGATTTTTTAAAAAAATTTAGATTCCGTTTTTCTATCTCGAAGGCGTGTATAAAAGCTCTCTAACACAAATCGAACGAAGCGGATCCGACTCTCGAGGCCACGTCGGGAAGCAAATAAGCAAACGAGATAAGCAAATGATCAGATAAGCTGAAAAGAAATCCACCTCAGTCGAAATCTCCGAAATTTCGGTCTATCAAAAAATAATTCAAATATTTATTTCCTAATTCAAACGCACAAAAAATTTAAATGATAGAATTTTTGAGGACCTTACTGATAACGCCGGTGAAGTTTTGTGATGGCATTAGTTTCATGCGTAAGCAGGAGAAAATAAAATTCACTTGAACTTCGATTGTCTGAGAAACAGAGCAGTGCAAAGTTCGTTTCTCTATCGTATGCAAATCTGAAACAAAGTACAGTATAAGAGAAGTTGATATCGTTTTTGCTCAACAATTTAACAGGGCAGGCAGCAGAATTTTTTTAATTAATATTTATTTTAAATTTTTTTTAAAAAATAATCATAGAAAAATAAAAATTACAAAATTATGCGGCCGTCGCCCCATGTCCGGGCGATAGGGGACTTGCCCGTTAGTCCCCCTAACGGCCAGGGACATAGCCGTTAGGTGGGGCCCACCTATCGCCCCAAATTGGGGCTATAGCCCCTGGAACGGGCGATATGTGGCTTTCAAAGCCCCTCGGCCTCCCCTCTTCCTCATTCTGCCTCTCATTTTCATCGAGAGCACCGAGAAAGCAAAGCCGGGAGGAGAAGAAGAGAAGAGAAGAGAAGAGAAAAGAAAAGAAAAGAAAAGAGAGGAGAGGAAGAAAGGAGAGAACCAGATATGCCGAGGCGTGCAAGTGGAAAGGAAAAGGGGAAAGCAAAGAAAGAGGCAAGCGCATGGGTCTAGCCTCGTAATTCAGCATACTAGGACCTCTTCTTATCTCATGGGGTTGTCTCACCAATGTGCATGTGCGGAGATGATTGTAGGCTTGTCCGCTCTTGGAAAATTCCAACTTAGAAGAGGAGGTACTTGAAGTGCCGCAACTGCGTATTCGACCCACTGGAGAAGAGCTTGAAAAATTGCCAGTTGGTACGAATCATACGTATCTCGTAATATTTCTACATGAAACTTTGGTAATTTATGTTCTATGCAGTCGCCTCCGCCACTGTGTGAATTTTAGCAGTGGTTTGATATGGAGATCAACCCTGAAGACCAAAGGCACCTTGATCAAGCTAACCGGGATGAGGAGTTCATGGGGTAGCTTCAAGAGCAGTGTGACGCCGCACGTGAGGAGGCACGTAGAAAGGAGGCGGAGGAAAAAGAGGCCGAGAGACAGAGGAAACGAGAGAGGGCACGTCGTGCCAGAGAAGCCCCACCGAAGGCATGGGCAAAGGGAAAGTGACCTCGATGCACTCAGTAGATGTGAAGTTGTAACTATCGTTTTCCTAATTAGTGATGCTCCACCCAGTTTGAAGGCGTAATAAAGAGTGTGGCCTATCTTACTTTCTACAGGTACTTCCGCTGTAAGAATCGCCCTCCCTCTCCTATCCCTCTCCCATCCTCGTTTTACTCTAAAAAAATTCCAAATCATGAGAATTGTTGTGGAATGTGTTAACTGATCGAAAAAGGCACGCAAGGGCACGAAAAGCTGAAATTGTGCCCACTTAGGGGTTTTCGTAGCCTCGCGGAGCCGATCGGATGCGTCCCAAAAATTAAAGGAAAAATTATGGACTACCTATGCAATGCAGGCTACCACCTAGCTATGGGCGAGCAGCTCGAACGATGTTCTAGGAGGAATGTGTAAAAATCGAAAAAGGCACACATGGGCACAAAACCCTGAAATTGTGGCCAATTAGGGGATTTCGTAGCCTCGCGGGGCCCACTGGATGCGTCCAAAAAATTATCATAAAATCACGGCCGACCTACATAGCGCATGCTACCACCTACCTATGGGTGAGGAGCTCGGATGATGTCCTAGGAGAAACGTGCAAAAATGGGAAAAGGCACATGTAGGCACAAAAACCCTGAAATTATGGCCAATTAGGGGTTTTCGTAGCCTCACGGGGCCCACCGGATGTGTCCAAAAAATTACCAAAAAATCACGGCCGACCTATGCAATGCAGGCTACCATCTACCTATGGGTGAGCAGCTCGGACAATGTCCCAAGAGGAACGTGCGAAACTGGGAAAAGGCACACGTGGCACAAAACCCTAGAATTATGGCTAATTAGGGGTTTTCGTAGCCTTGTGGGGCCATCGGATGCGTCTAAAAAATTACCGAGAAAATCACGGACGACCTACGCAACACAGCCTACCATCTATCTATCGGTGAGCAGCTCAGACGATGTTCCAGGAGGAACGTGCGAAAATCGAAAAAGACACACCTGTTAATAATTAAGACGGATAAGGTAAAAAGGTTCGTTAGCATAGAGTTCACACAATTAGACAACATGGTGCTGAAGGGAAAGACATGCAAAAAAGTAAAGTACAGATGAGAAACAAGTCACTCACGGCCACGCTTCCTAATTTGGTCCTTAGGATACGTGAGTGGCGACGGAGGATGGACGTCCCTCCTAGCCCTGCCGTGCGGCACAGGAGTAGAGAAGCCTGGTGTGTCCTGTTATGGTGCTCCGGACAGCTGAGAGGGGCTGAGAAACTCGCTCGATAGGTACTGCGCAACGTCGAACGCTGGGTCCGTCGGGCCGTCGTCGTCCCGGTCACTGTAACCACGCTGGGGTCCTAGTGATGCGCGAGATGAAGAAGCCCCAATGTCACCCCACTCTCCCACTCTCCCCACTGCTGCTGTGCAGGAGACGGACTCGTCGTAGGCCATGGAGACTCGCCGTAGCCGATGTTTGCCTATGGGAGATGTCTCCATAGGGAGGTGTAGGCACGGCTCCACGAGGAGACACCAGGAGAGGCCGAGGTGCTGGCCCACGGGACATGGTGCGCTGCGTCCGACGACATCTTCGTGCCCTCGGCAGGAGGCCAGGCAACACAACTGCGTCGCCCTATCAAGGACCAGTTGCCAAACTGCCTCGATCTCACCGGTGGTCACCTGGAGGCCTGTCCGGACGCCCGCCAACATCGACGTAGCCTCGACGTGTAGCTCCATTCCAATCTACGCTTGCATGTAATACCAGCTTGATATGAGGAATTTTACACGAAAAATACATACCCATAGAGATTCGAATGTGACACGTACCGCGTAGTTGGCCCTTTCGACCATCTAAGAAGGGTACGTGTTCGACACCGATGCCTCCTGGACGACATACGATGCCGGTGTGTACCCGACCCTGAGCCGATTCCACGGTGCGAACCACTCCATGTAGTCCTCGTACGTGTCATGGTCGTACGCCTGGTACTCGGTGACCCTATCCTCAAGTGCGTCATCCCACTGTTGTGCCTATGGCTACATGCGGTGCGCAGCAACGTGCCCGCTGCAGCCCCCATCCAGGTCATCCTGCAATGGAAAAATGAAAATTTACATACAATATCCATTCACCAGTATTTATAAGCAGTGTACTTAGGAGATTTACCTGTGACCACCACGTGAGACAACATGACGAGGCAGCAAGGGAAAAGCCTGGAACAGGTCGAACTGTCGCAACACTCACTGCGGCGAGTACTCCTCGACACACAGATCGAAGACGAGGACCTTACGGGTGAGCCAGTACAGCTGGTCCCGCGTGCATAGCATAGAGATCCCGTAAGGTGCTCGAGCGGCCACGTCGGCCGTGCTGTACGGCATCCACCGCACGTCCTCATCATTGAGGTGGTCGAACTCCCAAACAAACTTGGGGTACGACCTCCTCACCTGTTGATGCGCGTACGACCGCTGCGGGGAAAGAAAAAATGGCACATGTTATGACAACGCGTAAGTGGGTAATAAGAGTCGGGAGAGCATACCTGTCGCCGAACCCAGTAGTGGGCCATGGTGGGCCAGTCCACCAAATTATCGTCGTATAGGTCTTGAGGGCACGGCGCAGTGTCAACCAGAGGCCTCCCGACGGAGAAGCATTCCCAAGACCACAACTGCAACAGGAGGACGCAACCCGACATCGTCGCGTCCTGGTCCACCCGAGACGGCGTTACCTGACCCTCGATGCGTCGTCGCGAAACGGTAGGCCCACGACCATTACTCCTTCTGTTAACAATGACAAAGTTAGAGACGTCCTGACAGAAGTGATTATGAAGGAATGTCGTACCTCATGCTCCGGGGTGTCGGTGATGTATTGGGCGTACTCGATCAGGTGCCGGTCCACTGTGTTCTCGTGTGAGGACGGGAACATCACCCAACCAAACAGCAAGAGGAGGTATGCCTCCAGGCGGTAGGTGATGTCCTCGTCCTCGGTGTGCGGGTGTATCAGATCGGCCTGCAACATTTGGTACAGTATTGTCAACAACTTAGCGCGATATCATTAAATTGTAATTAAGGAGGTACTAACCGTGAACTGAAGCAACCACTGTTTCGTCGGTCCGTGCCGCTCACCATGCCACGTGACGGAGACGTTGTGCGGCACAACTACAGGACTCGCACAGGGCAGTCCTAGTAGGTAACACATGTCCTGCAGTGTAACTTATCCTACTTATCTCGTGTTTTATTTGATTTATCTCACTTTTTTAATTACTTTTTGAGTCGGTTTTTTTTTATCTCGTAGGCGTGTCTATAAGTTTCATAAACCCCAAACACAAAGACCAACCGGCTCTCGAGGCTATCTCGAAAAATTCTCGAAGTCACGAGATAAGGCAAATAAGTATAATAAGATAAGCTGGAAAGAACCCATCCCGAGGCTTGAACATCTTTTTGTAATCCTTGAACGTGCCTGAGAACAGGGACACCCTGCCTTTCGACACCATCCAAAGCTCAACCACGCTTTCGGTGATCAGATGCTCGTCGTGACTCACATGCAAAAGTAGTATTGTTAGGACGATGCTGCCTCCACAAACTAAGAACATCCATCCAGCAACCAATGCGGTCTTACCATTAGCACTCCTCCCTAAAAAACGAGTTGTGATGGCTACGTCCCTGGCCGTTAGGGGGCCTAACGGTCATGGCTGTTATCGTCCGCACATAGGACGATCGCCGTCTATTTTTTTTAAAAAAGATTTAAAATAAATATTAAATTAAAAAAATCTCAGAGCTGTCGTCTCCTTCGTCAGCCTGCAGGTGCTGACGTAGTGATGTGCATCCTGAAGAGGCGGAGCAGCGAATCGATCGCGAGGTTCCCGTTGCCCTCGCCGGCCGGAGCCGGAGCGGGAGGAGATGTTCACCAACGTGCAGCGGCAGATCGAGCGCACCGGCCGCACCGGCACCCCAAGAGACAAGTATATTCAGGTCGCCGCTTGCCTCTATCTCTATATCTATCCAATCCCCTCCATTGGTTTCTCACCCTCTTCCCCTTCGTTACGAGCCAGGATCTTGTGACGCAGTTTCAGGACTCCACGGATGAAGGTTGGTTTACCTCCTCCTATTATCGGAGGCCGGGATTGGATTGGACCATCGTTTCGGGGATAGTTCCTCTGAATTTGCTGCATCTACGTTGCAAAAAAGTGAACTGACGTGCTGCTAGGTGCGATTGAAGAAACATCGCATTGGATTTGAACACCAGTGCAATACGGATAGAACCCTAACCAACTTGTGGGAGAACATCCAAAGGGTAACATGGAAAATATGCATAAACAGATTTGGCGATAACAACGGGGAGGAAGTCAGATTGATGTTTAGGGTATATACCAATACCTACTGGGTTTGTTTAAGTCGAACAGCATTTGAATCTATCCTACGTAATGGATTTGTAAAGTTTGGATTTGTAAAGTTGCAGTAGCTTGCAAGGTTAGAAATTGCATTTTTCGCTTCAAGGTCCAAGAAAAGCTAGAAAAGCTATCGCGGGCTATCGCGGAAGCTACTCTATATAGCGTTTTAATATAAAAACTATATGAAATATTTGCATAATATTAGTCACATCCAACTAAATAAGAAACATACAACGTTACTTTAGAAGTACGTGTAGTCTAATGTATGTCCATATGACCATAATTAATGTGTAGAATAAGTGATTGCAATCTATTCTTCTGCACGTTCATTATAGAGAAACTTCTCTAAGTGATCATTTGTTAGTTCTATATTAATAGTATCACCTTTTGAGGTTAGATGAAAAGAATGAAGTAGAGCATAACAATAACAAAATTGATGGTTGGATTTTCAAAAGAAATTGAATAAAGTAGCATAGTAGTGCTATAACAGCTACAAAAATAGCGGAAATAGCAGTCAATTTAGTGGCCATAGCTGTGTTCACAGAATTTTAGTCCTTAGCGTAGCGTTTTACATTTGAAAACGCTATAACAGAGCTGTAGCGGGCTATTTAGAACCTTGGTAGCTTTTGATGGTTGTGCGGCTTCCATGGTATTATATCTTCATCACTTCTATTGCAGAATCCAAAGAGAAGATTGTGGCCAACCTGGCAAATTTCGCATATGACCCTTATAACTATGCCTTTATGCGTCAGGTAGTTTATTCCACACACCCCTTGTCTTTTGGTACAGTGGATTTCCTCTAAGGACAATCTTTAATGTCTTTTTCCTGTTCAGTAAGACAAGTCTCTCTGTTTTGCTTACTCAGCTGAATGTTCTCGAGTTGTTCTTGGACTGCATTACAGAGCCAAATGAAAGGCTTGTTGAGTTTGGCATTGGTGGAATATGTAATTCATGTGCAGGTGAGCATTGCAGTGCCTACAACTCTATGATTTCCTATTTAATTTGAATAATTGAGGCAGTCGTTCTTCTTGTCTTCAATGAACGTAAGTTTGTGGCAAAGTCACTGTATTTTGTTTGTGTTAATGCAGATCCAGCAAATGCGTCCATTATTACTCAGTGTGGTGGAATCCCATTGGTTATACAATGTTTGTCTAGCCCAGTTAGGAATACTGTGAGTATTTCTGAAGCTAATACCATCAATATAACATTAACAAAACCGAAAGTATTTCCTGGTTGGTTCCTCATTTCTCAGTAATTCCATTGTCTTATGTAAGTAATGTCCCTTGGATGATTTCAAAACAGGTGAATTATGCGCTTGGGGCTCTGTATTATCTGTGCAACCCTTCAACAAAGAAAGAGATTCTGAAACCAGATGTACTTAGGGTGATAAGAGAGTATGCTGCAGCTGGAACTGTTAACAACAGCTTCAACAATCTGGCAAATGCTTTCCTGGACAAGCACGCCAACTCATGACCTTTTTTTCAGAATTGTAGAGGGTAAGTTTTGTAGCATGTCATCTGTGAGCATTAGTTTTGTTCTTTAAGATGCCTGTGCTGCTTTAGCTATTTTTCATTTTGAACCAAAGAGACTAGTGGAAGAACCCAGTAGGCTGAAGGGAGGGAATCAGGAGCTTTTCGAAATTACAACACACCTCAATCTATCTAGAGAATAAAACAATGCAACCTATTATTTGCATAACCTAGAGTTCCTGTAACAATTGACATTCCATGGCTGATCGAGACGACTTCGGGTTGACCTGTTTATCATCAGCGAATCAAGAAAGAATCAAAACAACATCTACTTGCTATACGAGCTAACATCATGTAATGGATGGATCTACAGATCCTCCTCTTCTTTAACGGTCAGCACGTACACCAGGCCCCTGCCTGAATATTTCCCTATTGGAAACGTTAATCAATTTGGGTCTTAACTGTGAGAGATGCTGATTAATTTGGGCAAATATAGAGATAAGAAAGATTAAATCTTTATGGACATCAACATACACGATTGTCGATCGGCAGGATGTGTCAGTCAATTTGGAGATCATCGCACAATTATAGCGGTAGATGCATGCACGGTGTAAGATATCCCTACATAGTTACAGACTTACAGTCTGCAAGATTACTTTCCATGCAAGATATGTTAATTAATTGGGAGGTTCTCCTGTATTTTGAGTTGTTTTCATTTTGAAGCGAAGAAACTATACCTGATTTCATTGATGGGAGTGACAGAGCATTCTGAAACGAGGCTTCAAGTTCAGACTCGATAGTCTGTGTCGCCCTCAGCCTAGGATGAGAGAAGGATGTCTGGGGCATGGCTGAGGATTCAAATGTGGTTTGCGCTTTAAACCTGGATGTTTTTGTATCAATCTTACATCCTAGCTATGTAATCTTATCGAATGATCTTGGATCAAGGCTGCATGCTAGTTTTAGTGATTGATCAGGAAATATGCTCATGCTTTGACAAAGGATTAGTTAGGCTTGGTTGACACATGTATATTATAATTAATAAGTATCTGTTGTTGACAAAATCCTCTAATCTTGGAACGCTGAATTTGATCAGCAACCATTCAAAATATGAATTGATGATGATGCCTGCAACATCGTCATGTCTAAAAAGTGACGAAAAAACAAAACGAACGAAGTTCTCGAAAGAAAAAAGTTCCCAAAAAAATAAAAACAAAACGAACGAAGTTGGATTTGGGATTTTTTTGACGGCCCAATGCACGGAGAAGGCCCAATCGGAGCGTCAGCCCAAAAGCCTAGACGCTTCCGTAATCAGGTTCGTCACCGTTACGACGAGACAACCCACCGGCACCCGCGCCGCCGCGCCGCCTTCCCCGGCGAGTACAAAAGGAAGAGGCCACAAAACCCTAACAAAAATCTCCATCCAATTCCCCATCATATCCATCCAATTCCGATCAATCCTTCTTCCCCTAATCCATTCAGGATGCTGCCGGGGTCGTCGCCGCCGGCCGCTGGGAGCGGCATGTTCGTGCCGGCGCAGACGGTGGGCACGGTGCTCTGCTGCATTTGCGGCGTCTCCATGCAGCCCAACCCGGCCAACATGTGCGCGCGCTGCCTCCGCGCCCGCGTCGACATCACCGAGGGCGTCCCGCGCCACGCCGCCGTCGTCTACTGCCCCGACTGCTCCTCCTACCTCCAGCCCCCGCGCTCCTGGCTCCGCGCCGGCCCCGAGTCCCCCGAGCTCATGCAGATCCTCCTCCGCCGCCTCAACCGCCCCCTCGCCCGTCTCCGCGTCTCCCTCTCTGGCGCTGACTTCGTCTTCTCCGAGCCCCACTCCAAGCGCCTCCGCCTCAAGCTCCGCCTCCGCCGCGAGATCCTCCACGGCGTCGTCCTCGAGCAGACGCACCCCGTCGAGTTCACCGTCCACGACCGCCTCTGCGACGCCTGCGCTCGCGCCCAGTCCAACCCCGACCAGTGGGTCGCCGTCGTCCAGCTCCGCCAGCACGTCCCGCACCGCCGCACCTTCCTCTTCCTCGAGCAGCTCCTCCTTAAGCACGGCCAGGCCGCGCTCGCGCTCCGCGTCGCATCGGCGCCCGGCGGACTGGACTTCTTCTTCGGCTCGCGCTCCCACGCCGCCCGCCTCGTCGACTTCCTCACCACCGTTGCGCCCGTCCACACCAACACTGCGAAGCAGCTCGTCTCGCACGATCCCAAGAGCAACGTCTACAACTACAAGCACACATTTTCAGTCGAGATCTGCCCTATCTGCCGTGAGGACCTCATCGCCCTCAGCCCCCAGGCATCCCGCGACCTCGGTGGCCTTGGCCTTCTCGTCCTCTGCGTCAAGGTCACCAATGCCATCGCGCTGCTGGACCCTCTCACGCTACGCGTGCACCACCTCGAGGAGAAAAAGTACAGGGTGTATAACTTCAAGGCGGCTATGACTAGCAAGCAGCTTGTGGAGTACATTGTGCTTGACATTGAACATGAGTCTCCAGAGATTACTATCGATGGATCTCGATACCAGTTGGCATATGCGCAGGTGGCTCGGGTGTCTGATTTTGGCAAAAATGATACCATGTTTACAGTGCGGACTCATCTTGGGCACCTGCTGAACCCTGGGGACCTTGCTCTTGGGTATGATCTTTATGGTGCCAATCTGAATGATGATGACATGGACACCACTAAGATGCGGCACAGTTTGCCTGAAGTGATTCTTGTCAAGAAGAGCTATGAGAAGAGGCCACGCACGCGCCGGTGGAAGCTGAAGAGGCTGCCGGTGGAGGAAGATGCTACAAACAGGGCCAAAGGTGAGGAAGAGAAGAGGGCAGATGAGTACCGGGAATTCATCGAGGAGTTAGAGCGAAACCCAGAAATGAGATTTAATATTAATCTGTACAAGGATGAGGACTACAAGTCAGACATGGCATCCACAGTTGGTGATGATGTCCCTACTGTGCCAATTGAGGAGTTGATTGAGGACCTGAGCCTTGGTGATGACGAGGAAGATGAAAAGGAGGAAGGCAATGAACGTGCTGGTATGGTCGAATGAGTGGCATGTCTAAATATTGCTGCATTGTCCTTGACGGCTCTCAACCACTTCAGATCATAGGTCTGAACTGCACCTGCTTAATTCATATAAGGTTTTTCCCCTTTACTGCTATAAGTTCAAGTTTTGGAGGTTTTACTTCAAATTTTTTAGTTTAACGCTGTTTGTTAGGATCAATGTTGGTTCAAATGTTATCCTGTATCTGGCTGTAACTGTGATGTCTCAAGTTTAATATTTGGTGATATTCTATGTTTTTTGTGATATGTTGTTTACGGTGCACCATAAAGTAGATGCAATATTTGATTCTCAAAAAATCTAATTTGTTGCTGAGTGCGGACTGTGATGGACTGTAATCTTTTACCAGTTTTTAGTGGCTTGTCTCTAGATCTCTTAGCAGTGAACTCAAATTCGACATGCTGTGTACAGTTGCTGACTAAATGTTATATCTTCGATTCTTATTTCGCCTGGAAGTCTACCATTTACTGGTTATCACTATTACTTATTCTACATAGTAATTGTCAAGTGATCATAATGCGATTTGGTGAATCCAGTTGAATCAACTGCTGCGATTTTGTTGCCCTTAGTGCAAAACTGTCCAACAAGAGGTTGGGCTTATAAAGCTGACGCCTGGCTGTCAGAACAGGTGGTGCCCAGCTGATGAGTAATGACTTTCTATTTAAATGTCATTAGTTCAAATGTTGTTTAGGCATCTGTGGGGTTCATGTCTTCCATGTTGTAGTCTTCAATCCAAACCTTATGCAAAATTGGTTATTTTCTATGCCATGTGACCATATATAGTTGATTGCTTGATATGGCTACAGTTGATATTTAGTAGTAAGATTTCCCCCCTTATGTGCTTCTCTTTCTTTTCTATGTAGCAAAACAGCTATTAGACTGATTCAGTACATTTCTGCAGGTGTAATTGCGTAAGCTTGAGGATTTTCAGTTGTGCCATCTGAAAACGTGTACTTCTTTAGAACATCTTGATATCTAGAATTAGCAAGATCTTTGTATGTGACATAGAGTGCTCACCATAACCATCAGCTATATCAAGTGACTGGGTATGTGTTGAACATCAGAGTTGGTATTTAAGTTGTGACATATCTTATGCTAACTTCAGTAGCTGGTTTGTCCACACGGTCCTCTGTGATAAATTACTGAACATGAATTGCATGTCTTTGTTTTTGTTTAGTAGTCAGACTCACCTTAGTCATTACGGTGGATGCTCACTGAATTGAATCATTGTTTGCTGCATGAATCCCATTTATGTTAGGGTTGCCATGCTGAATATATAGAGCTAGTGTATATAAGAAGCAGTAGTAAGCCTTTTTTCTTAGCTCATTTTATAGTACCAACACATAGAGCTAGTGTATATCAGAAGCAGGAGTTTTTTTTTATTAGCTCATTGTAGAGTAGCAATGCATGAACCCGTAGTGCTGATGGCCGATGGGAGTCCACGTCCCCTCTTCATAATTGGCTATGTAGTATGTACGGGACAATCCCCACTACATAACTTATTGATGTCATAGTTAAGACATTAGCTCGTACCGACATATCTAATCTATGCTTGTGCCAATATGTACACAATGGTAGTGCAATTTAATTGTGAACAGTGTTGATGAGCTTAATGGAATGTTGTGATTTCGCAGAAAGCAGAGGTATGTGAATTAGATAGAAGTGGCCGCGCAGTCTGCAGCGGTGGTGGGTGACCTGGAGTACACTGGCTGAAACGCTTTGCTATTTTGCTGGGGCGCCTTTTATGTGTGAAGTTTGCATTAGCATCTGGGGCGTCTTTTCTGTGCCTAGTGTGCATTAGCATTGGGTAAACAAAACCGTTTTTTATGTTGATATATATACGTGTGTGGCAAACCTGATGCGATGTGTGAAGGGTTCGGTTTGGATTTGTGTGCGGTTGCAATCTGACGTACTGTTTCAGCTCCAGTCATGCTGGTTTAACCATGCTTGGGTGTTGCGATAGACGTGTAGATTGAAGCAGGTTTTGATGACCAGCTTGATCCAACATTCGGAGCCAGTTTGCAATGTTTTTTTCTACGGTCATTAAACTTTGTCTCGCGTTTTCACTTAGGTTTAAATTTTTAAAAACCGGATTTTTGGGTACACGAAGTTGCCTCACCGTTTTAACTAGATAGGTGGTTTTGATGACATCGGTTATAATATATGGTTAAAAATGGTTACTTGTCATCCTAAATCAATAAAAAATAAATTCAAATCAAAACTTTACAAAAGAAAATATAAAATTATAAAAAATCTAAAATTTTATAAAAACTGTAAAACAACTAAAAATTTGGAAATTTGAAAAATCAAATAAATTCTATAACTCGTTTAAAAAATTACAAAATCCCAATAAATCTCTCTATTTTATTTAGATTTTATATTTTTATGAATTTTTAAAATGTGTAAAGGTTTCTTAGGATTTTCTTTTTTTAAACGAGTTTTAGAATTTATTTGAATTTTCAAATTTTTAAAAAGTTTTTACGGATTTAGGATTTTTTTTTACATTTTAAAAGAGTTTTGAATTTTTTTAGAATTTTAGTATTTCTTTACCAATTTTAAATTTTAATTTATTTTTTTATTGATTTAGAATGATATGAGACCATTTTTTGTCATATATTATATTGACTGGACAGCCCATGTCCTCAAAACAACTCTCTTCCTACCATTTTGTAGCCAGTTGAAATATTCAGTTTTAGAAATTTTGAATCTAAATAAAAATACGGGACAACTTTAATGACTTGTGGTGCAATTTGTTTATTTTTTTAAGTGAAGTGGAATCGAACCATTGCTTAGAACAACCGGAGCTTTGTGCCGCTTTTGCTTGGTGGGATTGTTTAGGCATTAACCCCGCCACGGCAATTGGTGGTTGCGTCAGTGTGTGCCGTGTGGCATCCACCACTTTGGTAGTATAAGCCACGCCGGGATCCATTTGAGCAGGGATTAAACAATGGGATTGCGTGGATGAGCATTTCAGACTGACGGAGTTGGCTAGGAAATGCTGCAAAATTTGAGTTAACCTGAGCGAATTCAAATTGGTGATGGCAGTTGAGATCCGTTTCAGATTATAGAAGCAGAAGACAAGCATCCTTTTGTGTTGTGGGCAGCAGCAGTCCAGATTCATCCACTCCCACACCAACCCCGTCGCTACGTATCTATCACACCCTCCTGTTTTTTTTTTTATTTTATTTTTGAGAGCAATCACCCTCCTGTTGTGTTGTGTTCTGCTCTGATCGGATCCCGTCCTGTCTGCAGTGCTCTGCCTATATAACGCCGCCCGCGGGGCCGCGATTCGAATCGACCAAGGCGACGGCGACGGCGACGGCGGCGGCGCCAAAGCGAAAGGTAAATCCCTCGGCTCGGCTGGCTCTTCCCATCGCATTGCTCTCCCGCTAGGCGCTACCCCTCCGTCCGACTACACTGGATTGTGTAGCGTCCTACCACATACCATCCTGTTCTGCCGGTCCTGATCTCCTGTCTTCTCAAGGTTTACATCATCTACGATCTTAAAAATATTGCTGCCTTGCGGTGTGCCCATTGTTGGAAATTGTAGATAGGAATTTCAGAGTTGCTCCGCATGACAATGTTCTAGGCGCTGCCTGATATGTTTCATCTGTCCACTGCCGACACTGATCGCTCTCGCTTACTCAGCCAATTGAAAAAAAAAACCCTTTTTTTTCCTAACTGCGTGACAGGTTCATCTAGTGAGTTGATAAAACTCTCCAGTCTAGCTAAGCTAGAGCTTTGCCTTTTCATTTCCTCCATTTTTTGTTAGGGAATGTACTGTGTCCCTGGTATGAGACGCATATAGACAGCTATTTCACAAACACTTTTTAACCTTTTACTTGAAGGATTCCATTCTATCTATAGAGGGGTAATGCTATTACTTTGCTTGTACTTCCAACATGTGATGAACTGATTTGTACTTGTCACCATGTAGTTTCTTTTTCTTTTTCTCACAGGATTGCCTTTCTGGCAAAGCTTATTCTGAAATATGAATTTCGTCCAAACATTAAGCTCCGAATGTCATTGGGCACCAACAATCATTTCCAAATCTAGTGTAATCAAATTCCCTTTGATAACAATTGATTTGAACTGAATTGTATCTAGTAGATGGGGGACGTTGCCAAGGACTTGACTGCTGGAACCGTTGGAGGGGCTGCCAACCTGATTGTCGGCCATCCATTTGACACAATTAAGGTCAAGCTCCAGAGCCAGCCCACCCCTGCTCCCGGCCAGCTCCCCAAGTATGCCGGCGCCGTGGATGCTCTCAAGCAAACGATTGCGTCTGAAGGCCCCAGGGGATTGTACAAGGGAATGGGGGCTCCTCTTGCCACCGTTGCGGCCTTCAATGCCGTCCTGTTCGCCGTGAGGGGGCAGATGGAGGCTCTCTTGAGGTCAGAACCCGGAGCACCATTGACAGTGAAGCAGCAGGTTGTCGCGGGTGCTGGTGCTGGGGTTGCAGTCTCCTTCCTGGCATGCCCAACAGAGCTGGTCAAGTGCAGGTAACTTCAGTGGCGTCATCCAATTTTCAGCTATCCGCAACATTCAATCTGGGGGTTTTGGTGTGTGAAATTGGAACCAATGTGGTAAAACCCTTATGTTTTTCTTATGAAAATGGATTCTTTCCTCAACATATTACACATCATTCATGTCAGGCACTTAATCACCTTGTATTTTATTCTATCTCAGTTCCCCTCACTTTCATGCATTGCACCATATTATTCATTGCTGTATTAGATTAATGTTGTAGGGTCAATTTAAGATATAGTAATTTCCCTATCTTTCTCTTATTGGCCCAAAGTCTTAAAGCAAATGTCATTTGCACATCTGAAAAATTGACTTGTGCCACTACAAATAAACTTCACCTGTTCACCATACCTGAATAACTGTATCTAGTGACTGCAGTATTCAGTAGCCGTGACATAGAAATCTGTATGGAGTCCTGATCCTATTCGATCGGCGCGTAACATTGCCACACCTTGACATGACTCATGTTAGACAAGTTTAATCGAGTTAGGTGTGCGTTTGGTTCATTGCCACACTTGTGGCAGGATTGCTCTTTTTTTGCACGGGTCCCACATATAGGTGGCTCATGAAAGTGTGACAAGATTCCTTTAGGTAGGCTAAAATGTGGCGGAGAAATTTACGAACTAAGCTTAGGCGAGTTGGATAACTTAGGCATTTATCATTAGGCCCTATCCTTCTATGATTTATCATTTCCTGTACAAACTAGATATCATTCATGTTGTGCACCTTATTGTGTTCTATCTTAAGGCGAGCGCACTGGATCGGACGTCTGATGGGATGATTCCCATCGGACGCATGACGTCATGCTGACATCAGCATGAAAACTTAGAAAATAATTGATAAAATTTGGAAAACCTACTATTGAAACTTGATAATATATATATGAAACAGGGGCGAAAACCGATGAAACTTGCAAAATAACTGATGAAACTGGAGAAAACTAATGATGAAAGTTGAAGAAATACTAATGAAACTTGGCTAACTACTGATAAAACTTGAGAGTGCCAATAAAACTTGACTAAACTACTGGTGAAACTTGAAGAATGAGCAATGAAACTTGGCCAAACTGGCTGATGAAACTTGAAGAAGGACCAATAAAACTTGAATAAGTACTAATAAAACTTGGCTAAACTACTGATGAAACCTCGTATTTCACTATTGTTTAAAAATCACCCGATGCAAAATAAGAAAGTTTCACGAGAACAAAAGCAAAGTTTCACCAAACAAAAACCTAAGTTTCATACGTACGTGTCTCATGTTTCGTGGCAAAAATGGGGGGTACACCTCCTCCTAGCCTTCTTCTTCTCTAGATTCGGTGACCCCCACACTGTGCTCGCCGGATCCGGCCACCACTCGCTCGTCGTGCTTGCTAGAAAAAGAGAGGTAGAGAGAGATGAGATGGGGAATACAAGAGGAAGAGAGATAAAGAAAGTGAATACACTGGAGAGGGGAGGCGTACGGCTGCGGTGGCCGGCGAGAACAAAAGCAACGCTAGCAGCAACGATTGGAACGGGTCCGCCGGCCTCATCGGGCTTGGCATGGGCGCCCTGTCGCTCGTTTCATAGCTCGGCACCGGCAAGTTCTCGTTCTGCCTCACGCCATTCCAGGACACGAACAGCACCAGCATGCTCCTCCTCAAGCCGTCGGTGGCGCTCAACGGCACTGACGTCCGTTCGACGCCGTTCGTGGCCAGCCCGTCGAAGCCGCCGATGAGCACGTACTACTACCTAAACCTCACCGGCATATCGGTCGGCATGGTGGCGCTGTCCATCCGTCCCAACGACTGGAACGGGTCCGACTGGTGTGAGGAAGCAACGCGAGAGGAAAGAGAGAGATGAAGTGAGGAATAGATGAGTAGATAAGGAACGAGTGGATGGGAGCGAGTGAGCCAGATCTGCACGCGACGCGAAGCGAGCCAGAGCGATGGAGCCATCAGCACGCACGCATCAGCTCCTCTTCCCCTCCCCCTTTTCTCCATCAGCTCTTGGTCAAAAAAGTAGAAATGTCCAGAGGGAAGAGACGTGTGCGCGCTGGTTTTTTTTGGTTGGCGTCCAACCACACACGAAGCAAAGGGATATGTGCACGCTGGTTTTTTTGGCTGCCATCCAATCCGGTCGGACATCAGTCGTGGAGAGTTTCCGCTATCTTAACCCATCTCATTTTCGTTACATCATAATATTATATCATGCGTTGCAACATTGGATTAATTATCTAGGCATCAGTGCCACACTAAAAGTAAGGCCCTGAGGACTAATTTCCTATATAGACCTCAGTGCCTCTAAAGCAAATGGCATAAGATTGCATAGCTGAAAAACTGGCTTGTCTCTGGTCAGTAAAAAAACTTCTTTTTTTATTATTCGTTTTGCAAAAATCATCTTGAATAGCTGATGTGAAATTACTTTGGGAGCTGTTGCAGTGTTGCACTGAAAAACTGGATTGTGTCTCTGGTCAGTAAAAAAACTTCTTTTTTATGATTCTTTTTGCAAAAATCATCTTGAATAGCTGATGTGAAATTATTTTGGGAGCTGTTGCAGTGTTGCACTTGATTTGGCTAGGAGCTGTGATTCAATTTAGTAATAGGCATGCTTAAAGACTATTTTTTGGAAGCCTGTGGGCGATTGATTAGAAGAAGGGAAGTTAGTATGCACATATTTACAAAGGAAAACCAGAAAAAGCCTCTAGGGTCTACTCACGAAGTGCTAACCTCCGACTAAGTATGTCCTCCCAAGTGGAGGCAACAACCTCATCGGTAGACCTTAAAATTTGTTCGGAAAATCTTGGCATTGCGCTCCTTCCAGATGTTGCAGATCACATAGATTATAACTCCATCAGTATCTCTATATCTTTTCGGAATCGTGACTTTCCTCAATTGGTCAGAATGGTCCCAAATAGTCGAACAGATTGAAGGAGGCGCTAGGCCAAATTTGGCGAATACCTTCCTTCAAACTGTCCATGCAAAAGAGCAGTGAAGTAAGACTAATGTTGTGCCTTTTTCTAATATCTTCTTGAGAAAGAGTCTCTTTTTATGCTTTATAATATCATTTTTTTGCTGTTTCTTGAAAAGGCTGTTTACCCCATTTGCAGGTTGCAAGCCCAGAGTGCTTTAGCAGAGGCAACAGCTGCATCTGGCGTGGCGCTACCAAAAGGACCAATTGAGGTGGCGAAGCATGTTGTGAAGGAAGCTGGCTTGAAAGGCCTATTCAAGGGCCTCGTCCCTACAATGGGCCGTGAGGTTCCCGGCAACGCCGTGATGTTCGGCGTGTACGAAGCCACCAAGCAGTACCTCGCCGGTGGTCAGGACACATCAAAACTCGGCAAGGGTTCTCTCATTTTCGCCGGAGGTCTGGCTGGAGCAGTGCTGTGGCTGTCGGTCTACCCAACCGATGTGGTGAAGAGCGTGATCCAGGTGGACGACTACAAGAAGCCAAGGTACTCGGGGTCGATCGATGCGGTGAAGAAGATCGTCGCAGCTGATGGGGTGAAGGGCTTGTACAAGGGGTTTGGACCTGCCATGGCTCGCAGCGTCCCTGCCAACGCCGCCACCTTCGTGGCCTACGAAATTACGAGATCGGCACTGGGTTGATACATGATTCCAGTGCCACCGTAATTTCTTCCCCTATAACCGCTGGAGCAACGGCCTGCATAGGAAGAATCCAAAACGACGGGAACTGGGAGCATTGCAAACAGTAACGTTTACCTTCTATTTTGCTGCGACACCCAGTGTTTCATGACTTTGCAAGCTTGGCAGCAATGGCAAGATTGTTGGAAATCGTTTTGCCTAATAAATCACGTGTATGCATTGCGTGGAGTGAGTGTACATGCAAAAAAAAAATGTTTTTTTTTGTCTTGTCGTAATGGTTGGCCAAGAGTGGATTAGCCCTCCAACGGTGATCCAATGGCGTGGGAGTGATGCTGTGATGGCGATGGGGGCCTTTGGGCAGCGTTTGGTGAGTGGCCTCGGTGGCTTCTTCTCCTCCTCGGCTCCTGCTTGGCAGTTGGCATCTTGAGAATCACCTCTCCCCTCTTTTCTTGGCCTCAATTCTATTCCTCTCCCACCTTGTCTTTTTTGTTGGCTCCTATTGGGCCATTGCCATATCTAAAAAAACTGGGCCATTGACACCTATGCAGAATTTTTGTAGTCCAAGTTGCGGTTGTGCTCTTGGTTCTTGCGCAGGACTAGGGTGAGCTGAGCCGTGGAGAGCGCGGGTGAGGAGGCGGCGGCTGCCTCCACTGATTGCCAGGCTGCTGCTCTGCCGCTCCGCTCGTCGTCTCCTCCAAGTAATTCTCTCTTTCCTCTCCTGCGTTGCGTATTGCTCTCTTCCAGATTAGATTAATTTGATGTTGGGTCCTTGCTCCTCGATTGGGATTTCGACGACCTGATTGGGATGCAGATCTTCAGATTCAGTTGATATGTTAGGAACTAGCCATCCGATGTGTAGTCTTGATTTAGTCTACTCGAATTTGTTTTCGTGCCCACCAACAAACATTGCTCGGATTCTCACTGGGTGAGTCTTTTTAACGCACAAATTCAGGGGGAGTTGAGTTGGTGCTCTGAGTCTGAGGGAAGAACTCATTTGTCCACAGAAACGGTAAAGTTCAGCTTTTTGGTAGGTTCAGAAGAAAAAGACATAAAATTCAGCAAAATTTGATGTGCTGCTCGAAGCAGCTGCTGAATTGTCTTGTCATTTGCAATTGGCTGGTGTGTTTGGTGAACCTGAATAGACGAACAAAGAAACTGACCTACCTCCAAATTGCACTGAACCAACTGCACTGTGACAGCAGATGGGTGACGTCGCCAAGGACCTGACCGCCGGCACGGTTGGCGGCGCGGCGCAGCTGATCGTCGGCCACCCGTTCGACACCATCAAGGTGAAGCTGCAGAGCCAGCCGACGCCGCCTCCCGGCCAGCCCCCCAAGTTCGCCGGCGCCATGGACGCCGTCAGGCAGACACTCGCAGCTGAAGGCCCCAGGGGTCTGTACAAGGGGATGGGAGCCCCGCTGGCCACTGTCGCCGCCTTCAACGCCGTTCTCTTCACCGCCAGGGGGCAGATGGAGGCCGTGCTGCGCTCGGAGCCCGGCGCGCCGCTCACTGCCAACCAGCAGGTTGTTGCCGGCGCCGGCGCCGGAGTCGCCGTCTCCTTCCTGGCCTGTCCTACAGAGCTCATCAAGTGCAGGTCCGAATGCTACCACATTTATGTTATTCTGAACAAAAGATTCCGGATGAAGTGATTTGAGTAATCTGACTGTAAATATGCAATGAACATAATACGCTCACTAATTTTTTTCTGAAGCATTATCTTCCTGCAGCATGCAGTTTTTCTGGGCTCTAGCCAAAGGGAAAAAATCTGAACTTTGTTGCATGTATCACATCAGCTGTTTGTAAATACAACAATGATATACTGTATGTTTGTTTCTGTTGTGGTAATGGAAATCGGGGTTACCTCTTGTTGAAAAAAAAAACAATGATATACTGTATCTGATTGATGAAACCCACCATGCTCCGATGTTACTACGCATTTACTTTGCTGCACCATACATCACTGTGATATCTTGTTGGCTCCTTGCTGTTTGGCAGTACAGAAAATAAAGTTGCAGATCATGCAGATGCCACATGGAGTACTGAAACACTGATTCTTACATGTTGTCCTGTCAGGTTGCAGGCCCAGAGCGCCTTGGCCGCTGCTGCGCCCGCTGCCGCTACCGCCGCTGCTGCTCCTGCCGGTGGAGGCGCCGCCACCATCACGGCGGTGAAATATGCCGGGCCGATCGACGTCGCGAAGCACGTGCTCAGGTCGGAAGGCGGCATGAGGGGCCTGTTCAAGGGCCTGGTCCCCACGCTGGGGCGTGAGGTGCCTGGCAACGCCGTGATGTTCGGCGTCTACGAGGCGATCAAGCAGTACCTCGCCGGAGGGCAGGACACCTCGCAGCTCGGCAGGGGGTCCCTGATCGTCGCCGGCGGGCTGGCCGGCGCCTCCTTCTGGGGCTCCGTCTACCCGACCGACGTGGTGAAGAGCGTGATCCAGGTCGACGACTACAAGAATCCCAAGTACTCGGGCTCCATGGACGCCTTCAGGAAGATCCTCGCGGCCGACGGGGTGAAGGGTCTGTACAAGGGGTTCGGCCCAGCCATGGCGCGCAGTGTCCCGGCAAATGCCGCCTGCTTCTTGGCATACGAGGTGACGAGGTCTGCTCTCGGGTGATCCATCCTTCCATTCTTGACCCGTGTTCTTCTGATTTTCATACCGTGACGACGACAAGGAAATTGTAATTCTGTGACATTAAAGGTTTCATGAAAAATTCGCATTTTTATTTGGAAATTGAAATCTTTATGCTGTTTTCTTTGGCCACGAGATAAGCTCGTGATAAGTCCTGCGCAATGGTTATCAAGTTCAGCACTTGAGAGGTTGAGATGCGTGCATTTGCCGCTGCTGTGACTTCGCGTTGGCAGCGATGCGCCTATGTGGCCATGAATTGTAGCAACTTCGTCCTCATGGCTTGCAGTTCAACCGCTGTTGAATTCTGATGCTGCACGGATGAAGAGAACGCCATCTTGCTCACGGTCACGGCAAAGACAAATACGGACCTCATTAATTTGCTCACGAATCTCACGACAACTTGCTCCGTCTTGCTCTTATCCACTTTTGATCGAGTTCCATACTGTATATGGTCATATTTTATCAAGTTCCCACTATCTCCATTTTTATAATTTATTCAGGGATCGTTGTCACGACGGGGTGGTGGCGCAGTTGGCTAGCGCGTAGGTCTCATAGCTAAATAAGCGAGTGATCCTGAGGTCGAGAGTTCGAGCCTCTCTCACCCCATGGTTTTTTTGTAATGTTGCTTTCAAATTTCTCTTTAATAAACTTTTTATTTGCAAACTATTCTTTTTTAATTCTTTCCCAATTTCACATTAAAAATTTCTCAATTTCCCTAAGAGGTGGTGGCCCACGCTTGTACAAAGACGCACTTCAATATGTTAGTTCTTGCGGAAAAGTATAGCATAGCACCTGAAAGAAAAATTTTTTTATTGGATTTACTAAAAAACCGAAGCAAAAATCGAGGCTGTCACATTCGCATACCATTTTTTTTTTTACGATGAATTCCCGAATATTTCTATATCCGCAAAAGAAGCATGGAGTTACCCATTCTCAGCACACAGTTCTCTCTTTCTAACAGGGGACTCCATCGTTTCCTACTTTGAAAATGGGAGTAAATTACGTTCACTACTGGGAATAGGGCATTTAGTCCCGGTTCCAAACGGGTTTTAGTCCTGGTTTTAAACCGGGACAGCCCATACGAAGGCATCAGTCCCGGTTTCTTTACTCGGGACTGATAGTGCTACGAATATTTAAAAATAACTCGCAGGTATATGAGAGTAGTGGGACTCAAACCTAAGATCTCAAGACTACCCACTTACCCTTCTAGCCAACCCACCCCCCACGCGTTCTGATATAACTAGGATATGCTTTTCTTTTGAACTTTACTCAAACGAGGCATTAGTCCGGGTTCGTGTTACGAACCGGGACTGATGAGCACCCATGCCAGCTGTTTTGTACCCGCCTGCCAAAAGACTTATTAGTACCGGTTCATATCACGAACCGGGACTAATGTCAGAGCCCAACCGGAATTGAAGCCTTGGAGACATGAATCGGGAGTGATGCCACTATCAGTACCGGTTCGTGTCCAACCGAGACTGATGCGTCGGTATTAAAGGCCTATTCTCTAGTAGTGGTTCATACCGCTGCAAAGTTTCAACTTCACGTCATCTCCCTCGGCCTTCGTCTACCCCTCTCTCTCTCTCTCTCTCTCTCTCCCCAAGTACCGCCATATCCTAGTCATCAGCATCAACTCTAGTCACTCCTCCTCCCTCACTCTCCTGCCTCCTCTAGCCCCTCCCGAAGAGGACATGGAGGTGCCGTCTGCACTCCAGCTGGCTAGAGGCCATGGAGGGACACTGGAGGTTAGACCAGGAGATGGCAACGTTGTAGGAGGTTGAGCCAAGCGGTGACCGCAACGCAGGAGGATAGGTCAAATGACGACGAGAGGAAGCTACGACTGTAAGAAAGAGCAAAGCAGAGAGAGAAAGTTGCAACTGGCGCTTGCCGGCCCAGCCCACCACCTCTCTCTGGGGTCTAGGCCAAGAGGAAACAAGGGAGAGGGAGGCACCAACAAAGGGAGAGAAGGAGAGAGAGGAGGAAAAGGGAAGAGAAGGGACATTTTGGTCCTAAAAAGTTTATAAAAACGGTCCAATAATATATGGGTGAGGAATCTCACTTTTTAACGTTGTTTGTGGAAAATCTGACTTTTTATTGGTATGTACCTTGTTATCTTGTGAATCCTATGCAAAGCCAGGCTCTAAATGGAATTGGTTGGGAAATTTCGCAAGGGCACCGAAGAAGAGCTGTATTGTGCCCTGCAAAATAGACATGGAATTATAATGCTCCCAGGAAACCAGTGATATATGTTGGAATAATTGAAGCCATGGAGTTATGCTTATTAGTGCGATTGGCTTGGCACTGGAGTTTAACGTACTACATCCATTTAAAAGCGTGGCATGCAAATATCTGCTGCCACCAGGAATGCCAAACCGCTCGATTTATCGAACCAAAACCGTGATTTCCATGACTTGTTATCGGTTTGCAAACGGTTTATTATTCGGTTTTAATTTCTTCGTTTACCGTTTGTCTTTTTAGCAAAGACCGTGAAAATTGCAACCGCCGGAGTAGCGAGATTTTATGGGTCTAGGTTGTGAACCAAGCCAGGAGCCCATTCCCAGTGACACTACTCATATATATCTGCTGCTTGCACTACATGACATGAGTAACATCTGAATCATCCGACAGATGTATATCGATCGTCGTTGGTAGCACATCGGATACTGATTTATATGCAGCTTGCAATCTCTTTTCTTCATGTCGTTTGAACACTAGCGGTTGCAGGGTAGCAGACAGCACACAACACAGTAGTGAATATGATATCCTGTCTTTTCTGGCTGTGATTGTGGCCATGGCAAGTTGATGAGGGAGGGTCGGACATCGCCATGTGGGAGTGCAACGCCGTCGCCTCTCCATCTGCAGCTGCACCCACCACTACCAGTGTCTCTATCCAAGTGAAAACTTGGTCTCTCTCCTTCATCTTCATCAGCCATCCATTGCAGTGACAGTAGGTTTCTGCATGCTAATAACTTGGTGTCAGCCACCAATATCGATCTCTGCCAGTCACTGTCGTTCGCCAATCCTCCCTCTGTAGTTTCTCTTGCAGCATCTCAAGGGTGCACCTTTGTTCCAGCCCCAGGGAGCAAGCAGAGCCGGTTTTTTTTTAAAGACGATTTGTACATCCTCCGCCCCTGTTTGCCCTTTTTTCCGGCAATTTGCCCTATCAAATCCGAACCATCCATTCAGAATCAGGAAAAACAAATACTTAAATCTATGTCATGACAAGAAATTCTTAAAGCATGAATAATGCTTTTGGGGCTTAACCTTAGGTATCGATTCCACGATAGATGGTTCAGATTAACTACGACAAACTTTGCCTTAGCACAAGAAAAACAGAGGATAACATAAACCTTTTCATATATATTAATTAATGGGTACATTGCATGCATGTCGATTTCTACCTGCTGTCAATTTCTTAGGGGGTTGCATTTGTCATCAGCTTTTACCTCTGGTGCAATGCCAATATCTCATGTCCATCAAAGCGAAATAAGGAATCTGAATAAGGTGATCGGAGTTGGAAAGGGGGAGAGGGTGCAAAGGCTGCAGAAGGAGAGAGTATTTGGGTTGTTGCTTGGAGGATATAGTGATCTGAATTGCTTCCTGCTAGTTGCCTGAAAATAGGTGAAATCTCAGTCGACGTGTTTTACACCAGTAAATAACTAAATTTACATATAATTGGATATATAAAAAGTACATAATTAACTCTAAAAAAGTTTATGTCTTATTTTGGCACATACTTTTAGTTTTATAAGTAGCCTCTTGTGTACCTTATTTTTTTTGTTTTGAATGAACTTGCAACATTAATTGATGTATTTTTTTACAACATCAAACCATATGTAAATTTAGTACTAATGTAAAACACGTCGACTGAGATTTCACCTATTTTCAGGCGACTGATGAGAAGTCGCGCCCTATAGTGATTAGCCTTTTAATGATGCTGAATTGCCAATGAAGCAAGAGGATTGGTTGAAGGAGGTACCCACTAAGAGTAGGTACAATGTTATAGACAGTTGCTGTCTATAGCAAGTTGCCATATCACTTGTAGACAGCCTTAAAGACAACTATACAATGATACAGACAATCACTTTCTTTATAGACAACTCATCTCTATACACAACCATCTTGGTTCCCATGCTACAGTCGACTACAAATATATAGACAGCTTCTTTCTTTTTCCTCTTTCTCTTTCATTCGCATCAGCAAATAGATGATATGACAACTTTTATAGACAGCAGTTGTTTATGCATTGTATATGCTCTAATAGCCAATGGAGCACCTACATAGTAAACTTGAAGCCCCAAACTTCGCAGACACTTGAAGCAAGAAAACTTATTTTCTTCGCCTCAACTTGTTTTGAGCCCATTCTCACCAAAAAAAATGTGTGTGGGTGGAGAGAGGGGGAGGGAGGAGGGAGGCAACGCTCATTGAACATCTAAATAACTGTAAGTAACGGCATTGCATTGCATGATGTGGCTTCTGGAAAGCACGGCCAGGAGACATTGTTGTTCTAGCTACACAATAAATGGACAAGTTGTGGGAGCCAAAAAGGGTGCCTCACAAAGTAGCCCCCAAAAAAGTGTCTTGTTTCAACATATAACCTAGTGTCATGACCAACTACTTATGCAATTAGGTGATCTATTAATATTAATATATGTCACTTGTGTTTCTAGGCTTTTCCAGACTAAAGCTCCCATTCGATCAGTATTCAAATATGTGGACAAGTTGGAAACGAAAATGCTACTAAGATTCCAGAAATCGCTAATCGCTAGTTGTCGCTGTATTCTACACAAGAGTGCCCTCTCCACCGCTGTTATATGGAACCACAGGCACAGGAGTTAGAAGGAAAGATTTATTGCCAAAGAATTTAGCTTGTCGCGTGGTGCATGGAAGGGTCGCGAGCCCGTCATCGGGCGGCAGGCGGAGACGTGTGGCCGCTGGCGGCAAAGTGGCGATCGAAGCCCGGCTGGCGACCGAGGCACGTGGCCGTCCGGCGATCGAGCCCGGCTGGCGACCAGCACACGTCCGCTCAATGAGCAGGTAGGCAATCAGGCCCCAGCGCCAGAGCGGACGACCAGGACACGTGGCTAATTGACAAGACTGGATGGCATTCGGACCCCACTGTCAGTCAGCTTTGGACGCGCACGACGAAGAAGAAGGGAAGGCTTCCCCTCGAAGTCTTCTCCCGGATTGCACCGAATAGTGGCCATTAAATGCAAATGACCAGACGTGGCCAGGCGCATATCCCCTCCGACAGTATGATTGCCTATCCCTACGACTGCTCCTGTTCCACCTGCGCTGCCCGAGGCAGGGCAAGGAGGGGCGCGTGTCAGGCGTCGTCCCTGTCCCGTCCAAGTTGTCCTTCGGACAGGGAGGGGCGCTGGCAGGCGGCAGTATGGATGAAGAAACCGAAGAAGGATAGTGGCTACAATAGCCAGTGTCATTAATGTAGCATTCCCTCTCCACTTGCCCGAGCCAGCCCTAGAGTATATAAGAGAAGTTCATGTGCATGGAGAGAGGGGATCCGTTTGGAACACACATTTTCCACTAGCAATAAGAGCTCAAGCAGGACGTAAGGCCGTTACCCGCTTCGGGGGCCTGAATCTGGGGAAACCTGGCGTGTTTTTGAGTGTTCTTGGACAGTTCATCCAGAGCAAGTGAGGAGAGAGGCGCGCTAGCTACAAAACCCCCTCTACCGAACACCGGACTACCTCCTCGGACAAATCTGCCGGCTGAAATACGCCGACACTAGTCGGTCAACGAGTTAGGGATGAGATTAATCGGTCTTTAGTTGACATTAATCGGCAGACTTGAATACTACATCTATCCTAGCAACTAACACTTTGCCAGAGGACAGGGCTGATAGCTTGAGAAGGAGAAGAATACCTGCAGTTGAAGAAGGGGAGAAGGAAACCCTAATTATAGCACTTATGGGCCAAGCCCACCAACAGTCCAGCAAAGCCCAACATGAAGAATAGACAAGAGATTTGGGTTACCTCCCATAGGCCACAACCGTCACACCTACTGTAGCATCTCCTCCCTTCCTCCCTCCCCACCATGTCTGCTTCACAGCCATCTCTGCTCTCTCTCTCCTCCCTACCATGCTTGCTCCAGGGCCATCGCCACAACCACAGAGAATAGAGCAGAGGGGAGAAATGACTGGACGAGAGGCGGGTGTTACCTTTGAGGCTTCGATGGTCGACGACGATGATGCTGGCGGTGACGCCTCCCCTAAACCCTAGAGCCAAAGGAGGCGTCTCCCCTAAATCCATAGCAGGATGCAGCTGATGTTAGTGTTCTCACATAACAGAGGCGGGGCCATGCTGCTTAATCAATGATTAATAGGTCAAACCTGAATTTGGACAGATTAATCGATTGGACCGATTAATGCATAGATGTGGCCCAAATCACACCGGTCTACCTCGGCTACATGTTAATCGAGGATTAATCGGTGATTAATCCTGATTTTTAGAATATTGATGCTACTATAGGCATGTTTGGTTCGTGGCCTTCGGTTGCCTTGCCAAAATGTCATGGCTTTGTGATTTGGCCAGCATTTGGATGGTGACCAATGAATGGCTTATCAAATTTTTTTGTACATGCAACAAGGGCAAAGCAATGGCGTAGGCTTTGGGACGCAGATCCTCTGCCATTACGGCAAAGAGCCATAGCGCCCGGTGTGAGGAGGGAGGAGAGAGAGCGCATTGTGCAGGGCGCTTGGATGGAGAGCGAACGGGCGACGCGAGCGACGATAGAAAATTATAACAGCAGAGGATCTCCTTGCTAGGATATGTGCGCCTTTGCATTAACTAGCCAACGCTCCAAGATGGGCCCTACATGGTCATGTCAGGATTCTAATTGTGCAGTCTCTTTTATTTGATTTTTGACTTTCCAATTTTTATATCTAATTTATCCGTAGTCTAAAGTGCATGATACAAAATTCTTAATTCATCTAAAGTCATACACTACATCCTGATTTTTTAAATGAGTTTTTTTTGTAATTTTTTTTTTCTACTTTTTAAAAAATAATTTGATTTTTTGATTTTTTTTTATTTAAATTTTTGGTTATTTTTTAATTTCATTATAGCAATAACTGACAGATTCAATTGGCAACAAACCAAATATACAACATTACCTTACCAAAATTTGGCACACTCCAATGGCTTCAATCCAGACAACACAAAATTGCCAATGAATTGGTTATGTCTTAGATTGGTTATGCCCAATTCATTGGTAAGGTAATTGAGGGTAATGAACCAAAAACACCCAACCCAACATCTACAGGTATTGTTTTCTATTCCAGGCAAAACAAAAGGTGTCACCACTGTATTTTTTATGATGGCCCCAAACAACCATCCTTGAGTACACTGGTTAACCTAACAGAGGAATATGACTACAACAAAAGACAAAAAAAAAACACCCTAAACAACCATCTCAAGACAGTTCATCAGTAGTAAATGGTACAGTTTAAGGTATCTTGCTGCTGTTTATACTTATGTAAGTTACTATCCTGGTGTGCCAGTAGTATGCAGAGCTAGTTAATTAGGAACTAGGGAGGGCAAACTAGCTCAACATAGACGATCTACCAGCAAATATTGCTCCATTGTGTAGTAAATCCAGCAAAATTTGCTGTGTCCAATACACCAAACCATCTGTAGTCATCATCATTGATCAAGAAGTGTGATACATTAATGGAAGTAATCAACACAGTAATGGGACCCTGGGTTTAATCAATTCTTAATCAACAAATGGTAAAACATGAATGAAAGTAATGGCGACGGTGATAGCAGCTAGCTTTACCATTCTTAATTAAGAACTGCTCAAACATGAATTGAAGTAATGAACACATTAATGGTACCTGGGTTTAATCAATTATTAATCAACAACTGCTAAAACATGAATGGGAAGTAATGAACACACTGATGGTAGCTGGCTTGAATCATTCTACTCCATTTGAGAAGCTATGGATGACATGCAAAGTTGAATTCCAATTCGAATCACACAAAAGTAAAAATTCCAAGCAAAGGAGAAGAAGGTAAAGAAAGCTAAGGAAGGAATCCAGCAATAGAAGAGAGAGGAGAAGGATTTATTACAGGCAGAACCCTGGGTGTCACACCTATTGGAAGCTGGCCCCTCCATCCATCAGCAAAGCAACCCCTCCGAAAAAAAGCAAAATTACAAGCGAGGTCCAAGACCTCCTTTCCCCATTTGGCCGCCACGCCGCTGTTATTCCGCCGGCGGCGGCGAAGGCGGTGCTGAGGCGGCGGCCGCGTTGGCCTCGGCGATGGATTTGAGCTTCTGGAGGTTGAGCCTGATGACGGTGTCGGCGAAGAGGCGTGTGTCCTCCTCGGTGTTGCCCTCGGGGACGTCGACGATGTAGGACTCGAGGACGACGGTGCAGATCTCGGCGGGGGCGGCGAGCTCGGAGACGGTGGTGACGGATCGGTAGTTGCGGAGGCGGTGCTCGCCGCCGGTGATGGTGAAGCCAAAGACCCTGCGCGCGTCGTCGAGGAGGTCGAGGCGCTCGGTGCTGGTGCTGGCGGGGAGGCCGGAGATGACGCTGACCTCGCGGAGGCGGCCCGGGCGGAGGTCGTCGCCGGCCTCGGGGTCCGGGCGCATGAAGCAGCTGCGGATGAAGTGCTTGTAGACCTGGGGGCAGTCGAAGCGGCGGACGACGGCCCAGACGGCGGCGGGCGGCGCGTGGATGCGCTGCGCGAGGAGAGAGGAGCATTGGCCCGGCCCCAAGGCGTAGCGGTGGTGCACCTCCACGGTGGGCTGCAGCTGCGCATACTCCGCCGGCGTTAGGCCCAGCCCCGCAGGTACCTCCGGCGCCGCAGGCTGCTCCATGAGTGGATCCGACGCGGACGCGGTGGGAAGGGAAGGATGGGGATGGGAGACTAGAGCAGGAGAGGAGCCGAGCCGAGCCGAGGCTGCCTTGGACTGAGCTGGACTCCCTCTCTCTCACTCTATTTATTACTTCCACTCCACTAGCAGCAGAGAAGAGAGATGGGAAATTCGTTGGGACGTGGGCTTTCCCTTTCACTTTCTCTCTCCTCTTTTTCCTTCTTTATTTATTAGTTACTTTTTACTCTCTCCTCCCTACATTTCTTCTCTTCCTTCTCTGCCACTACCACCGGGCATATCATCAATTATTTATTTTATCTAGTAATTACTACCGATGAAAAACCATGTTCATTTCATTTATGGCCTATTCTTTAACAGTTGCTCCCATTTGACAGTGCCCTATTACTATTTATCTATAATCTTAGAGTATTGCCTCGTCACTATTTATCTTTCCACTCTATATTAACTATTCACCTTTTCAACAGTGTGTCCAAAATTCCACTGCTAGAGTAAATGGAGCACCCCAAAATGGAGCCCTGTCGGAGATGCCCTAAATGCTCTTAAAAACTAAATTTGAAGGGTTTTTAGGAGCGGTTTAAAAAAATTGGCATGTTTAGTTAACTTGTTTTTAAGAGTTAGATTTAAGTTTTTCGAAAACGAGAAATCAAATTATCTGGATTTTAGAGATGTGCCCCTTGAATTACTGACGAGCAGTTTTAGAACAAATTGCCTTGAGGATGGTCTGTTTAATCATCATATTCGATAGAACAAAAATACCTACTTGTACTGATTGATTAATTTGAGTGTATAATTTGACAGGTCATCAGGTGCCTTTTACCAAGATTTTGGGATTTGGTTGGGATGAATTAAAGAAGGGATAATTGATAATATGCCCCAAAGTACTTGCTCAATTGATGATTTGCTCTTCATTACATGTTCCTCTACTATATATCCCAAAGTTCTTTGCCTAATTGATAAAATGCCCCATTTTGAAACTTTGAATAAAATTTGCTATACAATAGGTGCAAAAAGTCCTTTCTACCCCTATAATTTGTCTTTTACTCCTAAAAGATGATGTATCTATGAGCGAGTGCAGAAATTAAAGTGGAAGTTGGATCATAGTAGCTCGTTTTGCTATCTATGAATGTTCTTGCATTATTTCTTTTTCTTTCTTGTGGGTACGTGCTGTTGATGATCACTGTTATTTTGCACTAGGAGACAAATTGTTGTATGGCAAATTTCAGAGGTAAAAAGGACCTTTTGTACTTGTTGTATGGCAAATTTTGCTCAAGTTTTAAAATGGGGCATTTTATCAATTGGACAAAGAACTTTGGGGTATATAATAGAGGAGCATGTAATGAAGTGCAAATTATCAATTGAGCAAATACTTTAGGGCATATCATCAATTATCCCATTAAAGAAATGGAAATGATTGGTATAAACACGAGAAAGTGGGTGGGGCCATACGAGACTTTTATCATTTTTTAACCAAACTCTACGTCCATTCCTCGTTCGCGCATATCCTCAGCCTCAAACACTCCTGCCCCTCTAGTTCCCCCTCTTGTCTTGCGTTTGCTCCCCCCTTCCCCTCCCCTCCTATCCAATTTTTCCTCTTCCCTCTCCTCCTCTTCTCCCTATCTCACAGCAAGCAACACAGTCAGGTCTCGTCTCTCCTAGATCTAAGAAACTCTCCTCTCTTCTATGCCCTCTCTCTCCCCATCTCCTCCTTCCCCCCTTCTTCCTCTTGCCTCTGCCTTACTCCCTCTCTCACCACCTCTCTCTCTTGGGTAAGGAGCAACGAGGAGTGCCATGATGCCGCCTAGAAGCCCATCGGCCCCTCCTGGAACTCGCCACATGAGAGGGTGTCGCGGCCCAATTCTCGATAAAAATTTACTAGAAATTGACCTAAATGCTAACTATCCAGGATTTCAATTGGATTCAGAAATAGCACAGCCTACTTATTTTATTACATGTTACAAAATATTTTACAGCGGAAGTGGAGATATAACCTGGTAATAAAAAGAAAATACATGTCCATATACCATAGGCAAATCCTGAGTATAAGGTAAACCTTAGAGATCAATCCTATGCAAATTTCTGTCTTCTTCATAAATGTCCATTTCTGATTATAGAGTGGATCCTGCTCAAAGAAATAAGAAAATTGCTTTCATAATGTGGGTAAGTACTAATTGTACTTGCAGGTTTCCATAAAAATGAAATATTAACTATATGCAATTGGAATCATAAAAAGGTAAAGGCTGTATTTATCTGGAGTATACAATGCAACATTTTAAGACTTAGTCATCATTTAAAATTATTTTATAAAATATTTAAATGAATTTGTAAACCATTATCTCCTTTCTCCATCCTTAAACTCATCTTACAACTATTATCTCTTTTAAAATTCATGTATTTATTTGAATAGAAATAGGTATCACCCAGTTGACACAACTTCATATACTTGAAGTAAGGTCCATTAATGTTTTTGTTATCAGCTCTGCGGAACTTATCCAGTTTTACCCATATACCAGCTCCTTATATAGATGGATGATTAATATGTCATTTCTATTCTTATTAGTCTAAGTTTTGCAATGTTCCGCACATGCGCAAACATTGGAGAAAACCCTGGCGATATTGGCCTCCGCACAAATACAAGCGGTAACATGTGAATCACTTGGCCCAATATCCCAGATACCTGGCAATGCTTGGCCTCTGCACGATCATTACCGGTGACTACTCGGCCAGCATTCCAAAGGTATTGCGAAAACACTAAGGCAATACCTTACCCATACAATTACCATTCTGGTAACTCATGCCTATACTTTTTAGTTTTTCCGTCTTCTGTTCATTGTCTATCCAAAAGAAAAATGAATACTATCCTACTTGTTGAAATAATTATATATCTAGATTTTTCTATACTAAGGTATGGTCAAGTTTATTTATTTTTAGGTGGGCTTTTGGTTGTGGATTTGGAATATCTATTCTACATAAAATATTAAATACCATAATTTAAATAAAAGATGATTCTTAAATAGATAACTAGAAAGTAAATGCAATAAATAGATAATAACTAAAATTGGGAATTCAATATGCTTTAAAGATAGAAACCTGCCTTATTTGGAGATTGGATCACGCTTAATATATCTTCTGGACATTTTTGGTTAAAACTTCTAGAGGGCGTAGTTTGTTGTCTATACGTTTGCAAAAATAGAGAAAGAGAGGAAATTCCAATAAATATCCAAATAATAAAAATTTTAAATAAACGATGAAATATAAAAAGGTTTGGGGTAAAAAGGGGTGATGGGTTGTATGATTTTTAAAAAATTTAAGAATATTTTCTAAAAGAAAAAGGGGTAGGGTGTTGATGTAAAAATAAGTATTTTCTAGGCAGCACGAAGCTAAGGTTAGTATATGGGGCTGATGATTTAAGGTTTAGGTTAAATGTATGTAATTTATAATTGGTGATTGTAAATAATAATTTTGGAATATTAGTATTTTTATTTGACCTTATAGTGATAAGAATTGATTTTGGCATTATAATCTTATATGGAAATGTTTATATGAGTTGAGTAGGACATGTAAAATTTACTAGAAAAATTTTATATCAATTTTATATTTTAAGGAAAATTTTAATTTAATTAAAGGAAGGGTATTCAATTTAAATTTGAATTTCTATAGGTTTTTATTAATTTATTGGATGATAAGATGTTTAAATGGATTTATAATACTTTTTGGGTGATAATATGTTTAAATGGGTTTGTGATAATTTTTAGTATTTTAGAAATAAATTCGGAAATTTGGAAATAATTTTGTATATGAGAGGAAAGCAAAAAGGATTTATTAAGGTTATTTTATTAGAAACATATGGTATTTTATATTTTTATATAATTCTTTATTTCATTTTAGATTTTTATGAATTTTTATAAAATTTATAAAGTGATTTGATTTTTAAATAAATTCAAATAGTATAAATAGAAATAGAAATAGAAATTAAAAGGGGTTTAATTTGTACTGGGCTCGGACAACATTGGGCTTGGCCCAGTTGGCTCAGCTGATGTGCGAGACCAGAGTGGCAGTGAGAGGAGGTGGGCGTGCGGGCTGGTTCAGCCGTGCTGACATGTGGGGCCGAGGTGGCTGTGAGAGAGAAAGGGGAAAACAGAGGGGGGCGGCGGAGGAGTTCACCGGCGACAGCGAGGGAAGCCGGCAATGAAGAATTGGTAGGGAAATAATGAAATTGGGGGCATGGGCTTTCTCTAGGTGGTCACGGTGGAGCTTGGGACGGTCGGAATCGGCGGGGCGACAAGGTCGCCGACGGCGAGCTTCCGGTGGTCGCCGAGGTTGGGTGATGGTCGGGAGGGGTTCGCGGGGGAGAGTGGGGATTTTGACTATAAGAATCGAGGTTAGAGGGGGACCGGAGTGGTGAGGAAGAGGCTCGCCGGATATGGGGAAGAAGGCGGCCGAGCTGGTGGTTCGGGATGGCCGAGGGGGAAAAGGGAGCAGGGGTGGGGCTTGGGGGTTTATGCGATGCCGGGGAGGGGTTTTATAGGCGAGGAGGTGAAGTGGCGGGCATGAATTTGCGGCTCAAGGCGACGGTGGCGCAAGGTGGCGGCAGACGATTTGATAACTGTTAGAGGCGGATGAGTACAGTGAGATGGCGGTGGACGTCGGCGGCGGCGAAGGCTATCTAGTGGTGGTGAAACAGGGGCGGGACTTGGACGGGAGTGGCGGATACAGCGGCAGCGTGAACTCCGGTGGGCGGTGGCGGTGGCAGCGGGTTGAGCAGGGCGGTGCAACCGGTGGGAGGAAGGAGAAGCAACAGGCGGCCGTTAGATTAGAATTGAATCTAGGGGCGCCGTTAGATTAGATATAGGGAATGACATGTGGGACCCGAGGGTCAGTGAGAGGGGCGGTTGGGTTGGGCTTAAGTGGAAGCGCATTTCCAAAAGGGAAAAGCGTATTCCGAGGGTTTGGCTAAAAAGGAAGGTTTTAAATTTAGAAGGAAAAGGAATTTCCAGAAATTGTTTAGGGTTTAAAAATTCTTATAGAGCTATAGGAAGCTCATAAAAATATGAAATAAATTTTTAAAAATTAAGAAAAATGAGGAGAATCCAAATATGAAATAATATTTATTATTTTATGGAATTTATATTTTTGGAAAAGATAGATAAGGTATTTTCTTAGGAAATAAATAGGAAGTTTAGTTTAGAAAATTCATAAAAATTGAGAATGATTACAAGAATATAATTATAACTTTGCGAAAAATTTTATGTCAAATTTAAAAATTTGGGTATGTGACAGGGGGCTTGGCACTCAATTGGAAGGAGCAAAAAGCTAGATCGGGGAGGATGTCCAGTGAACTTGGCTTGAAACATCACTCTAGTACAAATGAAACATGGTTTTTGATCTAATGAAACATGGTTTTTCTCTGGTAAAACACGCGTAAAAATGTGAGACATTTCTATTTTTGCTCTTTGTGAAGCATGTTTTTGCTTTTAATGAAACATGATTGTCGACAATTGGGAAAATTGATTCCCCGCCGAGTTTACTTGTTGATTGAGGGATCAAACAGCCCTTCCTGCCAAAGAGTTTTCATCGTAGATGTATTGACCTGTCGAGATGAAAGAAAAACTAGACACAGAGAATTATCCTAGTTCGGGCCTCTCGGAAAGAGATAATAACCCTACTCTAGTCACACGTGGGCATTGGTGTTATTGTGATGAAGTTGCAAAGACAGATCTTGGTGTCCCCCCTCCCATGGGGGATATTTATAGTAAAAGTTAGACGTGGTCTGGGTTCTATACAATCTGGAGAACTATCTAGATAATGCAGAATCCTACTATATTTACAGATATCTCTACTACATAAAAGGCTGTAGTGGTAATGGTGGTGACTGGTACACACATACAATCTGGACCGTCTATCAGCCATCCAACGGCTCCACCATCGGTAGCCTTCCCGTGAACCCGGCTGCACCTTCCAAATTTTGAATCTCACCTCCGCATCCTCCAATCGTGGAGCCCGCAGCGCCGTCGAAATCAGGCAAATCGGGCACCGCGCGCCCCACCGAGCGCTTTTATTTCGGCGAGCTCCGACCGAGACAGCGAATGCTACGGTGATTGTGGGAAGCGGACGACGAACTCCTTGAGGTCGGCAGCGCGGAGGGCCCCCACGGCGACGGGGTTCTGCGGCTAGAGCGACGGCTCGTCGTTCCTATCGGCATCCTGCTCCAGATCTCGCAGGCTCGAGGGGAACACAAAGGACGGCGCCATCTCGCCGCCGACGCCGACGAGAGGAGGGGGAAGGAAGCCTTGGCTTCGGGTTGGGAAGGTGGAGACTGGAGAGCGGAGCCCAGAACGCCGTCGCCGCGTCACCTTCCTCCCGGCGTCGCCTGCCTCCAAGGTATTGTCTCCCTCTTCTTCCCCTTCTCTTTTGATAATCTTGTAATCAAACCAGTGGCTAACTCACCGTCCAGGAGTTTTTCCATTGCTAAATCTTGTTGCACGGAAGCCGCCGTAGTAGTTGCTAGCATGCGGCTACGCTGTCATTGTCTTTGCATTCTTTGCCGGCCGCTGTTGCCTAAACTGCGTCACGTTGCGCCGCCGCCGAGCCTTGATCTCGCTGGGCTGCTGCTTCTTGCCGCCCGCCGCCTGCTGCCTGCCATTGCCGCTCACGAAATCGCCGTCACCCGCCTATTTGTCTGTAGCGCTACATGCTGCCGCCGCCGTCGCCGGACCGCCGTCGGTCGCCGCCATCGGAGAACCTGCCGATCCCCTTCTCTCTCTCTCTCTTTCTTCCTCCCTCTCCCTGTTTTTCCTTGTCCTTGCGCGTGTGAAGCAGAGACAGAGCAGCTGCTCCCTTAATCCTAGATCTGGTCATATGAACAGCGCCGCCATGCTTCTTGTTTGCAGAACCAGATGTGCCATGCAGTTCAACTACCTTCAATTTTGCTTTCTTGGATAAATTATCCGGTGACCCTTTATGCTCAAGCAATCTCTTTTCTCCATTCTTGTGTTCACCTAATTTAAATGCATAAATATGGTGTGACTTACTGATTCAAAGAAGGTTGGATCCAAATAATTAGAGATGAAAAAGAAGAACATGTTTACGGAGGAGGTATATATCTCTGCAGAGAACTGCTGTATCATTGTCTCTCTACAATCTTAATTTTCTTGCTGACAATCCATTATAGTACATAACTCTCAGCATGAGCATTTCGCATTTCGTGTTAAATCTCAAGATGCTCTTACTCAAATTTGGCATGCATTTCTACTTCCTTGCCTTTGTCTTGCATTTACGCTTCACTACTCAAATCTCACTTTTTACTGCCTTAGGTTTCTGATTCTAATATTATTCATCTGCATATCCATATTGATTTCTTGCATAGATTAAGGCCCTGTTTGGCACAGCTTCAGCTCCACCAAATTGGTAGAGTTGGTGGAGCACCCTATTCCTAGCTCCAGAAATTCATGGAGCTGGGGTTGTGGATAAATTGAGGATGCTTAGGTGAGTCATCTTATTTACATTTTAAACTAAAAATATAAACTTAAGTCACTTTATTTTAACCTACAAACTCCAGCTCTGAGGTGGAGCTGGGAGTTGGAGCTGTGCCAAACGGATCCTAAATTAGCTATAATTTTGTTTCTGAGTTTGAAAAGCATCGATATTGACAGTCTTGGCATCCTTTGTTGTGTACCTAACTTTTCTGTGCATCATGCTTTTTAATTAGTGTACATGGAATTTTAGTTGTTTTGACTTATGCTAATATGTAATTTTGTATAGTAAAAAAATATTGCCAATTTGTTTCTATGGTGCATTTTTTAGCACTATTTTTTCTCCCAAAAAAATGTGTTGGTGGTAGGTCTGCAAAACTACATGTTAGGTGGTTGCTCTTATAGCATCAGTAAATCAGTTTCTTATCTTAGAGTACACACCACTAATTTGTTCCATTTCTTTTTTGACATCACTGCAACTTTTGTTCTCTTGGTTGAAACCCTTATTGAAAAATAATCTGATGTATCCTAGGAAATCAGAACAGTATCCCAAAACCTCTCTTTTATCTCTACATTTCCCCTCTTTTACTAATCTGTCAATTGCAGATTTACATAGAAGTTATCCTCAAGGATTTCAAATTGTAGTCCTTAAATTCACACCAAGCTAGAAATATATTCTGCACTACAAGTGGTTACCAAGTACAAAAACTAATTGTTGTCATACATCAGAATAGGAGGGTGCAATTCCTGTGATTTGCTTCCACTCCCTCATTTTGGTTCGGATGTATCGAATTCCATTAGTTTTTATCTAAATAATTGTTTTTACATAAAGGACTCCACATACTGCTTTAGGAAAGCATAGCGTCTTATGAAAGTACAGCTTTATTGTATTGTACACTGCCCATCAATTTTCTTAGTTAAAGCCTATATATTTGCTGACTATTGCTTCTTGCCCGAGTTGTGCTTGAAATAGATCTTTGGCTTTTTTTTGGTACTGTTTGGATCCAGGATTTCCTTCTGGTTGCTATCATTCTCTTAGTCAATTATTCCATCATGTGCTATAGGACTTTCGTCATCTAAATAGCATTTATCTTGTAATTGTCATTAACCAGAATACTTATGCTGCTTGTATACCACCTTTTTGTTGTCTGGTATTATGCCATTGTGTGTTTTTACTGGAGCAGTTTGTAGCTTACTGAACATTTCCAACAGCTACATGCATAGTTACTTGGTGGCATCTGCAAACAAAATTGTTTGTCAGGTTTTATGTTTTAGCTCATGCAGCAGTTATAAAAAAATATTTATCAAAATATATAGCCTGACACAGTTTTTCTTGTCTGTTCCTAGGTTGCAGAGCGGGCACTGTTTCTATGGAACAATGATCACATTGAGAACTTAGTTAAGCAGAGTTACAAAGTGATATTGCCTAGCATCTTTCTCGTGCTTGAGAGAAATGCCAGGAGCCACTAGATCCAAGCTGTTTTAAACTCTCTTATTGTACTTACTGTCTCTTCATATCTAGGATTTTTAAGAACAAAGAGACTAGCTCTGCTTTTATGCTTCAATAGTGGAAAATGCAGATCCTTTAATACGGGTCATGCTCCCAATGTGGCAATGATTACTTTGTTTTGAAAGAGAGAATATAAGCACTTACGATGTCAGCTTGCCTCTGGGGTTAATTGTGTGCTTGTATGTGCTACATCTGTATTTGGTACTCTTACGTCGAGTATTGTTATATACTTCGTTGGTCGTCCTTGAATTGTTACTTGCATAGCATGAATGAAATTTGTGGGGAAAAAAATCAGGACTGAAGTTCAAAAATTTATGACAGGAAGGCACCGGTGTTCTTGCCTGTAGAAAATTATGCTACATTTATATGGACTAAAATGCTAGGGAAGATTTTTTTTATTTTTCTAGATGCAAACCAAACTTCCCTTGATGTATCTAAAGCGAAATCCCATCAATTAACTAAGCTGATGCATATGATGAATCCATGTTTGAATGATGAAGCTACTTAGCTATGCCAATTAGCCCTTTTACAGATAGCTAACACATATTACTCGAGTAAGGTTGCGGTGACATTTTGTAAACCAGACGCAACTGTGTCTTGAATTAACAAGGTGTTGTGTTGTGCAATGCTAACTTTAGTCATTAGTTTTATGAAAGTTTGGTGTTTGTCATTTCTCTTGATTTAACATTGTAGCTTATTTGAACATTGCGTATGATTTAACATCTCTCACACTTTTGAAATTCCGTTGTGAAGCACGGGCATTCAACTAGTATCCTAAAAATATGCTAACTTGCACTCCAAGAAATATCTATATCTGGAAAGCCTCGGGCTCTGGATATAGGACTCTTAAGGCGGTTAGGGATGCTAGACCGATCGTTTCGAGATATCCCCTTAGGGGCTAGGATGACCCACATAATGGCCCATGAGAATGGAGGCCTACTCCCGAGCACCAAAGGTGGGGTACAGATGTGAGTCATCAGTCTGAGCTCACCATACTCGTCTTATCCTTCCTGGGTATGCACCCCGAGGGGTATGTCGTACAGAGGGCCTAGCCCTAGGGTATTTTATCCAATCCTCGACAATGATATTTGCTCTTATGAATCAAGATGTTTGTCTATGTTTTATCAGTACTTTGCAGATTTGCCGATGTTTCATCAAACAAAATTGATTATTCATCAGTGCTTCACCATATTTCATCAGTACTTCGCCGATGTTTTATTAACCAAAACCGATGTCTCAGGCCCTGTTCTTTTGGGCTTATCTAGTTTGACTTATCTGTCTTATCTCGAATTTCAAGAATTTTTCGAGGTAGCCTCGAGAGTCGGATGGCCTTGAAATTTAGGATTTAAGGAGCTTTTAGACTCGCCTACGAGATAAAAATAAAACAGATTCAAAAAATAATAAAAAAGTCAGATGAGTCAATATTAGTCAGATAAGCCACGAAAAGATAAGTCACGAAATTTTCGTGGCTTATCTGACTAATATTGACTCATCTGACTTTTTTATTACTTTTAAATCCGTTTTATTTTTATCTCGTAGACGAGTCTAAAAGCTCCCTAAATCCTAAATTTCAAGGCCATCCGACTCTCGAGACCACCTCGGGAAATTCTTGAAGTTGGAGATAAGACAGATAAGTCAGAGCTCATAAGCCCAAAAGAACACCCCTCAGTTGGTCCTATGCAGGCGTCCAATAAGAGTCCCTCATATTGGATGTTCGATTTGGGGCGCTTCCCTTTTGTGAAAGACAGAATTAAGTGGAAACGTTCGAGCATATAACAAGTGAGCGAGGCTTTTGAAGGAATTTTCAACTTCTCACTGAAAAATTTGGTCTTAACTATTTAATATTAAAAAAAACTCCCTCTTCCTCTCTTATTCTCTTCTCAAAAGCATTGAAAAAGAATGATATTACTATGACCACTACTTTTTAAAAAACCTCTAATTTGTATTGATAATTAACGAGTAGTCTGATACTCGTTAATGTAAAAAAACGTACACTCTCTCTTATTATCTTATCAAAAGCATTGGAACAGAATGACTTACTTTTTTTAAAAAAAAAACCTCTAATTTATAATTTATATTGATAATTGACGAGCAGTCGACTACTCGACTATTACGAATAAAACTGAAAATGAACAATATAACACCGGTCAGCAGGACAATTAATGAATATATTAAGGGCTTGTTTGAACACATGGTTTTAACAAACCATGGTTTCGTAATACGTGAGTTTTCAATATGTATATAAGAAAATCAAGGTTTTAATAAACTCCATTTTACTCTAGTATTCATTGAAACAATAACCTATTTGATTGCATGGTTTTGAGAATGCCAAACTTCATCAGTGTAGGCAAGGAGCTAGCCAAAATAGTAAAAACTTTGGTTATAAGTGGAGTTACAGATACTTCAAAATACCATAGTTTCTACTAAACTATGGTTTTGGAATAGAGTTTTTTTATCATCCAAACACATCATGTTTTTGAAAACAATGGTAATTTTACAAATCATGATTTTGTCTTGAAAATACTTTGGTGTCAAACAGGTCCTAAAGTTATCTTCCTCGCCATCGCGGTGTATTGCTTGGCAATAAACATGACATTGGGAAGCACAATTTTGACGTTCTTCAAAGTTAAGTAGTATAATATATTGTATTGGTGGGGTGGTATTTGTAACAAAGATTCAAAGAATGCGTGTGTGTGACTGAGAGGCCGTGCGGCCCAAGAAGGCCATGGGCTTCCACCATACTAGTGGTTTGGGCCCCTCTCTCTCTATATATAAACCTTCCCCTCCCTTACACAAAAATTTAGCGATTTTAAAATCGCATAAGTTTTTACGGACCCCCCCTTATCCGCATCTTTCCCCGAACTGAGTTATTTGTGTTGAGCAACCACACTACCGGGTGTAGTCCGAGCTTGCTGATTCGTACGAGCAACGTAGAACGATGGCGAGAACAACATATGCATAAAGTAGATCAACACAGATGTAGGGAGAGAACGGATTCTTTATTGCTTTTAGGTGTGTTTACAATGGACGGATCCCTCTCCTATTTATAGTGCTGCTTCATAGAGTTTGGCAGGTCCACGGATAGACCTATCCGGATACGGCTTAGCGAGCCCATAACCGAATAGGTTTCCTAATACTCCCCCTTGGACCTTGCCGCATAATACATATGCCTCATCAAAACTCCATAAAAACCCAATGGGAAAATTTCTTGGAGAAAGAGTACATAGCATACGCTTGCTGTGTGCACGGATATGCCTCGTTAAAAACCTTATGTGAGAAACGTTTTTGAAAACTCACTTAAGGGAAAAAGAGTACAAATCCACCCAACATTGCTTCATTACTTCAATGTAATAGTTGGGTACTTGAACTTCTGATCAAGATTTAATTAAAAATATGTGAAGTTTCTCCCCCTGAATTCTGCACTTCTCTAAGTCTCATCATTCCTATGTCTTTAATGCATCTTTCAAAGGTAGATGCAGGTAAGGACTTAGTGAACAAATCATGAGATTCTCGCATCGACTTAGTGTGTTGAATATTGATTTCATTCATCTTATGCATCTCATGTGCATAAAAATACTTGGGGTTTATATGCTTAGTGAGGTTGCTCTTCACATATCCATCAGTACTTGTGCGATACATGCTTGCATTATCTTCATAAATGATAGTGGGGTTTGTTCTATTTGCAATCCACATGACCGGAGAATGTGGAATGTCATTCTTCGGCCATGCACATTCACGTCTTGCCTCATACAATGCAATGATTTCGAATGGTTAGTCGATGTTGACACAAGTGTCTGCGCTTTGGCGACTCCCATGATATCATGCGGTCCTCTACACAGAAGACATATCACGTGCGGGACTTACTGGTGTCGGATCTGAAAAATAACCCGCATCTGCATATCCGACCAAAGTTATATCTTGGTTCCTTCTATAAAATAGTCCAAGATTGATCGTTCCCCGTAGGTAGCGGAAGATGTCCTTTACCCTTTCCAATGCCTTTTCGTTGGCTCGCACTATACCTTGCTAATAAGTTTACTACGAACGCAATGTCGTGCCGTGTCTTTGTTTGCTAGGTACATGAGCGCTCTATGGCACTTAAATATGGGAATTCGATCCCGGACTTCCTCCCCTCTTCTCTAGGTCGATATGGGTCTTGGTGCGCTTGTAATGACCTTCCAACCATCGGGGTTCTTGATCGTCGCCTTCTCAAAACTAAACCTCTCCAACACCTTTTGGGTGTAGGCGACTTGGTGTCGAGTATTCCATCGGCATATGCTCAAGCTGAAGGCCTAAGCAAAATTTGGTTTTACCCAAATCTTTCATTTCAAATTCAGATTTCAAATATGAGCTTGCTTCTTCAATTTCATCATTAGTGCCAATGATGTTCAAATCATCCACGTAAACCGAAATTATACAAAAACCATCTTGTGATCATTGTATAAAAACGCATGGACAGTCTTCATTATTCGTATAGCCTTTCTTGCTCAAGAACTCGCTCAAGCGATTATACCACATTCTTCCTGACTGCTTTAATCCATATAAGGATTTCTGCAATTTTACACAATATAATTCTTTCTTCTCTTTATTCGGGGTTGGCATGCCGTCAGGTACTTTCATGTACAATTCAGAGTCCAGGTTACCGTAAAGATAAGCTGTGACCACATCCATCAGTTTTATTCTTAAGTTCATATTCACTGTCATTGAGATGAGATATCTAAAGGTTATACCACCCATGACCGGGGAATAGGTTTCTTCATAATTAACGCCTGGGCGCTAAGTGAAACCTTGAGCTACCAAATTTTGCTTTGTACCGTACCACTTCATTATTTTCATTTCTCTTAGAACAAAAACCCATTTATGGCCCACAGGGCGTATATGGGAAGGTGTAAAACACACAGTCCAAACACTTCTCTTTTGTTCAATGAGATTAGTTCATGATGATTGCCTTCTTCCATTCCGCCCAATCTGGTCGGTGCTTACACTCAGAAAGAGATGCCGGCTCTGGATCGGGATCTATTTGCTTGGCAATCATTTTAGCAAAGTATATGTCGACATTGGCTGTGGCTCTATTCATCATTTCCCCTGATTCTATAAAGTTTATGGCCATTTCGTCATGGGGTGCTTCGTGCATTTCTACTTGCTCTTCACCGCTATTTCCCATCACGGGAGTAAGTTCCTTTAGCTTATTATTGCCGATGTGCGCACACGTATTTCTATCGGCTTCTTCTTCCATTACCGGTATATTCAAATCTGGGAGCGCCTCGCTAGCAGGCTGCTTCTCACCAGAGTTGCCAGGTCTCAACTGGTTCCCCTTCTTTTTCTTTCGGGGCGCTTTTGTGACTGGTTGTGATAAGCTCTCTTATCCACTTTTCTCCAGGCATCCCCAGATACTTGGGATTCGAGTAACCAGATTTCCTGTCCTTTTCTCTGAGGCCTCAGAACAGGATGAGGATACCTTCTATGGTATTTCAAACCCTCTCTGGTGCATTACTAGGAGTAATGCGACTTGATCACACCTTCAAATCACAAAAGTGATCGGGCAGTTCATTTTCTAATTTCTGTAAATCGAGGATTTTCTGGACCTCTTCGTTTGCTTCTCTAGTACGGGGATCATGTGCGGGAATGCCGGTGGCTTGCCAGATGATTTCACAGCTTGCCAGATGATTTCACGGCATTCTTCTGTTAAGGGTTCTTTATCTCCCCCTAATGACGGAAAATTATCCTCGTCAAAGATGCAATTAGCGAAACGGGCGGTATGCAAATTACCGGTCGAGGCTTGATTATGGACACTGTCTCATAACCAACGTATATCCCTGACCTCCGGAGAGGGCCCATAGCTGTTCGCTGTGGTGGTGGTATCGGTACATACACCATGCATCCAAATTTTCTTAAATGGAAAATTTTCGGTGTGATCCCCTGAACTAGTTGCATTGGTGAGTGGATGTTGTACGCTGACGGTCTATAGTTCAATAATGTTTCTTTGCGTGTAGGGCGGCATGGCCCCAATACGTGTTCGTAAATTACAACCTGCAAGAGCGGCTTTGCTATGAATTTGATCCTTTTAATCGCTTATTCGCTAGTCCATTACGAGTGTGGACATGTGGCATCGAGTGCTCTACATTGATTCCCGATGCCATACAAGAATCATCAAATGCCTTCAAGTAAATTCGCCAAGCATTGTCCAAGCGAATGGACTTCACGTGATGATCCGGAATGCATTCTTAATTCTTATGATCCGAGAGATCGACTTTGCGAATCGTGGTTTCTTGTCGAGAGTAAACTCACGTTTGACCACTTCGAGGAAGCATCAATGAGTACCATGAAGTACCTAAAAGGACTCGATAGGGGTTGAATGGGGCGCAAATATCCTTGGATGCGCTCAAGGAACGCGGGGATTTCATCTTGCACCTTCATGGTCGAGGGCCTAGTGATCATTTTCCCAGTGGCGCATGTTTGACATATGAAGTCTTCTTGATTAGGAAAATTCTTTACAGTAATTCCATGACCCTGAGAGTTGGTAATTACATTTCTCATCATCCGTAAGTCTGGATGACCAAGTCTACTATGCCAAAGAGAGAAGAGTTCAGCACTCCTAAAAGAAGTTTTAAGGGAAGTGTATTTGTCAGGTGCTTTAATTCTTGTGTGGTATAGCCCAGTTCTAAATGAAGGAAATTTTTCTAAGATTCTTTTTCCACATCCGTCGTGCTTCACAATGCACAGGAATTCTTTGCCATTTTCTTTAGTGGTCTCAACGTGGAAACCGTTGGCACGGATGTCTTTAAAGCTTAATAGAGACCTAGTGGATTCGGGGTACAGCAAAGCTTCATCAGTTTTCAGTGAAGTACCCATAAGCAGAACGATAGTGGCTTGACCGGAGCCTACCACACACGAGCCACTTCTTCCAATTGTGGTTATACTGTCAGTTCTTTTCTTAACAAAATACTTTGTCTCTCTTAAGATGCTATTCTGCTATCAATAATGCATATCCCCTTCATATGGGCGCTTCATAAATTCGTATAATTTCAACTAGGCTATCATTCATATTGCAAGCATTCACAAAAATATACTGGGAATGAAATGCATATTCGATCACGAGAATTAAAGGTTTGCTCCCCCTGGAGCTCACAATTCTTCATTCATAATAAGATCACGAATGTCTGCTAATGCAACCACACTAAAAAGGCTGACTAGTGTTGCTATGTATGCACTAAATAGATTCTGTAAAATAGACTTCTAAAGTGTCAGCAATTTCTATTTCTATGATGGCATCATCTTCTTTAGTAGCTTCTGCATATCTCAGGTTTGTCCAGTCCTACTGTGCTTATGGCAGGATAGTGTGTTTGAGCTTCCGAACCGCTTCTCAAGTGTGGCCCAAAGATCAATAGCACTTTCCATTGCCATATATTCATTCTTAAAGTATTGAACATGTGTGCCTAATGAAATGCAGTGCTTGATTATTCTGTGCTCGGGTATTGCCCCTCGCTACAATGCCAATGGCGGTACGGGGAGCTTCATGTGCGTAGCCGGAATTCATCAAACTCACGACTCACGATGCCAAACATTTACATAATTCAAATTCTTTGCATAAGATACTATGGGTAATCATAGTGTGTGTTGCGTGACATGGATCTATTTATAAATTCTCAGAATTTCCAGTATAAACATGCTAAAATAATTATTACAAGAATTATAATAGCAATTTCATGGAATAATTCTATGACAGGATATATACATTCAGTAAATTCTTAATTTCTAGGGCTTTCTATGCAAAAATTCTTAATTTTGGTGAATTTTCAGATAATTCCCAAAGGTTTCAGGGCTTTTCTGTGAAATTCAGGCCCAATTTCTATGATAGCAATGTTGATTCATAACTACTATATGTAATCTGCATATATTCTTATATTTCTTCAATAAAATTCATGGTTTTCTACTATTCAACATGCTATTTTCAATTCATAGATTAAATGTAATGAACGGGCACCACAAGTAATCAGAAATTCACATTCATAATTCATATGCATAAATTCTATTCATAAATAGGCATAAACTGATAATTATAGCAACTAATTCATCATATAATAGCATGAAAATAATTATCAGGGATAAAATAAAAATTCGGAATCCCGATATGCTTTTATGCCCAAATATGCTTTTCTATGATGATTTTTTTTTTTGCTAATTTTAGGGACTTCTTTGAAAATTTTAGTGTCTCCAGGAACTTTTGCAAAATTTCCAGTGTCACCAAGGACTTCTACCAAAAATTTTCAGTGTCCCAGAAATTCTTCTTGTGTAGTTACTTAATTTTCTAGGGTTTCTTGCAAAATTCCACGCATAGCCCTTTTCTTTTTTCTTTTCTTTTCTTTCCCTCCGGGCCGGCCTTTCCTTTCTCTTCCTGGCCCATTCTACCACCACCCTGCTTGGTGCTGGTGGCTAGGGTTTCCCTAGCCATCATAGAGATTGTAATGGCGACTGCTGGTAGCACTGGCGGTGCTATGGAGGCGGCGGCGCTTGCAGCAATCGACGGGTGATGTCATGGTCGTTCGGGACTCGGCGAAAAGGCTAGGCGGGCCCCATGGGTGCATCGCGGCGAAGTCGATGAGACACGAGGTCGGAGCGGCGGCGCAGCTGAGCAAAGAAGAAGCCGCAGAATCGCGACACGCCGGACGACGACTGACGGTCTTTGGCACCGATGGCGGTCTGGCGGACACGAGTTCGGCCGCAAAGATGCTTGGTCCGGTGGGTCGCTGGTCCGACCGGTTGTTTGGCATTAATCGTTCACCGCAGCTAATCTAATTAGCTACATTAATTAACCAAACTTGGGGCTAATTTGATCGACCTCTAACCACCTCGTGGATGTTGCAAGATCAAGCACGATCGCATGTAATGCATGCACGCATGCAAGATGACTCACGTGCACCTTGCGATCGATCACATGTATACTATGTAGATTGATCAAATCACGCGTTCGGCGGCGGCGAAATGCGAGCCACCGTGGTGATCGGCGCGATGTACGTTGTTTCGTCGTCGGCGAGAGGCCAACGGTTAGATTCAAAAGCTTCGATCACGAAAATCCTCGCTATTCTTTACACGATTCAATCTACTATTTCATAGATTCAATTTCAATTTGTACCTTCAATCTGCGTGAAAGAAGCGGGATTCGACGATCGTCGCGTGGGACGATCGGTGGTCTGTCTAGACTTCGCCGGCGTGGCGATGATTCGATGTTGAAAAACGCCGGTGTGAGACGAACAGCCGTAGTCAATCGATCTCCTCGTGCTTGCTGTTCTTCCTTCCGAGCATGTCGTGCTGATAACGTGTTGAGCAACGACGCTACCGGGTGTAGTCCGAGGTTGCTGATTCGTACGCGCAACGTAGAACGATGGCGAGAACAACATATGCATAAAGTAGATCAACACAGATGTAGGGAGAGAACGGATTCTTTATTGCTTTCAGGTGTGTTTACAATGGACGGATCCCTCTCCTATTTATAGTGCTGCTTCATAGAGTTTGGCAGGTCCACGGATAGACCTATCCGGATACGGCTTAGCGAGCCCGTAACCGAATAGGTTTCCTAATAATTTGCTCAATTTATGATTCATAGATTCAAGAATTCTCATACCTTTTAGTTTCTAGTATGGAGCCGACGTCCTTTTGCTTTCGCATGGTTTGTGTTGTGGCCCTGTGGATTTTACACAGCTAGCATGTCTGCATGATAGGTCCACGGCCAATGCCTTCTTATTCCCTGTTAGGGATGTAATCGGATCGGATATCACCTAAATCATATCCGGATTCGTTTAGCTTTTTTCGGATTCGGATTCGGATCGGATAATTTTCGGATTCGGAGTTGGATCGGATATTTAATTAATCGGATCGGATACGGATACTAATCAAATTATCTCTCTTCTACCTCATATTACAATAGTTTTACCAAATTTAAAAGTAACAAATTAAAACACAACATATTCTTAAATGTATAGCACAAGTTTGATAGAAATACAATGCCAGTTATACATGAAAACAACATTCCAGTAGCTATCAGCCCTCTCAAAACAAGTGTAGTGCACAGTAATTTTTTCGGATATTTCGGATATCCGAATCCGAATCCGAAAATATCCGACTAAATCCGAAATCATATCCGAATCCGAATCCGAATAACTAATCGGATGCCAGATTCAATATCAAATTTGCTTATTTTCGGATTCGGTAAGCGGATATCCGAAAATATCCTAAATCCGATTACACCCCTATTCCCTGTGGTTCAAGTCTCTTCTAGTACCACTCAGGGTTGTCTGTTCAAATTTGGATAGTGCCATTTGCCCTGGAAGATGGTTTTCCGAGATAGGATCTGAATGGCACTTCTCAAGCTAGTATTTACCGAGTGGTACTATGACCAACTTCTAGCAGCAGGGAGTTCACTGGTTAAACTATGTCAATAGAAAAGGCTGCGAGTCATAATTAAAATAGGGGATCTGGTCTCCTGACTATTGCAGTAAGCTGTCTACAGGAAGCCATAAGGTCTGTTGCTGGGTTGAATGGATAGTTTTTCTTGTTTCCAAAGAAACGGTTGCCCTGGTTCATTTTATCGATATAAAACCCTCCCTTCTGGGACATCGGTTTTGCCACCTTTAGGGATAGGTCTGGTATGATTCTACCTCTTGTAAGAATCCTTTCTGTATGCCCCTATAAACGCTCCATATCTCACTTTAGGTTTTTAAGAAAAAAATCCTAAAGAGAGTTTTTGAGCTTTGGGAGGAATCTCTGTAGTTTGAGAAATGGGACTTGTCCAAAGCGACTTTCGAGATTGGATTCGAGGAAGGTAAGATCTCATACACGGAACGAGTGGAAACTATGGCTGTTACTAGACTCATGTAACTAGGATGAGGCCTTTTCTGCTTTAAGATATTTCTTTATCAGACTAGGGCCCTTGCCTACCTCTAAGCAATGCTCCCATTAGGACGAGGGCTCTGCTCACTTTGTCTCATCTGCCGGAAGGTATGAAAATCCTGAAAGTGAAAATCATAAATTTTGGATTCTATCTCATTGAAGGGACTTCTCCACCAAGAATGGTGGAGTCAGAGGGGGTTGATCCTCTTCAACGGAGTGATAATTGTGTTACTCGGAACGGAGGGAAATAGATAACCATCCTAAGCTTGCTCGCCCTAGGAAAGCAAGGGAGACACAACTTTCATGATGTGGGGAAACCCGCAGTCCAGGGAGGTTAATTAGCTGGCTAATATAAAGTGCCAGCGTAATCCCGATAGACCGTAAGTTACAATTGTTCAGTAGGAGTAGTGCAATGTTTGGTTGGTAGGTGGGCAGTGTGCACCGACCAATGCTAGCAAAAGAAACTCTAGTGACAGATCTGCCGATGGCTTTCCTTGCAGTAAATAAATGAGATGATATATCCATTAATGCATGAATGAATTAGCTACTGCAATCCAATATATATTAGCATCTTAAATAAATTTTGCCATGTTTTTTAGAGCTGAAAAGAAGAGTTGAGGGTTCCCAAAAAGAGGGTCGAAGAGGCAAAAAAAATTATTAAAAATAGGTTTTGAGAGTTTTGAGAAGAATCATTAAAAGCCTTAAAAAAGACTACAAAGTGTCAAAGCGTTTGACTTGTAAAAAAAAAATTCAAGCTGTAGATTAAAATCTGATTTTTAAGCTGTAAAGAACATGGCGACTTTTTTTCTCTCTCTTGTTGATCGTTTCCTGTAGTGCGATCGAGCTCTGTGATTGCATGCAAATTTGGACTTTTGACTTTGAGATCACACTAGCTTGTCCCAAACTTGACCTTACCTATGAACCATCTCATAGGTAAAATAAACCATCCATTTTTCCCTTTTGAGAAGCATTAGAAAAGGAAGGAATACTACTATATATATATATTGGAGGACTGACAGTGTAGGAGGCCTCAGAGCCCAATCCAACCAGCCCATGGGCTCTCTCACAAGATACTACCGCGCACAAGGCACGTGACTCGCTGCCACTCCGTTCAAATAAACCTTCTCCTCTCGGCTCTCGGCTCTCGCCCGCCCGCCTCTTCACATTCCCCAACTCAATCCAATCCCAAACCCTAGCCACCATGGCCAAGGTCAGGAGATCGGCGCCTCCGGTAGCCACGGCGAAACCCTCGTCCGCCAAGGTCAGGAGGTCGGCGGCCCCGGTGACCGCGCCGCTGCCGGTGCCGACCAATGTGATCGAGATCTCCTCGTCCCCCGGCCCGGCGAACAACGATCGCAAGCGGGGGCCTCTCGATCTTGACGGGGTCGAGATGTGGACCCCGCGGCAGAAGCTGCGCCTCGACGACGAGTGCTGCATCCTCACCACCAACCCCTTTGCCCCCGACGAAGCCCCTGCCGTCTCTCCCGTCGCCAATGGTGACGTCGCCGTCGTCGCTGAGCGAGGCAAGGTACCAACGACACGTGACCGATTTGTACTGCGCCTACTGTATGATTATTTTTTTAAAAAAATGGGACATTTTTTATCTTGGTCTTAGAAATGTGTGCAATTTCAATGTGTGCTGTAGGTGGCATGCCGGGATTATCCACACCCGAGGTCTGCTTGCGCCAAGTATCCGTTCAGCACTACACCTCATGAGAGCCACTGCAAGCAGGCACTGCTACACCAACCTAATACCCTTTCTTTTCTGAAATTTAGACCATCTGAGTCTTTCTTGTTCTAAAAAAAACACTTGTTCGGTGGCAAGCACATCAGATTCCTGGTATTTAGCAGTAACTGCTGAATGAATAGGCTTGTGCTAGTGTTATGTTTGTGTTTCATGTCTCGAAATGGTAGGTAGTCACAAGGAGTACGGTCATCCTTGTAATATTGGATAGGCCTAGTGATAATCCGTTATTCTCTGGATGAATTGATGTGGAGTCGGTTAAGTTTGAACTTTGAAGCAAAACATGAAATTACAAATACAACATCATGAACAAGTATTATGTATATGTTAACTGCTAAATTCATTGCTCAAGTCGCAATTATTTTTGCCGATTGCAACTACTACAAATCTAGTTCTCCATGATTATTGGAACCTAGACCCATTTGAGATTTTTGTCTGTTATTAGATAAATCATGTGTACGGGAGAAAGCACTGCAGATTGCTGATATTTAGGTGTTAACAGTAACATTTTACTATATTCTTTTACATGATGTACATGTGCTTCACCCTCAAAATGGTTGGTACTTATAAATGGCGTCATCATTTTGTTAGTTGATTTAACTGATCGTCATCTTAGAAGTGTTGATGTGAGGTTATTTATGTTTGAGAAAAAAAACTGATTTTGCAAATGTCATGAACAACTGTTGTGTATTTGGTTATTGGTTAACTGGCTGCTCAAAGTATAAACATGTCATGTATCTTTGTTGCCTGCGACAAGACTTGGGTGAGAAAATTAGTTCTGTGAGACGACATGGTTGAATGAACTGAAATCAACATGTTGCCTTATCTGAATATGGTCTTGTCTACTTCAATTGGTTATTTGGATTGTATTAGTGATGAATTTCCTTATCATACTTAACTTTATATCCTATTTTGCTAGTTTACAATCATGCTACTTAAGCAACAAGTTGGGTCTATCTTTCAAGTGTCAAAATGGTCACATATAGTCCATTGTTGGTTGCTACTGGACATGTCCACAATATTATAGTTGCATTGCTGCAACCACTTACCAAATCGTCACTGAATCATCTTTCTCCTGTGCTGCAGTGTTTCTGCTATGTATGCGATATTGCTGCTCCATGCGTGTCTTGGAAGCAAGATCACTGCCACGCTTCAGACAAAGACAATAGGTGGAGGATCATGAGAGTGCATAGGCAAAAGCAATGCAAATAAGTCCTTATTGAGGCCACCCCAACTCTAGACCTGTAACCAGGCATTTTGTAGTCATTGGGGTTGTTCTGACTGGATTAAGTACTTAAGTAGTAATGACTTGTACAGGGCAGGACTTACGCGGATCATCTTGTTTTAATGTTCGTTGTGCGCGTGTGCCACTTATTCAAACTAACGGTATAGACTCTTCAAATCGCATAAGTAGTGATTTTGAATTTTGACAGTCTCTAAAACACAAATTCAAGTACTCGTTTCTGTTGTAATATATTTATAGAACCTTATGAAGTTATAGCACTAAGAAACTTGTCAAGACAAATTCAAATGAATCCTTTTCATGTGCCCAATGTAAAGTCAATGTCCACGGTATTGTAGTTTGACCGCACACGACTCAAAAAGTAAAGATGAATTTGTTTGGTGGCCAAACAAAGTACATGACATACCTACAGTGCAGTGTCAGTTTTTGTTATCGCTATATCTATGCTAATCAGCTAGTGTCATCCATCCCCGCTGTGTGACTAGTTCTCATATACACCTCCACTTTACGGATCGGTATCCCCTGCCATTGGGAGCAAAGGCAATGCCCATTTCACACACAGATCCGTCTCCACTGAGTCTAAACCCTCGAGCTGTGCGAACTCATGTAAATGTGCAAACAAGATGCATTTATGTCTGTTCGTGATCATGTGTTGTGCTTGTGCCCCTTGGTTTCTCACATGAACATGATGGTTGCCGTTTGGGATTCTGCAACTGAGAATAATTTCAGGCTTGCTATCAGCTGCGCAGCGCAGTGTATATAAAGGAGCACGCTGCAGTCACCCCATCAGAGGAGAAGCTGTGCCTGCTACTGCTACTGCTAGGGAATTAAGATGGTGAAGATAGTGGAGATCGAAGAAGAGGCTGATGCTGGCCGTGCCCGAGATGACGAGTGCTATGAGATCGACCCTGCCGAGTTCGTCAGCAAGGTGAACCTCAGATCGTCTGATGATGATGATGTGCTTATCGTAGCCGCCAAAGGACAGGTATGTTTTTTGTTCGTTTCATTCGAGTTCAGGTTCTATATCTGCATATGAATGAGAAGGCACCTCGGGCAAAATTCAGAATATACCTTTTTTTTTCCTAGGAAATTTTGTTCGTTAACTAGAGGACTAAACATGAACCACCGCACTTTTTTTTTTTACCCTATCATGACCTGTAGATCGAAGTGGAAGTAGATCAGTTGGAAGACACCGCGAAAACTTTGAATTGCCACGACACCGAGGAAAGGTGCAAATCTGTCGATGGCGACGACAATTTGCGTGAATATGCTGCTGGTGATTGCTTGGCTAATCCATATAGGATCGACGAAGATGAAACCACTCTGCATAAGGAGAAGAACGACGAGGACAAGTGTGTGCTCCCCAAGCTGTCTGCCAAGAGCAGCACTGATGATGGCAAGTGTATGCATGCACACGAAGATGAGCGCATCTTTGAGGTCGTTCCTGGCAAACCGCCAGTGGTGAAGTGCGAACCTCAAGACCGCAATGGCGTCGAGGAAGACGCATGCTGCTGCCCTGAGATGGATGACTCCATTGACGACGAGCTGTACCCTGAAGAGTACAGAGCATTTGACGAGGAAAACGATGAGGACGTTGTTGTAGTCGGGAGAGAGGCTCTGTGAGCGGGGCTTCGTCTCTTGCACGATTTCTACTATAAATCGCTACTATGAATTCAGTGCTTTAAGTATGTTTTGCCAAGATAAGAAACAATGTATGCAATTATCCCAGCTTCTCTTGAGAAATTCCTTGTGACCTCGACTCTTCATGATGTTGATCATATCACATATATGCACGGGTCAAATATCTCTTAATCTAATGTCTGCGCCATGACAATGAATGGCTAGGTGGCATTGAGAGACCTTCCCCATCCAAGGAACCTGTGTGCAAATTTCCCCTTCCATACGACTTCCCATGAGAGCCATTGTAGAAAGGTAATCTGATTACCCATCCCATGGCTTTTTTCCCTCGTCTGTTTCCAATCGTAATCTTTTTCTCAGTGCCAACAATTGCTTGTTCTGCAAAAATGCAATGTTACTGCTCTCTGTGCGAAGTGCCTGCTTCCAGTTGTTCAAAGTGGAAAGGAACAAGTGGGCACTGCCATGCTACTGAGCGAACTCAGAATTCTTAATCCCTCAGTTGGTCGCACTAGCATGCCCAACTAGATTGTAAGTTCACTCTGAATTTCATTTTATAGTTCTATTTGACAAAAATTCCAGATCAAATCATAAGTAAGAGCAGAGAGAAGGGCCAACTTGAACTAATTAATCTCATCAAATTATTTGCACCTGAAGCGCATAGGTTCACAAGACAGCATAACATCATCGTTTGTCCCAGGAAGACATAATTTTGGGGGAGCTATTGGCATGTCTCCCCCTTTTCCTTGGAATGAAATGATGGCGATCAATCAGCAGCGAGGGGTGTAACTTAGAAACAAATTATCACCCCAGCCGCTCCCAGATAATAAATTATGAATAGCTTGTTTAGCTGCTGCATTACAGATAAATCAATGGCCTTGTTTGAAGCCATTAACTATGGGCGCCCCATCAATGGCTGGGGCGGAACCTCTGTTCTTCTTGACATATGCAACATATTCACCGTAGTGCATGGTGTGCAGGGTACTCTGGTAGCGGGTGACACGGATTTTCTTCCTCAAAGACTCAGTAATGGTGCCATTGTAACCCGCCTTCCTCATGAGTGAGTCGATAGTCTCTAGGTGTGTCCATCCTGCCAGGTATCAGGCTAAGTTTATATGTAGTTCGATTGAGATGGACTGTACTGATCAAATGATTGTTATCTGTTCTACCATGCTATGAAAACTGTATTTCAGCCATATGAATTCATCTTATGGTTAAAACCTAGTATGATTAACGTATGCATTAGTTAATGCACTTGATTTCATTATTTTTCTACATCATATATCCAAGCGAGTTAACTATGGAATACTTGATGTCCAAATGGGGATACAGGTTGGAGGGTTAGCAAGACAAATGGCAGAGTTAGTATAGCAATAAGTTTCTTTCCAGAAACACAAACCTACAGTACTTTGAGCCGTGCAACCAAATTATTCTAAAAAAAAATCTTATCTTTGTAACTCTGATAGAAATTTCCCAATGGGTTTGAATGGCACCATTGTAGCAGTTCTAAGAAACAACAGAATTCAAGAAAACACATAGTATGGGAAAATGTAGCAGATAAGTAGGAGTATTCACCTTCATGGGCAGCAACCTCAGGTAAATAAGTTGCACTGCGTCTTATGCTGTAGTCTGGATCCGTGAATTCAATAATTAAACCATGTTTTCCAACCTGCGGTCAAATCATATGCATGAGAATAGCTTTGATGCAAAAGTTGTTTTTAACCATAAAATTCCAAAGAGCCATGAGATATTGCACCAAACCTCCCAGTCGAGATGGTTTAGTGCTGTTTCGTATTCAGTGAGTATAGATACTGTGCACTCCAAATATGGCAGTTCTTTTGACTGTATTGGTGGAAAACGTCGGTCCCTCAGGGCACTGCAAGAAAGAGTACTATATAATTCAGTCAATACAAGGTGTGCCGTTATAGCACAAGAAAATCTTCCAGTGATATAGATAAGACAACCTTCCAGTGATACAGATAATGTGCACATCTATTGAGATTCAGTAAGAAATTACACATGAAAATCCAATGCTCATACAATAGTTACCTAGTCAGGGCATACTCCTTAAAGCCACTGACAATCTGACGGGCCTCCAAGGTTCCTATGCATCCTCGGAGGCGTGGACCTGAACCATTGGAAACCTTCTTCCAGGTGACAAACAATGGGCTGAAGTTACAAAAAAATGACCCAATCAGTTGAGAAATTGAATGTCACAACAGTAATAGGTTGTTTAGAAATTGCAATCCTGAAAGCTATGTGCCTACAAGGAAAGAATAAATTCTGAATCTTACGCTAACAACGAAAGAAATGCTAGAAGGCCATAACAAAACAAGCAAAAGCATTCTATTTTAAAATGTCCCCCAACCAAGTCCAAAGAAATAAGAAGATTATGCTTAAACCAATCATTCTTCCCTCAAGATTAATATCAGCAGTTGTGGTGAAATTTCAGTCTTTCAGATGTCCCCTAAGTAAGTCCAAAGAAAAAGAAGAATATGCTTAAACTAATAATTCCTCCCCCAAAATTAATATCGGCAACTGCGGTGAAACTTCTTGCCCTCCCCTGCTTTACGAGAGAATTATTGTGATATTAATCACATGTAAATTGGACAAATTATATCGTGTCAATGACAATAACTACATATTGTCTTTGTCTCACAACATAAATAACTTTGATAGAAGTTATTCTTATCCACAATAGAGCAGTTGTAATTTGTACTCTATAAATATATGGGGGGTCTCCCCTTTGTACATTGATGAAGTTCATTAATAAAGATTACAATTGCTTTCTCAATACTCTTTTGCCTATTTCCTACCACTAATTTCATCAAATTAGAAGTTGTACTTCAACACGCCATCAGCACTCGCTCTTGAACTTCGTGACAATCCGATGAAAGAAGAATTATGTCTTGTTGACAGCTGCACCACTAATACAATATTAAGGGAAACAAAATATTTTCAAACTCTAACTAAAAGGAATGGAAATATAATAAGCATTACTGGTTACGATGGTCAAATTGTTGGTTCTGGTAGAGCCATCATAATTCTCCCTATAGGTATAAATATAATAATTGAGGATGCCTTGTTGTATCCTGAATCAAATCGTACCTTGTTACATTTTAAAGATATTCGCATCAATGGTTATCATGTGGAAACTCGAAAAGAGGGCAATGATGAATATTTGCTCTTAATAAAAAATACAAGATGCGAAAAACAAGTTGTTCAAAAGCTTCC